>JANBXA010000741.1:18685000-19282500 GCA_030556225.1 Cricetiscus sungorus
CTGTGGTACCCTTTAAGAACTTGGAAACTTACTCTGAAAGAGTGTTGCATGGCCAAGGAACTAGTGGTGCTTTTTGTGGGTGTGATATGTTTGGTTGGAATTTTTAAGACTTTTTTTTAATCTCTTAGAGATATTCTCTAAAATATTGGTAGATAAATAGGATGCTCCATACAAGCATGCTCGTGATGAAAAGAAAGTTCTAATAAAACAAGGTAGGTCACGAAGCACTGACTCTGAATGAGTCCCAATTTTATTCTCATTTTAATTATTCTATGTTGACATATTTTCACTTTTTTCCATAATTTAAAAAAGTGCAGCTTTTAATCTGCCATGCTTTAATTTCCCCAAACAGTGGGCTATAGGATATACAGATTATTCCCTGAGTGTTGTTATGTGAATGGTGATGCCCTTTCCTGTTCATCTATTAGAACCTGGTATTCAATTGCAGAATGGCCCTTTAAGAAGTGCTTAAGTCATAGGGGAAGGGATTAGACTCCAGGGACCTCCCTCACCCATTTAGCTACTCCAGGGTGGTGTTAGCCTTTCCACAGTGATGGGAAACAACAAGGCTGTCTACCAAGCAGAAAGCAAGCCATTGGCAGACACCAGGTCTTCCCAAGGCTTTACTTAGGACTCCCAGGCTCCCGAAACCAATTAGTACATTTCTGTTCATAAATTCCCATACTAGGGTTATTTGGCGATGGCAGTCTGGTTAGAAAGACCCCGTGTTCTCCAATTATAAACAATGCTGTTGTGACCAGGTTTCTACACGTTTTCATACTAACTAAATTTCTAATGGTGAGATTGTTAAGTTGGAGAGCAGACTGTCTTGCAGAAATGTCTTCCTCTAACATGCTGGGCTTTCAGTTACATTTTAAAAATAGTTAAGCAACCCTGGGCTATTTGTTAGCATTCCATTAGGGTTGTGGATTGATTTTAGAGCACGCTCCTTCTAAGAATGAGGGTCTGCCTGTTCACTTTGCCTTGTCCCTGGGTACTTTTAGTTGTCCTCACTGACTATATATTGCCTTTGTAACTGGACATCACTAAACTTTGTCAATATTTCTGAAAGCTTTTCCATTCACTTCCTTAAGGTCAGCCCCAAAGTGGGAACAATTCAGGTAGTATTTGCTTAGTATCTGGGCTTCCCTAGATCCGATGGTCTGCTTTTGTCTCAAATCTCCAGAAGTACATACAAAGCAACACACGCAAACGATCTTTGTTTCAGTGGAGGACTTGGCCCAGACTGTGATGTCACACTGGTGTAAATCAGGCTACAACATTGTACTATAAACATCTATAATACTCAGAACCAAGACCTGCCTGCTGCCATCTGCCCTCAGTCTTGGTCCCTGTTCTTACAATACTGGGAAAGGCCCCTTTAGAGCACACCACTGACCACATGTTTGTGCAAAATCCGAAGAGCATTTGCTCCAAGAACTGAGGCTACTCAATTGTCTCCTGGGCATCCTGCTGTTTGAGGCACAAGGAAGAAAAGATGAAAAAGAAATCAAAATGTCACCTGACTTTCTGATAGGGGTCTGGATATTTTTTCCCCTCAAGTGTAGGCAGAGTTTCTCTGTGTCTCAGCAGCTGCTCCAAAATAACCAGACTAAGACTTATTATTAATTATAAATGGTTGATCGCTAGCTCAGGTTTGTTACTAGCTAACTCTTACATTTTAAATTAACCCTATTTCTTATCTACCCTCTGCCACGTGGCAGTACCTCTTCAACATGGCACGTTCATCTTGTTTTTCTCTATATCTCCTGTGAATCCTGAGACTTTGCCCTCCTTCCTCCCAGCATCCTCTCTGCCCTGAAAATCATGCCTAGCCATAGACCAATAGCTTTCTATTAACGAGAGCAACACAGTATACAAAAGGATTATTCCACAGCACTCAAGCCTTACATAGAGCAGTCAAAAAGGTAATTTCCAGAGACTACCACAAGAAGCTATCCTATGAATGGATACTCCAGCTCCATGAAAACTCTGCCTTCTAGGACAGACATCCACAAATGCCCTTGAATTTCACTCATCAAAAAACTGGAAGGAAGCTGGGTAGTGATGGCACAAACCTTTAATCTAGCACTTGGGAGGCAGAGGCAGGCCAATCTCTGAGTTTGAGGCCAGCTTGGTCTACAGAGTGAGTTCCAGGACAGCCAGAACTATACTCAAAAAAAGAAAAAAGAAAAGGAACCATTTGTGGTGGTGCCTACAATTCTAGTCCTTGGGAGGTTGAGGTATCAAAAGTTCAAGATTAGTTTTAGTTACTTTGTTTTAAAAACCTTTTTGAAAAGGAGCCATGTATATAATTCTATCACCTAAAACATCTGCACCAATTTCAGCTCTATCTTCCATCACTATCATACTATATTACAGCATTGTGTGTTAGCACCAACTTCATCCCTTAAGATATACTCTTAAGCAGCTTATTATTGAGTGAATATAGTCATTTACTAAAGGTTTCTTTGATCAAAAATGCCTGTTGAGCTGGGCTTGGTGGTGCATGCCTTTAGGAAGACAGAGACATGTGGATCTCTGTGAGTTTGAGGGCAGCCTGGGGTTTTAATCAGAGAAACACTGTCTCAGAAAAAAAAAGAGACTATTAATAACCAATCAAAAAACTTTCCTACTTCTTTGACCTATGCATGTAGAACAACACTTATCATTGTATATTTATATCACTAAAATAATCCCTGTATCCATCATGGTTTTTATTGTTGGATCCTATTTGTTGATATTATTTAGGATTTTTAAAAATATGTTACCTTTGTCAGGCTTTGCTATGTGAAAGATCATAGACTAATGCTCCATTTTAAAGGCAAAGATTTGGAGCTCATAAAAATCTATGACACGAATTTCGAATTCTTTTTGACCTTCCACATCTAGTCTGGATTTTATTTTCTAAAATTATCTTGAATCCATTTTCTGTTTTGTCTAAGCCCAGTCCACAATTGTACTAAATTCATGGGCTGTTCATATTCTGCCTAAACTGGGCTTTTAGCCTCCAGACAGTGAACTTGCTCAAGACCAAAAATCATGCTGACCTCTTCCAAAAGCCCTTTGTGTATCTTGTGACCCAGGCCGCAGTTACACTGCTAAGACCTTTATCATTTGACCCACTTTTCCAAGTCATTTGGAAAGAAACCACATGGTCAATGGTAAAAGAGGACGTGCTGGAATGAAGAGATGGCCTTGAGTCCTGGCATCACCTCCGATTGTATGGCTGGAGGCAAGTTATCCAAATCTCCCACCTCCCCTCTAAGTGGGCTATCGTGTACTAAGAAAAGCTGAAGCCAGGAAAATAAGAAAGTAGATTATTTTAAAAATTCAACTGAAAATCAAATATATATATTTATAGTGCAGTGTTTTTTGATATATGTATACACTGTGTGGCGGCAAAAATCAAGCCTGGGGAGGAGGGAAGTTATGGAGTTTGAGCCTACTTGGGTTATTAGGGAGGTCCTGTTCCAAAACTATTCTCTTGGCAATTTTTGGTGTGCACTGTTAATAACAGTAGTCACTACGTAGTGCACAGTAGCTTTCTCGAGCTTGCTCCTCCTAACTGAAATTTGATCACTAGCTTCCCCAGTGTCCCTTTTCCCTAGTCCCAGTAACCGCTCTACTCTTTTGGTGTGGCTTTTTAAATGCTCCTTAAATGACATCCGTAAGTATTTGTCTGGTGCCTACTTTGCTTAACATCGTCTAGGTTCATTCCACATCGTCCCAAGTGACAGAATTTCCTTCATTTTAAAACGGAACTGATCTCCGAGCCCTCGAACACCACCACATAATGAGGTCGGCCTCCTGGATGGAGTTGGTAAGACCGGACTAGCACACAGAGGCGCTTGTTTAGCAGCAAGCCTTTAAATGTAAGACCTAAAACCGGAGAGGCATGGGTTCCCCGGAATCCGGGCACTAAGACAGAATATGGGGTCCGCACAGAGGCCAGGCTGCAGGCAGGGTCGCCGGTCCCGGGCGGCGGAGGCAGGAGAGGTGCAGCGCGCAACCCCCTCCTTTCCCGTTGTGTCCCCTCCCCTCCCCTCGTCCCCCTGCACTCCCCTCCCCTCCCCTCGTTTCTCTTCCCACTCCGCGGCACCCTCCTCCCTGCACCGCTGAAGTCGAGCGCTGCCCGCCGAGCCGGGCCGCTTCTGGGGGAGGCGCCAGTCTCGGCTGTTCCCGGGCCGGGCCGAGCAGTCCCCGCTGCCCGCAGGCGAGCGGACGCGGCGCGGAGGTAAGCGTGCGTGTGGGCGGCGGGCGCGGGCGGGCCCCGGGGGCGAAGAGCGGGCGGAGGCCTCCCCCTGCGCCGCCCGGTGGCCCGGTGCGCAGCCGCTGCTGGCGCTGGGCGAGCCTCCATCCCACGCAGGCCGCGGGCCGGGCCCTGGCGCGCACGCGCGAGCCCGTGGGCGAGGTCGATGGCGCGGTTCTGGCTTCACGTTCCCTGCAGGGCCCCGGGCCCACGCGGCATCGCGCATGCGCGCAGGCCTGGCCTAGGGTCCGTTTTGGCGTCAGCCCCAGACAACGACTCTGGGCTTCGTGCTTTCGGCTTGGGGGTGGGGTGGGATGAGAGATGCTGGTCCCCGGGGCTGCATCCCTTCCCTGCGCGCTGTTTCCAGACCATCCCGCGCCCCGGAACCGCCTCGCCGGCTCAGTGGCGCCTCACGCTTTAGGCCTTTGGTTGCTAAGAGGAGGGATGGCGGCGGGGAAGGCCTGGCTCTGCATCCAGGGCTGCTCTAAGATTTTCAGGCGTGTTCTACTTAGGGTGGAAGTGCAGGGGTTTAAAGGCTGTAAAGTTTCCCAGGGCCCCTCCGTGGCGGAGATGGAACTTCCGCCTGAGTTGAAGACAGGTTTAGAGCTGAGCTTTTGCTGTTCTTTGCAAGGTAAAGATTTAACCCGCACTGTATGTAACAAAGAACACAAAGGAAAGGTGCTTTCTAGCACACCCGGCCGATGCCCTGGCTGCTCGAACTGGGCTCGGTCACATCAGGTCACTTGACGAGACAGTAGTGAAAAACAACAGATTTACTCAGTGTGGCTGCGTTGGGAATTTACTACCTTAAAGTTTAGGTTGAAATGATGGGCAAGAGATAGGCACAAGGGGGCCTGGTCCAGGTGCCATCCAGTCCCTCATTGACCCATCCTTGCATTTCAAAGCCTGATTCGATAGCTGAAGGAAACGACACAAGTGGCTCTCTCTAGGACATCTCCCATCCTGCCAGAACCGTTACTTGGTTGCTTAACCCCTGTCCGAGCCAAATAAAAGTGTTCGAGTTCACAAACAGCCCTGTGGAACTTGCTTTTTGTGTGTATGTCCTGTGATAGTCGACTGTTTAACGGACATTGGGTTCCTCTGTATTTGCACTTTCTCAGTAAAGTCTGTCACCTTACTGGCATTGGCATGTGGGTAAGTCAGTTTCAAGAGGCCAGGAGCTACTTTGGAGAGTGCCCAACAGGGAACGCCCTTACTTCTGTGCTTTGTAGTCTTGTACGTACGATGTGCTGGCTCAGACACTTGGTGGCTGGAATAGAGTAACCGCTTGGAGAATCAGAATGCATTGGGTGAAATGTAACATCCTTGTTTCCCATTGACAGCTGCCCCATACACATTACCGAGTAGCAAGGCCGCTAGAATGCCTGCCACTCATCTTAAGTACAACACTTGCACCGTGCAGGACTTGTTGCTGTTTGGAGGCTTCGGGATTGGATCACCATTCCAGAGCCTGTGCGTTTGTTCACGGTCACAGGAAGTGGACTTTACATCATGACACAATGGCATCACTTCTGAGGAAGAACTTGACCATCTAAAATAGCCCCTGCTCCGATTCTCTGGCCTCTTGTCCTATCCTTGCCTTGGTAGCACTCGATGGCTAGCTGATATTATACAGGCCTATGATTCTCTTGTGTCTGTCTCACAATCATTTCCTACAAGGTATTTGTTAACTATGTGAGTGAAAGCTAGATTGAAATTAACTTTTTCTAGGGAGACTTTGTGCAAAACGTGGACTCCTGTGACATTTATTTTATAGTAGATGTGATCCTAGGTGCTATCATGTTTCTCTGGTGCCTGCATTCTTGTGGAAGATGACGAACAACCAACATTTAATAATTTTGCCAGAAATTGTTCAGTGCTCTAAAAGTGAAATACGACTTGAGAGAGGAGAGAGGTGGGTTGTAAATTCTTAAACACCTGGTGAGTGTGGAAGGTGATATTTATGGAGGAATGAAAAGTCCTTTCAGGAGGAAATACTTCCCGTGCTCTGTCCCGAGGTCTGCAGCACGGCCACTATGACAAATGTCACCTTTATACTGTATAGGTGAGAGTTGAAAGTATCAGGAGTTTTTGGCTTAACTCATCACAGCCAGTGAAGAGACCAGAATCCTTCCCATAGGCAAGACTAACCAGAGAACCACTGTGGATGTGCTCAGAGCAACTATATAGCTAACCATCCTTATCCTTAATTCTGCAAGCACAAATTTAACAAACCTTGAATTGGAAATGTTAAAAAAAAAAAAAAAAAAAAAAAGCACCTTCACTAAACATGTAGAATTTTGAGGAGAAAGGATATCAACTTTTTAAATTTTTTTCTTTTTTTTTTTTCAAGACAGGGTTTCTCTGTATTGCTTTGGAGCCTGTCCTAGAACTCACTCTGTAGATCAGACTGGCCTCAAACTCACAGAGATCCTCCTGCCTCTGCCTCCCGAGTGGTGGGATTAAAGGTATGCACCACCAACGCCCAGCTATTTTTTTTTTTTTCTTTTAAGACATGATTTCATTCTGCACTTCACTAGCTCAGACTGTCCTGAAATGACTTCTCCTCCTCTCCCTCCAGCTGTCTTGTATTGAGGTTACAAGCATCAAGCCTGGAGGGATAGCAGCCATCTGCACAGCATTTGCATTGGATGTTACTTCTGTGTCTGATTGAAAATATACAGGTGGGCTGGAGAGATGGCTCAGAGGTAAAGAGCACTGGCTGCTCTTCCAGAAGTCCTGAGTTCAATTCTCACGAAGTAACTACATGGTGGCTCACAACCATCTATAATGAGACCTGGTGTCCTTTCCTAGTTTGCAGGCAGAACACTGTATACATAGTAAATAAATAAATCTTCAAAAAAGAAAAAAAAAAATACACAGGAGGGAGCACGTGGCCTGGCTGTATGCATATAATAGTTTCTGTAGGTGACTCGAACATTCTCAGAGTATGATATTGATGGAGTTTGGGTCCTGTCCCAGTCCACTGCACTCTGGTTTATTGTGCCTTGCAATTTTAAGACACCGGGATAACTTGTGTGATGTTATGTCATGATATTCAGTGATCTCTGTTAGAGCTTTTGTATGAGCCAGACAGATCTAAACAATCATTGGCTGTTGACGGAAGAGGACTTAGAGAAAGGCCTTGATAGGAACTGTTTCAGGAAAGTGTGGTTCCTCTGAGGTCTTTCAGTGAAGTAGGTCAGAGAGACACTATGTGCAAGCATTAAGAAACTATTACTCTATAGGTATAGCTGTAGGGAACTCTATTAATTTGCTTTTGTCCACAGGAGATTGTCCTGTTTAATTTCAGTTTTAACAGATCTAAAATGAAGTTAAAATGCTTACTAGATACTGCAATTTTCAACCTTTATTTGGCATTATTACAAACTAAAATTGTCCGGAAAGGGAGGTGGGGAACAGAATTATCAGGGTGGCAGAGAGGCGTTAAGGCCTTTGATCAGGCTGAAAACTAAGAGGTCCATGTGGGAATGCCCCCTTAAGCAGATGGATGGCCCATCTTTATCCTTTAACTTTTAACTGTCCGTATCTGGAAGGAATATGTGTCTCTTTCACACTGTGACCTCATTCTAACAATATCAGTGATCTCTAGGAAATTGAAATCATAATAGATTATTAAACATCAATCTGACACCCGTGTGTGTTTTTTAATATCTTCAGCTTTGCTAATGTAACCTGAGTTAATATGCATCTTGTGTCCCTCAAGCCAATACATTTTTCAGCTACCAAGTGCTAGTAAATGGTAGCTAAACTGCAGTGTTTTCCGTATCATGCCAAATGTATGCAAAAGGATTCCCGAGGAAACAAGTGGAGGTCGAGGAATTAATGTTGTAGAGCCAGAGTCTTTAATAGGATAATAGTTACCACATCTGTTAATATCTATTTAAGTATTGGATATAGAAGAAATTAAATCTTAAATGGACTTACAAGCGGCTCTCTGTGTCATCTCATGTCCTTCATGGTAGCAACATAAAATGTGTTTTTAGTTTATGTTGACTATTTTCCCACTTGGTGATGACATTTTCTTATCAGTATTATCGGTGTTGTCAATCTCAGTTATCTGAAGAAGACTGCCAGTATTGCTGTGGGCAGATTTACCTCAAACCTCACTGTGAAATTTGGAAACCTTTTTTGAAAACAATTACAGCAACAACTCAACTGTGCACCACACAGGCAGTTCCAGAAGCATCCGGCAGCACCGTGTCCTTTGTGGGTGTGCTGACTTTCTCACTGCTCCTGGTACAATTCTGTCCACCTGCGTATAAGCACCCAGTGCAAAGAGCCGTTGTCCTTCTGATACTGTTTGTGACTGCCAGCCAACATCTCATTTAAGAGGAGCTGAATTACAACCAATGCAAGTGACAATTGAGGCCGTGTTTTATTGTTTTATATACTTATATTACCTATAACTCAAGGATGACACTGATAAAAGACATGAATGATACTTTTTAATTACTCAGCAAACATGCTTGGGGACCCCCATTGGCATTTACTTTGTCTGCAGCTCCCTTACATTCTGATCCCCACCACCACTTTGCTTAACCCTTTCTTTGCCTCCTTAACGAGTTTCTCAGATGGGAGAACTTGCCAGTAGCATAGAGTATCACAAGGCAGCTTCTTATACATTATGTTGCTCAAGTGTGGCTGTAGAGCTGATTTCATGGAGTTGAATTTAAAAACTCAGATTTCTCTGAAGATCCCCCCCCTCCCCAAATTTATCTTCTTCTGGGCCCACTTGTAATAGGTAACTATGGCGTTTAAAAGTCTCTGGATAACTAGCCTATTTGTCCACAGCACTTGAGAGTTAGATCCTTTGTCTTCACATGACGTGTTCTGTTTTTTTACATATTTACTTTATACTCACTGGAAATGCAAGCTGTAATTAGACAAATGAACATGTGTTCTATAATCATCTTAACTCCCTTGCATGTCACTTAGTTCCAAGTAATGTGCCACATTGACTTGTGGACACACTCATTAATGCTGATTATTTCATTAACAGCCTATATATACAGTGTATTCTTTGCTTTGTACAGGGATGTGAATGACCCTATTCTCTGTGATGCCTAGGAAGGGATGTTTGTATGTTATAAAGACTATCTTTTGTCTACCTGTCTTTGACTACATTGTTACTAATAGTGTAGAGAAAACTCTCAATACAGTATATTCAAATGAGAAGTTGTCTGTCTCAATCAAGGATAATTTAGAAATTACTATTATTATTATTATTATTATTCAATTGATTAATTTCAGCTGGGGCCTTCTGTCAGTAGAACAAATGAAAACTGAACTGGGAGAAGCTTCTGTCTCATTCTTCTATGAGTTATTTTGATGAGATATATAAATTCTAACATCCATTTCCTTGAAACTTGCCCAAATCGGGTATTTTTTTTTAAAAAAATTTATATTTATTTTTTTCTTATTTTACATATTGATCCAGTTTCCTCTCCCTCTCATGCCCCTCAACCCCCCTCCCATAGCATCCCCCCCCCACTCCACAGGTAGGGTGTTGCCTTCCAGGAGGGCAAGTCATTAGGAGTAGGGACTAGGCCCTCCCTCCTGTCTCTAGGCTAAGGGAGTATCCCTCCATGGGGAATGTGCTCCCAAAGTCCTTTGTGCACCAGGGATACATCCTGGTTCCCCTGTCAGAGGTCCCTTAGACTGCCCAGGCCTTCTAACAGACCTACGTTCAGGGGGTCTGAGTCGATCCAATGCTGGTTTCCCAGCTATCAGTCTAGGGATAGCTCCCCCTTGTTCAGGTCAGCTGTCTCTGTGAGTTTCTGTAGACTGGTCTTGACCCCTTTTCTTATCACTCCTCTCTTTCTGCAACTGGATTCCAGGAATTCAGCTCAGTGTTTAGCTGTGGATGTCTGCTTCTGTTACCATCAGTTACTAATGAGGGCTCCATGATGGTGGATAAGTTAGTTACTAATTTCATTATCAGGAAAGGACATTTAAGGTAGCCATTCCACTATTGCTCAAATTGTTAGTTGGGGATCATCCTTGTAGGTCTCTGAACATTTCCTTGGAGTCATTGTCAGTTTTCTCTTCAAACATATTATGGTATCTCCCCCCCCCCTTTTTTTTTTTCCTCTCTCATCTATTTGTCCTCTGTGTCAATCTTCCTAGTCCCACATGTTCTCCTCTCCTCCCCTTCTCTTTCTCCTAACTCCCACTCATTGCCCCCCTCCACTCCCAATATGCTCAGGAGATCTTGTTCCTTTCTCCTTCTGTGAGGGACCTTGTATAAATCTCTTAGGTTCCTCCTGGTATCCTTGTTCCTCTGGTGGTGTGAATTATAGGCTGGTGATCCTTTGCTCTATGTCTAAAACCCATATATGAGTGAGTACATACCATATTTGTGTTTTTGTGACTGGGTTACATCACTCAGGATGGTTTCTTCAAGTTCCATCCATGAATTTCAAGATTCTACTGTTTTTTTTTCTGCTGAGTAGTATTCCATTGTGTAAATGTGCCACATCTTCTTTATCCATTCTTCAGTTGAGGGGCATCTAGGTTGCTTCCTGGTTCTTGCTATTATAAATAATGCCGCAATGAACATAGTTGAACAGATGTCTTTGTTGCATGGATGTGGATCATTTGGGTATATGCCTAAGAGTGTAATTGCCGGATCCTGGGGTAGACTGATTCCTATTTTCCTGAGGAACCGCCATACTGATCTCCAAAATGACGGTTCAAGTTTGCACTCCCACCAGCAGTGGAAGAGTGTTCCCCTTTTAGAAGTAAATTATTAAATGATACAAGTTTAAGAAAACAGCTGGGATTAAAATATGCCATACAACATATGATCCTACTTCATATTTATTTGACTTTGAAGAATCATTAGTCAAACATTGGAAGGCTGGCTCCTGAGTGTACAGCTGTTGGCTCCCAAGTATCCAGCTGTGAGATTTGGGAGGCAGAGATGGGGCAGAGCTTCCACTGAAAGAAGGTCTTCCTTATTTTGGTTTGTTCATCAAACCGTGAGGTCCCAGAATGTTATTTTTGTTACTTTAAATGAGGAAATGTAGAGAAAACTATTTTGCAGAGCTTATTATGGAGTATATGTATGAGCCAAGTCATGTAGCCTACAGCAGATGGCAGAGGCAGAACCAGAGAAGTGACATTCAGTAGGACAGAGGGAACCCCACTATCTTCTCCTGGCAAGGGGCCAACTTACGCTATAACAGTCACTGAAGAATTGTCCCCATACAGATACCAGCCTTTACTGTCTTCCTGTGCAGACAACCAGGGCACCTGGAAGCCAATTTAGAGCAGATACAGTAAACACTTGTGCTATCCTAGCACAGCTGATATTTAAACACTTTTTTTTTTTCCTAGTTCAGATTCTCCTTGCCAGGCATGTATCATTCTATGTATTTCTAAAATGGCAGAAGAAATCATGGTTTATGAATCATCATTATTAATATTTTATGACATTCCTGTGTGTCTAGTAAAAGCAAAGTCAAAATGGTAGTACTCTGGTTTTAATATCGGTTAACCTTATCCCCCTTACAGGCTGGCTTTGAACTCCTAATCTTCCTAACGACACGGATTATATGTGTGTTCTGGCACAGTGACTCTCAGTGAACAGTCTTGTGATTGGAAAAGTGGTAGTATACAGATTCATTGTTATAGTTACATGGAGTCCTTTATCTTTGGCATTACCTTTATCAAAACTGTGGGAATTGTCCTCTTCAAAGCCTAGCTATGCATTCTGTTGTCATCTGCAACACAACGAATGAGGGCTGTTTTCTCTGTGTTCTATCAAGTGCTCTGTTATATCATTTGGGTTATTTTGTGCTGTGGCAATTTGTTCAACATCTAGAAAATAATTTTTAGAGATTTATTTTTAAGTGTGTGTGTGTGTGTGTGTGTGTACACGTGCTCATTGGATCCCCTGAAGGTGGAGTAGAAGCATTTGTGAGCTTCCTCCCTTCCTGTGGGAGAACAGGAAGCACTCCTTAGCCCTTAGAGGATTTGTTAGTTGATACATGGTATGTCTGTCTCACAGGTTGTCAGCTTTGTTGGTAGATTTTGCTCTCCTGTTTACTCTTTCTTAGGGTTTTTTCTCTGGTTTTGCTACTGCAGGGTACATCTAGGTCAGCTTTTTTTTTTTTTTTTTTTTTTTTTTTTAAACAGTAAAGTCATTTTGACACTTTTTTTTAAACATTGAAATATGATGGAATGGCATAGGACAGAATAGCAGAGCCGTAAAGATTCACTGTCTCATGTAGGAAGGTAAGAATTATTTTATGAAATTTTGTTTCGGTGGTACATTAGTCATCTTTGTGTTGCTGTGACAAATGCCTGAGTAAATCCTTTAAATGGAGGAAGATTTACTTTAGCTCATGGTTTCAGGCCTGAGAAGCATGCCAGTGAGAGTACATGGTGGTGCGGAACTCCTACTTTGTGGCAGCTTGGAAATGGAGAGAGGAGAGGGCCAAGGAGAAGATACACCCTTAGGACTGGAGAGGTGGCTCAGTGGTTCAGAGCACTGGCTGCTCTTTCAAGGGACCTGGGCTCAATTCCCATCACCCACATAGCTGCTCACAACTGTCTCTTAAACTCCAGTCTCTAGCATCCAGCACCCTCTTCCAGCCGCTGTGGATACCAGGCACATATGATTGATTCACAGACAAACATGCATATTAAAAAAAAAAAAACATACAAAAAGTACACACACATACGCATCCTTCCTGGGCATGCCCTCAGTAGGCTGCTTCCTCCAGCTAGCCCCTACTCCAACCCCCCTCCCCTTCCTCCTGGTTTTTCAAGGTAGAGTTTCTTTGTGTAGCCTTGGCTGTCCTAGAATGTGGAACAAGCTGGTCTCAACCTCACAGAGCTCTGCCTACCTCTACCTCCAGAGCGCTGGGATTAAAGGTGTGTTTAATCTGTTTACCTGTTAAAGGTTTCCCATAGCCCAGGAAGCTAAGCATGCAGCAATCAATCTCTTGAGAAAGTTAGAGTCTTCACAATCCACCTCCCAAAGTTCACCTCCAAACACTGCTGCACTAGGAACCAAACCTTGAGCAAGTGCGTTTTAGGGGGAATGTTTGAAATCCATACCATATCAGGCTCCATATGTGTATCCAAATAAAACCAACAACAAAAAACAAAAAATCCCAAAGATGTGATGATCCAAACACTGGAGTTGTTCTTCAGAGTGACTGAGTTCATCTGTGGTCCTTTTAACCTTACACAAGTATGCCTTTGTCTCCATTATCACTGGGCACTGTTCCTGGTTAATTTTTGTGGGTCTCGTGGATAAGGCTGGACTCATTGTGTTTGTGTTCCCATGATGAATTCTGTGTTGAACTTGAGCAGCTTTTAATGCAAAGGCTGACTGCTGTGAGTAGCCCATACCCTTGTCCCTTTAGTCCCTTGGCATTGGTCAGTTCTGTATGCTGAAACCGTCTTCTCTCATGCTGTGCAGTTTTCGACACTTTTCCACAGAGATCACTCTTTGTGTCTTATTTAAGAAAGCTCTTGCTGAGTGAGAAACATACACCTATAGGCATAGCGTGGGGGAGGTGGATTCAGGATTCTGAATTTGAAGCCAGCCTGAGCTATATAGAAGGACCCTGTCTCAATAACGAATGAAGGGTGAAGTTTGCCTTTTGTATATTTCATGTGACTTTTCTTTTGTTGAAGAGTACAATCAGACTTTATTTGTGCCTGGGCATGATGGCACATATGTGCAGGAGGTGGAGGCAGATGGGTGTGTACCGCGTGCCTGCCCTCGCCAGCAAGGAAGAGGCGACTCTGGGAAGATCTTCTTCATGCAGTTTTAATCAGGATCCTTGAACATGCTTCCTCTGACCCGCGGGAACCCGGGGAAATGCCTGCGCAGGCTTAAATCTCCTTGCACTAACCAACCCCAGTGAGCTACGTGGACCCTGCAGATAGGCTACTCTAATGCGGAAGCAAACAGGCTGAACAGACTTAACCAAATAAGGGCTTGTTTACGCCAGAGAGCGCTCACCCTTGGGGAGGTGGAAGGCGGAAGCCAGCACCATCTTTAAGGTGCGGCACTTCACAGCTCTCTACAGTTCCCCCTTCTTTTTTTAATAACGCAACAGGCAAGGGTAGTGGTCTCCAGTAAAGCAGTGGACATTGTAATGACCCTGAATCCTGGTAGCCAGTCAAGTCAGTGCCACACCCATCCGGCATCTTTTTCCTGGAGGTGGGGCCTTGGACACCAACCCACATGCAACCAGACTTGCCCTTCTTGGAGTTGCTCACTTCCAGAGCTAACTCGGAGTGCAGTGCTAAGCCTAAGCCATACAACCTGAGCGTGAAGGATCAATACTTGTTCATGACTGTGAGCCATGCTTGGGGGGACTGCTCTGCCTCAATGGCTGTAAATGCCTGGACAACCATAGCTGCATGCCGCTTCTGAGCAAACCTCATCTTGCAAAGGCACCATAGGCCCACGAAGGAGATAAGCAACAAGAGGACAGCCATGGCAGCCAGTCCCGCATCCACACATGTTGAATTTATTGCAACGATGGCCATTCACAGCTCTGCCATCATATCTTCAAAATCGGCAGACCAATTTCCTAAAAGATAGCTAGACAACTGTTGTGACAAATTAGCAGCATGTGTAAAGCTCTCATACTGAATGCTGGTAACATACAAACCTGGATATTTCATTTCACATCCCAATTGGATGTGATAGATGCCACAAGGTATCTATTTGCTCCTGCACCAGATCAATTCTTTGGTTTACAATCATTAAACCTCCTTTTAGTTGAGCACCAATTGTGGATTGATCATCCAAGGTGGTAGCCACATTCTTGGACAACTCATTCAGCTTAGAGGCTGTCTGCACCGATGTGCTCATAGCCACAGCAGCCGTGACTGAACCCACAACTGCAAAAGAGATAGCTGCAACTATGGCTGCTGTAATGCCAAAATATCTCCCTACAGCCTCTTCCAAATAGGCCACAAAATCTGAAAATGGTTCCATTGGGCCTTGCAGTATCTTAGTGAGGTTACCACTCACCTCTTCCTTATTAGGTAATGACTTCCATACTTTTATGGCAATCTGATTTACTTGTTCAAAAACCTGTATTGTGTATCCTGTCTGTTGATTTGCAAAGCGTCCCTGTTCAAGCAACATGTCCCTGTCCCATGCTGCGTTTCCAGCTTCCAGATTAGCTGCAGCCTGTTCATTGGCATACTCTATTAAAAAGGCTTCCCAATCCAGATACTGCCTGGGGCTTAGACATGCTCGAGCCAGCACACCCCAATCACTAGGGTCATGCTATACCTATTTAGGGCTTCAACATGAGCTACAGTAAAAGCATCTGAAATTTCATATGTTCTCACAGACTCAGCCAAAGCCTTGATGACCTTAAAGTCTAAAGGCTCCTCATATCTATTGCCTTGGGCATCCTGGAAAACTGGATAGGCCAGGCATAAGTCATTTCGTACGGATTTCCAGACCTCAGGGCAAAAGGAACGCCCTATACCTCGGCCCCGCCCTTCCTCACTTTGATCAGGAGAAGGCACGAAGGCATTGTTCCAGGAGGGTCCCTCCCCTCCCCACATCGTCATTTCTCCTCTCCCTTCCCCCCTCTTCCCCCTCTGAACCTTTTCTACGAGGGCTTGCAATTCTTCCTCAGAATCTGTTTCGTCCGTACCTGACTCTCCTGTGTTCTCAACCTCTTCTGATCTTTCTTCTTGTAACATTTCTAGTGCAGCTTTCTCTTTTTCCATAGCCTCTTTACAGTACCTCTGGTCTTCGATACAGTTACGCACTAACTTCCAAACAGGTTGGACTCCGGACTTTAGGGTCCCTTGATCCCAAGCAAAGTCAAGATCCCTGCCTAACTTGTCCCAGCAGGCTACCGTGAGGAGGTCTCCCGAAATTGTGAACCAAGGTGCAATGGCATCACATTCGCTCAGGAATCTTTCTAGTGTGCTTTTCTTTATTTTAAGTTTCTTTGACAAAAGTAGCTCCTGAAGAGCCAGAAAAATTGGATGAGACTGAGAATTCCACATTTTGAAAATTTTACTTTCGGTTTGTTACAACCTCTCACTCAATGCCTGAGACTTTATTGCCGCTTATTTCCATGGTCTTTAACTTAGTCCCAACTTACCTGGGACTTTATTGCTCCTTACCGGAGACCTTAAATCGCCTCTTTACCACGGGCTTTAATTTGGTCCCAACTTACCTTGGGATCTTACCAGCGCTGTCCTGACTGCAAGAAGTTCTGATCTGAAGATTCCCTGTACGGGCCACCATTTGTACAGCGCGCCTGCCCTCGCCAGCAAGGAAGACGCGACTCCGGGAAGATCTTCTTCATGCAGTTTTAATCAGGATCCTTGAACATGCTTCTTCTGACCCTCGGGAACCCGGGAAATGCCTGCACAGGCTTAAATCTCCTTGCGCTAACCAACCCCAGTGAGCTACATGGACCCTGCAGATAGGCTACTCTAATGCAGAAACAGACAGGCTGAACAGACTTAACCAAATAAGGGCTTGTTTACGTCAGAGAGCGCTCACCCTTGGGGAGGTAGAAGGCGGAAGCCAGTGCCATCTTTAAGGCGCGGCACTTCGCAGCTCTCTATATGGGTGTAGAGTTATGTCTACATAGTAAATTCCAGCTCAGTCAGGGCTACTAAGAGACCCTGTCTCCAAAACCAAAGCCAAGTTTCTGTAACACATATTTTTGCATTTGCTTCTTTGTTTACACTGTTAAAAATCCTGTCTTGAAACTTACAAAAAAATATCCAAAAGCTGGACCTTAAGTTTTTAATACTGCTGATATTTTAATAAGAGAGCTGATGCAATTTAAGAAACAGTTTCTTTTAATAAATAATGGGGATTGTTAACTTTGAAAAATAGCATATTCTCTCAGTTTCTCTAATGGAATTTATTTCTGTGTTTCTATTTTTAGTCACGTTAACTCTTTTCTAGAAGACAGCTTTACGTGGCTCTAGAAGGACCAAATTCAGGGCTCCAGAATTCTCCAGCGACCAGGTACAGATGTTTATGGAGGGAGTGCTCCTCGCCTTTGTGTATAGAGTAAAAGTGTTTGAGATGGGCACAGGAAAACTTTATAATCTCTGCAATGGGAGCAGGCAAATCAACTGTGGACATGTAAAATGATGTCATCATTTACAAGGTTCACACTCGAGAACCACTCAAATTACAAAGCAATTGCAAAACAAATCTCAGAATGCTTTTGGCAATTTTGAATTTGGGTTAGGCCATGGTTGTGGCTGCTCTCTGCCTCATGCTTGCAGCTGATGGGTGGCAGGTTGGACATGCCTGCTGAGAGGGCCCAAGAGCTGCAGCTTTGGAAGCACCCCTGGGTTTCCTTCTAAGTTCTGCTCTGACTGGTGGTTCCTATGGGTCAGGTTACTGAAGCATCCTAAAACAGAGGTAGTGACTGTGCCTTATTTCTGTGATTGCCCATCTTGATACTGCAAAGATTAAATGAGGTACCAAAGTGCACTCCAAATGTCAGTGTTTTTCACACCTCAGTGTGGTTTACAGTGTTGATAATAATAGTACAAGAACCTTGCAGGTGACAGGAAGAGGCAACTATAACCTCCACACACTTTACCCCAAGTGGTAGAAAGCAGGGAAATTGATTTTCTCTGTTATATGTGTCACTGACATGGTAGAAAACAAGTTTACCATTTTTTTTAAAAAAAAACAAAACTGGGGGTGTGTTTGAATTATTTCATATTAGTAGTTAGTCTTTAAGTTCTTTTGAATTTTGACTAACACTGAATAACATAAAGTTATGTTAGTATTATAGTTAAATCTAATTGGCTCCAATGAATACTTTCTCTTTGAATATGTAACTTCCATTTGCCATGCATGTAGTTACATTGTAACCGCACCAATTCAATAAACAGAATGAACACTTTTTACCACTTTTAAGGAGATGATTATGCTTACAGTGATCAAAGAAAGAAGCTGAAAGCAGTCTATTTTTTTTTTTTCTGCTTAAAAGCCTCAGGATTCCTAACCACTGATCTTACTTAGCACATATGAGCATTCCCTTCCCTTTCAGCAATGGGAGGCCTAAGGGGTGGTGAGGGTGGTTATCTCTGTGTTTGTTCCTTTTTCTTCTATCAACCTCCTCCCCACCTTTGAATTCCTTTCCTCATCATTTTCTTCCGTGTTTCTGCTTCCTTCTTTCAATTTCTGTGTTGCTGGCATTGAACCTGGAACTTCATATATGCTAAACCAGTGTGCTCCGTTGAGCTATGCCCCTAAGCCCAAATGTTTCTTCTTATTCTAGTAAATTTAGTGGTGTTAACAGTAAGGATGATACTGAAAGAGGGTAGGGGTACCCCTAAATCCTTAGGTGAGGAATTGTAGCTCATCGTAGGATGCTTGCTGTGCATGGGCAAGATTCTAGATTTGATCCCCAGAAATGGGGTGTGGGAGAGTGCCTCAGGTAGGCATGCCAGCCCTCAATGTCTGGCCTGTTTTCCAGTACTTGAAACATCACATACATTGTGTTCTACTCTGAGCAATACATGGTTCTGGTAACGGAAGGACTGCAGTGTCCTCGCTGAAGAGCCTGACAATTAATGGAGGAAAGAAGTCACACAAGAACAATTGCCGAGGCGGAATATGTGCGTGATTGCGGTGTCAAAGAGAAGCGGGCACGCTCTGTGGGGTCCACAGTGCCCAGCCTGTGTGGCCAGGCAGGAGCCAGGGCAACAGCCATGGTGCTGTGTTTATAGATGCTGGGATTTCAGTAGCTGTGTCAAGTGCTGTAATGTGGGATGCTGATTAAATATGGCAAAAATATTTTCCCAGATCAAATCATATGCATTTACAAGAGAAAAACTTGAAGTAATCGCTTTTAGTTTTGTTTTTGGGTAGGCAAAAGTCTAGCCCTGAATTTTATCTCCAGTCCCTAAGTGAGTTTTTAAATGTAAGCATGTCTTTTTACAATTGACTTTCCATACGTTGTGCTCATTGTAAATTCATATTTTTCTAAATGTATTATTATTACTATTTATAAGACCTACTTGCAATTGAAGAAATTGAGGAAAATTTCATCAAGGCTATATAAAATATCAATAAAGGCCATGGTGTCATTTGACTTGTTTGATTTTTTTTCTTTTCTGTCTTTTTTTTTTTTTTTTTTTTTTGACACAGGGTTTCACTGTGTAATAGCCTTTGCCATCCTGGATCTGGCTTTGTAGACCAGGCTGGCCTCAAACTCACAGAGATCTGCCTCCTGAGTGCTGGGCTTAAAGGTATGCGCTGCCATTCTCTCCCCCCCCCCCCCGGCTTGATTTTTTTTTTTTTTTTTTTATTTTCCCCTGAGACAGGTTTCTCTGTGTAGCCCTGGCTGTCCTGGAATTCACTCTGTAAACCAGGCTGGCCTCCGTCTCCCAAGTGCTGGCCTTAAAGGAATATGCTGTTTTTAATCTAGCCAAAGAAAGTGCTGTGACTAAAAGCTTGCAATATGCATTGCATTTAAGTAATCAGAGCGAAACTAATAAATTAGACAACATTAAATGTTATTAAATATAGTTTTATAAAACTGGCTCTCGGAGGTAAACACTACTTTAGTTTGGGATAGCGTGTGTGTGTGTGTGTGTGTGTGTGTGTGTGTGTGTGTGTGTGTGTGTGATGGTTGAACCATAGTGAATGTTCTGAATGTCTTGCAGGAGGGTGCTCCTGCTGTCACCTCAACTCTTGCTGTCACTTTGATGTGATGGCAGGAAATTCCTAAGGAAAGAATATTCAGTGATCTTGCTACATACTTGGTGCTTTTGTTTTCAGACTTTGTTTGTTGTTGTTAAAATCCAGGACAACAAGCTGCATTCATTCATTCACCTATTCATTCATTCATTTTATTCATCCTTTTCATTCATTTCTCCTTTGTCTTTTCCAGCTTAGCAGATCATACATCTTCAGGAGCTGAGAATTCATAAGTCTGGTCTTCACCGTGATTTGGAACTTTCCAGTCTCAGAAAAGTTGACCAAGGTCTAGAATTTGTCTTTTCCCTATCACTAGAAAAGTCACCTGTGAGTTGGAAGTTTTTGCTAATTTCCTCGTAGACAGAAGGACCTCTGTTTCTTCAGGATGGCCTTCTCAGACTTCAGGAGAATCATTCCCTTAAGAGGTCCTGAACATTGAAAACTGCTTGTAGGACTTACAGCTGTTGACTCCCATGCTACAGGCCTAATTCCTCAATCACCTAAGTCCCGTTCACCACTTTCGGACTTATTCTCCCTGTTAATTAGAAGTGAAGGCAGTTTGTTTGTTTGGCACAAGGTCTTGCTTTGTTGCCTAGGTGTCTTTCTAATCCCGTAGCCTCCCAAATGCTGGGAATCCAGGCACCTGATCGCTAAAGCAGCTTTCTATGTACCTCCTTCTGGCATGGGCTCCTGATTTTACCACATCCTTTTTCCTCAGGGACTGCACAGGACCAAGTCCGTATGGAAGAAGAACTGCCTGGTTTCTATGGAGAAAGTGGCAAGGTTAGAGAAAAGCATGCCTTGTAGCATGCATATTTTATTGCATGAACCGCATGTATTGCTCACTTGGTGAGAGGAGCAGTGAGATCATACAAGTGTTCCGTGGAGAAGATGCAGTGTGGTGCCCGACATACCAATAAACATTGTATGGGGAGTAGAGGGTGTGCACAGGGCCAGCAAGGAATAGTTGTCACCAGAGGGTTGAGAGAGGGCTCCCTGGCATCTGAACTTAAGGAACAAAGGCTTCTGCTTACAGATGGTAACCTGTAAAAGACTTTGTTTAAATAATGTTTCTTCTTTTCCCAAATATTGAAAATCATTAAAAAAAATAGTCATAAGAAGACAAGCTTCCAACTCATCATGGTCTTTTATTCTTTTCCATCATGTCTAAACATTACAGTCAATCAGCTTAAGTCCATACAGTATCTAACGAATACTGTTTCCCATCCTGTATTTAGTGGATATTGTTGTTCCCCATCCCATCCAGTGGATCCTGTTCCCACCCTGTATCCAGTGGATACTGTTGTTCCCCATCCTGTATCCAATGGATATTGTTCCCACCCTGTATCCAGTGGATATTGTTCCCACCCTGTACCCAGTGGACACTGTTCCCACCCTGTATCCAGTGGATATTGTTCCCACCCTGTATCCAGTGGATACTGTTCCCATCCTGTACCCAGTGGATACTGTTGTTCCCCATCCTGTATCCAATGGATACTGTTCCCACCCTGTACCCAGTGGATATTGTTCCCACTCTGTGTCCAGTGGATACTGTTCCCATCCTGTATCCAGTGGATACTGTTCCCATCCTGTACCCAGTGGATATTGTTCCCATCCTGTATCCAGTGGATATTGCTTCATATCTTTCAGCCTGCCTGTTGGTTGTTGTATCATTATGTTAAATTTATAAAGTGTCTGCTCACCTCCATGAACAGTTTAATATTAACTGTTACTTTCTTTTGTCTTTTTTCTACTCTAGGAAATAAAAAAGGTAAAATTTAATAACTTATAATAATTTTATAATAAGTATATAAAGCAAGCATAGTGTACAGAACAACCAAACTTTTGAAATTCTCCCTCATGCTGTCATGGATGCTTGTGTGAACCTTTATAGGAATTTGTAAACGTAACTTAAAAACTAATGATAGAATGGAGAGATTTAGAAAACAATAGCAGAGGGCTAAGTGGAGAAATGACTGAGCAATCCAGAGTGCCTGCTGTTCTTGCTGAGGACCAAACCCTTGTTAGTGACTCATAGTCACCTGCAACTCCAGCTTCAGAGGACCTGAGGCTCCTCCTGAGGCTCCTCTAGTCTCCGTGGCCATATGTGCTTCTCTCTCTCTCTCTCTCTCTCTCTCTCTCTCTCTCTCTCTCTCTCTCTCTCTCTCTCTCTCTCTCTCTCTCTCTCTTCCTCTCTCTCTCTCTCTCTCTCTCTCTCTCTCTCTCTCTCTCTCTCTCTCTCTCTCTCTCTCTCTCTCTCTCTCTCTCTCTCTCTCTCTCTCTCTCTCTCTCTCTCTCTCTCTCTCTCTCTCTCTCTCTCTCTCTCTCTCTCTCTCTCTCTCTCCCTCTCTCTCTCTGCTTCTCTGTCTCTATCTCTCATGTCTCTCTCTCTCTCTCTCTCTCTCTCTCTCTCTCTCTCTCTCTCTCTCTCTCACACACACATTTAAAAGGTGTTAATAGAAAAATTCCTAATTCTTCCTGGGAACAGATTTCATAAATTAAACAAATTCACAGAATCAGCAGTGAAATTACTTTATTACATATAAAATGTTACAGCTAGGAAATCCTCAAAAGGTGAGGTGGTGCGGTTTTTTTCTACATTGTTTTACTTGGCATGCCAAACATGTCATTTTGATTATTCCGTATAGGCTGTATTTTCACTGAATTGTAACTGCTTGCCAGTTTGCTGTGGTCATGTGCAGTATGATCACCCAGGAATCTTCTCAGTGGCTACAGAGTAACAGGATGTACCTTAGGCTCTGATTCATTGCAGCTTTATTTCCTGCCTTAGGTTTTCCCTGACAGAGCATTAACATCTCATTACTGTAGTTTGCAAAGAAATGCCAGCTGCAGGTAGGGGTGGTGGGTAGGGTGTGAATGGAGTAGTACAGGAACACCTCAGGAAGTGGGTTTAAGTCAGATGGTTACCTGGATCACCCTGAAGCTGAACCCAATAGACACCATCTTAATGTTGACAATTGCAAGGCCCTTATTTCCGTGAAAAGTTCAACTCCCCATATTTTCTTGCTCATGACCAGCTGTCCTTGTTATGGTTTCTGGAAAACAACATTATGACCATGAGCCACTTGAGTAAAGGGGTTATTTTTGCTTTCACATTACAGACCATTACTGGGAGAGTCAGGGCAAGAACTCAGTGCAAGAACTTGTAAGGCAGAGCTGATGCTGAGGCCATGGAGGGGTGCTGCTTACTGCCTTGCCCAGTTTGTTTTCTTATATACCCCAGGACCTCCTGCCTTGCAGTGGAACCACCAACAGTGGGCTGGGCTGTCCCACATCAATCAAAAGACTTGCTCACAGACCTATCCTGTGGAGACATTTTCTTGATTAAGATTCCCTCTTCACAGATGTCCAGTTGATATGAAAACTAGCCAGCACACCCAATCCTCAGCTAACCCCTCACCCGACAGTGGGCATAGAGCAGTTGGAGACTCGAGTGAAGACATTTCTGGCACACAGAATGGTTGACAGATGATCAAGGCTCCTGTATGTGCTGTGCAGTAAATCTTTGTACATTACTTCGTGAATGTCCTGGAACAAAATGCTATAATTCCATGAAACTACTATTAAATATTTTCTCTAAAAAAGTATATGTATTTATGAATTAAGCTATCAGTTCCTTATGTAATAGTTCCCTCACAGATGTGAAAAATGGACTTGTGATAACTGTTCCCAAGCCAAGAAGCTGTCTGACAGATTTTAAAAGCAATATATTCATATCTGTGTACACAGATATGTGGTGTACATAGGCTATTTGTGACTACTTTCCATTAGATGTTGACATCCTGGGGGTGTGGGAATGTCTTATTCTGTGTCTTTAATTCGTAATTCTACCATACCTGATATTGTCCTGACCAGCAGATCACAAATCTCATTGGGGCCCTACTGGTCAGGGAATCACCAGCTGGGTACTATGTGCATCTGTACAAGCTGACCAAGGAGAAAGTACAAACTTATGACTCGTAGACAAGTGTTTAGGAACTGGTTGGAATTTACCACTTGATTCTCAGTATTCAGGAAGCCACTTGACTTTGTAGCAAAGGGCAGGATAAAATCCATAAACATGCTTGAGAGAAGGAACAGCTGAGGAAGAACATTACCAGTCATTACATCTTGGCAGTGCATGCCGAGCAGCCATTAAGGACTGTGCGTGTGTTGCACAGACTGGAGGCCTCCCGCACTCTGCCTTCTTAGGGGGACATCTTATTCTGCACTCAGGTGATGTGTAGACACATGGGCCTCTATCTCTTGAAGATACTGATCTTGTGCGATTATGTAGGGAAATCTATGATCTGATTATTGTGAAGACTAGAGATAATATATAAAATGTATAGAAGACCACTAATAACATCTTTTAGATTCTTTATGCCACTGTTTCAAACTATATTCTTCTTAAAATTTACAGAAGGAAAAAAAATAAAGCAGATCTCTTAGGAAATAAGATTCCTTCATATGAGGAGGTAGGTAATTTACAATAGATGCTTAGACTAAAATATCATATCACAATTCTGTTGTCTGTGACCAGCTTTGACAGTAAACAAAGTAGCTCCAGAAAGAATTCTTTTATATAAAAACTTAGATTTCCAAATTAATATAACACTACCACATAAAGTCTTCAGTTTCCTGAAATACACACAATAAAATTAGGGACCTGTTCTATACATCTGTACAATTATAGCTCCTTGTATATGTGAAATTTAAAAACAATGTTGGTTTCCAAATTGAGTATTTCTTGCATACCCACTGTTACTGTTGCAAAATGCTCTTGTATTGAAAGTAACTGAAGAAATAGTAACTAGTGCGTCAGAATCAGTGACAGCCATCACTGCTGTCCAGATATGAAAGTAGGACCCATCTAACACTCTTGGCGTGGGGGCTTGTTATTTGCCTGGAGCGTGGGTAAGAGAGTTGGATTTGAAGCCAGACATTAGTTTTTTTTTATCATTTAATCAGTGCTTACTGTACACTCACCTTCATTCTCAGCAGCATGGTGAGGTGATGAGAGGCTGCCTTTGGCTGTTTGCCTGAGAACTGTGCTAGAGTGGTCTGTAAGGGCCCCAGAGCAACATGCTAATGAGGATGGGTGCTCACAGGGCAACTGAGACATCCTCAGCTGACTTCCAAGCTGAAGGGGATAAATACTTTCTCAGAGCAGAAGCAAGCAAGTGGCTGACCCTCTCAGACCTTCTGAATAAGGCTTGTTCAACAGCCGGTGAGAAAGATACCAGAAAAATCTTTGCTATTTTAAATTAAACATGAGTTTGGTGTTATTCTGGAAAATACTTAAAAGTATCATTTGATGGGCTGTTATAGACATATTTATAAAATGTATGTATATTTTTAAAATTCAAAAGTTAAATGAAGGGACTCTGGTCATCTCAAGTGTGGTGAGCATGACTCAGGCAGGCCTTGCCTTCTTCCCCATTCCATCTGCCTAGCCGAACCACATAACATTCCTAAAGCTAACCACTAAGGTCTAGTCCCTTTGGCTACCTCTCCTCCTGAGGTTGACTACCAAGGTCCAGCTTTCACAGTACTAAAGTGTAGTAATCAGAAGCTGGCGTTGGTTCACCTAATTAACATGCCCAACCAAAACATATCACAGCATCCTAACTCATCCTAACACAGACCGCACCTTTTTCTCTTCTTAAAAATTGACCTGCAAGGTCGTTTGCTGCTGTTTTTCTGCCTGAGTCAGAAAGCAGCCACGTAACTTTTCTTCCTCACCTAATAAAAGATCTCTGTGAAAACAGGTGTTGGGTGTGGTTTGTGCCTGATCTGGGGTCCAGGAGGGAGCCCCCACATGGGTCTCCTTCATTAAATACGTAATTGTCTCCAGTGTGCAGATAAATAGCAACTGTCTTTAAAGGCCGGTTTATGACACATGCATGCTCATAGGTGAGTGCACATGATCATGAAACTGTCACGCACTGTTGTGGTTTTCGTGACCCTCCAAGATTCTGTGCTGAAGTCCAGACCCAAGACCTCAGTGTAATCAGTTCATATGGAGATTAGGTCATTGAAGAAGTAATTATCTTAGTTAAGATGCGGTCATTAAGGTTGGTCCTAGCCCAGTCTGACTTGTGTGTTTATCAGAAGGGGAATATTGGACATGACACAGAGAGCCAAGTACAAGGCAGGCAGTGCAGACAGAGGGAAGTGGATCCTGGACTAGATCTTTCCCTGACAGTTCTGGAAAGACAAGCTAGCTAACACCTTGATTTGTGACTTTTGGATCTCCAAAACTGTTAGCACAGTTGTCTGTTTCGGCCAGCTAGCTATGGCTGCCGGTGCCAATGAGCACACCAGCTTCCTGGATGGTTCCTGATGCTATGGTTGGTTTGAATGTCAACTTGCCACAAATGAGAACCATTTGAGTAGGGAGCCTCACCAGGAGTGTCCTGATGGCCTTGGTAGATGTGGGAAGGCCCACCCAGATTGTGGGTGGCACCTTCAGCCAGCATAGCAAATGAAATGCAGTTTTGCTTCTTGCTCCGTGGCGTTCTCTCTGCCACCAAGTTGATTTGTCCGTAGCTGCTGCTGATTCCTTCCCTGAGGGTAGAATCAGCGTTCCCAGCCTTCCATCATGAACTGGGGACCACTGGTTCGCCAGGAACTTTTTGTGCTTCAGGCCTGATTGGACTGCTGAGTCCACACCTTGTAGCCTCCCAGTGAGTGTTTGGGAAGCAGAAAGTGTGGTCCATGAGGAGTGCTCTGCATCCCGAGAACCTAAAGAGCTTGCTAATTTATTCAAGCACAAGTCTGCAGAGGGTGTGTGGCAATGGAATTTAAGGAGGTGGGATAATGGTAGAAGGAACATAAAATTGAATCAGTCTGAGTGTCAATATGAGCCCATTGAACAAGATTCTAGGTTTAGTAGTGAACCTTATACAGTTCAAAACAAAACAAAACAAAAAAAAAGTACCAAGACTCCATTTGATCAGTTAGTTGAACTGTTTGGGAAAAGGTTTTCTACTGATAATGGGCCTGATATTCTTTGTTTTGGTGTTGATAAAGGAATTTTAAAGGTGCAGGGAAACTGGAATGCTGGAGTGGATCTGTTGCTTAAAACTCAATTCTCTGCAATGTGCATGGTCTTCACTGATGCTATAAGATGTAAAATGGTGAGAGGGCCACCAGCACATTTGTTGTCACCTTTCTCCTCGGGCCAGACCCTGGAGTAGGAGACGCTGCTGCTCAGTTGGATGAATTTTAGTTGTGAGCCTAGTCTTTAATGACTGAGGTCTCTCTCCAGCCTCAGCTGGGTGAATTAAATGTGAAGGACTTAATTGGACCCTAGAGCAGCAGGGGCCAGGAGACAGCATAGAATCGTCAAAGGCAAGAGGAACATGCTTACCTCATGGAACCTGGGCTAAGCGATGTTCACAATGGCCTGACCCATGGGCAGCACAGGGAAAGTGACTTTTATGATGGCATGACTTACATTGGACCTTTGAGACTGGCAAATCAATGACGGTGTTTCCTGGGATGAAATAGATATGTTTTAGTTTTTGATTGGTCTGTACATGCACAGGACTCTAGAGCAAAGGAAAGAAATGCTGCAGTTGATTGTAGTGATGGGGATTCACGGCCCATTGGTCAATTTTCAGCCTTCAGCCAGTTTATAGACCCAGAACCCCTTGAGTGAAGGGAAGGCCAGGTCTCCCTGAAGGACAGTCTTGCTAAAAGACCTAAGAATGATACTGTTAGCCAGAATGCATGCAAGTTATAGTTAGCCCTTCTCCCATCCTTCCCCACAGAGGGACTTACATCTGTTTGCTAGAGTAACTGTACATAGGAATAGCAGATGCAGTGGCCACCCTCCTACAGCCTGGACTTGCTTGACCTTCCCGTTTCTACAACAATTTAACGCGTTGCTAACATTCAGCTGGCCAAGGTCCAGACTTAGGAGAGTGGGGTGTCTCTGAGATCTGATTTTGTCCAGGCCACCGGCACCTGGTCTGAAAGCAATACAGGAGAGTGGGCTATGATCCGTTCTGCAGCTGTGTGTGGCTCTCTGCAACGGACAACACCAGATGTGGGTACTCCCCTTCGAGCTAGTTTACTCGGCAGAAATGAGCCAAGGAATATTTTTTTTTTTGTTTATTTGTTTTAAATCGATCATTTCAGTTCACAAGTCTTGTTCCTTTTAGTCAGTACAGGCTACACTGTCATCCTTGAAGATGTTAGATGTGGGGAAGTGGCCAATCTTCTCCCTTTGTTCTGAGGAGGAACTGCAGTCGGTTCGTCAGGCTTGTGTCTTTGGCAGTGCTGGCAATGAAGTTTTATACACCACGGTCAACGATGAGGTAATTTTGGAGAAAACATTCAACCACCCGTAGTGTTAGTAATAGTTTTGTAAGTTGAAGACCTTGGGGGAACATATGGAATGAAGCCTTTAAACAAAAGTATGGAAAGGCAATGTTTTTGTTTGTTTGTTTGGAGACTGGGTTTCTCTGTGTAGTCCTGGCCCTCCTGCAACTTGCTTTGTAGACCAGGCTGGCCTTGAACTCAGAGATCTGCCTGCCTCTGTCTCCCGAGTGCTGGGATTAAAGGTGCGCAACACCACCATCTGACTGAAAAGGCATTTTTTATTTATTTTGTAATGAGGCAGTTTGCTTGAGGAAGGATGTCTGAGGTAGCTTACAGACTTTTCAGAAATTTGCTTCCTTGAACTGAGTGTTTTTTCCACAGATTTTTGTGTTGGGCACAAACTGCAGTGGCTGTCTGGGGATAGGTGACATTCAGAGCACCATTGAGCCTCGGAGACTGGATTCTTTAACTGGCAAAAAGATCGCCAGCCTCAGCTATGGGAGTGGCCCACACATTGTCCTTGCAACAACAGGTAATGGGAACTCAATGGATAGGTTTAGGCCATTGTTTATTTGTTAAGAAATAAGATCAGGGTGCCCTGAAATTAAGAGCAAACTTTCTCATTCAGCAAGAATTGATGGCTGTACCCTGTGGGCGTGGCCACGCATTGGGCAACGTGGAATATGACTGTACTTGAATAGCAGAGTGTGGTAGTTTAACATAGGGGGTCTAAATGGACAAAAGACAACGCACCCAGCCCTTCCATTCCCCACTCAGTAAGTGTAATCATTGCTTGAGAACTCTGCTTGCTTAGGAAGCCTACGCTTTGACCTTAGGTCCCTGGCCTGTAAATTGAGAGATCAGATGTTGATTCTGCCATCCCTTTAAGCATTCTCTAATTCTTCACATAGAGTAGTTAGTGACTGATGGAAGTTGGCCTTAGTAGTATGGGGAAAGTGTTCTCTTGGTGACATTATGAACTCCGAGTTATACAGCATTAGAATTAAATTATGCCTTTGAGGTTCAAGTTCTGGGAATTTGGGTGGGGCATTCCTGTAATAGGCAAGATTATTCCGAACATTTCTTCATTCAAAAAATAGATTAAGTCTGGGGCAGAAGTGATGGCTTAGCAGTTAAGAAGAAGCAAAGTCAGATAAGGAGAGGACTGTTAAGTACCTACCTGCCCAGCTGATGCTGAGCTATAGTCAGTACTCTAAAGTGAAGGATCACAGGTCGAGAGGTCAAGGTCCTGTGTAATAGGAGTATAATAGATGTCCCATAGGCTGGGACTGCAAAGGCTACACTCACAGCCTGGGATTTATTACTTCCTAAGGATTGAACAGACAGGAGAATTTTTTATTTTGTTTGGAGCATACCAGAGAAGGAAAAAGAGAAAATGAAACTGAGCATCCCCAGAGTTTGCAGCTGTAGTTTTCTGTCCCATTAGACCGAATGGTCTAAGTCTCAGGCCTGGAATTAGAGGTATGGACTTGAAGTGTATTAAGGGTGCGATAGACGTAAATGTGCATCCCTTCCACTGGAAGCCTGGGAGGACCACCAGAAACAGCTTTTCATTGTCAGCCAGCAGCACATGGCATGTGTGGGGCGCTAGGGCACGGTGAGTGTGGCAAAAGACAAAGCTACAAGTTTAGCTTGTGGGCTGTAGTTGGCCTTTCCATGCAGTTCTAGGATTGGGCAATGCTTCACTGCCACAAAGTGTGTCTTCCCATGAGCTGAGCAGGAGGTTGGTGCGTACAGAGAGGAGTGATGTCAGCAGAGGGGACCTGGGGTTTGCAGGCTCAAGCTGTCCTGTTTGGGAACTAGGCTCTTGGCACTCTTTCCCTCTTGGTTTCTTGGGTGATGTGGAAAATGAGCACAATGAGCACCCATTTGGTTGGGTGTAGCACCAAGAACTCAGTTCAAAGCAACAACCTCCTGTAGGGTCTAATGCGTGAGACCCAGGAGAAGTGGCGGACAGGGTGATTATTAAACATGAGCTGTTACAATTACAGAAAGCAAAGTATCTACAGAGGAAAAACCATCTACAGACATAATAAAAGATTTGGGAAAGACCCAGTGAACTATTGAATTCATTATCAAATGAACATTCATTGGGCAAGTTCTGTAACCATTCGTATACCACAAAAGAGAACCAAACCAGACAGTCAAATGAAGTCACTCATAATGTAACCTAAGCAATGTGGTAGAAAACCAGATGACAGGGAGCATACATGTGGTACACTTATTCAAAGTGCAGAATCAGAAAACGAAACTCTTATATGTAAGGTGCAGATATGTAGGGCTCCAGGGAAAATGTGCCATGTTTTGTGTATATGCCCTTTGTTACCCATGGAATTGCACATATGTTCTATGAATTTTTATAATGTCACAAGTAAAATAATAAATTTTAAAATCATCGGCCATCTTTTTCTAAAGAAATAATGATCCAGAAGAGTTAAGTAACACTTTATACCCTTGACTTTTAGTGTCCTGTTCTGTTTTATTTTAGTGCTCTATTTACTCAGAAACCATCCTAACTATTTTTTTAACCTCACAGATTTAAATCTGTGTTTAAAGCAGACAGGGAAGGCAGTTTGTGTTTCTGCGTAGATTTTCTCACGAAGTGAATTTGGAAGGGGGAAGTCGAATCTCAGTTTCCATCTGCAGGCCGAGTCACGTGTTGTCCTCTCCTACAGAGAAGTGTGTGTGTCGTGAAGGCTGCTCATCTTTTTTTGTTTTCAGATGGAGAAGTCTTCACTTGGGGTCACAATGCGTATAGCCAGCTGGGCAACGGGACAACGAACCATGGTTTGGTGCCCTGCCACATCTCCACTAACTTGTCAAACAAACAAGTCATTGAGGTTGCCTGCGGGTCTTACCATTCTTTGGTCCTAACATCTGATGGAGAGGTGAGAGTAACCAGTAAACTCACCGACTGCCTCTTCAATATGTTCTATAGAGTCCCCCCTACCCCCAATAGGACTACGCAATACATCATCCATGCCAGTCAGGGTAGGAAGGAACTCAAGACAGGAATCTGGAGGCAGAAACTGAAACAGGCATGGCAAAACTCTACCTACTGGTTGGCTCCACATAGTTTGTTCAGCCTGTTTTCCTATACCTTGCAGGATTGCCAGCTCAGAGGTGCCACGTCAATCACTGTAAAAAAATGCTCTATACACTTGCTTATAGACTTCTGATGGAGGCTCTGTCTCTCTTCCCAGATAACTCTTGTGTATTAGTCAGGGTGCTCTAGAGGAACAGGATTTATTTTATTTTTTCTTGACACATTATTTAGCTTTGTTCTTTTTTTCCCTCACTAACTTTTTTTTTTAAAGATTTACTTATTTTTTATTTAAATAATATTTTTTCAATTATTTTTACATACCAACCATTTTCCCTTCCTCTTATTCCCTTCCCTTTCTAATCTATCCTTCTCCCCATCCACTCCTCCTCCATCTCCATTCAGAAAGGGACATGCCTCCCTTAGGCTTGTGAAAAGTATGGTGCATCAAGTTGAGGTAGGACCAAGCAAGAAACAGAATTTAAAAAAAGGAATTTGTCTGTCTGTCTGTCTATCTATCTATGTATCTATATCTATGTGTATATATGCATGAATGATTAGATATGGGATTTAGATAGACAGACAGACAGGGCAGATGGGCTCTATCTGTCAATCTATCTATATAGATATAGACAGATAAGGTATATATATGGGATTATTAGAATGGCTTATAGGTTGTAGTCTAGCTAGTGCAACAATGGCAGCCCACCAACAGAAGGTCCAAGAATACAGTACATTTTCGGTCTACAAGGTTGGATGTCCCAGCTGGTCTTCAGTATATACTGGAATCCTGAATAAGTAAACTCTAATGCCAATGAAAGAATGGACTGGCCAGTGAGACGGTAGCAAGCAGGCAAAGAAAGCAAGCTTCCTTCTTCCAAGATCTTTATTCAGGCTTCCAGCAGAAGGTGTGGCCCAGAGTAAAGGTGGATCTTTCAGATTAGAAGTGGGTCTTGCCACTTGAAATGATCTAACTAAGGAAAAAAAATCTCTCACAAATGCCCAACAATTTGAATTTTAATTTACTCCATATGTAGTCAAGTTGATAACCAAGAATAGTAATCACATCTAGCTTGTGCCAGATTGTTCAAAAACTAACCTGAGTAGTTATGATGAGCTAAACAGGGTTGCTTAAAATAACTACCCCTCAAACTCAGCTTTATTCTTGATAGAAACTTATTATGATGGTTATATTATAACATTTCCCTGTAGGTAGTAAGGCCTTCAATCACTACAAATCTTAAAAGGGCCCATTATTACTTTTATATTGCTATAACAAAGGTAATATTTGCAAAATTAAAAAGTTGTCTCAAAATGTTGACAAATATGGCTGAGGTGAAATAGGCATTTCATATTATATGATAGCTGTTACTCTTTGCAGAGATAACATGTGTTATAAAACAGTACGTTGTCTGCTTGTGTTGTGAGAGCAGTGGTGAAGCTCTTTGAGAGGGTGGTGTCTAGATGAGATACTTTATGAGTCCTGTGTTTTGTTTATCAGTCTTTTTTTCCTTTTAGGTATTTGCCTGGGGTTATAATAACTCTGGGCAGGTAGGTTCTGGATCAACTGCTAATCAGCCCATTCCTCGAAGAGTCACTGGATGTTTGCAGAATAAAGTAGTTATGAACATAGCATGTGGGCAAATGTGTTCCATGGCCATTGTAGACACTGGAGAGGTAGGAAAGTTACTTAATGTTTTGTTTAAAAACTTTTTCTTTGCTTCCTTAGGGTCATATAAGCATGGCATGCTTCCCAACAACATAACTCAACTACTGAGTGCTACGTTTCTTATCTTTCCCCAGGTCTATGTCTGGGGTTACAATGGGAATGGACAGCTGGGCCTGGGCAGCAGTGGCAACCAGCCCACCCCCTGTCGAGTGGCAGCCCTGCAAGGCATTCGTGTGCAGCGGGTACGTCTCCTGGTTCTCCTGGTGGCCGTGTGCAGTGCAGTAGGTCTGGCTTACTTATACACATGGAAAGTTCAGCTGGTTTGATGTAATGGTTAAAGCCTCCTGCTCTTTGAATTAAGGTGTAGCTGTTCATAGAGATGCTGTTTAAAGCCTCCTGCTCTTTGAATTAAGGTGTAGCTGTTCATAGAGAGGCTGTTTCTATGTTACCTTTGTGAACTGCACTGAGAATGTTAGTTTCACACCCTTTCCTGAAGAATCTTTGAGAGCATATATGCTAACAGTTTTAAGAGTCTTCCTGCCTTTTTACCTGTAATTCTACTCTTGGAGAATTCTCCTTAGGAACCAGAGAGAAAGTCTCATAAAATTAGGAAGTCACAGTGAAATCCATGAATATGTACAATTAATATGCATTAATAGTTATAATTTTAACAAAGGAAGCCTTGGCAAAGAGAATAAACAGAAAATGGTTAAGAAAAATGTAAGAAAAAATATGCTTAATAAAAATGACAGGCATTGTATAATTTACTAATCTAATGCTAAGTGAACAATTGAAGATTATTCCTATCAATATGAGAATGATGGTGTTCTTGAGACAGAGTCTCATTGTCAGCTCAGGCTATGCTTGTGACTTATGTATGTGCCACCACACCCAGTTTACAAAAGGATTTTTTTTTTTGAGACAGGGTTTCTCTGTGTAACAGCATTGGCTGTCCTGGAACTTGCTCTGTAGCTCTATAGACCTAGCTGGCCTTGAACTCACAGAGACTTGCTTGCCTTTGCCCCGAGTGCTGACATTAAAGGCATGCACTACTACTGCCCAGCTTTTTTAATAATAGGGAGAAAGCAACTTTAGATTAAAAAATAGATAGACCATAGCTACATATCCTACCAATTAAAAATTTGTAAGTGCGTATTTCTTGTTTTTTTTTTTTTAATTTTATTTTATGGTCATTGGTGTTTGCTTGCATGTATGTCTGTATGAGGATGTCAGAAGCCCTGGAACTGGAGTTAGAGACAGGTGTGAGCAGCCATGTGGGTGCTGGGAATCGAACCCAAGTCCTCTGAAGAGCAGCCAGTGCTTTTAACCACTGAGCCATCTCTCCAGCCCCATAAGTGCACATTTCTATATCTGATTAGGTTGGGAGAAAAACAAAACAAAACAGATCTTGAGATCTGTTGAGCACAGATCTTGAGAGCTTTCCAAGCTGGGCGGTGGTGGCAGCAGCATACACCTTTGCTCCAAGCAGTCAGGAGGCTGAGGCAGCTGGATCTCTGAGTTCCAAGCCAGCCTGGTCTACAGAGTAAGTTCCAGGACAGCCAGGGCTGCACAGAGAAACCCTGTCTCAACACCCATCCCTCCCCCCAAAAGCTTTTTATGTTTATACTTTTCTTCATTTTTCACATCGAACATGTTTACTTCAGTACTGGAAGAACTAAGTGTGTCTTACGCTGGGCTCACAGAAACGGTCCCCGGTTTCTTTGAGAATACTGCATGCAGCGAGAGCTCACTGCCATAGGCCAAGCCAGCTAAACAAGTGGAGGTGATGCATGCAGCGCCACTGTTCAGCTGGGCCTGCGCCAGCACCAGAAGAGCACTGGTTACCTTACTGTTTGCCTTTGGGGGCAGTCTGCCTTAACTTGGCTTTCATTTTAGTTCTAACCTGCTGTGTGAAAGTGAAACACTTCCCTTCATTTACAGGTCTGAGAAGTTTTTTTGTTTGTTTAATTTTTTTGTCCTTCTAGGTCGCCTGTGGCTACGCACACACATTAGTATTAACAGATGAAGGTCAAGTGTATGCTTGGGGTGCAAATTCTTATGGCCAGTTGGGCACTGGCAATAAAAGTAACCAGTCCTATCCTACCCCTGTCATTGTGGAAAAGGACAGGTAATGCGTACCTATCCAGATCACCTGCATGGTCCTTAGTAATTAACCAGCACTTAGAAGTTATGGTGTAGAATTGTGGGAAATCACTCTTTAGCCCAATTGTTCCTTTCTGTTTAAAAGTTGCCTAGTGAATTATTGGGGAGATGGCACCCTGCTTTCTCTTACCTGTTTGTCATTTTACCTCTAGTGCTGCTCTGTGCAAACGCCAGTGACTGAACTGTCAGTAGCAATTGTTTGTGTGTCTGTCTTCTAAGTGCTGTCTCCCTTGTTCCTTGTTTCCTCCTCAGAGGGAGGTTGGCAATGCTTGAGATCTATCCTCTGTGGCTTGGGAAAAGTGAGGCACTCGGAGTGGGGTATGAAGCTAGTCTCTTAGCTCCTTAGACAATTGGCCCGTTAGAAAGGCAGGGTGATTTGACTGTTGCCCCTTCCAAGCTTTTGCTACGTAGAAGAGTGAAGTGCTGGAACACGAGGACTCTGCTTTATGGACTTACTTTCCAGATGGTCCTAAGGGTTTTGAAAGTCACGTCACTGCCTTTCCACCTGTCATTTCCACTCAGTGGTGTGGCACGTAGACATTACAGAACTTCCTCTTTCATCTAGTGATGCTGTCACTGTAGAAACGAATATGCTCTTTCTATTCTTATTCCGCATAGCATTTTAAATATTTGATTTAAAATAAACATAAATAAATAGATTAGCTAACATTTAGGTTCTTTTATGTTTTCTCCTATTGGGATTCTTAATAAATTGTCATTTTTATTTACATACTGTAAACATAATTTTACATGACCTATATAGATCTTGAAAAAAATTTTTTAAGCTGAAAGTTTGAAAACAAAAAAAAAAAAAGGACCTTGGACTCTTTAAATGGGGAACAGGAGAATTAGTGGAGGCTGGAGCCAGCGCACAGATGCTTGTGACCCTGTCACTTGCTAGTCTTGTAAAGTACCCAAAGAAGTCAATTAAAGCAGGAGGGATAATTACTCACAACCGAGTAACTAAAAAATGTCCAGTCAGTGGAGACATTGAGTACCCAGGCTGAACACGGTGCAGAAGGTCAGATAGAGGAGCACACACAGGAAAGTGACTCCCTGGTCCTCCCTCACGGTGCTCCCACACTTACCTCAGTCTCTTCAGAGGCTGGCTTGGCTTGCCCTGCTTTCTCTGATCCAGAATGAGATCACATCTTCCCACTGGTCCACTCTGGAACAGACCGTGGGCCACTAAGTGGGGGAGCGAGCAGGAAGCAGAGAAGCAGGGAAGGGAAGGAAAGGGAAGGGTGTGCATGTTTCTTAGCAGGACTCCGAGCTGCCCGCCACTGCTCTAGACTGTAAACACTGGGGTTTCCTGTGCACTCTTGCCCTGGCTTCTGTCCACCCAGATCAGGGATAGATTTTCTGAAAGAATCTTCCTGGTTGCCTTGGTTTCTCAGCCTTGAACTCCAGGTGGCAGTTTCTGAGCTGGCATAGATAGTATCAGCCAGGCCTCATTTGCTGGCGTGTGGCAAATATGCTAGAACTTGTCCCGCACCTCCCAGCCCCTCCCAGTGGCTGAGCCTCACACATCGGTCTCCACTGTCTATTGACTCTTCTGGGGCTCCTTTTAGAAAAGCCTAATTAGGAATGGGATTGAATTTTGGGTGGGGCAGGTTGAGTCTGCGCTTGTTAGGTGCATGTTCATAGTGAAAGAAAAATAAAAGCTTTGCTCAGGCAACCAAAGGAAACACGTGTCCTTGTTCTTAAGTTTATCCCATAAAGAGATATTATAACCTGTAATGTAATTAGCCATGCCTTGACTGTGGATAGTTCTGTGGCCTCTTGAAGTCTTCAGCAGTCCACTGGGTTTTTACAGAACCACGGCAGGGATCCGATTCTTAGTTCGTCTTTTCTATGGGGTGCTTTCCCCATTGTTCACACGACACAAACTACCCCAGTCTTCCTTCACTGTTCCCGTCCTTATTTTATTCTTTCTCACACTCTGCCTTTTATTTCCAGTATTTCACAGCCATTGAGCTCTGTGGTGGTGTAAGCCATTGCACTGAGGTGACACAAAACACGTATGCAAAGAACTTGAACTAACTTCTGCATTAACTCTGGTTACAAAGGAAGTGCAAACTGTGCCAGGGTCTAGACAATTGAGGTCACCCCAGTCTATACCTGTTCACTCTGGCCCATCAGCCCAGAAAAGTTGAGGTTCAAAACGTGTTTCTTGGTATCGGGTTTTTAATATTTGTTTGTTGAGGCCTCTGCACAACTTGCAGGTGGCTGTAGCACTTAAGTATGTTCTGTTCCCTCAGGAATTCTTTCTCATGTATTTTTCTTTTGAGAATTTGATGTATTTTATTATATTCTTTCCCTCCCCCAACTCCTCTCAGTGCTTCTTTCTGTACCTCAGATGGTTAGGGTTTCTATTGCTGTGAAGAGACACCATGACCATGGCAACTCTTATAAAGGAAAACATTTAATTGAGGCTTTGCTTTTAGCTTCAGAGGTTGAGACCATTATCACCGTGCTGGGACATGGTGTCGTACAGGCAGACTTGGGGCCGAAGAAGTAGCCAAGTGTCCTGCATCTTATCTCCCAGGCAACAGGAAGTGGTCTGAGACACTAGCCATGTCTTGAGCATGCATGTGATCTCAAATCCCAGCCCCACTGTGTCACTCTTCTTCCAACAGTCCACACCTACTCCAACAAAGCTACATTTCCTAGTAGTGCGACTCCCTGCAAGCCTATGGGGGATAACTACATTCAAACTACTACCTAGGTCTGGCCTCAGGAGGAAGAGAACAAGAATAGCTTACTGATGCTCACAGAAAGGTGGAATGGATGTTCCTTTAACTCAGAGAAAGCCAGTGGCTTTATTATTGATAGTTAAGATGTTGGATTAAGATGCTAAAACCAACAAAAACTTTTATTAGCTGCATAACTATCTGCCTGTGTGCACCCACCACAGTGTTGCTTTAGCCCCAGTACTGTGGGTTTGGAGTTTTCAGGGCTCACATCCAGTGCCATTTCTGACTCCTCCTTCCTGTGTTCATCCAGGCTACCTCGTTCTACCTTGGTGACAGGGCTTGGTTGTGGTGGTACCGTGCCATGGGTTATTTCTCTCCTGTACAGTCTGTACATTGTCCTTCTTAGAACACTTTTCTCTTAACTCGCCTCCCTGGTCAGGGCTCTCTCCCACTCACCTGTCACATTAGATCACGATGGTGCTCACAGGCCTTTGTTGTAAGAGACACCATGCAAACCCTGAGACTCACTGTCCCCCAGACTGACTTATTCGTTCCTGTTAGACGCCCCTGTCGACGGCTCCCTCCTGACTTGGTGCACCTGCCCTCTGCCTACTGTTTGGCTATAGGGTTTTCTCTGCCTCTCAGGCTGTGTTCCTCTGACAAATTCAAAGCTTGCTAGGCCTGGTCTGCAGCTTTTCCCGGTGGATGGTGGATGGCGAGCTCCCATGGTGGGTGGTCAGCCCCTGTTCCAGAAGAGTCTGCTCTTCTGTCCTGCTCTTTGGAAGGGCCTTGTTTCTTTCACTTCTGTTAGCACAGTGCCTGCAACCTGTCTTCCTTGTGCACTTTGCTCTTCCACCTTGAAGTTTTTCCTTTAAAAAGATAATAATACTGATTATAAGACTATAAATGATTTGGCTTATACAAACTACTGTTGCCTCGGAGCTAGTGTTGTACTCAAACCAGGTTGCTCAGGATGGCTGGCATTGAGACCCTGGGGTCTGCTGTGAGGTGGGTAGGGTGCCAGTAAATTGATGGGAGCAGAGGATACATTTAAAATCTCCTGTAGAGAAATATCACAGGCTGGCTTCTGTTTTCCATGTCTGTTGAACAATGCATAGTTACTAGGAAGCCAGATCCTTTGGACAGTTTTCCCATTGTGCAATGCCATTCTGCAGAGCACGAGCTCTGGAAATTAGCTGCCTGACACAAGCATGCAAATGTTAGAAGAGACTAGGCAAGGTCTCCCAGCCTCAATGTGCCATCTCTCCTGGAGACATTTTCATTTAAAGTTGTGTGATAGTGTTAACTCAATGACCAGAGGCCATGGCTTTGTCCTGCCCTAACCCATGTCTCAGACTAAAAGTCACAATGGAATCTCTTATGCTAAATTTTCAGGCCTGGAACTAAAAATAAGCTATTTATCTAAAAGATCAGAATTAATAACAGCCAAATTTCTCAAACAGGCCCATTGAAATTGCGTGACAGTGAAGTTCCCTGTTTTAATCCTTAATGCAGAAAGTCACTTGATGTCACCCAGGCACTCATTTCCCTATGGTTCTGACGGTCAGCTGAACTGACTGACCGTCTCTGTTGGTTTCTGCTTATTTCTCTCATTCCCTCTGTTTACAGCCTCCTTTGGCTCAGCCCACGGGACACGTTAGTTTGTGGAGCGTGATTGCCCAATTACAGAAAAGAGATGTAATTAAGGCTGCGGAAGGAAGTTCAGATTTTGGCCTTTTACTGCAGCAGCAGCAGAGAGGCCTTCTTACTGTACTGATTGCTGCACTAGACACTGGCCAACGTGTACTGTTAATCATTGAATGCTCATATTAGATGAAACCAAGACTCTTGGAACCAGGGGTCATTCAGTATAGGGCATCCTGTTAGCATGCAGAAGGCCCCGTGTTCATCTCTGGCATCAACATAGACAAACTAATAGCGACTGAATCTATTGTGCAGGTCTTTTCCTTTTGTTCCTTGGGCCCCGGCACCCGCTTCAGTCAGCAAGTTCATGACCATCTGAGTCAGGTTCCCCCCCGGGTGGGGGGTGGGGGGGTGAGGGGGTAGAGGCAGCTCCCAGTCCTCCTGCTTACTATCTCCGGGTGGTGTTTGCTTGTGAATTTAGGATCATAGAGATTGCGGCCTGTCACTCCACCCACACATCTGCCGCCAAGACCCAGGGCGGGCACGTGTACATGTGGGGCCAGTGCCGGGGCCAGTCGGTGACCCTTCCTCACCTCACCCACTTCTGCTGCACCGATGACGTCTTTGCCTGCTTTGCCACCCCTGCTGTCACATGGCGCCTTCTCTCCGTGGGTAAGCTGGTCCTTGTCCCTTTGGGGCATGTCCTGAGAATGAGGACAAAGCCTGGCAAACCTGATTGGGACAGGATCTATGAACTTCCTTTCTGTGGGCCCCTGGGAAGGGCACTAAAACTCCTGGGAACCAACACCAACACTAACTAAGGGTAATTGAATTTGATTGCGTCTTACTTTAACTGGAGTCTGTGTCTTTTATTTTTAGCTAGAAACATTCCAGACATTTAGACATTCTAAACTTTTATTCAGCTAGTGAAAGAGTTGGAAGAAATTTTAGTTTTACCAAATTTACAATGAATATCCAGATATGTGCTTCTGTATTTAGGGGTAAAAGCTTTGTGTAGCTGCTCATTTGTTTGGGGAGACAGCATTTCCTGAATGCCCAGAGAGCAGGGCCCCCTTCCTTTCGTGTCCAACTGTCTGTGGCTGACCCTAGAACTACCATGTTGCTTTCTAGAACCTGATGACCACCTCACTGTGGCTGAGTCACTGAAGAGGGAATTTGACAACCCTGACACTGCAGACCTCAAGTTTCTGGTTGATGGAAAATACATTTATGCTCACAAAGTCCTTCTCAAAATTAGGTAAGAGTGGGCCAGCACAGTGGCTCTGTGGCAATGGTGCTTGTCCCCATGCAGGCTAATGACCTAACTACCATCCCTGGGACCCATGCAGTGGACAGAGAGCACTGTCTCCCATTCGTGACCTCTACATGCTTTCTGTAGCGTGCACTCATGAGCATGTGCGTGCACGCGCGCGCGCGCACACACACACACGCACACGCACACACACACACACACACACACACACTCACACACTCACACACACACACACACACACACACACACACACACTCACACTCACACACACACACACTCACACACACACACACCCACACACACCCACACTCACACACTCACACACACACACACACTCACACACACACACACTCACACACACACACACACACACACACTCACACACACACACACACTCACACACACTGAAATCATTCTCTCCAAAAAGAGAATTGAGATTACTTCATTTATTGTTTGTTTCAGGTGTCAAAGGGTCCATGGTAGGCATCTGAGTAATTTAGAGGCAACGCTATTAAGGCCGTTTTTGCCCTTAGAGCACACACAGTATGGATGGGTGGGCAGTGGGGTAAGGCATGGAAAGCAGGGTGAGCCATGAGTACTGAGTCTGTGCTCAGGGACAGCCCAAATTAGATAGCCCTGGCTGTGGCTACTGTCCTTAGTGAGTATGTTTTGTCCTTGGAAAGGGACCAAGTGCTCTGATTTTCTTTACTGCCTGGGCTGGAATACATCCCCCAGTGCAGCCATGGTAACCTTTCTTCCTCAGGCTTACCTTTCAGATGGTAGAAAAAAAAAGGGGGGGGGGATCAAGGCTTTCTCATTTCTCAGACCAAGGAGGCCTGGGTGATACCAACATGAAGATTATGAAGATTTTTAGATCATATTTTTTGTTTAATTTCTGAGCACTGAATGATAGCTACTCAGTTTTGTTCCACGTACATAGTCTGGGAGGCCACCACTTTATCTTGAGGTACAAAAAGATTCTGTCATACCTCAAAGATCCCATGGCCCCATCTTGAGCAGCCACTGATTTTTTTTCTGTCATCATAGATACTTAGCAATTTCTAGAAACTCATATATATGAAATTATATGGCATTTATTCTTTTCTGCCTGGCTTTTTCCTCTTAGTATAATGATTTGAGATTCTGTTGTCACTGTGTAAAAGATATTTAAATCCTCTTTCAGTGACTCGCAAGCCAACATGGTGTTTCAGTCTCAGGTCCCCATTTTGTAAGGTCACACAGTGCCACATGAGTTCATGGTCACCACGGAGCACACTTTCATAAAGGAAGTGGGGGCTTAGTGTCCTGTGACAAAGCACTTACACATATGTGGCCTAGACCATAGCAACTCACTTTACCACAGGAGCCGTGTATTTTCCCCTTGAGGCTGGAAGACGAGCCCAGGCCTCCACTCAAGCTTCTGGTCATGACAATCTTCGTCTTTTTGAGGCATGCCATGTGGTGTCCTCAGAGTCTGCGTGTCTAAATCTCTCCCTTTGACTGATTGCATTGAGCCTACACCACAGTGACTGGACTTAACTTGATGGCTTCTGTAGAGGGCCTGTCTCTCAATAAGGTCACTTTGTAAGTTACCAGGGATTAGAGCATCAGCTCAGGGACTTTTAGGGGATGTAATTCAGACTGAATGGCCCAAAGAAAGAGCACTATTCAGTTATCAAAGCAATGCTGACCTGTAAAGATAGTCTGAAGAAGACACCAGAGGTCCCGCTGTGCCTCCCTCAGCTTAGTTGTAAAGATAGTGGTCTGGGCTGCATTTGCAGTCTTGTTGATCAAGTCATTGAACACTTCAGGCCAGCAATGAGAACAAGAAGTCAAGGCAGGGATGATGTTTTTCTGCAGTGCTCCAGCACTATACTAAAATGCCTGAGATGATCAGGTATTTTAACTGACTAAAGGTTATTTACCTACTTAGTTCTTGGTACTGCTGAGCTGTAACCAGCTTGAAAGCTTATCCTGGCTCAGGTTTCAGTCTAGGATTGGTTTGCACCATTGTTTGGGACCTCTTGAAAGGTAGCATATCATGGTAGGAACTGCCTGATGGGACAGCATTGCTAATACCACAAACCAGGGGTCTACAAGGAGCTTGGGGTCCACAAATCCCTTCAGGTGAATTTTCCCAACGATTGAAGACTTCACAGTAGGTCACCCTTTGTAAGCCCTACCTCAAGGCCCACCCTAGGACCAGGTGTGGACAGATAGTCCTCAGGGGACAGCCAGTCTCTAACTACCAAATAAGAAGGCATACAATTTCAATTGAAAGTTCTGGAACCTCCCTTTGACCCCAGCCCAGAACCTGGGCTGTGATCTTATTTTTCTTCTTTCAGGTGTGAGCATTTTCGCTCTTCATTAGAAGACAGTGACGATGATATTATAGAAATGAGTGAGTTTTCATACCCTGTGTTCCGAGCTTTCCTGGAGTACCTATACACGGATAACATCAGCCTATCTCCTGAGGAGGCAGTAGGTAATCACCACAGACTTGACAAGGAATTGGCAAAATGTTGAGTAGTTAGGAAGGCCGGCTTCCTTCTAGCCCAGCAGAAAGGCACCGTGAGCACCCGCAGGAGCTCTTCTGTTGATGTTGAGCCAAAGCTTTTCTCTTTGGGGCTCAGATGGAGCACTGGCTTTGCTCACACGCTCAGGCCCTGGCCCAGACTTCCCTTGTTGCTACTGCGCATGAAGGTTGAGTAGGTAGATTCAGTATCCAGTGGAGAATCATTGGCAAGCATGCTGGAGAGGGCGGACAGCAAATGCCAGTGTCTGCAAAGGCAGAGTCCTACAAAGTCACTTCGTCAGTGCCCACAGAAGGTCAAGGCCACATCTGCTACACAGCAGTTGTGCAAGTGAGCATTTCTAGTGGGCTCAGTTAAACACTCCATGATCTGAAAGAAAGGCAGAACAGATTCGTGTGTGTGTGTTCGCATGTGGGCATGCTTGTGAGGACTCGGGATGATGTGGCCCAGCCACACATATTCTCAGCAAAACTCATTTAGCACTGGCAAAGTCTGACATTTATCCTACTTAGTAAGCCCTCTAATGAAGATCCACTACTATCTAATAAAAAGGTCTATGACTTTAAAAGAAAGGACAGAAAGCAGTGACATACCATTGCCCCTCATATAACAATCCATATAGAACTGTCAATTCCCAGAGCAGGACAAAATCCCTCAGAGAAAGCTGTTTGTTTTTAAATGTTAAAAATGGCATAAAGGTGCCAGTAGCCCAACCGGTAAAGATGTATGCTGCTAGGCCTGACAAACCAGATGTGAACTGATTCCCACAGGTTGTCCTCTGACCCCACACATGCACCAAGGCACAGGCTTCTATGTGTCTAAAAAGTAAATGTGTTCCATATGGTATACATCTTAAAATCAAATTGAAATCACATAGAGCATTTGAAGATGCACACAGTGGCCCTCTGGGCTTTCCCCATTCTCACCCCGTGGGTGTGCTCTCACACTCCACAGTGAGCTCTGCCCATCTTCTACATTGCACACGGCATCGTGTCTGAATTCCTTTGGCACAGATCACAAGGACCGAGGAGCTGAGGGAGGCCAGACTGAGGCCCCGATTACAGGTTAGCCTTTTGATCAGGAGACAGCCAGGGTCTGACTGAAGCATACTGCTTCTCAGGGAGTTGGAACATTGGCCTCACGGCATTGGAGCCCACTGATGCAAGGGCAGAGAACCCACAGTGGTTTAGCCCAACCACGCATTCTCAGTCAAACTCATTTACCAGCGAAAAATCCTGATATCTATGCTAACAAACCCTCCAGTGAAGATTCAGACAATGTATCTGAAAACCAGTGGCGTCTTTCAAATGCCTATTGAATATTCCTGCTTAGAATGGTCCACATTGATCCTCAAGGAGGGTCAAAATGAAATGATACATGTATATCAGTCTCCATTGAGTTATTTAAGGAGATGACAACATCAAAGGAAGCAGCATCTGTAGGTGACACTTAAAACAACAGGGCTAAAGTTCACTTGGAGACAAAAATGAGGAAGTATGGAAGGGTTGAACCCCAGGTCGTGCACAGGGAAAGTAGCCCAGCCGAGAGAATGCAAGAGTCACTAATTAAAGAGAAGAGAAACATTAGCAAGTGACAAAGTGCCCAGAGCCAGAGCATGTCGCCCACATAAACCCTGGGTGAGTGTTGAATAAGAGGAAACTAGAGCAGCCTTTGAAGTTGGCACTGTGAAGCCAGTTTAAATGTGGGAGGATTCAGCATGGGGTGGCGGGGTGGCTTCAGGATGCAGTGGGAGGTGAGAAATGACAGCAAAAGCAGACTGCTCTCTAGGAGTTTTGCTAGATGAGCCCATGAAAGGGGATTCCTTTCCATTATTTGATGCAGGAATGCATCATCGACCCAACCCCAACCCCAATCCCTCCTGTTTTCTTTTTAATTCTGTGACAGCATGTGTGCTGCTGGGCGTGGCCCTGGAGAACTTTCTGTGCAGGAGAGGGAAACACAGTCCTGTTTTGTTTCTAGGAAAAAAAAAAAAAAATCATTCAAGTCACTCCTATGTGACTACCCCTGTTCTCCCAAAGTTCAGCGCCTTCTTAGGAAGCTGCACCGTTAGCGTGACTAACATCAGTGCTGCACGGAGCTAGCTCACGTGCCAGATGAAAGCTGTGTTCTCATTGCTTTGAATGCTGGGGTTGAGATAATGGCTCACCAACACTAAATTATTTTCATCAGGATTGCTAGATCTGGCCACATTTTACAGTGAGACTCGGCTGAAGAAGCTCTGTCAGCAAACTATCAAGCAAGGGATCTGTGAGGAGAACGCTATTGCTCTTCTGTCTGCTGCTGTGAAATACGACGCTCAGGTAAGGAGTCCCTTTTCCAGAAGACAAGTTATGTGTCATCACCATACCCTAGGTAAGCTCTAGGTAGATGAACATGCAAAAATACACAAAAGTGCTAGAAAAATTGTGTGGCTATATTGGTATAAAAATATGACTCCGTAATGTCAAAGAAAGACACTCTAAAAGACTGTTAGAGCCTATTTCCAGGGATTAAAATCATTATTCATCAAGTGTGAAATGACTTTCAGGTAAAGGAGCTTGCTGCCAAGCCTAGCAGTGTGAGTTCTGTCCCCAGGAACCCCGTGACAGAAACAGAGAACTGACTCCAAGCTGCCCCCTGACCTCTACATATGTGCTGTGACATGGCCATGTACAAACACACACACATACATAAGTTCACAAGTAAATGACATGTTGGGAAAAATGTTTTTACAACATACAATAAAGCAGCTCTTCACAGTAAAAAGGGAAAAGAAAACATGGGCAATTTGGGGGAGCAATGAACCAAAGAACAAATGAAAATTATAATGAATAAAAACGGAGGAGCTGGGGATGCCCCCGGCATTAAAGTGCTTATGCGTGCATAGGGAGATTAGACTCAGCTTCTATTTCCTGCTCTTTGCTTTTCCTGAACTTTCTACAGTGACTGTGTATTGTTATGATAAAGAAAGGAAACTTATTTTAGAGCTAAATCTGTAGGAAACAGACTGTAACTTCTTGGAGTCAGTTTCCTTTTGGATATCCTCTCCATTGATTTTTTTAAAAAGTGGCAAAAAGAGAATGCCTTTTTCCTCTTCTGTAAACAGTAACGTGCTTATGTAGGAAATTCTGAGTCTGAGGGAGGAAACGATGCATAGAGCAGACATGACAACTGTCCTCTGTCACAGGGCATGGCTGCTGTTCTACCCTCAACCCCCCACCCCTGGTCAGAGCTTCATCCTCTTTTTTTTTTTACTTTCTATTAAAAACTTTTTTTTTTTTTTTTTTTTTTTGTTGGTTCTAGGCATTGAATCATTGGGCTTTGTATTTGCCAGGCAAGAGCTGCCATCCCATCTTAGCTGTGTCTCCAGCCCTTCTCTGTTTATTGTGACGCAGGCTCTCACTAGGCCAGGTTTAACCTTGAGCATTTTGTACCCCACACAGGCCTTGAACTTGTTGTCTTCTTGCCCTTAAACTCCTAAGTGTCTTAAAGAATAGGCCTGAGCCACTGGGGCTGACTGTATACATTTCTAAATACTTGATGTTTCATTTTTCATTCAATATTTAAACAAAACCAAAAAAATACTCAACTGGTTCCACATGGAATCGGGGCGATAGCGAGTGTCCAATGAGGAAGCCATGTCCACAAGCAAGTATTAAGGGCAGACTCACCCAAGTCATTGTCTATAGGAATGGCGAAAAGTGGTTGGATTGTAACTCTACTTAAAAGGAAGAGGCACTTAAATTTGTTGATGTGGGGTGGGGACCGGGAAGGACAGTTTAAGGATCTTGTCCAGGTTTTGACCTGAGTAACTAAAAAGATGAGCTCTCTTACTCATCTCTTACTGTGAGATGGAGGATGGCAAAGAACACCACATTGGGTAGGATAGCTAAGAGCAGCACTTTAGCGGAAACACTAGGAATCTGGTTTCAAGGATTATGAAACATCAAGACAGACACTGAGCAAGGAGTGAGTGAGAAGGCTAGTCTGGAGTTCAGAGAGAAGTGTACTGGGAGCCAGAAGCCAGCTGTGTCACGACACAGACAGGCAAGCCTCAGGCATTCAGTGTCAGAAGTTAAGGTTTTGACAGGGGACACTAGCAAAGGACACTGCATGCAAGGGAGCAAGTACCAGGGTAAAGCCATTCCACATGAATACTTTTTAGAAAAGCTTGATATCAAGTGAAAAGTGAAATTTCACATTTTTAGAAATACACAAGTTAGTCCCATGGTTTAGGAAGTGATGCCCTGAATGCTGGCAAAGACTTAAATTTTAAGAAGAAAGAAATCCTTAAATGCATTAAAGCCCTAGTGACTGGCAGTGCATGCTCGCCTCTGCCTCTGTGCAAACACATATCCTGCAGGAAGGAAGGCCTGACTGACTGGAGAATGCAAGTAAAGGAGCTGGGGACAGCCGGGGACCAGAGACAGCTTTTCCTGGCCATTTACTGACAGATTTAATAGGACACAGATTAGAGGGACGGCTGAGATAAGTCAATGTGTTTTACACATGTTTGTGTAAAACAGGGAACAATACATTGAAAAACAATCAGTTGCTAGAGCATGCCCTTCACTAGGTAGGGCAGTGTGGCCTAATCATAGAGCCAGGAAGCAGGCCTTATATCCATCATGGACCATTCACTAGGGCACCCAAAAAGAGGTTCATAGCAGGAGCCAAGAAGATATGAGGGGAAGGGCTTTCTGGAGCCTCCTCTGAAACGCAGGAAGTCACATTCACTTAAAAGGAGTAAGAGGAAGTTCTGGACAAAGTATGAGTCATGTGTGAGGAGAGTGAACAGGGAACCACGACGTCTGTTTGCCTGACAGAACTAAGAGCCCTCGTTAAAATGAGGCTGTATAAAATAGCATTTAAGTAGAGAAGAGTGTTTGAAAAATAATAACGCTCTTGTCTTATACAGAGACAGGGTTCTCTGATAAGTCAGTTTATTGAGTATCTTTTGAATCTCAGAATTCTTTCTGAATCCCATTCTTACAACAAGTATGGGAAATTCCCATACAAAAAGTAAAGGAAGATGATCTAAGTGGTTGTTTCTGAGAGCCATTGTGCTTTCCCAGTAACTAGCAACTGTCCTGGCACTGGATCTCTAAGACACTAACATGCTCAGTTGCCCACTCCCACAGCACCAGTACTGATGTGGGCAGGTGTCCCTCCATCCTTGTGTGGGATCCAGGCTTCCCTCCATCCTTGTGTGGGACCCAGGCTTCCCTCCATCCTTGTGTGGGATCCGGGCTTCCCTCCATCCTTGTGTGGGATCCAGGCTTCCCTCCATCCTTGTGTGGGATCCAGGCTTCCCTCCATCCTTGTGTAGGGTTTAGCCTAAGAGGCACCACTGTCTTATCTGCTTTCCTGTGCTGCCTGTATTGGGTAGCTCTTGAAGTATTTGGTATCTATCCATACAGCATGTTTTTGCTGTCATATGGGTACATGACTATTCCATTTTGTTTCAGAGAGCTCATGTGGGACTCCAGAACCTACCAGTCTGTTGTGGGATGGAGTGATTCCATTTTCTTTGTGTAGCTGCTTTTCTTCCTTACAAGCAAAATGGCCTGTGGGTTTCTGTGCATGTTGGCATGGCTGTCAGTGTTTTCTGTTGCTGATAATCTCAGTCTGCATTCATCTTCAGCATTTGCTAGAGTTTCTATTTATTTAGAGAAAATACTATAATGGACAATGTACATATGATTTCTTGGTAACTGCTGGGAGCTTTGTATTTTGTAAAATATCTTCAATAGCACAGAGATAGAACTTTTAGAACATGAACAAGTATCCCTGTTCTGGGTGTAGAATACTTACTTCCCTTGTAAGCCTCGTCTACATGAGGCTTTGAGCTCATTCCTCAGCTCCAATTTTACATAAATTTAAATGCACATTTATATTGAAATATATGTAAATATATTTCTGGAGATTGAACCCAGAACCAAGCACACACTCTACCACTTAGATTTTTCCTGGTTAATTATTCAAGGTGTAATGTGATGAAGTGCACCCATCGAGCCCGTTGTCATGCAGAGAAGAAATCGGTATGCTAATGACCTGGGCTTCCTGGTATTGCCAGTGTCTTGGTGTCTTCACTTTCTACAAACTTTTCACAGGCAGAAGCCTTTAAAAATACCAGAAGTACAGTGCTCTTAACGAGTACTAAAAGGGGAATGAATGAATGAATGAATGAATGAATGAATGAATGAATGAATGAACGAACGAACGGACACTGTTGCTAGGAAAAGTGCTGAAGGATGCCTGTGCTTAGATATTTCTCTCTGAAGAAAAGGCTAGATGCTTTGCCCTGGCCACTGTACTTTTCTGTTATTTACACTTTCAGAAACATGAACAAATTGAGTCATAAAGTTGCTGTAACTTTATAACTGTATAAGTTCTGCTGGTAATTTCCTCCTACAAGCTATCAAACCCTTTTTATGAGAGAAATTCTCTTTCCTTGTTGCTTTGTCCTGGGGAATACAAATTCATTAAACTGTTGTTGTTGTTCCTAGGATTTAGAAGAGTTCTGCTTCAAATTTTGCATAAATCATCTGACTGTAGTAACACAAACTTCAGGGTTTGCAGAAATGGACCACGATCTTCTGAAGAACTTCATCAGCAAAGCCAGTAGAGTTGGAGCCTTTAAGAACTGATCTCTAACATGGAAAGGAGTGTCTAAGCCTCCCTACTTCACCCCTGCATAAATAAATAAATAAATAAAACATTTTTAAAAAGCCATTGATGAACAACTTCTCTGTAATCAGCAGTGTTGACATCTGATCAAATTCTTGAGTTTTGTCAAAAGGATGGCTGTCAGTCTTCTCCATCTACCTAATCCAAAATTCACAGTAGGCACTGAGTGCTCACCTGGGTATGACACACTCACTTGAAAAATGAAAATGTACCCAGCCTCATTCCAGTGGAGACTCCCCCTCTCCTAGCAGGTATTGGTTATAAATAGCTTCTTGGTTCGCAGTGCTGGGACTCTGTGTCCACTTGCCCTTCTCCAACCAGGAACCTGTCTGGTGTGAGTTTGCACAGGCCTTGTGCATGCTGTCAGTCTCTGATTTCATGTGTGCATTTGCCCTGTTGTGTAGCACAAGCCCCATGCTCAGGAGTAGCTCACTAACATTCATAGATTCCAGGACTCCATGCTTTCCTGTTGTTTTGTTTTTGTATTTTTTGTCATTTTGGTTGTTTGTTTGTTTTTTTTTCTTTTGAGAGAGAGGGGGAGAGAGAGAGAGAGAGAGAGAGAGAGAGAGAGAGAGAGAGAGAAAGAGAGAGGGAGAGAGAGAGAGAACACGTAGTTGGATAGGTAGGAAAGTTGTGAGGTTCTGGGAGAAGTTGAAGTAAGGAAAGAGTATAATGAAGACTTGAAAAATAAAGTGCCACTTAAAAAATGAATATGTCATTATGGTTAGCATTTCTTCCTTTGAATCACTTAGGATATCTTTAAGGCATTGACATATTCTTTTCTGGAGAAATGTTCCTCCCACATTTTAAGCCTCTAACACAGTGCCTTGTATATAAAAGGCAAGCAGTTAAATTACTGTCAATGTGAAAGGTGTGCTGAGAACAGCTAGAAGGTTGGGTGAAGGAATAAACAAAACATTCAGATTTTTTTAGTTCATAGTTCTGAGACATAGTAGCTAATTTAGAGCATTATTAGAATTCACAAAAGGCCTTCTCAAACTGTCAAAGGCCCAAGGGCCAATTTTAATTTTCTACTTTCCAAGTTATTAACTTCTCATATAGTATTATTGATAAGTATTAATTCTGTTATTTTTGGAATCGTCTGCCTTATGTAATTGCATAAATTCCTTTGCTTTTCTTTATATTAAGGAGGGTTTTCCTCTGTAAGAGTATATGTTCTTCTTGTAGCTAACTTTTATGTCACTATAAGACAGATCTTAACCTGGCATTAGTAAATACTATATGGGAAGGAACTAACACATTTCATGGGTAACATAAATATGGGGAAAGAGTTTTTAGACTATAACAAGCTGCCCTGTACCAAAAGAAACTAGTTACGATGTAGTTTTGGATTCTTTTGAGTGTCTCACAATATATTATGTATAGGAAACCCTTTTGGAAATAGAAATCTTGTTCTCATGTATAATTATTTGATAATAAAATACTTACTTGAAGATAGAACAAATTGCATTTTTAAACTGTTGAGCAACAAAAAATAAAGTATCAACCTTTTGTCTCATAGGCATATGAGTACCCTTTTATGGTCTGTACTTGTTTTGTTGAAAATAGATATTCAGATGTCTTACAGCGAAGCTTACACTAAGACATAAATGGTTCTTATTTTTTAACATCCGGTTTTACTCATTTTATTGCCTTTGCTGGCTGTTGGTAAGCTTACTGTATTAGGGTTCTCTACTCACAAAAGTTATGCAATGATATGACTTACAGGCTGCAGTCCAGCTAATCTAACAGTGGCTAGCTGTGAACAGAAAGTCCAAGAATCTAGTAGTCACTCAGTCTACAGGACTGGATGTCTCAGCTGGTTTCTGTATACGCTGGAACCCTGAAGCAGACTCCAGTGCCCACTGGAGGAATGGATGTGCTAGCAAGGCAAGGGCAAGCAAGCAAAGAGCAAAAACTTCTGTAACGAGTATGTTTTCCCGCCGGCTGCCAGTCTGGTCCCACCGCCGCACCAGCCCCAAATAATACACAGAGACTCTGTATTTGATATAAGGCTGTTGGCTAGTTACTAGTTTCTTATTGGCTAGCCCTGTCTTAATGATTAACCCATTTCTACTAATCTAAGTATTTCCACGTGGTCATCTTACCGGACAACCGGCCAGCGTGCTGCTCTCTTTCAGCTCTCCATGCTGACTCCTCCTAACTACTTCCTCTTCCTCCTAGTCTCCTAGCCCCGCCTATCTTGCTTTCCTATTGGCCAACAGTGCTTTATTCATTAACCAGTATGAGAAACATATTTACAGAATAACGTCTCCCATCAAACTTCCTTCTTCTGTGTCTTTATATAGACTTCCAGCAGAGGGTATGACCCATATTAAAAGTATGTCCTCTTGCCTCAAAATCTGAATAGGCCTGTGTCTCCTGCCTCAAGATCCAGACCAAAGTTGTGTATCTTCCTACTTCAAAGGTCTACACTAGAAGTGGACTCATCCACTTCAGACTCAGCAGACAATCTCTCACGGGTGTACCCGCCATTTTTCGATTCTAGCTCATTCCAGATATAGTCAAGTTGACAACCAAGACTAGCCATCAGTTACTATTGCTATTGTCATGACTAAATGACACTTAGGAAGGAAAAAGTTTATTACAGCTTGCAATTCTCAGAGCAGGTTATGAAGTAGAAGCCATGGGAGGAAGTGTTGCTTACAGGCTTTCTTTCCATAGCTTGCTCAGCCTGCTTGCTTATAACCCAAGACCACTTACCCCTGGTGACACCCTGCACAATGGCCTGGGCCATCCCATACCAATCATTAAAAAATGCCTGACAGACTAAACCTTTAGGCCAGACTTCAAATCTTAGGCATTTTCCCAATTTCAAGTCCATCTTTCCAAGCTTGTGTCAAGTTGGTATAAAACCAAACAGAGAATTCACTTGTTTTGAAGGTATACATTTTTGTGCAGTTTTATAATTTTACATAACAACTAAGAAGACATAGAACTTTCCTTTGTCCTCTGCCTTACTGACATGTGTTAATTTGCCACTTTCAGCATATTTGTTACAGTTTGATAATGAAAACCTCTACACAACCTTATTCCATGAAGGACAGTTTGTAAGTTTCACTCTTGCTGTTGTACATTCTGTGAGTTTGGAAAACATCCTAGCTCATCTCCACTGTTAACAATATGCATGAAAATGGTTGTGATCATTCCCTTTCTCTTCCCCCAATCCCTGATTACCACTGGTCTTTTAAAGATTTACTTAACATATAGAAATGCTTTCCCCACATATATGTAGGTAGGTGCATCACATATGTGCCTATTATCTATCAAGGGCATAAGAAAGGGCTAGATTCCCTGGAACTAGAGTTCTGGATGATTGTGAGCCATGCAGGTACAAGGAACTGAATCCAGGTTCTCTGCAAGAACAAGTACTCTTAATCGCTGAGCCATCTACATCACACAGTGTTCTTTTTCTGTCTTCATGGTTTCATCTTTTCCAAAACATCACTGAAATCTGAGCACTCAGTGTTTTTCACCCTGGCTTCTTTTACTTAGTCATAGACACATCAGATTCCTTCATTGTCTTTCCATGGCTTAACAGCTTCTTTCTCTTGCTGGATGTACCAGTTTATCCATTCACTTACTAAAAGATATTTTGATTGTTTTTAGAATTTGGCAATTGTGAATAAGTGGTCAAACAACTGTCCATGTGTAGACATGTTCTCAGTTCCTTTTAGTGAATAAATCACAAGGAGTGTGAATGTGTGATCTTATGGTAAAGTTACGTGTAGTTTTGTAAGACACTGCCAAGCTGTATTCCCACTAGCAGTGAAGGAGTTCTGTTGTCACCAGTCTTTGGCGGTGTTGGCGGTCCAAATTTTGACTGTTCTAACAGGTGTGTAGTGCTGCTGCTGTCTTCCTTTGCATCTCCTGGATGATGTATGACATGAAGCATCCCTGCATCACCTTCTTTGGTGATCTACCTGGACAGGTCTTTGGCTCATTTTTAAATTAGCTTATTTTTTTGTTGATCTTTAAGAGTTGTTATTTTTGTTGAGCTTTAAGAGTTCTTTGTATATTTTAGGTAACAGTCCTTTTTTGGATGTATCTTGTCTGTCGTTCTATATCCTCTCCACCTCCTTTTAAAATTTTTACTTATGCCTTCTGTATAAGCCACGCTGCCTCCCATGCATACCCCTGACTCAGCTGCAGAGGCACTCACCACTACTGCCCATTTTTTTCTGGTTCTGTGGCTTTGTTTTTGTTTTTGTGCCCTGTCTAGGCAGCACAGAAGTCTCTTCTGAAGTTCAGTCCTACTCTGGAGCCACCAATCCTTATTAACTTGCTATTGTAAAGGAGCCTCCTGTCATTTATTTTCATGTTTCGATAGACTTACTGTTTATCAACAAAAAAAGGGCCTGCAGCTACCAGCTGGCAGTTAAATAGCCCCCTATTGTTTCATCTGGATCTTTTTTTTGTGCCCTACTGTACTAACTGCTTTTAAGGCTTCACAGTGTCTCCCTTTTCCAGCCTGTTTCTGGAACAGGGTTTCATAAAACACACAACTTTTTAAACAAATTCATTTCACAAAAATTGAGGCAAAAGGGAACAGAATATATATGCATAAATAATATATAATATTGTATATATGCATGCATGTGTGCATGCATGTATGTATGTATCTATCCACCCACCCACCCACCCACCCACCCACCCATCCATCCATCCATCCATCCATCCATCCATCCATCCATCCATTCATTTATTTTTGTATATATGTATGTGGGCCTCAAAGCACACCTGTGCAATTCTGAGGATTATCAAAATGAATGAGATGCTAAGACAAAGCTCGCAGATATAAAACACTTAGCACAGAGACCATATCACACCAGTAAGGCTCTTAACAACTAGTTTATTTTAAAATAGACAAACTATTATAGAAAATAGGAACATAGCAATTTTGAATGTATAGTTTTAACCAGTACAAAACCAAAACCAATAGTGCAGTGTCTGCAGCCTTAAGAAATCTCAATACAGGATCTTTGAAAATTCCTGTAATTCTGTCACTAATTCTAACTTGAACTTACTAGCAAAAGACCTAAAAGTATGGTAAGCCCTTGACCGAAAACCTAACTAATCTGTATGATGTTCATGCAAAACTTAATGAGAAATGGAGGAAGCTATCTATTGCTTTTGTTATTGAGATAACTATCAAACTAGTAAAACCGAAACTAAATTGAGGAGAAAATTGAAGTTTGTTTTCTAACAAGACCAGATTTCTTTTCAAAAAGTATGGAGTTTAGAAAAAGTGATTTTCTTAACTGCTAGCTGATGCTACCTTAAATATCCCCTATTTTAAATTATACCATCTCTAAATAAGTTAATCCCACAAGATAATTTAAATACACCTTTAGGTGGAGGGGGTGAAGGGAGTGCCTCTTTTCAATGCAGCTATTTTCATCTGAAGCTTTTTCACAGAATTGGAGAGAATGTTAATGTCTAACTTATTTATAAACACCTTTGATTACTCGCAGTAATGTTGGACTAGAAATAGTGTGGCTTTGAATGAGCCAATGTTATTAGACCAGATTGGTTAAAAACAAACAAACAAACAAACAAACAAACAAACAAACAAACCAAAAATCCAGATAATTGCCAGTTCAAAAGATACCTGGAAGACATGTACCATTCCAGAGAAAACACAAACTTTCCCAAATTTAGAAGAGCAGAATAATTGTTAAGGTACAATTAGACACTTCTATGAGGGAAAAAAAAAAAAAAAAAAAAAAGAAGGCTCCTATAGTTAACAGTCTACTTGTGGAACAAAATTACTTTGTATCTTGATTCTTCAGGACCCAGAGACATTAGAAAGTGCACTTGGGTTGTACTGTTCGAGGGTCATCTGCAGCACAGGCGTGGCCAGACTGACTGTCAAGTACTACGTGGGTACTTACATTCAGTAATCTGAATGACTAAAAGGAAAACAAATAACCTGGAGTATCATCAATAGTCTTCAGTTAAAGAATGAATTGGATGAATGAAGGAATCAATTCCTACAGGTTCTGAGGTATGAAATCTGTGTCAGTAGTAAGACAGTATCATATGTTTATACTTTGTTTTTTTTTTTTTGCTTGTATTTCAAAGGTAAAATATGTAAAACAAACACACAGTACATTAGATTCTAATATTAAAATAAGCCCAATGTGTAGAAATTAGTATTTTTTCCGCGATTTGAAACAATCTGTGTCAGTAGAAGAGTCAAGATAATTTGGTTGAATGTGGACAGTCAAGCAACTTGCATCTGGAAGACAGGACACACTTTCTAAGGGTATTCACGTTAAATTAAAAAAATACATATAAATTAATAAAACCAAGAGCAAACATCACACATGTGCCACGAGGAAAGGCAAAGTAGTCAGCCAGGCAGGCATAAGGGGCTGTAGGACCCCTCTCCAGAGGCAGCCTCACTTCTGAGGGCAGCAGGCTCATGTTGGAAATGCAAACAATTTGTTTTCATGTTTTAAATGGCATGATCTGCACAAGATTCTCAATCTTGTGTTCTATCAACTCTATACCATTGATTACAACATTGAAGTGGCTTAGGAATCATCCACACAAATACTCAATTTGTACCTGCACATTTTATATCTATAACATGAGTAAACACGGCCATGAGCAGAACCTGGGAACCACAGTCACATGCATGAGACACGAGTCAGATGTCCCCAGGGTCCACAGTGTCCAGGGTCCTGAGATCCTCACTTTTCCTCCTTGTTTGAGATATCCATGATATCATTCATTTTCTGCTTCTGCATTCGTGTTCGAGTAGAAGCTGGAAAAGCAACAAAGAATATTAATAGTGCTGAGGATGCTGGGTAAGTGGTCCAGGGGCTACTATGTCTGCCATGCATGCTGGTGTCAAGTAGCTGGACCTCTGAACCCTGCAGTAGGGTTTTTTGGTTTCTAAATGGATTCTTGCACCACAGCCCATACTTTCCTTGGACTCATGCTCCTCCTATCTAGGTTACCAAGTACTGGGATTACCATTTCTACCTATCATTTTAAAAGCCAGACTCCCTTGTCAAAATTTTTTTTCAAGCTATACTATCAGAATATGTCTGTCTGTATTACATGTGTGTATATATAAATTATAAAATAAATCTGGGAAGAGTTGGAGAAGGGTGAAATGATCAAAACACATCATATAACATTCTCAAAATGTAATTAAATAAAAATATATATGTAACTCAAATATTTTTGAAAATACCATTTTCTTTGTGACCTACTCCTAAATACAGCCATGTACATTCCTGCATGTCCCTTATTGCAAACCACTAGTCTATAGATACTGAAGGCAAATTTGGCCACTTAAACAGACTAGATCCACAACTCCTGGCCTGCAGAGTGAATGTTGTATTTTCCATAATGGTAGGCATTCCTGTGGCCCCCAGTTTTTTTTTTTTTTTTCTTTTTTTGTGTTTTGAGACCATTTAAACTAGGCACGGGCATTTTAAAAAAAAATAATTAATTATTAGTTATAATATGGTCAAAACCAGAACACTTAAATTACTAAAACCCAACAAACCAACCAAACAAAAAACCCTTTTGACTTTACACATAAAAATCATGTTTTTATATACAAAATAAAATAGAAGTAAGACCTCTAAGGAAACAAATGAGAAGAGGAAGAGTCAAAAAAGGAAAGGTAGGATGGTGGGATGCTTTCCAGTCTTAGGACTGGAAAGATGGCTTAGTTGTTAAAAGCACATGATGCTCTTATATACATCATTCCCAGCACCCATGCCTGGTGGCTTACAACTGCATATAAATCCATGTATGTACGTATACACACCCCCATCCCCATCCCCCACACACACACACACACACACACACACACACACACACACACACACACACACACACGGGGTGGGGAGAGAGAGAGAGAGAGATAGAGAGAGAGAGAGAGAGAGAGAGCGAGAGAGGAGAGAGAGAGAGAGAGAGAAATAATTAAATCTAACCAAAAAAAAAAAAAAAAAAAAAACCAAATTCTTGACTTTATAGGCAGACATTCTTCATTTAAAAATAAAAATAATAGCCAGGATATAATCCTCTGGGAAAGAATCTGCATTTATTGCTCAGCACTAAAAACAAATTACTAATAGTCACATTGTCACAGAATGACCTTGAACTTCTGATCCTCCTATCTCTACCTCCCAAAGTGCTAGGATTAGCATATACCACTCATGGTTTAGCATAGGTTTAAGTATGAACCCAGCAGAGAGCTGGCCTAGCTTGTCCCCAATTTTCCAGTTGCAAAAACAGCCTGAACTTCAGCTCTGTGTGTCTGTCACCAGGAAGTGATTGACTACAACTACAGACCAGACTTCTCTATAAAAGATATCATCTTACAGCTTTTTGCTCCTTGTAATGTGTGTTTGTGGGCTTCCAAAATACTTGTAAGCATGTACATTGGGGGGGGATAAAATAGAAATGCATTAATTGATATAACTAATATTTTGAATGTTTGGTATATTTAATCTTGGTTCAAACAGTACACTTAAGGAAAAAGGCTTAAAATCAGCAAGAAGTAGTTCTGCTGTGTGCTTTCTATTGCAACTGGCATCTCCAAAGCCTGGCTCTGTGTCCCCATCATGCTCACTGGTACTACCCACCAGCAGCTACAGAATGTTTTCACTCTTTCCAAGTCCCCCCCCCCTTTTTTTCCTATTACTGGTTCTCAAACCAGCTACACTCGCTACCACAGCTATGTGCCTAAGATAACCAGAAATACTCAGCAAATACTGTCTTCTTCCATCTACTTAACTATTTAGTGTCATAATAGTTTAGGATAAAATTACATTTGTCTTAATATTCCAAAAATTACTTTTTTGATTTATTGTGTATAGACATGTGTCTGTCCATTTCAGTGCTGACGACATAACCTAAGACCTGTGCACACTAGACAGCAACACTCTGCCACTCAGTGACAACCCATGACACTACCACTCTAAATTCCTGTCACACTGACATTTGGAAAATGACCTGATCTTAATTTCCAAAATTCTGATTTCCATTAATGAAAAACTTTGAGACTGTCTCAATTCTTGCAGATTAAGGGAGTTCAACAATCTGTAATGGTTTGCCCATGCTCCAAGGATGGCCCTGAAGCTGTGTGCATACCACCACCCCTAACTGGACTCAGCAGATATTAAAGAGGAAGATGAGATGAAGATGGGAGTACAATCTGAGGGGAGCAGCCTGGGAGGGCTGGAAAGATGGGCAGTGAGGAGTGGATATGACCAAAATACATTGTATACATGTATGAAATTTCAAAACAAATAACTTAAAATACAGATTAACATTAGTGTAAGACTACTCAAAGGCTCTTGGGGAATGTGCTGATGACCTTCACTTGGTAGCACACACTTAGTGCACCAATGTGAGAGGTAAATATATACTCCCGTCTGAACTGTATTTTAAATACGTAAGTAACAGTGTGTGAATTCCTTCAAAGAGTGAAAAGGTTTTCCTCAATGAGAGCAGCTGCCTCTTCCCTGTGTACACAATCAGGAAGTGAGTACTTACTCATTTCTGCCAGTTTCTGTTGGAATTTGGACTCTGCCGGGATATGTTTACTGTAGATGGAGGGAAAAAAAAACCAAAATATTTCAAAATCATACATGTAACTTCCTAATATATCTATTTTCAATGACATTTTGTGCTATTATTTTGGTTTAATCAAAAGCTTCCAAGTTATCTAAAATAAAGATGTCACAAATTCATGATCCTATACATTTTCAAAGGTTCTTATAAAGCACGATATTTAGTATTTTTTTCAAGGGAAGCATTTTTAAATGTAGTGATAAAACTAACAAATTTGTATCAATAGCCTTGTAGAACTTTTTTTTTTTTTTTTTTTTTCCTTCAGACAGGGTTTCATTTATGTAACAGTCCTGGCTGTCCTGGAACTACCTGCTTTGTAGATCAGGATGGCCTTGAACTCACAGAGATCCACCTTCCTCTGCCTCCCAAGTGCCGGGATTAAAGGTGTGCACCACCACCACCCAGCCACACGTAGACGTCTAATAACTGAGTCATCATGAATTTCCCCATATGACATTGGATTTCCACAGTGCTTCCCAATCTACCATTTCATACTTAGTATGCTGTTTTTGGTTTTTGGCTTGTTTTTCAAGATAAGGGCTTACTACATAGCTCTGGCTGCCCTTGAACTCACAGAGATCTGCCTGTCTTCGCCTTCCAAGTGCTGAGATTAAAGGCATGTGTCACCCTGAACCACATCTACTCTTTTTAGCTATTCTCACAACCCAGAAAATTGACAGGACAAGGACTGAGACTGCCTCTATTCCCAGCTCAGCTACCTGGAGCAAGCATCTCTACGGTTCCTACCTCCCATCTGCTTCATCTGATCCCTCGATGTCAAAGCGCAGCTTTTTCAGTGGTTTGGGAGGGTTGCCACCTTCAGCACTCCTTTTGAGCACTCGGTCACTATTACACACCATCTGGTTTATTTTCTGGAACTTCTCAGATGTCTACAATTAACAGAGTTCTTATTTAAAATCATTAAATAACATTTTTTGAAGTTAGCAGGTATGTTAAAACTCAAACAGAAAAAATCTCTTAATTTTAATTCTCTGTCTTACTGGACTAAATGACAGATTTTAAAAGAATTCACATATCTATGCCAATTCTGCCTTCACTAAATGCCCATGCCCCCTGAGTCCTCCCATCTCCTTCACGCAGCTCTGGTTATCTCTGTCCTCCCTGTGCTGTCAAACAGTGGCTCAGCCTGTGGCCTTGCTGGGACTCACCCACACATGAAACCAGGGCTTTTTTCACGGAAGCAGCAGAGCTAAGAGCTAAGTTAGATTTCTATATATATATATAAATATATATATAGTATTACATAATGAGACGGAAAGCTGCAAGGAACTGTGACTCATTTCATGGGTGGTGTGTTGACCCATCATATGTTAATATATTACAAATCACCACTGATTAAGATATTTGTTGAAATGTTGATAAATCATCAAGGTTTTTTAACTTGAATGGTCAAAGACTTCACAAATTTAGTTTGGGTAATATCACTGCACCTGATGTGAGTTTGGTAAGAAGTGCCACAGCAGGCACACCACCCCATCTCACCCAGCCAATAAGTATGTGGGAACAGTCAGTCTCTTAGCTTCCTTTTCAAGACTGTCTCAGACATGCACATTACATGTTACTTGAACCAACAAATGAAACAGAGTTGCATATAGAAGTTAAATGTGATCTGGATGGTGTATTAGAGACAGAATGTGCTTCATTTAATGAAAATATATTTAGAGTATATATCAGCATGACAGAAACTTAGTCCCATGGCCCTATTAATATCTGGATGAAGAGACATTTTCTCCATTGTTTTGAAGGTTGTAGTAAGCAAAAAGTTTGATGGCCTCTGTTACACATCTGCCTAGCTCCAGCTATATTTATATGATTTCACAGCTCCTTTGTGAAGCTTGGCAGCTGTAGCCCATCTTGAATCAGGTGTTACAGCACTGAGTATTTGTAAAATTGACTTTTATACTTCATTTAGCATACAAATTTCAACCTACCTCTAGAGCAGTGGTTCTCAACATGTGGGCTGCAACCTTTCTGGCAAATTTCTATCTCCAAAAATATTTACATTACAATTTATAACAGTAGCAAACTTACAGTCACAAAGTAGTTACAAAAATGACCTTATGGTTGGGGTCAGCACATGTGGGACTGTATTAAAGGGTTGCAGCATCAGGAAGGTTAGAACCGCTGACACAGAGCAAGTATACTTTCCTGTGTGCACACACCTGATCTCTTTCTCTTCCCCCTTCCTCCCTTCCTTTTTCTTTGTCTCCTCTGTTTTCCCCTAAGACAACACTTTGCTATATAGCCCAGGCTGGCCTACAAATCATTGTGTAGCCCAGGTTATCTACAAATTTTTTTTAAACATTTTTTCTTTTATTGGAAATAGATACTGTTCATAAAATATATTTGATCAGTTTCACCTCCCCAACTTCTCTGAAATTTCCCCCATTTTCCTTTCCATTGGAATTCATACCATTTTTGTTTCTTGTTAGAAAACAACACCTAAGTAATAATAAAGTAAGATAAAACAAAGATAGGATAAAACAGAACAAAAAGAGTCAAAGAAAAAGCACAAGGTACATATATAGATAGAGAGACACATGCTTGTACATATAAGAATCCTTAGAAACACAGAACTGAAACATTAAAAAAAAAAAAAAAAAGAAGCCCCTGAGTAAAAGTTTTATTTTTTCTTCTTATGTATGTGTGCATGGTGTGTATGAATGTGAGCATGTATGTGTATCATGTGCACATGCCAGGACAAGCTTCTGGAGTCAGTTTTCTCTCCCACCTTTTACGTGGACTCCGGGGATCAAACTCAGGCCACTTGTGTTACGCAGCAAGCGCCTTTGCTCTCTGCACCACTGCACTATCTCAGTTTCTTGCTTATCACAGAAAGACTAGCACCGAGAGGAAGGAAAGAAGGCAGTGTGGCAAAGTGGGGGTGGAGAGAATAAATAAACAAATGCGAATTGAGACATGTCGCTAATGTGTGCATATGGTGTTTCATTTCAGAGTACCTCATTTTAAATCATGTTACTGATTTTCAAAACTTGTGTAAACAGTTATATGAGATTATATACATGTGGTACCATGTGGCCTTTGTCTTCCTGCTCTTAAAACCCTTGGAACTTCCTGAGTGATAAGGATGATAGGCCATCTTTTGTTCTAGGAGAGACCCCTGATGGGCCCCTAGATAGGATCAGCATGGGGTCAGAGTGTCAGAAAGACAAGCCACAGTTAGAAGCTGGAAATTTTCAACTACAGTTCCTAACTCATAGGGTGGGGAAAGTAGGTAGAGATTTAGTTAATCAACTATTTGTACAAAATAAAATTCTTAAGCATCAGCGTTAGATAACTCCACAGGATCAGGTTAGGGACTCCAGTGGTCATCACTCTCTGTGTTTCTTCACCTGACACTCATCTGTATCTTTTGTAATAAACTATTAATAATCAGCAAATCATTTCCCAGAATTTTGCAAATGTTCTAGCAAATGGTCAAGCTGGAAAGGAAAGATGTTACAGGGATCCTCTGACTTTTAGTCAATTTGGATGGAAAACTGATGTAACACAGAACTTGCCACTTGTGACTGGCATCTGGTAGAAGTTAATGACCTTAGCCCTAGAACCTGTGGGATCCAAAAACAACTGGGTAACAGCAGCTGCATATAGGGTTGGAGAAAACATGTTTCACTTCAGGGGTACTATAAACATAAAACCACTAAATGACTGTTTATGGGAACATTATATAATCCCAGAGAAATGTTTATAAAACAACTTGGAAGTTCACCAAATATGAAAATTATTCAAAGTTAAACCTGATTTGAAAATAAATCTCAGATGATTTTCTCAAATTTATATAACATGACTAGGCAATTGCACCTATAAACTCAAATTATGGAAGTCTCCCATTTCTTTTGTGGCTGCAATATAAACAAACCATGGATGTTCATATACAGAAGTCCAACAACAAACCAAAAAAATAAAGGGAGATGCAGGGACACATAGTACTTGCATCATACTGCCCAGTATATTTTATGAAATCATTTTTCATAGAAAGAAATACTCACCCCAAATGATTCACCAATTGAGACCAAGATTCTGTCAAGTTAAGATAAAATGTGAGTTAGTGGTGAAAACCAGACACAAACTGTGCAGATGTACTGAGATGAGTACAGACAGCATTCTCAATCACCAGAGATAACAGGTTTTCTGTCCCTGAAATCACTGATTACTGTACTAGTGCTAGTGCAATTAAAACATAACTAGTCAGGTGTGTGTTTGTGGTTGAGGATCAAACCCAAATTTTCAAATATGCCAGTCATGCATTCTACCACTGAGCTATACCCCCAGACCTCTTAGATTTGCAAAGGTAACTCAAGGTTTGCAGAGCACAATTCTGCCTTGGCCCACACTTAAAGAGGATTTTTACAAAATTTAAGATTCTTTGCTTAGTTCTTCATAAATCAGCAATTTAAGTAATTTAAATTACTTTTGATACAAACTTATAAGCGAATAAATAAAATCTGAAAGACCAGTAAGATGACTCAGCAGGTAAAGCTCTTGCAGCCAGGCCTGATGACTTGAGTTTGGTCCCTGAAACTCATGGCAGGAGAGAATTACTCCAACGAGTTGTGCCCTGAACTTCACACATGCACAGTAGCATGCATGGCCCCCAAGTAAATAAAATAAATATAAAACAGAACAACAACAATAATAATAACTTTAAAATTAGGAAGGTCTGGTGAGATGGTTCAGCAGGTATAGGCACTTGCTACACATATCTGGCCACCTGAGGTCCTGCACCAAAACCCACAAAGGTGAACAGGGAAACAGTCTCTACAAAGGTTTCCTCTGACCATCACATGTGTGCCATGGCATGCAAGCCCCATTACCCCCAATAAATATTATTTTAAAAATTTATGGTTATAAAGTAATAATCAGACTTTAATTAGGATTTATATTGATATACAGTAAAAGCTATTTCTTATGTATTCTATAATCAGAGATCCTTATTATTCTATTTCTCATCATTTCAAGCATATCGTTTATGGTTTGGTTTTGTTTCTCATTACAGGAGGTTGAAACTGGGGTCTTGTGTATGTTAGGCTAGTGCCCTACCACCAAGCTACATTCCAAACCTTCTTTTAATAAGGTCTCACTGAGTTGCTCAGCAGGTTCTGAGCTTGTAATACTCTGTCTTCAGCCTTCTAAGCAAGTGAGATCACAGGTCCATGTTACCAGACTCAATTATAACTTATATTTTTGATAATGAAGTAGAAAAAGTATTTTTCATATAGACCAGTAAAGATACAAAAACATACTTATGGAACTGGTAGCTATGTAGATTTTATTGTCTTCCATTTCCTTGATAAATGACATCCTTCCATATAGTTGATCAATCAGAATGCCTAAATATGCTGCATGAACAGAGCACTACAATTCTCTAAAGCCTCATCAGTGGTTTGCCAATTAGGGTGTTTACAACATGGTATTTTTTCCTAAAATGAGCACCAAAGAATGCTGGGTATGGTAGCTCACCCCTGTAATCTAAGTACATGGGAGGCTGAAGCAGTAGGACTGCTGTGAATCTGAGGCTGTACTGGGTTACATATTGAAAGATCTAGCTTCAAGGAGGAAAAAAGTAAACATGCAAACTGGGATCTGGATACACACAGAAGCCTTCCATCATATTTCCAATTATTTTTTACTTAATATTTTTCCACAGAGTTTGAAATTTTAATCACAAGTATGCTTACTTATGTAATTAAATGTACTACATGGGAATTTCCTAAAAAGCGAATAGAGTTCTTTTCTCCTCATTTGTTTTTCTTGCCCACCAGGTACAAACTACAGGTACTGAGAATTTCTGATGAGACTGCATTAATTATACTAGTTAATTGGCCTCCTATTTTATAAACAAGCCAATTTCAAATAGCCCATGATAAGACATAATTAGTCAAATGAAGGACTTCAAAGCCAGAGATATGATTTGTCATTGTACAAAATCTTTCATCTGAGAATTTTAAATAGCTTCACATACATTTTGCTGAGCCACAGAGCCCTTCTGAAACAAAAATGCCCAATGTAATGTAAAATATCCACCAACAGAATTAAGAAAGATAGGTTTTCTTAATTGACTATAATCTACACTTAATGAGACATCATTTAATAAACTATTATTATTACTGTGTCTGAAGTGATCTGTGTGTGTGAATGTGGGCAAGCATGTCAAAGAAAGAGAACAATTTTAGGAAGCTGATTCTTCCCTTTTATCATGGATCCAGAACTGAACTCATCATTACATTTGTGTGGCAAGTACTTTTATGGGTGGTCCATGTTGTTAGCCCTAATCACTCCATTTCCATAACAAGCAAAATACTAAGATCCATAGAGTTTACAGTAAATTTAGAATAAAGAATCTGGGCATGATGACACATGTCTTTAATCCCAGTACTCAGAAGTAGAGGTAGATCTACATAGCAAGTTCCAGGCCAACCAAGGGCTAAATAGTTTGAGACTCTGCTTAAAACCAACCAACCAACCAACCAACCAACCAACCAACCAACCAACCAACCAACTGATAAATATTGTTAAGCTAAAATGATCTACTTTGATGGCATATACAACTATTAATGTTTTAGCTGGGAGGTGGTGGCATATGCCTTTAATCCCACACATGGGAGACAGAGGATGTCTATCAATTTGAGGTCAGCCTGATCTACAGAGTGAGTTCCAGGAAAGTCAGAGCTGTTACTCAAAGAAGTTTTATCTCGACCCCTCCAAAACAAACAAACAAACAAACAATTAGTGTTTTGAGGCACACACGAATATTGGTTCTAAAACTATGTACAGAAGAGATCTCAGCAGCTGAGCAAGCCCATAGAGGTAAACACATTTTCTTCCTCCCCAAATTCTTTACATACATTTACTTAATGTGCATAAGGAAATTCAATACCTGACAGCCTAGCCCATTTTAAACAAAGAAAGCTTTACATTTTTATGCTTTAATCAAAATTATCAATGTGTTTTTTTTTTCAGCATTCCTTTTAAAAGGAACCAACCTTGATCTTGGAGTCATTTTTGTGGGTGTTGGCAGACCTTCTGAAGTTTTATAAGGACTCTTTAAGGGTGATATATAGATGTTACCTCCAGGAATCCGTAAGGGTGAACTAGAAAACTTGTAAGGGCTTCGAGGAATGTGAGGTATTGGTGACAAGGTAGGAGGCTAAAGACAAAACAAAAGGGGAAAAAAAGATAATGGAACTAATGTTTTGGTAGGGAACCATTACTTTGTTATTAGATTTCTCCAATTAAAGGATATTTTCAACATACCCTGGTGGAGGCGTACTGTAAAATATTTGTTTTTAGTCTCTGCATGAAAACTGAGTTATAGAATACTATAATGGAATCAAACTCCTCTTCTCTGATCAAAACACGTTTAAAGGTCTGAGGAAAAATAATAAAAAACATGTTACATGACTGTAAGAAATTCTCTCTTTAAACTTTCTTTTAAAATAGTTGTGCAATGGTTTTATTAAAAAACCCACATTTTATAAAGAAAACAATAATCTGAAAAGGCTTTTTTAGATTTAGATTATAGATTCCCTATCCAAAGTGAAATGTCACGAAGGATCCAGAGAAAGGGACTGACAGCCACTGATGGAGAACTGGCTATCTCACAAGAGAGTAAATAGGCTGTACTGAGCAGATGTCAGCACTATAACCCTCAACATACACTGACCTGTAGCAGCCCCAGTCTAAAGAGTTTAGGAAAAGTGTACTATTCCTTGCAAGAAGTAGACATTTAATATCAATACTTATTTTGCAACTCATTTCTACTTTACTTTTTCCTTTTTATAAGTAATGTCTAGCTATGTAATTCTATACTCTTGATATCTCTTTCTCACTTAGCATTCCAAGTAGGAATTATATAGGCCTGGGACATTATGTCCAACTTATATAAATTTAATTAGGTAAAACTATAGAAATTTTATGGGATGCCTGTGTTATACAACTTATATAACTAGATTTAGAAAACTCCAAATATATATAAACAAAAACATTATTTTCCAAAAATTCAATGATAGTCTGAAATAATAACCCATGATTCTCTGCTGTGCCCCAGGATCTGTGAAATGTGTGTCATACAAAGTCTGTTTTACCATGATGATCTCTCTGTGGGAGAGGAAAACCGAGACACAAAATGGGCTGACAATGGAAGATCTTATTATATCTTTATAAGGGTTCACTTATACCGTCTTTTCCAGTGGAGAAATAAAAACTAGTATACTACGAAGTTTATTTCAACTATACTGGTAATTATTATACACAAATATAGTATTATTTATCAACTTTAAGTATGGCTTTAGATTTCATAGTTTGTCATAGTTTTCTAGTTCCACTTTAGTTGCAAATAATTAATCAGTATTACAAAATTAAATCTGAATATATAATTTCTAATTAACAAGTGAAGTCAATTGTGAGTGCCAATTTATTCTTGAAAGGCTTACCCTAAGAGATCACCTACCTCTTGGGCCGCGTGGGGAAGATCCTTGTATGCAGTCACAATGATTTTAAATTTAAGGTCTATGTTCTTCACTTTACAGATGCCGTACATAGAACACATCATGATCTAGTAAGTAAGTGGACAGAAGCTCTCAGAACTTTATTGTATCACCTTGCTTTTAAATATTATTAGCTGTCTTTTAGCCTCAAAAGAAGAAACTTTAATTTCTTCTACATTTTTCCCCCTATTCTGAGCTCAGTTTGAAAGTATGTGTAAGGTATTTAACCAAAACATCTGTATTTACAAAACAAAATGCAAGCAGCTGACCCAATGACTCAGGACTGACTACCCAGTTTGTTAAGTCATCCAACTTCAGCTCCAGTTCTCTAATGTTTATCGAGTGTTGAAACTGAACAAGCTAACTGCATGATCCATACTGTTTTTTAACAGGTCGCATGAAAAAGTTTTAAGCTATGCAATGAAGTAACACATAATAACTTGGCGTGTGAGGACGTGCTGATGACAGAGCCCCTACACTGTTAACTGTGTTCTGACTTTATCTGAATGTAGGTTATACTAGTTTTGTTGTTGAGTTTTCATTAGGATATATCCTTTTGATAAGAAAAATTTCTCTATGGCATCTTTTAATAAAACTATTTTAAATGCAAAACTATGATTTGAAAATGATTTGCTTAATTCAAGTATCCGTCATTTCGGTGACATTTTCCTTGCATCTGCTGTTACCAAGGATTCCTACTCACTACCTCTCATTCAGTTTCTTATGACTGAGTCTCACACTGAGAATGGCATTTATGATGCACTGTGCCAGCTGATACTCTTCTTTCACTTTAATATTTAAAGTGTAACTCATAAAAATCTGAGTTGCCAAAAGCTTACTTTTCCAGGAATCTGATTGCCTATGTTATAGAAAGTTGTAAGGACATAAAATAATAAATAGCTATTTAAAAATAAAAAACCAATGTACTGCAACTTATGCATCCACATATATGTAAGTTATCCCTTTTATTATAATAAACCATTTTTTGCTTAAAATATCATTCTTGTTGAGAACATTATCAATATTATAAAAACAAGGATTATATGAGAATATTATGAAAAATATGTACCAATAAAATAACTAAGATGAAACAGAAAAGTTCCTCAAACTATGCAAACTGCCAACCCTGACTAAAAAAATAGAAGCAAATAAAACCTAATTCTGAATTATTAAACAGTAAGTATTCACAAATGAAAGCCCATACCCATGGACTCCAGCAGAGAATTTAGTAAGATTTCAAGAAGACAAGAAGACCCACTATCAACACAAATTCTTCAGAAAATTCTTCTGAAACTAGAAGTTACCAACTAATTTTATGAGGCCAATATTTTGTTGATACCATACCACACAGATTAATGCACATAAAGCAAATGAATGGCTCAAAATGAAATAAAAACAATTTCCCTTATTATTAAAAGGAACAAAATACTTGGGAATATATTTAATAAACTAAATTTAAGATTTGCACCTGAAAACTATAAATTGTTATTCAAAGGAATTAAAACCTAAAAGAGTAGAAGAATATCACATATGCCAGGACTGAAGACTTCGTGTTAACATGGCAGTATCCCCTCAAACTGATATATCATTCAATGCAATTTCAAAATCTTCAGAGAAGGTAACAAGTCAGTCCTAAAATGCATATGGAAATTTATTATGTCAGGATAGTTAAATTGATCTTGAAAAAAAGAATGAAGTACAATCATGTCCCTTTATTCCAAAAAGTAGAATGCTATAGTAACTAAGACAGTGTATTAGACAGTGTATTATTATTCTACACAGCAGAATAGCTGTGTAGAATTGAGTCTCAGAAGTATACATGAGTACATCTAAAAATTAATAGATTTCAATAGCCGCCAATAGAAAAGGAAGAAAAAAAAACACATTTCAAGGGATGGTGCTGGGATGGGGGTAGGGAGAGCTCATTGGAGCACTTGTCACTAAGTAAGAGGCTCTAGTTAAATTAACACCAGGAAAGGCAAAGAGGGGGAGAGGTGGGAGAAAGAGAGGTGATGATACAGAATACAATTTAATCTTTACATGGGAAATCACACTTTACAGTTCACAGTAGGATGAAATAAATGACGGTGGTGACTGACTTTCTTACCTGGTCCAAATGCCGGTCTTTCATGAGCTCATACTCATTTTGCAGAGTATGCTGAAACAGAGTCCAGATAATATGCTCTAGTTCTGGATGCTCAGACAGAAGGCGTGCACATAGTGTATTTAGTCGCAGATATGCTAGACGGTACACTGCAGATGCAAGGGAATGAAGCCTATTTACTGTTCATTCACAACTTTGAGTGGATGTTTTAAAACATTAAATTTCTTTATAAGTAGCATTTTAACAATAAACTAGCCTCTAAGACTATTTTCCTTATGAATAAGTGATTCCTAGTATTAGCAGTGTTACATACACAAGGTTTAATAATATTTGCTGAATTGGCTATTAAATTATGAAACTGAGGCAGAGAGGAAAGGTCATGTGATATTGTGAAATTAGGTAAACCAAGTAAGATTTGCTTTGGTTCTGTTGGTAATCACTCAGCATTGATGTTGAAAACTTCTACTAACAACATTAGAGTGATTATTTTTAAAATAACAAAATTGCAAGTGATTATTCTTTTTCCAACCTTTACAGAAAAAAATCATACCATTCAATTTCTCTATAAATACCAACAGAGTATACTCTTGAAAACTGTAAACTGTATCAGTGCAACATGACTGTAATAGGAAGTTTACAAATACGACTTGGGACAGAAGGAATTTATATTTTTATCCATTTACTTTACATATAAAGACTCATGTTTCAAAACGTTCCTTTAAAGACTTACAGAGGTAAGCAGAACTTTTCAAAGCTAACAATTTGTCCCCAAAGGTCTGAAACTTTACTCTGTGTCAGACTTGACAAGGGATTGTTAAAACAAAGCATCTATGGTCATAATGTAGATTTCTGAATGAAGCAATCTAAGTGGTATCCCCAATTTCCTCATTTATAGAACTTCCTGGCTAGATTTTATTGGTTAGGAATTGCCTTTTGAGAATTACTATATAACTTAAGGCCAAATCTTATGATGTGCCTTTGAAGCTCAGTATATCTGTAACCTGAATAGAATCACACAAAGTCCTATCACAAAGGAATCTGGTCTTTCACGATTACAAAGAGCTTCAAGCAGTTGAGGACTTTCCTGTGCATATTTGTAAGGTGAACCTCCCTATTCTACTACACCTGCATACAACCACAGAACGCTATGTAACCTGATTAGTGGACTTCTTAAATGTCCTGAATATCAAAGAAATATGTCTGTACTGGGCAATACTATACTATATTATCTCAAAAGCAAAATAATACTGGTGTATTTCCAAACACTAACTTGATGACATAACAACAGAAACAACATTAATGTAGTATTTTCCGAGAGCTTACTATATGCTAGGCCCTACGAAAGCATTTTATCCTAACTAATTATCCCCTAATCCCTATAATGTAACATTTTTAGTCGGCAGATCATTTTTTTTTTCATTTTATAAGCAAAGAAACTGAGGCACAGAGATATTAGGTGATGTGCTCAGGGTCACATTAGCATAAGTACTGCAGCCATGATTCAATCCAGTAAGCCTGTTCCAGAGTCTGTGCTCCTGAAAGTAATCTTCTACTGACCTTTTTTGTAAAACAGGGAAAGGGAGGTAGATTTCAATGGCTTCTGAGTTTGGAAGGCCGAGGCTGCTTGTGTCTCTGTATTTGTAGCAGAATTTCCACGTGTGGTTGAACTTCTTTTCTTTGGAGATCTTATAGGAGAAAGATACCTAGATATATACAAAGGATGAGTCTTCATTTCACACACACACACACACACACACACACACACACACACACACACAAAAAACAGTTGTGTTCAATTATACATATACCCAGACACATTGTAACTATTTGATCTAATATTGCATACCAAATTCCATGAGCCAGCTATTTAAATACAAGCTGGGAAAGCTTTCTTAACAGGAAAAACGTTCTTTTCTAAACTTCAATATCCCTGACTTTCCTTTAGTTTATATAACTAGCAACTGTAAAATTACTTAACTTGTGCAAAAAACCAGGTCTCCCTTGAGTTCTAGATGCATCTATTCAGTTACGAAATGGATAGTACTACTTGAATCTCAAACATTCAAAAGTCGAAGCAGAACTCTGGATTCCTTCACCCAGTTTTTCCCATCTTAAACAAATGTCACTACATAGCATCTAATGTTTTAAAGCAAAAAAGCCCAGAGAAGAAATTTTAAAATGTCTCCATCTGTCCAGTTCTCAAATAAGCTGTAATCAAATCAATGTAAAACCTGTTACATTTATTGCAAAATACATTCCAGATCTTCCATTTCTGTCTTTAATGTTTATGACAGACCAAGTTACCTATATCCCTCATTTAAGATATTCAAAATCTTTGCACTTTTTTGTTCATTTCTGTTATCAGCCAGAATAGTATCTTAATACAAATTATACAGTTCTGTGTTTGCATGGTTTCTCACTATCTTTATTAAAATACAAAACAAACAAAAACAAAACAAAACAAAAAACCTCAACTCCTTGTAGCCTACAGGAACTTAGTGCATCTAACCCCAGTGTGCCCCAACAACCTTACCTTTACTACACTTACCCATCCACCCTAGATTTCTTTCTAGTCCCTAATTTAGTCAATTTCCCCAAACAGGAAGACATCTGCTTGGGCATTCAGTTGCCTTTCAGCTGTCTAGTCAAAATATCACTTCATCACAAAGGGAAGCCACTCTGAATACTCTACCACCTTCTCTGTCTCACCTTCATGCCACTCCATTTGTTTCCTGTACAGCACTAAGGCTTTAAATTCAACTTATGGTAGTTCATTTGTTCACTCACTGCTTCCCTCCTCCAACATACAAAACCCTGTAAGGCAGAAGGAGCAGGCCACCTAATCTTACCAGTGACTGGCACTGTTAACCTAGTACTTAACAGATAATCATTTACTATAAAGCTAAGTTGTATGAAAATATTACCTAGCAAACAAATTTATACTTGAATACAGAGTCTCTGTGAGCTAGAAATACTTTAGATAGACATGACCATGGAAATGGTGTCTCAGGAAAATGGTCCCTATGCTAATTATGGGATGCTATATATCTACAGTATCAGGCAAAAACATAGAGCACATTTCTATGAAATGTAGTAGTTAAAGGGATTAAAAAAGCATGGATATTGGTAGACTACTTGGGCTCATTTCTATTTATCTTGAGTTACCTTACTTCCTTCATTCCCATTTTACAGATAACTGTTGCTGATACAGTATCTTCTACATTAAAGGACTAGTATGAACAATTAATGGAAAATATGAATCTTAAGTAATTATGCAAATGCATATACTATAGGCAACCTCCAACAAATGTTAGCTGTTTCTTCTTTCATGATCACCACTACACACTAATGTGTAATATTCCACACTACTCCCTATACTTATGTTATAGATCACTCAAATGGTCTGCTGTATATTCTTTGAAAAAAAATGTTTCCTGCTTCCTGGCTGTTACATATATAGTCCAGTTCTGTCTCATGGGACATTTCCTTTGCCTTTCCAATTTTCATGTTGAAATCCTGTCTGATTATTAAGGCCTAACTAAAATGGAGCCATCTCTATCATGAAAGATTCCCCTTACACCAACTCCATGTGATTCAGCAGCTTTGTAATTCTTTATATGACCCTACTCAAGTCATGTACCTTACCTTCCCCTTAAAGAAAAAAGAAAAAACAAAACAAACATCAAACAAATAAACAATGTCTTGTGCAAAATTCCAGTCCTACAATTTCTATGTAGTTCTCTGAATTTCCCTTTGCAGGTTGAATGGATGACACGATTCATTTCTACTTACATATCTGCTGCAGTGTGGTTACTCTGGAGAGGAAGACTGAGAGGACAAGCAGACTCAAGGTGCTCAGGCCCTTCTCCATCCTTGGACTGCTTGATGAGATCAAATAAAGGTGAGTCCTGGTTGAAAGAAATGGAATTTCAACATCAGCAAGCATGCCTTTTCCAAGTACTTATCAAAACTATGCTATTTGACAAGGTAAAGCACTATTAAGTTTAAGCAGAATGAGATCCTTTACTGCATTTTGAAATATTTCTCCAACATTGAAGAGAATGTCTTGGCTTCTGATTTTTGGTATATTCACACACACACACACACACACACACACACACACACACACACACACATACACACACACAACACACACACACACACACACACACACATATAGATATATAGATATAAATATAGATATTGGGGATTAAGCCAAAGTTTAAGTACAGGATTCATTTATGTTAGAAATATACATTATACATGTAGTCTGAAGTAATTTTTATCAATTTTTAGTTCCATTTTTTTACTATGATACAGCATAGGAGGTAGTACCATGTCTGGATGTAACAAGCTTTGGATTTGGGGCTGGAAAGTAGCCCAGAGTTAAAATGACTTCTTAGCCTAACTTAGCCTAAACTCCGTCCCCAAAACAACAACAACAACAACAAAAAGCTTTGGATTTTGAAGCACTTCAAATATCAGCGCTTGGGCTAGTGATATGTAACTTTACTAGGAAAGGAGGTAGAATTTAGGTACAAGACACACAAAATAGTCAAAGAATGTAGAGAAGAAAATATTAGTCTTAAGGTGAGGAACTTGGTTCTGCCTCAAGTTGATGAGCCATGCTTTGTGCATGGGAAAGGGGCGGTTATGGGAGGAGAGAAGGGAGGGGAAACTGGTCGGTATGCAAAATAAATGAAAAATGTTAAATAAAATATTTAAAAAGAAAATAATAATGTGTCTATGAGTAGAATTTAATAAAACTGATGACAAAGATAAAATATTGTAACAATCTCTTATGTTATTAAGGGGAGACTTTGAAACTGACAAGAACCCAGAAGCCTGAGGTTAAGTGCTGACCTACTCACAATCTGATAAATGGGTAAATGGAAGCCCAATAGTAAGGAAAAGCAATGGACAAATCAAATGAACCCCCCTTTTTTTTTTTTTTTTAAAAAAAAAAAAAGATTTATGTGTATGGATGCTTTGCCTGAATGTATGTCTATGTAGCATGTGCATGCAGTGCCTATGGAGGCCAGAAAGGGTATCAGATATCCTGGAACTAGAGTTACAGATGGTTATGTGCCATGTAAGAGCTGGGAATTAAACTCAGATCTCCGATGAACAGGGAGTGCACTGAACAACAGAGACATCTTTCCAGTCCCCCATAGGAACTCTTTACCCTCCAAAAGGTCTGGAAGTCATGATCCCAGATACCTCGGACAGCGAAGTACAAGAGGAATTAGCAACAGGAAGATTGGCAGAACTCAACCTAATGGTAAACTAAACAACAAGACATTTGTCTCCTCTTCTGACTACAGTAATGAAAAGAAAAAGAAAAAAAAAAAGGAGATTTGGTGAGCATAAAACCAGAACTGCTTGTCCTGAAGTCTCTTTCCAGACAGAATTTAAAAAGGAACCACCACACTAAAGAAGGAAGCATTAATGAAAAGTATTGATACATATCCCATACTGCTTCCTGTTTCCACAGCCTAGGATGTTTGAAGCTATGATCCTATCCTCCAGGCATGAAAACATAAGCATCAAGCTAAGTAAATGTTGACTCTAAGAGAGAAGAATTACAGATATTAACAAACCAAAGGCTTTACAAGGGAATTATATCCATGCAAGTCACCACATAGTTAAAATCCCTTCCTGGGTAAACACAGCCTCTAGCTAACTTTTACTGATTTACACTTACACATGAATGTCAATCAAGTATTTCAGGCAAGTTTCTACTATGAAAGTACCAAGGTAAACCAAACAAAAAGCACTCTGAAAGAAACATCTCAGGAAAGAAGAAATATAAAAAGAAAGAAAACCCAGTAAATTGAGTTACCAAATAGTTCTTTTGAAGTTACTCAAGTCTAAGTAATACATTTCCAAACAGTATGTTTTTCTTATCCATATTAATTTCATTCACCTCATCTTAAAAAAAAATAAAGAACTAGGGTTTTTGTTTTGTTTTGTTCAAGTAAAAGCTTTATAAAATGTATGTGTATGGCTATTTTTGACTACATGAATACCTATATACCACATGTACATTAATACCTGGTAGAGGCCAGAAAACAGTATTGGACCCCTGAAACTAGAGTTATAGACAGTTATTACCTATAATATAGGTGTTGAACATGAAACCCATGTCTTCTGCAAGAGCAACAAATGCTCTTAATGGCTGAGCCATTTTTCCAGTTCTGGTTTGTTTGTTTTTGAAACACTCATCATGCAGCCTTGCCTGGCCTAGAGCTTGTTATATAGACCAAGTAGGCCTCCAACTCAGATAGCCCCTCTCTCTTCAAATGTAAACATATGCCCAGTAATCCATCCATCTACGAAGTGCATGTGTATTTTGTCCAAAAATATTGCTCTGTCACTCAGCATTTTCACTTATGTCTATGTATAGCATGAACTAATCATTCTCTATCACCAAATAACAAAATCAAACAACCCTCTTCTTTGCTTTTCTGTTCTTGCTCCTTCCCTGACTAGAATATTCTTTAACCAGAGCATTCCAAGGCTCAACCCACACCATATCTACACCCTCAAACAGTGCCTCCCAAACACCTTATCCAGAGGGTTGTAGCTCCCACTGCTTCTTGCCTGTAACTCCTATTGGTCTTGGTCTACTTGCTTATTAACTATCTCTACTATAATACAAGATTCAGGAAAGTGGGTTTTGTCTGTTGTTCACCACAGTTATCTCTAATGTTTAAAACTCCTTTGAAAACATTAGGGGCTGAATAAGCATACACGGAAAAAAATGGATTGAGAAGATTGAAGTCCTTTAAATTCCTTGAGATTAGTTCTACCTTAAAGTAAGAATAAAGTTAAAATGGAAGTTTCTTAGTTATATACTCTTCTAAATCCTTTAAATATAATAATTTTAAGTCAGGTGTGCTGGTGTGTATCTTTATTCACAGCAGAGGAAGATGGACCTTGGTGAGTTCTAGGCCAGCCTGGACTGCACACCATGAGTTCCAGGACAGCCAATTTTGCACAATGAAACACTGCCTCAAGTAAGTAAGTAAGTAAGTAAGTAAGTAAGTAAGTAAGTAAGTAAAAACAAATCTACCCTCTTTTCTAAGTCTCTCCCATAATACTAGTCAAATAATATTATGCATCATATCACAATGCATAACCATGTCAACTGTTTCAGAGTGCCTTTCCAAATGCTTTCTCTAGAGAGTAAAAAAGTAAAAAGCACAGAGGGATACAACTTAAGAGTGAAAAGAAATTATTTTAAACTGTAAACCATCAGGCTCTGAACAAACAGGGCAGTGGCCAGCAGACATGCTCCCTATTTACTTCGTGTGTATAGTGTCCAGTGGGAAGAAACAGACAGTCATCAAATAAGAAGGTAACCGTTGTGATTACAAAGTCAAAAGTGCTATAAAATAACAGCAAGTATCTGCAAAATAAGTAAAACTTCATAGTGCATGGGAATAAGTACTTTAAGGGGAACTGACACAATATGAGAAACAGACATTAAAAGGGGAACAAGGCATGAACAGTCTTGAAAGGAAGTTAGAATGTGATGAAAGTGAAGGATGCTTTGCCAAATTTTATTAAAAAAAAAAAAAAAAGGAAGAGAAAGTTATAAGTGAACAAGGAAGCATAAAAAGGGCAGTTCAAACGTCAGGAGCAAATGTGCTTGCAAAGCTGAAATGAAGAGACATGAACTGTCTATTAATAATGTTGTGACTAAGGGTTACAAGCAGGTTAAAGACAAAATCCTAATGACCACAATTAGGAAATTTCTTCAAATAATCCCTGCCTCTTATCTGCAATCCCCCGCCATAAAATCAGAATCACCAGATTTTGCTTATGGGCATTTACTAAGTACCATATATATATATATATATATATATATATATATATGATCCTACATCAGATTCAACCTACTCTTAGAGGCAAAGCTTTTACCAATAGTTTAATTGTAGTACAGTATTGTTTAAAAAACAAACAAACTGGGTATGGTGGCACACTTCTGTAATCCAAGCACCCAGGAGGCTAAGGCAGGACAGAACTGGACTCATTGAGGCTAAGTAAGTTCCAGGTCAGCCTAGGTTATATGGTGGTGAAGTAAGACCAATCAACTTAAAAACTTGAGCTATAGACTAGAGTTGTTGACTCAATGAAATGCACTAGCATGTGAAACCAAACAAAACCCTATGTTAACACTTGAAGCATTTCACTGGCCTTGGTTTTTGATGCTTCACTTTTTAAATAACTAGAGTTCACAGGATTTTATAAGCCATAGTTTCTCTGGAACTGAACTCGTTTAAGAAAAGCACTTGGACAGCAATAGAATTGTAGAATTGTAGGCTACTTGCTTTCTATGTGCAAGGCCCTAGATTCAACAGCCAGATCATCATCACAACACAAAACAAAAGAAGTGCAACTCTCATCTTCTTATTTCCATCATGTACCACCTCTGCCACTTGCTGTACAGAGAGGACAGATGAACACACAAAGACACAACACATGTGTGCATACGTGCACATGCATCTTCTTTACCCTTAGGAACTACAAACTATATTTTTCTATTCTGATGTAAGTTCCTAAAAAGTAACTACCTTTTCTTAAATAGCAGTATTATTGTTAAGTTTTTTCTGTCTTTCTATATTTCAAAGGAACTTTCAAACTTTCCCTCAACTTATTTTCTAAAATAATAATAACTATAACTGAATAACTAAAATGATAAAGTAGTAACCCAAGAAAGTCTGAGGTGTTTCATTTGCACAGTTTCTGCCGTGACATGAAGTCCCTAAATCCTAATGGCCAACTGATAGAAGAAGAATTTGATCCTCCTTTTTCTAGCACTTTGACTAAAGCAATTGGGGTAAGAAAGCAAGATGCTTAAAAAAATCACATTCACATGGATTTATGAGAACTCATTTTAATTGCACGTTAGACTTTCTAGACAAAAATATTATGTTGGCCATTGAGAATTATATGCTGTAAGGAAGATGAGCAAGTGGCCTTTCATCCCTAACTATGACTAATAACACAAAGACATCACTATATACTTCAGTCTTGTTTCTTTCATAAGCAAACACCTATCTTCATGATTCTCTCATGTTTAATAACAGCACTAGTTAATGTTTATGTGTGAGGTTTTACTATATGTGAGGCTTTATGCTATTTTATATACATACCTTCATTTAGTCCTTACATGTTTACAAAGTAGATAATATTACTTTAATATTTTACAGAAGAAGAATCAGAGGCATGAAATTTAACATACATGCCCATATGACTGGTGAATGGTGCAGCAGGTGCTCAAACCCAAGGTCACTTGCTCCTAGAACTTGTGCTATTTGTGACTATACTAGGATGCAAGCTATGTTCTTTTGTTCATCTTCTCTGTTCTTCTTTTGCCTGTTGTCATGTGTTTCGTTTGTTTGTTTTGTTTTTTTGAGACAGGGTTTCTCTGTTAACAGCCCTGGCTATCCTGAAATTCTCATTGTAGACCAGGTTGGCCTTGAATTCACAGAGATCCATGTGCCTCTGACTCTTGAGTATTGGGGTTAAAGGTATATGCCACCATACCTGGCTTTTTTTTTTTTTAAAGATTTGTTTATTATATATACAGTGTTCTGCCTGCATATATGCCTACATGCCATAAGAGGATACTAGATCTCATTATATACGATTGTGAGCCACCATGTGGTTTTCAGGAATTGAACTCAGGACCTCTGAAAGAGCAGGCAGTGACTAATGGCTCTTAACTTCTGAGCCATCTCTGTGGCCCCCGATGCCATGCCTTTAAACCCCATTTCTACCCTGTTATCTGCCCCTACCTGCAATTCTATCTCTCAAAATCTCATCAATAATCCAGCAGAAGATACTAAGATAAATAGCTCATTAATGGCAGTCCCTACTACATAGTTATTAATAATCTAAACAAAAGCTTTGGTATTGTTATATTTGGATCTAGATTGTGTCCTAAAGGCTCACGTTCAAAACTTAGTCTCCAGCCTATGGTATTATTGGGAAGTGGTAAAACTTTTAGAAGAGATAGCCTGATGGGGGAGGAAATGAGGTCACTAAAGGTATATTGAAAGGGATATTGCAATCCCGGCCCCTTCTCTTTTCTTCCTGGTCAGTAAAATATATGAAGCTTCCCATACTGTGCATTCTTAGCCTCCATATTCTGACCAACTATAAGACTCAAAACAGTGGAGATGCAACCTTTGAAACCATGAGCCAAAAATAAATCTTACTCCTTTTAAGTTGATTTCCTATGGTATTTTGTCAGAGATAGAAAATCAAAATAGGTACAAAAGGTGACACATCTGCCCTAATGCTATAGTAAAGCACCAATTACTTTAATTACATTGTTTTATTTCAACTCTAAAAGAAAACACTATTCCTTTTACTGTTCTTTCACAAAAGATGAAAGTAGCCAAGAGTAAGCTGCTAGGCACAATAAGTGATAGATACAGAATTTGGTCTAAAGCTATTTGACTTTAAAGTCCCTGGTTTTTTGTTTTGTTCTTAGCTTTTAAGTACAATTTATAGTCTAATAAATAAAAAGGAACAGTAAATAAAAATATCCACACAGAGTAATCCACAATATTAAAATGTACAGGGTATACCGAAGTCAAAAGAGGAACACCTAACTCAAATCAAGTGTGTTAGCGAAAACAATTTAGACTTTATGTCTGAGGCAAATCCCAAGGAAAGAGTAAGCTATTTTAAGTAAAAAGTAAGAAACAGGGCTCAGAAACAGAAGACGAATTGTAGTCCCAGAGAAACTTCATATAGTTTATTAACAAGAAAAATAGGTCCATTTTCCATTTTAAAATGAAATCCCTACAGCTAGGTAATTTACAAAGAGATTTATTTGGTTTGAAGTTCTGGAGCCTGGCTGTGTAAATATCATGGTGCATTCTCTGATGAGACTAGATAATAAAACAGGAGGCTAGAGTACTAAGAGGGCCCTAGCTTTCTTGTTCTAACAAGCTTCTAGGTCTCATGACAACTACATGAGCACACGGAGAACCAAGATTCTAATATATGAAGTGGAATCAAACCATAACAAGGCTATAACAAACAAGATGATACATGAAAAGTGCTTAGTATGGCACCTGGCACATAAGCCCTTAAGAAAGAAATTATTAGTTCCACAAAACTAAAACACAGATTGCATAACAGGGAAACAAGGAACGAGGTGACTAACAAGTTCTACATAAGACTTTTGAGAGAATCTACAAAATAAAATTCCAGGATCTGATTTATAATGAACATTCAGTAATATTTTTACATTAGTAAAATGTAGTATCAGTAACATTAGCAAATAATATGGCCACATTGTAGAATAAGTTAAATATAGCAAGGCACAAAGAAGGAGGAAGCCAATAACAGAATTTGCTTTCCAGCAGACACAGCATGCAACCTACACAGCTAGCATCCAGAATCATCCAATAACTTCTAACAGTAATTCTTTACATGATACAGATCACCTACCCCTAAACTATGTTAGGATCAGTCTGTGTGATCAAGGGGTATGTCAAAAGTGAAACATGAGACTTCTGAGGTTAGTTTATTAAAGACTGGCAGTTTCCATCTTAGGGTATCTTGCTTCTGGGAGATGTGAGAACCAGCTACCACAAAAAGCAGCTATGGAGAGGTCTGTGTGGCAAAGCCTCTGGCCATCAGCCAATGCCAACAGCCATGGAAGTAAACCTTGAAGTCAATCAGTAAAGCCCCAAGATGATTATAAAGCTGGCTGACAACTTCAAGATCTCTCTAGAGAAAATGAGTCAAAATCACACCACTATGTGCTTCCTAACCTTCTGAAATTCATATAATAAACATTTATTGTTTTAATTGCCAATATGTAACTAATACCTCAATCAATAACTAATATAGCTAAAATTTGATTTTTAGAAACGCTGAAGAAAAGATGCAATGGCATTCTTAACTTCCAAAAGTAAAATGCTGGCATTTTTCTCTATAGCACTGTTGCAACCCAACACTCAGGGAACAGCTTTCTCTCCACTCAGGCAAGCTGCCTCATGACATTACTTATCTGCTTAAAACTGTCAGGATAATTGTTCTCTACAGGTTTGCTGCTTTGGTAGCTAATCCCATGAAGGAACCCAGATCCTCACTGTCAGTAAGATTAGTATGAATCTCATCAAATAAACAATATGGCCTGAAAAGTGGAAGCTGTAAGTCTATTCTAAATGACCTTCCATAATTAGCATGTATTTCTAAAGCAAGCACAAACTTCTCCAGAGATTAAAGGATGTCAAGTCTATTCAGACACAGTGCTTCTAAAAGAGATTCTGATTGCCCAAGTAGAAGTGAACCCTCCAGTGCTAGTAGAAAAACTAACAATGGGGGAAGAAATCGCAGGAATTGCTATTGTTTGCCTGGTGTTTTAAGGAACATTATTGGATCTACATTGCAGGAAATATTTTTATACTATCCTAAGCCACTGTTCTGCCTTACAAAAGGAAACTAAGATAGAAAATAGAAAACGTGTGGCCTTGGCCTTTCTGCTAGTTCTTTTCCATTTCTTTTTCCAGTCCTTTAACAGTATTATTTCACTAAATACTCTGCTAGTATACATACTACTAGAGCTACTGTCGTGGCTTTACCTACATCTATATATTTCCAAATATACATTTAGGACTAAAGTATTCTGTCATTGCAGGTCCCCACTTCCAACTGGATCCTAAAGATTCCCATGTGAATGTATCACAAATGTCTTTAGTATACATTCAAACATGACCAAAGACACTCATTCCCTTCACCACTAACCAGCTTTGAAGCCATCAGTATTGTTAGGGTAGCTATCTACCAATCCCCTGATCTCTGATATCTCTACAAATATGGGAATCATAGTTAGTAATCCTCAATTTCCTTCATGCTTCCAAACTCAACTCATTCTTTTAGCATGTTTGTATCTCTGTATTTAAAACTGTCTTCCTATGACCTGCACAGGGTAGGCCTTACTTTTTTTTTTTTAAATCTACTATGATAAGATTGTTTTAGATTTATTTTATGTATATTAGTATTCTGCCTATATGTACAAATAAACAAAATCAATGAATAGATGAAGATAACATAAGCAGGAAAAGTATTGTTTGTTTGTTTTGTTATTTTGTGGTGCTGGGGATCAAACTTAGGAGCCTTGGCCTCTGAGCAATGCCTGGAGCCCAACAGGAAAGATTTTTTTTAAGTGCATGTCCTGTTTTCCTATGTATGTGATCAGGACAACAATCCAGTAACCTTTATTGGTCAGGTCAAAAGAGTCCACTTCTGTTTAACTAAAACAAAAACAAAAGGTTGGGCTCTGACAGGGGCTCCTATAGTGACCGTCCTTCCGCTAGCCTTCTCTGCTCTTTTGTTTTCAGCATTTTAGCAGCAGTGCTGGCAACATCTGGTATTGATAAGAAATCCTCACATTTCCCAAGAATTTCTGTTGATTAAAGTAACTGCAGTGGCAAACTAATAAAAGTGATCATGGAGCTTTCACTGTGGGTTGGATGATCAGTGACTTGGAGCCTCACCAATAGCCCTGGACCTTTGAGTGTTCCTATCTATAATGAGCTAGTCCCTTTCTCTGGATCTATGTGAATTAAGAGCCCAAATGGCTAAAGTCAAATTGTTTCTGGTTGTAATTATATCTGGAATAGTGTTCATGTAATTAGATCTTTAAAACATCTGTTGTCTATTTAAAAATACAATATTCAGTCACTTTCAGTTTTGAAGGTAAAAGACTTTTAACAATAAAAATGTTAACTTTGGCTACTAAAAACTACTTTTAAGTTAAGGACAAAGTGACCCTCTTATTCTGATCCTCTTTGTTTTTTGTTGTTCATTTTGAATGGGTTAATTTTGCTAGTTTATTCTAACACACTTCCTTCTGAAAGGAAATGCTCTTGAATGGGAGGGCTTGGAAGAAGGAAAGGGGAAATGACATAATTATAATCTTAAAAATAATTAAAAAGAAAATGTTCTATTTAAATATTATAGAGATACAATATGAACACATTATTTCCTTTCCACTGCATGATGAGACTATAACAAAACTACTCAGTTAAAGCTGTATCTTTTCCTTAAAAACTTCACTTAATGTAACACTAAGCTTTTAGTGCCCTAATTTTATTTTCTTTTGTTATAGATGTTATTTTTGTTTATATGTGAGTGTAAGTGCTAACAGAGGTCAGAAGAAGGAATCAGAATGCTAGAACTCAAGTTCTATGCAGTTAGAAGCAACCTGATGTGGGTGCTCAGAATTGAACTAGGGTCTTTTGGAAGAGCAGCAAGTACTCTTAACTGCTCATCCATCTCAATTCTCCATCTATTTAGTGAAGATCTGATCTAGGTTTCCAAACTGGCTAAGCAAGAGCTCTGCCACTGTCCTACACTGGATCACACTTCTATTTTTTAAATTGTATACTCCTTTCCCCAAACTTTTGTAAAGTCTTTAATTTTTTATTATTTTCTGTGTATGGGTGTTGTTTTGCTTGCATGTGTGTCTTCTGGGTTGGTGCCCACAGAGGCCAGAAGAGGTCACTATACTACTCCTGGAACTAAAGTTACAGATGGTTGAAAGCTGCCATGTGGGTGCTAGGAATCAATCCTGGGTCCTCTGGCAAAGCAGCCAGTGCTCTTATCCAATGAGCCATCTGTCCTGTTCCAGAAGTCTTTCTCTCTCTCTTTTTTTTTATTAGATTTATTCACCTTATTTTATGTATGAGTGTTTTGCCTACATGTATATAGATGTCCCTCAAGCATGTATAGGGCCCTCAGAGGTTGGAAGATGGCTTTGGATCCCTAGAATTGGAGTTACAGATGACTGTGAGCCATCATGTATGCTTTATAAATAGAACCTCTGTAAGAACAACATGTGCTCTTAAGTCTTGAGAGATTTTTCTAGGCCCCAGTCTTTTTTTGGTTTTGTTTTGCTTTTTCAAAAAAGGTTTCTCTGTATAGCCCTGGCCATCCCGAAACTCTGTAAATCAGGCTAACTTTGAATTCAGAGATCCCCCTGCCTCTGTGTTCCAAGGTCCAGATTAAAGGCTTATGCCACATGGCCAGCAATATCAGTTATATTTCAGTCATGTTAGTGTTTCAAAAAGCTTACATATAATCAAACAAAAGAACCAAAGTTCTTTGCTTAGTATTTATCTAAGCTTTGATCTAAGTTTCCAGTATTTTATCAGGAAAAAAAAAAAAAAAAAGACTGGAAACTACATGACACAGTGGGGTGTTGTGGATTTGACGCCCCACTGGCCTGCCTTTTGGCAGCAGCTTTCATCATCATCAGCCCCACCACTCGGTGAGGTGCATTTCCACTGTTGAGATGCTATGAGAAGAGCTGTGTAGTGATACAAGCACCCTTAAAGGTCCTGGCCAACCCAGATGGCTGTCTTGTTCTCTCTCTGTCTCCCCATCTCTATCTCATGACCCCACTTGACATGGCCTCTCCTCCAATAAATCTCTTGCATTATTAGACCTGTTGCCATGATGCAATTTCTCAGTGACTCACCTTGGCCGGTCAGCCAAGGAAGCCTTTTCTGACACTTATCATCACATTAGGAACTTGAGTTAACACCAAGAAACTAGAATTGAGGTTCCAGCTCTGGCAATAAACAGCCACGGCCAAAGAATTTGCTTCTTACAAAATCTTCTTCAGCTGTGCTTGAGTGACTGAGCAACTGGAATTACAGGGGCATGGAAACAGCACTCTGTAATGTGGGCTTGAGCAGACGACTCTCGGGTTTTAGGAAGAAGTTCTATTACAACATTAAGTAATTCTAGAATTAATCCAATGTGTTAGGTACTCAATAACTAACTGAAATAAACAAGTCTTTCTCCTAAGGCAAGTTTAAGATTGACTTCTGTTAATAATAATAATAATAATAATAATAATAATAATAATAATAATAATAATAGCTTCTGTTACCCATGGTCAGTACTAACAAAGTATGTACATGGCATCACTTAGGACCATTTCCTTCTCTAGCATTCACAAATCACAGGAACTCTTATCTGCTCAATAAAATGTAATGAAGCAAAGCATGTTGCCCTATGTCATCTTACAACTTAACCTGGATCTGAAAGGTCAGGATACTGTGGCAGCTTACTGCATCTATCTAGGTTTTTGTTTGTTTGTTTGTTTGCATTTTACAATCTAAAGTTATCTCATTTCATTTTGTTCTGAAAACCATCTATAAAGTCAGAAGGATTTTGATAGGATAGATTTTTGTCCAACATAAAGTTCAAATTTAGGAACCAAAAATTCTATCTCAAGATTAGTGTTCTTTCCACTATGCACATACAGAAAGGTATTTTTCTTTTTTCTTTCTTTTGTTTTTTCCAGATGGGGTTTTATTTTTTCCCTTTTTTTTAAATTTAAATTTGAAACAAGCTTGTTTTACATGTCAATCCCAGTTCCCTTTCCCTCTTCTTCTCCTCTGCCCCCCCCCCCCCCAGCCCCTATTCCATCTTCCTTATCCTTCTGCTTCCCAGGGAGAGTGAGGCCTTCCATGGGGAGTCTTCAAACTTTGTCATATCATTTGGAGCAGGGTGTAGGCCCACCCCATGTGTCTAGGCTGAGAGAGTATCCCTCTATGTGGAATGGGCTCCCAAAGTCCATTCATACACTAGGGAAAAATACTGATCCACTACCAGAGGCCCCATAGACTGCCCAGTCCTTCTAACTGACACCCACCTTCCGGGGAGTCTGGGTGAGTCCTATGCTGGTTTCCCAGCTATCAGTCTGGGGTACATGAGCTCCCCCTTGTTCAAGTCAGCTGATTCTATGGGTTTCTCCAGCCTGCTCTTGATCCCTCTGCTCATCACTCCTCCCTCTCTGTAACTGGATTCCTGGAGTGTTTAGCTGTGTGTGTCTGCTTCTGCTTCACAGAACTTTATTTTTCACTTGACAAGCATGTATAAGGAACTGGCCTGAATACTTACAGTGAGTGCCCTGTCTTAGCCCCACCTTTGCTATCCTCCACCATCTACCCACTATGTGATCCTAAGCAAACCATAACTTCAAGTTTCTTCAATAGCTTTTTTTTTTTTTTGAAATTTTAAATCAGAAAGCACAGGACTGAAAGAGTCTAGAGATCTAATTCCATAGTGTCTTTTTACAAATACAACAGAGAAATTAAATTATTTGAAAAAGGTCGGCTTTTAGTAGTAAAGATAAAAAAACAAAACAAAACAAAACAAAACAAAAAAAAAAAACAGGCCACTAAGAACCTAGCTTAATTGATCTTTCCACTACTTCTTACTTCTTGCAAGGTAGTTGAAAGAGCTTTGAAAACTGCAGCCCACTTTGTCAGTGTTTACTAAGATTTCATTATTAAATTAAACCCTAGGTCCCAAGGCGTTGCCTATACTGCTCTTTGGATTTAGGGAAGAAGTAGATTGTTAATTCCTCAAAGAATAACTAAATCTCTGTATGTGAAAGGTAATAGGACTATATTAATGAGATTACACCACTACACTTGGCTCTAGCCTTCAAGACCTGCAATTGGAGATGTAGCTCCTTGAACTCATTATGTAGCCCAGGTTGGTTTCAAACATTCCATCTTCCTACCTCAGCCTGTGGAGTGCTGGAATTATAGACACTAGCCACCAGAACTGGCTTTTGATCCTCTTCAGAGACTTCATGGCCTGAGGGAACCAGTGGTGGAGCCAGAGGGGTCATCCACCTTCTTATGGGTCTGACTGAGCCTTACTGCTATCTCTGGGTTCAGCCCATCCCCCTACAACCTCTAGTTCAGACTTCCTATGGTTCCACTAAATTAGCTGCCTGGGATAAGGAGTGAGGGAATGAGAGTGACTTTCTGTGCAAGCATGTGAGTCCTGCCTTTTACTGAGCATAATAAGGAACTTCTACTTGGCCCAGTGATTATGCCTCTTACACATATTTCTTCGTCATGTTCCTGCTCCTCTGTGGCACACATTTCTTGTCCAAACCAGTTTCAAAATAACAAATTCTTAAATGTTAAGGATAAAGTGTCTCCTTGATAGTGAAGAGTGAAAAGGCCCTATGTGACACCTTAAACATTCAAAGAATTCAAAGAATCTGAACCAAATAGGAAGCAGGAAAGGAACTTTGTGCAGCCTAATTCCTTTCTTTTACAGCCAAGGAACCAGATTCCCGACTGGAGTGAAGTGACAGTACTAGGAGTGCCTGCATTCTCTGCGGGCTGCTCTTTGCACACACTTTCATACCCACCCAGAAAAAGACAGAGGTGGCCATTATTTCCTACAGCGCAATTTTTACTCGTGCATAAACAACCTACAGTAGGAACGGACAGTCTAGATTCCTTCCAGTTTTTCTATATAGGAAAAGCCTCCAAATGTTTCAGAGATTATTTGCTGACTCCCCTTCCTCAGATCAAGGTTCCTTTTGTTTTCAGTCTCAGGTTGATGACACCAGTACTCAAGGAAGAAGAGCATACAGAGTTCAAGGTCACTGGAAGCAGATCCTATGCACCAAAATGTGAAGCTTAACCCATCACTGAACTCTGTGTGTGTATGTAAGTATGTATGTTTGTATGATGTATATGATCTACTAACTGATCATATATGTTTAGCCACAATCACAATTTGACATTTGGTGCTTTTCCTAAAATAAAGCTAACAAGAAATGTCCTTTCACAACTAAGTATTTCTGTCAATAGAAAACACACATGCATGGGTACACATGTGAAGATTCATACTATGTTTCAGAGACAAAGAGAAAAATTTTTTTATATATTCTTATGGTTCTATTTATTTTTGGTTGTGAGCCTAGCCTTTAATGGCCCAGCCATCTCTCCAGCCCAAGGACAACACATACTTTTTAAACTAAAACATATCAGATTCCCTTTCCACACCTCTCCAATATTATTTTGTATGTTTGTTTTTTTTTGTTTTTGTTTTTTTTTCAAGACAGGGTTTCTCTGTATTGCTATGAAGGCTGTCTTGGAACTAGATCTATAGACCAGGCTGGCCTCAAACTCACAGAGGCTTGCCTCTGCCTGCCAGTTCTGGGATTAAAGGCGTGCGCCACCACTACCCAGCTATTTCATATTTTGTATCTCAGACTACCATATGGTTTTACTACTGTGTAAATAAATTTATTATTTAAAATTTTATTTTTAGTTAGCACTGCATTTAAACTGTATATTTTTAGAATGAATTAGTTTAGAATGGTACTGCTTATACTTCTCACATTTTTAGAATTTCATTTTATCATTTTCTAGGATGTTGCAAACAAGGCCTTGGGCATGCTAAGGATAGTACTCAAACTGAATGAAATTCCAGTCCTCACACCTTAAAGTATTAACTCTTACATAAAAAATGTTTTCTATCTGCATAGGAATGTTTTGCCTCCATGTATAGCTATGCACTGAGTGCATGTAATGCTTGCAGAGTCAGAAAAGGATGTTGATTCTCCTGGGACTGGAGTTAGGGACAGTAGCAAGCTGCAATGTGGGTGCTGACACTAAACCCTGGATCTTCTGGAAAAACAGCAAGTGCTCCTGACTGCTGCACCATCTCTGCAGCTCCTCCACCTTCTTGTTTGAGACAGGATTTCACTGTGGAGCTATGACTAGCATAGAAGTAAATGTGTAGACCAAGATATCCTAGGACTCCTGAGCACAATTTGCTAGATGTGGTGGTACATGCCTTTAATCCATGCACTCAGGAGTTTGAGCCACTACACCTAGAAAATTATTAACTATATTACAACTATCTTTTACTAAGTAATTTACACATCACAACATCCTAAAAATCAGCCTGCAGCATATTTTAAATATTTACTTATTTACTTTATATGTATGAGTGCTGGCCTGCATGTATGTATGTATGTATATATGAATGTATGTATATAACATTCAAGTCTGATGTGGCCAGAAGAGGCTGTCAGATACTTTGAATTGGACTTATAAGTGAACCACCCCAAGTGGGTGCTGGGGGTCCTGAGTCCACTGCAAGAATAGCACATTCTCTTAACCACTAAGCTCCAGCCCCACTATCTTTAAGTATTCTAATTTCCTTTAAATTTGTCTTGGAAACAAGAGAGTAAGTGAATATTATACTTGATTCATTAAGTTGATCTGTGATAGGCTGGTAGGAGGTAACTGAAAGACAGGAAGACTAGAAATAAGGAGATAAAACATAATTGTTTATATAGGTAAAAATGCCTGAGTATATTTAAAACTGTGGCAGTGGAAATGAAGGGCAATTCGAAATTGATACTACTGGCAAAAGCAGACATAGGCAGTATAAAAAAGAACTGAAAAGAACGGTTGGGCTGGAGAAATGGCTCACAGGGTAAGCGTGTAGGTCAGGTGTGTAAGCAGGTTGTAGCTGTGCCTATTAACTCCAGTTCTATGCAGGACAGACACAGGAGGAAACTAGGGATGGCTAACTACCTGCAAGGCTAACTCCAGGCTCAATGAAAGACCCTGCCTCAAAGGGAGAAGGATAATGAAGTGAGTGATAGGGCAGGACACTAACACCCTGACTTCTGAAGAATGATTATCCACTCATCAGCAAACACTTCAATTTTTACTAGGGTAAAGATTAATACCAGAATTCTAGAATACAAACATATATTATTAGTAATAATATAAAGCCTAATTGACAGTGGATAGCCATTTTAAGCAATAATAATTAAAACACAAAAATATTGTAAGTGAACAGTTAAGTGAATAACAGTCAAAAAAAAGGAATAATATGTGGAAAGATGTTCAGTATAAGACTAACATATTTTCATACTTTAACTGAGAAAGTACCATTTTCAAAATGAAAGTAAAAGTGAATAGTACTAGGACATATAGCTGTATATATTATGTAAAAATGACAATAAAGAAACTTAAAAGTAGATAACTCAGATTTTATATTTTTCTTAAATAACTATAAACAATTTTTTTCCAATTGAGAAGAAAGTTATTAATTGCTCCTTTATTCATTACTGTACTCAAGAGTTCCTTTTTGCCTTCTAATGTGAACAATTATATATCTGCTTTCCACACCAAAGCAAAATGAAGAAACTTAGACCCTCCCTTAATGTCTACTGGATGTAAGTATTCCATTATTGGATCACAGATGAATTCCTAGTCAAAACAATCAAACAAACTACAATTTACCATCAAAAGCTGTTGAGCATTAGAGTAATCTGAATTAAAAGATATAGAACATGTGGCTACATTTTAATATTTAAACTAAGACATGTGTAGGGAAGCCTGCTCTTAAATGCCTTAACTGGCCACAAATGAAGGGTTTAAGCTTCAACAAAACCAAACTTAGAATTAAAGTAGGATGTGAACAATACCCTGGCCTGCAGCCAACATGAGTAAAGGAGCCAAAGGAAGAGATGGGGAGATGAAGATGAAAATTACGAACCTAAATTTAGGTAAGTAGTAGAACTTTGATTCTCTGTAAATTATTTTAATCAGTTCAAGAGGGGGAAATACCCTTTTTGAAAGGACACTTTCCCATTATGCTTATATTAAGTTATGGGCAAATAAGACCAGTATTGCACAAACTGTTCTTACCAGTGTGCTATAATCCTCCAGGAAAAATAAACATTCTTAAAGTATTCTTTTGTGTGTTAAAAATTTCAATAGAAATTTCAAAGAAAAATGTTAGAACATTGTTTATCAAAAACTAAAGAGATCCAGGATTAAAACTACTCACAACCAGGCCAACTGAGTTAAATCTTGACAAGTAATTAAAAAAAAAAAAAAAAAAAAAAACGAGATACCGAGAGCCAGAACTGCCCGTCTCTCAGTCAAATCGTTTGTATATATAAATTCACAAGGCCTTGCCTTCTTTAAAATGTTCACTCAGATCACTAAGGATTTCAATTTATAAATATGCTCCCATCTACATTTTATTTCTTGAAAGAAGGAAACATCCCAAATTCAAAAGCAAGTAAGAGAGAAGCCTCCTTAAACTGATATATTTTGTTTCTCTTTCTTAGTTATCACCAATTAAAACAAAGAAAACCACTTTGGGAAAGCTGCCAGAATTCCCAGAAGGCATTTCAGCACAAAAAGGGTTAATGCCTAGCACAGCTGGACAGCCAGCGACCATTTGCAAGCCTCCTAGGTATATTCCCAGCACAGACTTATCAGATTGAAGGAACTGCAAACAACTGGTTGAAGCCTTCCTTTGTCCAAACCCAGCCTCTTCTTCCTGTGATGTCATATTACAAATCTAGGACGCCTTTCTTGCTCACTTCAGAAACAGCCCAACTCACAATACAGCTGGCAACCTCGGAAAAGCCTCCTTCAGCAAGAGCTAACACGCTTAGGAATTTCTTTGAGAACTTTTAAAAGACTGCCTACCGCCACCCGGAATCAATGGAGGACTCCCAAAGCGGAGAATAAAGAGAAGGAAGAAGTGCCAGAGGACGACGGACTGGGATTATTAAGACTCGGAAGTAAGACTGATAACTTATGCCTAACCACTCTGAACACGAGGGCATTTTAATTTTGAAATATTCACCTTGACGACTGAAGGACAAGCTTACACGAGGACTGTTGTGTCCAACTTGAAACACAGCTTTTCCTTACGTTTGTGGCTCTATGACTGGATTTTCTGTCAGTTAACTAAATTCTGGACTCAATGGATTTTCTGGATACTGGAAAATGAGACTATTGTATTGAAGAATCTACTAGAAACTTTTAAGCAACCTGTTTCATGTTTCTTTTGAAGATTTCAGAGAAGAAAATATTTGTAAGAACACAAAGAAAAACAAATACTTTTCGAATACACTGGCTGTTGCTGCGACCACATCTGAATACCAAAGGCGACCGCTGCAGACAAAGGGACTCCCTGTGAGCTGTGCTGCCTGACAATGGTAAGCTCCAACGGCTCCCACTGCCCTTACGATGACTCCTTTAAGTACACTTTGTATGGGTGCATGTTCAGCATGGTGTTTGTGCTTGGGCTGATATCCAATTGTGTTGCAATATACATTTTCATCTGTGCCCTCAAAGTGAGAAATGAAACTACAACGTACATGATTAACCTGGCAATGTCAGATTTGCTTTTCGTCTTTACTTTACCATTTCGGATTTTTTACTTTGCAACACGCAATTGGCCGTTTGGAGATCTTCTCTGTAAGATTTCAGTAATGCTGTTTTACACCAACATGTATGGAAGCATTCTGTTCTTAACCTGTATCAGTGTAGATCGATTTCTGGCAATCGTCTACCCATTTAAGTCGAAGACTTTAAGAACTAAACGAAATGCAAAGATTGTTTGCATTGCTGTGTGGTTCACAGTGATGGGAGGAAGTGCACCCGCGGTTTTCTTTCAGTCCACCCACTCTCAGGGTAACAATACCTCAGAAGCCTGCTTTGAGAACTTTCCTGCAGCCACATGGAAAACCTATCTCTCCAGGATTGTGATTTTTATAGAAATAGTGGGATTTTTTATCCCCTTAATTTTGAACGTCACTTGTTCTAGTATGGTGCTAAGAACTTTAAATAAACCTGTTACATTAAGTAGAAGCAAAATGAACAAAACTAAAGTTTTAAAAATGATTTTTGTACACTTGGTCATATTCTGTTTCTGTTTTGTGCCCTATAACATCAATCTTATTTTATACTCTCTCATGAGAACACAGGCATTTGTTAACTGCTCTGTGGTAGCTGCAGTGAGGACAATGTACCCAATCACTCTCTGCATTGCTGTTTCCAACTGTTGCTTTGACCCCATTGTTTACTACTTCACTTCAGACACAATTCAGAACTCAATAAAAATGAAAAACTGGTCTGTTAGAAGAAATGACTCCAGGTTCTCTGAAGTTCAGGGCACCGAGAATTTTATCCAACACAACCTCCAAACCTTAAAAAGTAAGATATTTGATAGTGAATCTACAATATAAGCTGCCTGACTAAACCACTGGAACTGCTCCGTGTTCAACTGTGAAAACTGTGCTCTTGGAAACTATTTCTCCAGCTCCAAAAGAATTACCATATGGACCGTTATAAAGAAAGTTTGTGTCTGATGTGTTACACATTAAAATATATTCTATTCTTGTATGCACTCCATTTTATTTTCTTGAACCACTTTAATGTGTTCTTTCCTCATTAAAAAAAAAACTCTATAAAGTTAGTCTAAAAGCAATTATGATTTAAATAATGTGATATCTGTACTTTTAAATTTCGTATTACATGAAATGATTTAATTCAAAAATTTGTTAAATGACTTTACACTGAACCTAGATGTTGTTTAGGTAATAGTTTCCTAAATATATCTCACTTTTATTTCAATTTAGATTAAAAGTACTTATCAGTCTTAAACCGCATAAAACAAAGAAAACTAACTTGAAATAGCCAAACTTTTTAGAGTATTTTTCCCAAGAGAGCTATTGCAGTCTTCTGCATGTCATTTTTGTCTTTGTAGGCAATTCATAAAAGAGATAGTGTCTATCATTACAGTGTAATTTGAAATTACTGTTTTGATTTATATTCTGGCTGCAACACCCAATTTCAAAATGATTTATGGTATAACAATTTAAGCAAACCAATAACAAGCGATCTTGCTAGGTAAATTCTTTTACAAAGTAAAATGTTGCCCAACATTTATTTTGAAAGTATAACAAAAACTTGTACTTTTAGTAATGTTTGCCCAGAAATCAGCAGTATAGCGCAGTGCAGGGCTTTTTAGAAAGTGATACATATCCAAAATATTTTCTACTTCTTTTCCTCTCTCACTTTAGGTCAAATATTAAGTGGCTGAAAAATGTTATTTTAAGTGAAATCAATGTTAACATGAAATGTGTTAGTAAGGACACAGTTCCTTACACAGGAAGCCACAAGCCTGGAAGACCAGATAACTACACACAGCTACATTTGCATTTACAAACCATGGAAAGGCAAAGCTTCCAGCTGGATTCAGAGAAAAGCACCAGCTACATAAAAACTTTAATTTTTCAACATACTCTCTCACAATTTGGCACTTCCAAAGTTAACTGAAAAAGAAAGTTTTCATTTTAGAAAAATTATATATAATTGAATTTTGGATTCAGCCTGCATGGTAAAAAGCCTCCTTAATGTTTGAATATGATATGGACATCTATTTTGTAATGTGTAAATTTACTTTTTTTCTGTGTCTAGGCTGCAATAATTTCAGACAAATCATAATCATTTTCTATCTTAGGCAAGTCTTCCTGTAATAAATAACAGTATGAGAAGTTTTCTTTAGAGACCCAGGGTTTTCTATAGATAAAACTAAGTTAAAATAAACCCTTAACAAGAAACGAAGTGATAAAGAAGTCAAGCATACCCTAAAAGAAGTATGTGTATGTTACACATATGCCTATGTTCATATATGCTGAGAACAAGGCTACTTTAGTTGCCCTGCTCTTCCTGTCATTGGCATCACCGTAAAGGAATGAAATTCATTTAGCAGTCTTAAACACACTGTTTAGTTGAAAAGCAGCTGGCAGTCTAGTGATCAAGAGGAAAGGACCATGGAACTTGATTTCTCAGAACTTTCCCTGCTCAGGGAAAATGAGAACTCTCAGGGAGTTCTCAAAGTGTGAGTCTTACTTTAAAATACTAGAATCAAATAACTGTTAGTAGGCTCAGTTAAAGATTTTTTTCTTTCTATTTATTTATTTTTTTCTTTTTTGAGACAGGCTTTCTCTGTGTAGCCTTGGCTGTTCTGGAACTTGCTCTGTAGACCAGGCTGGCCTTGAACTCAGAAATCCACCTGCCTCTGCCTCTGAAGTGCTTGATGAAAAGCACTACCATTACCTGGCAAATTTTGTAAGATTCTTAAAGTTGTAATTTTTTCATCTGGATCAAATACAAACGGCAGGTTCAATACCCATCACTACCAAAAAGAGAATTTAAAATGCTGAGTAAACTTACCTACCTGGACAAAACAGTATCAGAACAAAATTTAAGTTATTTTCTTTTGTAAGTGATATAATGTGAGATAAAATACTTATTTTAGGGTTTTGTATTTCCTCTTCACTCACAAACATATATTAATATTAAAACACTGAGAATTTTACTTTTATTACTTTGAAATGACAGTGTCTAGTCCTCCCATTCCTGCCCTCAAATCAGTTTTCAACATCTTCATAAAGAGGCAGATGATAGAAGCAATCTTCTCACTCGGCCTTCCTTCAAAAAACAGTAAGGCCAGAATACTGTCACAGAAGACAGCTTCATTGCACTGGCTCCATATGTGAAAATTAGCTTTTTTGAGAAAACTGAAACCAAGTAACTAGTCCACAACATATTGCACATTGTCTTTCTACAGAAAAAATAATGAAAATAAAGAAACTATCAAAGTTATCAGTAAGTCTTAATATTTACATTCAAAATATTAAAAATAAATTAAGTACAGATCCTAATTATAGGACTTATCATTAAGAAACGGCCACTCATTTAGGGAATATAAAGCAGAAGAGAGGGCACAGCCCATGTTTCCCATTCAGAAAGACTGACTGTGGATGGAAGACCAACAGAAAATGTCGGTTATGTGTGCTGGAACCCTGGGGAGCTGTATCTTTTGCCATGTATTAAATTATTAATGCCTAGAAAAATCTTTGTTACTTTTTCAGCACCCGGACATTTTTAATGCTTATAGGTCAATCTAACTCCAGGTATACATGAAAGAAGGTAAGACCTGCTATTCTTCATTTAAAATGAGATTTTGCATTGAAACCATGTTATAAAAAGTACTTAAAAGTCAGGAGGTTATGGTGCATGCTAGTAATCCCAGCACTCAAGTGGCAGAAGCAGGTGGATCTCTGTGAGTTTGAGGCCAGCCTAGTCTACAGACCAAGTTCTAGGACGGCCATAGTTATACAGAGAAACCCTTTCTCAAAAAACAAAAACAACCAAAAAAATGTGCTTAGATAGAATAAAATTTCAAAGCAATACTAAAATAACCTGTTTTTAAAAAGCTCTTTTGAGTTAGCCTGACAACTGAGTTACCCATTGGTAACATGACTTCTAAAATATTCTAAATTCAAAAGGACTAATCAAGAAACTTATTGGCTATATATCATATTTAACTTGACCAATTACTTGGTGATTAATATGGCTCAAACAGCAATATTTTCCAGAGACAACTATTATATATTCATGTAAGTATGAATTCTCAAATTCTATTTTATCTTATTATTTTTATTCATTATCTAATTTGGGGGGTGGTACAAGACAGGGTTTCTTTGTGTAGCCCAGGCCCTCCTGGAACTCACTCTGTAGACAAGCCTGGCCCTGGGCTGACAGAGATCCACCTGCCTCTGCCTCCCTACTGCTGAGATTAAAGGCATGAGCCAGCATCGCCTGGCTATCTAGCTATTTTTAAAGATGCAATTTTAGTACTGTTAACTCTGTGTATGTATGTATGAGCATGTGTATGTGTTAGATCCCCTGAAGATGCAGTTACAGGTGCTTGTAGGCACCCAGTCTGAATACTGGCACTGACCGTGCGTTTCTGCAAGAGTAAGTATGTTCTCTTAACCTCTGCATTATCTCTCCGGCCCTGTCACAAGGTTAACAGACAATTAATAGAACAGAAAATTAAGTCCAGGCAACTCCTCTTACCTATTTGCTTATGTAATACCTACACTATTCACATGGTTCCAATAAATACCCAATACACACACACACACACACACACACACACACACACACCACCACCACCACCACCACCACCACCACCACCACCACCACCACCACCACCACCACCACACACCATACACAGTTTGTCTTTTCCCCTCACAATGGCAGCACATTTAATTGTCTAAAAGTTCAAAAAACAAAGGTAGATTTTCTTTGGTCAATATGATACCAACACAAGAACTTAATTTTTTCGGTTACAACATTAACTCTTACTACTTGTTCATTTTAAACTGTAATTGTTAAATGTTTACCATTTAGGTAAGGTTAAACAACTGCTTAAAACAAACAAACAAACAAAAACACTTTAGGGCTCCATGTTGGATCAGTGGGGTTAAAAATCTTGTCATGCAAGCCTGAGGACCTAAGCTGGGCTCTTGGATTCTCTCTTTGGCATTGATAGGAAACTTCATGTCTGGCTGTTCATGTGTACACAAAATTTGAAGGTGGCCTGGCTAAACATATATAGATGGTCCCTGATTTATAATGGTTTGATTTACTTTTTTCTTTATAATAGCACGAATGTAGTACACATTATGCAGAAATCACACTTCAAATTGAATTTTTATCTATTCTCGGGTCAGTAACATGTTCCATGACATCTCTCCAATACTAGGCAACAGGAGAGTCACAAGCTCTCCAGCCTCTTAATGACAGGTCAAACAAATTTGTAGGTTATGAGCATCAAAGGCATTTTTGACTTATGACATTCATAACTTGCAATGTGTTTATGAGGACATACCCCATAGTTAGAGTAGTACTATTTATATTTGTATTATGCACTACACAATAGTACTAGGCTTCAGCCAAAATTCTGCATACCTATGATTTACCAGCATAGAGGCAAGTGTACTTTCAAGCTCCTGACAGACTGGCATAGCCCCCTGGATGAGGGTCAAAGGACTTCATGTTCTTGGACCACCAACAGCAACATCTAAAAACATGTCAGAATCACAGATGCTTGAACCCCAACCCATAATCTTTGGGGTTGTGCCCAACAATCTATAATCTGTGTTTTCACAAGACCCCCAGATAATTTGATACATGCCAGCTAGTACTCCAGATTGTTGTTGACAACTCTTGTAATTGTATAGAAGCTAAAGCCCCCAAAGCACTGAAAGCACTTTCTGTGCATGTTCTTTGTTTCATGGTCTATCCTACTCTGTTAATCTACCAGAACCCTCATTCAGTTTTTATCCTCAAAAATAAATTAATCTCTCTACTTCCTTTCCACTTGATGGTCTGAGCTCTGCCGAGTTTGTCCTATATAATGTGTGCTTGTGTGAGAATTTGTTTCTTTTTGTTCTATAAGGCCTCAAGGGTAAAGGCAGTAAAGATGTGTGGTTAGAAGTCTGTTAGTTTGAACTAGAAAAATTATTTTAAGAAACAAGTACAGAAGAGAAGTTTTGCTAGATAGGAACCAAAAGACAAGGGAGGGATGTTGGAAGGGAGAGGGGAGAAAGGAAAGAATAGCTTAAGTTACACATGGAAAGTCATGTTATTAAAAAAGCATTTACTAAGCTAAAAACAACAAAGAATTCTTTCATAAGTCCTTTCATTATAAGTAATATAATCTTCAAAGTAATCTTTTAAAGAAAGGATACTTATACAACTAATTCTGTCAATCATACTTTAGAACATACTTTAGAACATAAAGACCAATGTCTCAAAGTTGTAATATTTGTAGTACTTTAACATTTACAAACTTTTATGTAATATGAATATAGAATATTCATTCTGGACAAAGTTGTAGGCTGCTCAGGGAAAAGGTATAATACCTGGTGAACAGAACAAGGAGTTGATTTAAATTAAAATGGCTACTTAGCACTAAAATTATACTAGTTGGCTAACGTCACTCATGTAATTTCTGCTGGTGGCTAAAATGACTGGTTTCAAATTGGGCTATACTTTATGTACTGGTCCTTGGTACTTCTTCAGATCAAAAAAGACTAAAACACATATAATTCAGTAAAATTTTAGCTACTGAAGAAAACAAAAACAACATATTTTTTTTTTAAAAGAGAAAAAGAAGGTTGCAAAGGCCAGGGCGAGCACATTTGCATGTGGTGGCGATGACCTTCAGCAGGCCCTACAGCACTGAGCCATTCACCTTTCCTTTGAACTTAACTGTGGCAAAGTTTGCTTCTGGAAGAGTCTGTTAAACGTCTGAATTCAGATGAGCTTGGTAGTGCTCCACAAGCACACAGTGCTACAAATGTCCAATCTGGAAAGATAAAGTAAAGGCTATTTTCAGGCACAAATGAATCCAGTGATTCCTATTCTTGGTCCTTCCTCTGCTATTCTCCTTTCAATGCTTATAGAAAAAAAAAATCAAAATTAAAACAATTAATTTAAAAACTAGCATTTCTTAATATGAAAAGTAAAAAATCCCAGGCAAATTATCTTAAAATATGCTAAGAGCATAATGATAATAGTGACCAAGTATTACAGTTCCAAAAATAAGTGACTTAAAAAACAATAATCTGTTCAATTAAAAAAAAAAAAGAAGACCAAAAAAAGTATAATAAAAATCTTATAGAGAAATTGTGTTATATGATCCTCTTGTTCTTTTCTTTTTCCAAGCTATGTATCAAACCTGGGGTCTTGGGCAGGTGAAGCAAGTGTTCTATCTTGTGCTCTGTGTCCAGCCCTTGACTTCTTCATAGCAGTGGCTAGTCTGCAACTCCATACTCTGCTGCTTAGCTTCAGAGTACACCACCATGCCTAGCTTCTCTGTTGTATTTTAATGAAAGGTTAAAAAAAATCACCTAAAATTTAGCAATAATAATTACTAAAAAACCCAGAAGAATAAGAAACAAACCTATGTACTTTGTTCTACATTTCATTACCACCGTTTTTTTGTTTGTTTGTTCGTAAATTAGATTTGTTTGTGTTGGGGTGTGGGGAGACCCTGTACACACCAGGATATACTTAAAGAGATCAGAAGACAACCTGTGGAAGTTAAGTTTATGTGGGTGGGGACTGACTCAAGCTGTCAGGCTTGGAGGTAAGTGCCTTTACTCACTGAGCTGTGTCTCCAACCCACATGTTTTAAATCTATCACTTCTAGCAATACAGGGAAAGCAAAACAAAACAAAACAAGTTCTGATATTTGGTCATTTGAACAAAATTAGAAAATATTAAAACCCATTAAGTAAATTTAAAGGACATATATGCAAAGGCACACATGTCAAAGATAGGGGACTGTAATGGTACAGAGGGAAAACCAGGTGGTCAGTGTTCAGAAAAGAGAAGTGTCAGAAGCTGTGCTGTTTTACAAACAGCTTAAGAACAACCACCTCATTTTATTGCCTCTTACTCACAGTTGCCTCTTACTCTGCTGGAAAAATCCAGAGACCACCCAGTTAAGATAAATGTTGCATAAGGTATTTCTCTTTTTACTGCATATCCAGAACTCTATCCTCACTATACTAGTCAAGAAATGGCAAGCTGAACCTGCAGCTTTCAGGACTGTATGAACCATATTCACCTTCTAAATTATACTTCTGTCCCACGGGTGAAGGACCAAAGCTATTTCTCAGCCATTCTACAGCTGCTGTCTCTTGTCCTGTTTGTACTTGAACAGTGAACTAGTACTGCCCTGCAGTAATTACTGACATGAATCATAAGCAGAGCAATATAATAAATTCCAACTGCCATGTAACAGCCAAGAGTGGCCACATGTAACAAAGCTGGGACTCACTGACCTTTCCCCCCTGGATAGTTAGTATTTGGAGAAGGCCACAGGGGGGAGGAGGCAAAGAGAGGGGGGAAAGTTCTCAAAATGGGGAGTAAGCTAGGATAAAAAGTCCCAGACTGCTGTCTCCTTTCTTAAGAAATCATTGCATAGGTGAGGAAAGAGAACAAAACAAAGGAAATCACAATTAAGTATGAGGTTTCTCAATATCCTGCACAAATGCTTACTCATTATCCCTCACAACAGCTCTAAGAGCGTAGTACATCTCCACTTACAGGACAGAAAACCTGCTATAGTGAGCCATGATTTGCTTGGAAAGCTTTAGATATAAACTAGTGACAGCAGGGTTTACTCTCCAAGGCTTCCATGAAGACTAAATTAGGTCCAGCAAGCCAAAGCGGAGGTTCCAGTGCTGGAAACAGCACAGCAACAGTCCAAGAGGCAAACAGAAGCACACGCACACAAGGAAAAAAACCTATCACGTCAGCCCACATTCTAACCGTCATGTGACCAATCATGTGGAAAGGCTGCTCAGAGGCTGGGAGGAGACCACAGCCACAGCTTCAGGTCCTGTTTCCCAATTACTCTGTGCCTTGGGTTCTTCATCTATGAAACCAGGCGCTCCTATTTCATAACCCCTAAGAAGTAAATGAATTTACACACATAAGCACACTTTTACAGTGTTTGTGTACATGGCCTCTTATTACTCCTACATCAACTATTTCATGCAGAGGGGGCATCATTTTGATGCTGCTGGTCTATATAAGGATCAAGAAAATTTCCAAAGTAATGTGGCTGATGGTTTTTTTTTCCCCCTAAGCATTGCTTAAAACGCATTATTAAATAGCTAGATTGATTGATCAGTTGGCTAATTTTTATTTTTTGAGACAGGATCTTGCTACATTGCACTAGTTGTCTTGAAACTCACTATGGTGACCAGGTTGGTCTTGAATTGAACTCTTAAATGTTGCTTGCTCCGACTCCTGAGTGCTGGGATCAAAAGTGTGTACCACCATACCCTGCCTTGGATTTTTTTAATTTGTTAATTTGTTTATTACTATGAGCCAATTCACAAACTAAAAGAATGGGTAATATATATATATATATTGTTTGGATGGTGTGGTGGAAAAAGGACAAGATAAATAGATAAATTATAGATATTTCCCCACAGTGAACTCCAGCAATTTCACAGTGCCAGTGTGCTAAAAGAGACAAACACATTAAGAAAGAATGGACTTAGGGTCAAGTACTAGAAATCACTTGAGCAAAAATTTAGACACAGAAAAGATTTTATTTTTAAAACCATAGTCAGAGCTGGGAGGTGGTGGTGCATACTTTAATCTCAGCATTCTGGAAGCAGAGGCAGGCAGATCTCGAGTTCAAGGCCAGCCTGGTCTCCAGAGAGGGTTCCACAACAACCAGGATAGTCACAGAGAAACCCTGTCTCGAAAAAACAAACAAAAAACCCAAAATAATAAAAAACAAAATTGGGAGGGAGGGAGGGAGGAAGGGAGGGAGGGAGAGAGGGAAAGGGAAGAGGATCTTGCTACCCTAGAGAGTGACCTAGGGATGAACAGCAGGAGGCATTTGCTGGGAATCCTGAGTCTTGACCCACCTGGACCTCCATGAGAAGAATCTGTATTTTCAAAGATCTCCAGATGGTTTCTATGTACATTAAAGTTTGAAATGCACTACCAAGAAAACATCCCTTAACATGGAAAAATTATGCTACATATCTTTAAGAAATGGTATGTACATCAGTACATTAGTAATTTAGCTCAGGATAGCAAGCTAAAGACAACTTCTTTTTGGAGGGGTGGGGTTTCAAGACAGGGTTTCTCCATGTTGCACTGGCTATCTTGGAATTCATGCTGTATACTAGGCTGGCCTCCAACTCATAGAGATCCACCTGTCTCTGACTCTTGAGCTGGGATTAAAGGTGTCTGGCATCACTGCCTGGCTTAAAGGCAAACTTCCTATAGACTGGTAATATAACTGTCATGGCAAAAAGATATTCTAAAGACAGATACTCATGCCTCTCTGACTGTCAAACTATTGAAAAACAGATTCCAAATTAAAAATTTCCTTGGAATCCCAAGTTCAAGGAAGGGAAAGTTTCAATCACTGTGCCAGCAAGAAGAGGAACTTATCTTCCTGAAAGAAACTGTCCATAGTTCTGACAACTTAAGCACAGACCAAGTTGATGAAGAGGATCACACCTTGAAGACTGCTGAGTTAGGCATGCCTCTTGAACCTAAAGATGGACTCGGCAGTAACTGAACCCCATATGTTCCTCTTCCCAAAGTGCCACACAGAATTATTTATCTTTCTTTGTGTTTTAGTATTATTTGTCTTTTATTTGTTTACTGGAGAAAAATGACCAAGTGTAGCTTGTTGGGGCTTCCAGAACTCATGTTTTGAGCCCCAGAATTCTAGCAACTAAGACAACAAAATAGTGAGAAATAACAACCCACCTGTGAGATAAGAAGACAAGTCAGCGAAAGCACTGGGTAAAAACGTGCAACATCTGGGGCTGGAGAAATGGCTCAATAGTTCAGAGCACTGGATGTTCACGTACAAGACCCAGTTAAGTTCCCAGCACCTACATGGTGGTTCCCAACATCCATAATTTCAATTCCAGAGGATCTGATGTCTTCTTCTGACTTCCACAAGCACCAGGCACACAACACACACACACACACACACACACACACACACACACACACACACACACACACGCACACACGCACGCACGCACGCACATGCACACAAACACTAACATATAATAAACAAAAAAAAACTAAAAAAAAAAAATTTAAAACCATAACATTTTTAAGAAGCAAATGAGGACTCCAGTATATTAACATAATTATATTTATAATGGTATTTTGGGCTCGAAAGCAAAAGTACTAAAACATGCTTTGCTAAAGAAAGGAAATGTGCATTCTGCTTCAAGAGTCCACCCAGCCCCACCCACCACTGCTAGGTAACTACAAAAAGCTAGTATATAAAGTTACCTGATGTATCCTCTTTTATAAAATACCTCCCTTACTAATAGAGCTAGTTTTTTCATTTTTATAAACAGTGATTTGGGGAAGGATTTCTTTGTATAATTTCTGTTTGTTTCTAAGACATGGCCTCCCTCTGTAGCCCAGGCATGCCTGGGACTCATAGGACAACCTATGCTGCAGCATTTGAGTGCTGGGTGTAACATAACTTTTCGGACCACTTTCATATTCATCTATCATTGCACATTCCTAATCTGTTGCAAGCCTTTCTTCATCCATGTGTGATTACTATTTTGACTCTTAGCCATTTTCTTTTCTTTTTTTTCACAACACAGCATAGTAATTGACTTCTCCACTAGATCACAAGCTCCTTGGAGGCTTGGGGCTATTTTTCATGTATTTATTTCACTTGGGCAATTACAGTTCTTTCAAAATAGCTGACGTGGAGAGTATCACGTACTATCCAGAAAGAACTAAGGAAACTAGAACTAAAGAAGAATGTGAAATGAGACCTCTGTATTATCTTAAAAAAAGATTGTTTCTTTACTCACTTATAAACTATGAGATAATTCAAAAGAATATGGGTTCACATTTAATAATGACAAATAATTCTGAACCCAGATATTTAAAATAATTAAACACGTAAGAGATATAGTAAAGTGTTTTCTGAGAAATCATAGTGCTCTACATCACACTATGTGAGATGAAGGGATAAATGTTTGAGAAAAAAATTCAAACTAATATTAGAAAGCAATGACCGCTCCCCCACTCCGGGCCAGCTAAAACTAACCAGTGCCATCGGTAAAGGTGTCTGAGAGTAACCCAGAACTCATTAGTATACTAAATCCCACTCCCCTGGGATAGATTCTAGGTGCTGATCATAGACTGACACTGTAGTAGAGAATGCATGGAAAATCTCATGTTATGAAATGAGCCAAGAGCCCACCCCAAGGTAACATGAAAGCCCCAAACATTTTACACAGCAGGACCATCACCAACTTGTGACACTTTCTCTTTGCTCCAGCTTGCTCCCAAGCCCTTGCCTCTGGTCCTTAAACACATACTCTCTTCATAAACTGTTTTCTTCTGCAACCATGTACTCCTGCTCAGTATCTGTTTTTTAGAGACACAAGAACTTGAAACGCCCCAGAATCCTTATCAGTCAATATCAAAATTGTATTCTGAATAGAATGAAATATTTTCAACTTTGAGTGTGAAGCTAAATCTCCCATCGCCCAGGAACATACTGGTTAATTGTGATAACGGAAGGTATGACATTAAGGATAAACTGGATCATGGTAAGAAAGGTTAAAGTCTTAGATATGTTTTCAGAAAGAACTGACTTTTCGGATTAAAAAAAAAAACACAATAGATTTTCATTATAATTGCCTGGTTATTATGTAACTGTATGGCCTACATTGTTTCATTGTCCAAACCCATATTTTTAAAAACTAGTAAACTCAATAATCATTATCCTACAATACAATTGCTTTCCTGTAAGACATAATTCTTTCTGAACTGTAACTTTAAAAGAAAAAAGGAGCCAGCCCTTTGTCTCAGGGAGAACTCACACCTTTGTGCAGAGTGCTCTGGAGGTTAATGATTCATCAGATCCTTTCTTGGCTTTTACAGAGCCACAGGCTTTTCTCCCTTTGGTGTGCACTTCCTGACAAGTCTGACATTTGAAAAGGATACCAAAGCATCTTAAAATTCTGTTTATGAGTTTGCCACCTGAGTCACTTGCTGCCACAATGCTTGTGTGTAACATTATCCTCTGTCTAACATTTGGAAAAACAAATGAAAAAGATTTAACTTTTTGTGTGTAAGAATAAACTTGTCAAAATTAGTGTAACTGCATGAGAAAACTTGCTTGTGTTTGGTGACTGACTGAATCCACAGTGTTGAGTCAGCCATGTTTAACCATATTTACAGGAAACAACTTTGTGATTTGCTAAAATGTCTTAAGAGGAAATAATAAACTACTAGCACTTCAGTGTCCCCACAGAGTAAGCAGTAGTCCAGAATAGCAGGAAAACAGGAAAAATGCCCCAAATACTCCTCATGGATTCTCATGGATTTATAACACACACACACACACACACACACACACACACACACACACACACACACACACACACACACGATTAATTAATCATGTAATTGTATTTAGAAAATGACAGCCCTGATGAAGAAACAAGAACCAGATTTAAAAAAAAAAAAAACAAAAACAACTACAAAACTAAACAAAATAAGTAAAACAATAGTTTTCAAATGTTAAACAACAGGACAAAGACCCATGACTCAAAACACATGTTGAGTCATCATCATTACAGCTTACTGCATAGAAAATGTCCAGGCCACAACATAGAAAAAAAAGGGATATGGATCCCACTGGTCCCCAACAAGGAAACCAACAATACTGAGGTGACATAGTTAACAGAACAGAGAGCACAGAGGTCTGTGAAGACCCACGTAAGCGAGGTCACAAGCAGTACACATCCATGAGATAATTACCCAGCACTGAAAAGGGAGAGCCCTGGCTGTGAGGGACCGTCACAGATTCTGATTTCTACCAGCCACAGTGGACAAACTTTCAATCCGTCTATGAGCAGTAGGCATAGTACTCAAGAGAACATTGCTTGGATAGTAGAGAAAAAATTAGATATGAAGACTGTCATTTGAGTGAACAAAAAGTTCCTGGAGTTAGAAGGAAAATAAAATGGAAAAGTAGGGGAGATGGAGGGTTTTTTTTGTTTGTTTGTTTTTTATATCAAACTATAAGAAATTTAAATGTGTCCCAAAGTACAACTCAAGAATATTAAAAAGAGTATGAAAATAGAACCCAGTAAGGCAAAATTCATAATATTTAACACCTAGTTAAAAATAAAAATTAACAAGAGGCCAAGAAAAAGTGGTTTAGAAAAGAGAGTATCAGTCAATAGAAACACATCTAAATAGAAACAAACATTAGAATTAGCGAAAAGATATTTTAAAAGTTTTAGTACCTATGTTCCATGTGTTCAAGAAGGCAAAGGAACATAAATCTGTTAAAGATATATACAAGGAATCAAAATAAAATTTCTAGAGTTGAAAAAATATAGTATCTAATTATGAACATAGAATTAACAGCAGATCAAACACTTTAGAAGAACAATCCCATAAGTTTGAAGGTGCAGCTACAGAAACCATCTAAAATGAAATACACAAAATCTACAAGACAACCATCCTTTAAAAGAGGAGTAAGCAACAGTGAGCTGCAGAACAACCCCAATAAACTTTATATTAATCAGAGTGGAACCCCAAAAGAATAGGTGGAGAGGTTAATAAAAATATCTTGAAGTATAATGGTCCAATTTTACAAATGTTGCAAAATCTACATGCCCATATACCCAGGCCAAAGAAACTGTAACAAGGCACACTATGGGAAAACTGGTTAGGACCAATGATAGGGAGAAAATCTGACAAGCAGCCAGAAAGAGAAGTCTTCTACATCAGGGAAACAAGCACAGTGACTTCAGGAAGAACAAACCCAAAGACAGTGGAGCAGCTTGTTCACACAGCAAAAGAAAGCTGTCACTAGATTTCTATGCATAGCCAAATAGCTTCCAAGCATGAAGTGACCTGTTTTTCCAGACATACAGAAGTTGCAACAGTCCTCATAGACCTAGATAGACCTGTATACAAGAAATTTAAATGAATGAATGAATAAATAAAAAGTTCTTAGAGGCAGAAGGAAAATAAATCACATAGACATCTGAATCTACATAAAAATTGAAGACCAAAAATAAAAACATGTAAAGAAATGAAGATGCATTTTTTTGTATTGTATTTTCTCTCTCTTTCTCTAAAAGATAACTGATAGGCTTGACATTTTTTTTTTTTTTTTTTAACCCAAGCACCCTGGAGACAAAGGCAGGTGGATGTCTGTGAGATTGAGGATAGCCTGGCCCATACAGCATTCTATGTCGTCTGGGGCTTGACAGTGAGACTTTATCACTAAATAAATAAATAGAAAAGAAAGAAGGGAATATATAACAAGTTATACCAATGCATTATTTTTTATAATGTCTGGTGGAATAATACATAGTACAATAACGGTACCAAAGTTGGGAGTGACAAACTGTAATACTGTTCTGATTTTTCTCCTTCCCATCCTTCTCTGCCTCCCTTCCTTTTGTTTATTTATTTATTTGTTAGTTTGCTTTTAAGACAAGAGTTCACTCTGCTGTTCAGGCTGGTCTTAAACTCCTAGACCAAAGCAATCTTCCTGTCTCAGCCTCCAGAGAAGCAAGGGACTGTGTCCTGCTATACCACATGTTAAGTTGTAACATAATATTCAAAGGTAGACTGAGAAATTAAGGCAACATATTGTAAATCTTAAAGCAACCAATTATAAATTAAAATAAAGGAATGTAAGTAGTGAGCCTAAAGAAAAGATAAAATGGATTAAAATATTTAATGAAAAAAAAAAGCCAAAAAAAGGAAAACGAACAAAAAGACAGACAAGAAAACAAACACCAAGAGAATTTAGTCTCAACCACATCAACAATCACGATAGATGTAAAACTTCCAGAAGCTGAGCATGGTGGCATATACATCTAATTCCAGAAGTGGGGATACAAGGCAGTAGGACTGCTTTGGAGTTTTGCATAATGATCCCAAGGCAAACTAAGCTTCAGAAGACTCTGCCTCAAAAAAAGAAAAAAGAAAGAGAGAGGAGAAGGGGGGCGGGGGAGGAGGAAAAATGGAGAAAGGGAAATCAAATATTTCAATTGTCTCAAGCACAGATTATCATCTAACTGAGTGCAAGACCCAGCAATTTACTGCCTTGTAGTCACTTTAAGCATAAAGGCACAAATAAGTTATAAGTTAAAGGAGGAGGGAGCCATGTCAGTGTTAAAAAAGGAAACTGAAGCAGGTTTATTAACACAAGACAGTTGTTTTGCAAGGCGTATCACCAGATGGATGGTTTTTTCATAGCAGACTGATCAGCAACTTGGTCAAAGAACTTTACATTCTCTTCAAGGCCTTTTGCCTCTGCCCTTCTAGCCCCTCTGCATTGAAATCTTAGTCCCTTGTTCACATTTCTCCTTGCTACATGTCCTGGGTGGCTCTGACCCTTTCTCAGACCCTTGTAGGGTCTCATGTCCATCCCTGTTCAATCTACACTCCCAAGATTATTTCGGCGAATACAAAAATCTGTTTCTTAACATTAAAACTGAAATTTCTCATATCTCTGCCCATCACACTGTCACTTCAGACATCACTAAAAATTCTGACTAATTGAAATCTCTTGCATTAGACTCTGTGCAGTTAAAACTTCAAATCTTAACCTCATCACTCTCTGGCCAACATCCCCAATACTGCTCTATTGTACCTACTTAGCCATCTTCTAATGCCTGATTGTACCTCATAACTCACCTTTTCTAATCTTAGGAATGGCTGCAGGATGATTCTGGGGAAAGAATGCTGAGATACAGAACTGTGGTGGAACAACAGATGAATAGTTTCTGCCCTCAAAATTGCCTGGAATTCTGTAGGGCAATTCTTGTATCCTTCACCAGTTTACTCTTAGTCCCACAGTAACAATTGTTAAGCCTCAACCAGTCTCCTCCAACTTTTAAATGACACTTCACCCCTCAGTAAATAACCTCAGCTCCATTTTATGAAGAAAATAAAAAATTGAAAAGCTATTAATTTGAGACTTCCTCAATTTCATACCGTGGCACACCACAAATACCTTACTTGGAGTGTTTTTCATTCTCCCCTTTTGCCACAGAATTATTTTGAAATGTGAACTTGTTTCTGCTTAAACAGGAGGTGGCATCTATTTCCCTATCCCCTCAATCTAGCAACCATTGTGACTATTTTTGTTTGTTTGTTTGTTTATTTGTTTGTTTGAGACAGGGTTTTTCTATGTAGTCCTAGCTGACCTGGGTTTGTAGAACAGACTGGCCTCAAACACAGAGATCCAAGTGCTTCTGCCTCTTTACTTCTGAGATTAAAGGTGTGTGACTGATGTGACCAGCACAAGGACTTCCAGATATGGTCCTCTTAGAAGTCTTTTGGAACCCAGCTTCTATGTCAGAAGTGTGCCTACCCTAAAACCAAGCGCTCAAAGAAGCACAGCTTTCATATTAGATCACAGGGCAAGATGGGGGTGTGGAGAGGAGAAAGGAAGAAGCAAGTGTGAGTGGCAGTGAAGTCTAATCTAGACAGCAAAGAGAATCTGGAAGCAGATCAACCTGCCCCAGGCTACTGATCCCACAGTTTCAGAGAGTAAGTACCCTGTGAAGCTATTCTCAAAGCCCGTCTCACAATAATCGCAAGCAAAATAAGATAACCACTTGCACTAAACTGTTCCCTAGCAATAGAAAACACTGGTAGTGATACTTCCCACAACATTTAGGTCTCTCTTCTATTTTAAAAGACAATCTTTCCAGAGCTGGCACTGCCACAGTGGTGTGTTACTTCTGCTCTCTGTACTCTTAGTGACTGCTACCACTTCTCTGTCTCTTGTTCACTTCTCATCCTCATCGCCACTTCATTTATAGTCCTTATTACTATGACTACAGTCTTCCTTGTTGCTAGACTTTTTAGTTCTCTGGCTGCTTCTATCATATCCTTCAGACTTTGAACCCTCTCTTCATGGTGTTTGTTCTCTCTCTCCAGCTGCTCTATTTTGCTTTCTTTTGGAGGCAAGCTGTTCTCTTTGCTGTTATAAATTGAATTTTTTTCCTCAAGAAAATTACATTTAATCCAGGCCATTTTCTTAAAATGATACTCTTATCCACTTGGATACACAAACCAGAAACCCAAATTTCATTATAAGTTGATCCCTCTCTGTCCCTTACTAAGCCTTATATAATTAACTGCTACAACTGGTAACACAATGCCACATACTGTTTTTAGTGCTTTTTTTTTTTTTAAATTAGGTGACATATTAAGTCACCTAATGAGATATAAAGATAATAAGTGTCTAGTAAACATGACAGGTTATAAACACAGTAAGACTATAAAGGAAGCATGACTGAAGGTATAATGTAACCACAAAAAGCAAAGAGAAACATTAAAACATGGTAAATAAAAGGGCAGAGAAAACCCTTTCAAATCTCAGGTACTAATAGAAATAAATGTGACTGTATAAATTAAATAGAAAATTCTTGGACTCAGCAGTTAAGAACACCTGGTGCTCTTGCAGAGGACCTGAGTTTGATTCCCAGCACCCACATGATCGCTCTCAACTATCCCCAGTTTCAGGGGATCCAACAGGCATGCATGTGGTACATACATATAGATGCATGCATGAAAAGAAACAGTAATACAGATAAAGTATAAATAAATAAAAAACCCACATTAAAAATAAAGTAAACAGGCTGAATGAAGAGATGGCTCAGCAGTTAAGAGCACAGGCTGCTCTTCTGGAGGACTGGGGTCAATTCCCAGCACCCACATGACAGCTCACAACTGTCTGTACCTCCTGTTCCAGGGGACCCAACACCCTCTCACAGACATACATGAAGGCAAAACACCAGTGTACATAAAATAAAAACAAATAATTAAAAAAATAAACTAATAATACATTAACTGTTTTTGGAGTCATAACAGATCTGCTATGATTTAAAACGTCTCCCATATTGTCATTTATTTTTAACACCTGGCAGGCCCTGACAGGCTAATATATGAAGCTGTGAAAGTGAAACCTACATTGCCATGGAGACCAGAGAATGTTGCAGATGCTTGGACCATAGGACATCAGCTAAGGAAACCTACAAGCACAGAATGGAGCTGGACCAAAGGAGAGGTTGTGTGATCTGGGTTCAATCCCCAGTATACAAACACATGCACACATATTTTAGGGGGAATGAAAATAATTATTACTTCACTTGATTTTTTCCCCCTCAGTCAACAACACAATGTGAATACAATCAAAAGTCTATGAAAAGTTGCTGTGGGTCTTGATCTGGCTATTCATTACATAGGCACAATCAATTTATGAGAAACTCATCCAACTATCATCTGAAATTTACATTTTTCTGTGTGTATGTGTACACATAATATTTCAGTTTTTTTAAAGTCTGTGAAAGCTCAAGTATAAGTGATATACTTTCTAACATAATGACCATCATTCTCACAGGAAAAATACACAATATCATATTTGCAAACTTATCTTCATAAAATTATCTACTACCAATCACATAATGTTATAATTTAAAATGTGATATAAATTCAGACATTAACAACATATGAAAAATAAAAGCATTTGCATAGACTGGCTGAGCATTCCTAAACCAAAAACCCCAAACTGGAGATGCTCCAAAACTTGAAATTCATTTCATATTGACATTCAAACTAAATATGCTTAGCATGCAACCAGTTTAAATTATTATTTTAAAATCTGCAAATCTGGTGAATTATAGGGTATTATCCAGTAAAGTAGACTTGAAGAACATAACAATACTTTAGGGGGCTATCTTATAATTACTACATAGGAAATGCTTCCTTTATTAAAACAAAAACTTTATCAGTAGCTTATACGTTATAACTAAAATGCCTATAGCACATAGTTTCCACTCCTATAAGGCTATAAAACAATACCTACTATTAAATAATAGTGTGAACTTTGCAATATTATCTTTAAGATTAGAACAAAATGACCAGATAAGACAGAAAAATGTACATAAATAATCCCAGACTTTTAATTTTGTTGAAAAGTGTAAACATTTATATTATCACATTAACACTTGGATTGTAAATAAATTACCTCGATACGTTTTTTTAAGAGTTCAACTTTAATGTGCCAACTTTGTGAAAACTTGCTCCTAAACAAATGCACTGGATGGTCTAGGAAGCTCAGCAGGCCAGCTGGCTGGGCGGTGCCCACAGCAGAAAAACACCTAGATTCCCACTTACGAATGCACACCCACCCACACAAGATCCAGTCTCATATCCACCTGATTCTTAGGGTGAACAGGGCTCACTCATTAAATAAGTAACTTCTCTCCAACAGGTAGCTAGCCATGTACACAGAAATACTTTCAGTTATTTACTAGTCACTTACTGAAAGCCAAGCAAGGGATTCCATGATTCGATGCTCACATCTTTCTAAATGTTTTATCATTTCTCTTGTCAAGTTGGTTTCCACTTTGATAAAACTTTCAATCACTTTGTAAAAATCAAAGGCTTTTAAATTAAGTACATTCAGAATCCATGGGAAGGACAAATCTGTTCCAGAATCAAGACTCTGTGATGTACTTCCTAAAGTAAGAGGGGGGAAAAAAAGTGTCAATATGAAATATTAAGGAATGAACTGATGAGATTTGGAAGATCTTATCCCATAGACTCAAAAAGCAATTCTTACTTAAAGTGGATATTTTTATTTTGTGGTCTACAGATTCTCAAGATATAGGCTTCCAAAGTTTAAGTGTACATGCACCCATGTTTTTTAGCGGTAGGAATCATCATTTTATCAAATTTGCACAGGTGTGCATGGCCTTTACTAATATCCAGGCAGGTATCCATTACCATATCCATTTTAACTACCATGACTGCTGGGTTTCGAAGACTAATGATGCTTTTAAGCTTTTGCTAATTAGCCGGGCCATGGTGGCACATGCCTTTAATCCCTGCACTCTGGAGGCAGAGGCCAGCCTGGTCTACAGAGTGAGTTCCAGGACAGCCAGCACTACACAGTGAGAACCTGCCTCAGGTCTGAAGCTGTAGGCATATAAAGCCAGATACTTAAGTGGCTGGGGCAGAGGAATTACAAGTTCAAGACCTGGTCAGGCTACAGACTGAGTTCAAGGCCTAGTGAGATCCTATCTTAAAAACAGTGCCTAGTCCCTACCCTGGATTCAGTTCTCAACACTGCAAAAAGAAATGGGAAAGAGACTTTGATAACTTTGTTGGAAAATGATCTCTCTTAAAAATGTGCATGCTGTGGTTATTTATGAGGGTTCAGTTTCAATGATTATTAATTTAACTTCTCTTATTGTGAGGATGCACCTTTAGATAACTGTTCCTCTTTTGTTTCTACAAGTAAAACTTTTTTACTATTTACAACATTTGAAAAGTAATGTATTTTTCAAATTATATTTTAAAAGTTATTGGCTTTTATTCTGTTATTTTCAGCAATCATTACATTTTCATAGCTATTATAAAACAGCAACCAATTACTAAGCATCCAGTTTCTAGTGAATTCCTGCTCTTGGTCTCCTGAGCGCGAAGACCTAACAGAGATGCAAACCAGCACCAGCTGTTCTTCAACACTCCTGCAGCACTTTACAGGTTCTCAGCCTTTGTAGCAGCAGTTTCAGTAGCTACCTTTCCTGGATTCAATATGCTCAGAGCAGAAGCCTCATAAAATTCTACCCCCCAGATGACCTGAAATGATTGGCCGTAACAGCCAATGACATTGTTCAGTATATACTGATCTACAATATGACTTTTTCTTTTCACCACAGCTATTCACACAAAATGAAACAAAAACAAATCAACAAAGAACCCACAACGTAACTTAAGGGTTTGTTTACTTTAAGTTACAGTACTTATTTATTAAAACTTAACTTACTGCTATATGTAGCCATTACAACTTCAAGAGCACAGGCCAATAAAGACATATGAAAGATGTTGTCATTTAGGAGTTTGCTAAAAGGGGAAAAGAATAAATGATTTTAAATGTGGCTTTTATAAAAAGAAATTGTTTTATTAAAACTAGTAAATATTTACCTAAAATTCTGAATGGATAAACGTTCTTCTTCCTAAAACAGATATTTTTTAAAAGTTTAATTGGAACTTTATAACAACATTGAATTTTTTTCTAGTTTATTCTCTTTAACTTACCGATTTAAGCATGGATTCCATCACACGATAATACAATCGGACCCCAAGTTTATATCGCTACAAACAAAAGGGAAAAATAACAAGATTTTATTGTTTAGAAAATCTGAAACTTAACTAATTTTTGTTAAAGTTTTTTCTTGAAACACACTGCCCCTTCTAGGAACATGGTTAGCAAGAGAAAATAAAGGCTAATTTGTTTAAAGTCCAAGGCTTAATATAAACTAGTGGTTAGCACTCCCAATCAATTAACCAGAATAGTATGTCTAGGAGCTGATGATGTCCCTTTACTGTTTCAGCCTATGTCACTTGCTTTACAGAGAAATATGCCCAATACTATTTTAAGCACTTTATACATCTAATATAGCCCTTTTGGTGATGCGGAACATTTGTTTTTGAAATGGCTAGTAGATTCTGTCTGTAAAATTCAGTAACATTAGCACAGACCAAAAACCAAAACCAAAACCAAACAAAACTTAGTAATCTAATTAGTAAATGTTTTAAAACAATAATTAATTCCCATAAATTAAAAATACAAGTGTTTGAATTAAATATACATACACACACAAACAATACTTCTTTAAACAAAAACGTAAGTGCTACATGCACTCAAAACAATTTTAAGTATAATATTTAAACCTGTGGTTCTCAAGCTTCCTAATGCAAATTTTAAATCAGTTCCTCATGCTCTGGTGACCTCCAACCATGAATTATTTTCGTTGCTACTTCATAACTGTAATTTTGCTACTGTTATGAATCATAATGTTAGTATCTGTGTTTTCTGAACTTAGGTGACCCCTGTGACTAGGTCATTTGACGGCCCCCCACTACCCTAAAGGGTCATGGTTTAAGTTCCAGTTGCATCAAAACATAAATTCACCATAGGGGAATAAATATGTACAGTAGAATACAGTATTTAGACTTAATTTTACATGTTACCCTAATGTTACTTAACAAAGTGAGCTATATCCATAAGCAGTCTCAGAACTTAAACATGTTCAAGACTGCAAAGCTCATAAAACAGCAGAGTCATGTACAAACCCAGTCTGTAACTCAGTCCAAATAGTATTGCTCAATAATAACACTGACAATTGGTAGTATAATGTAATCCTATTCATACATTCATAGATTTTATTTTTTTCTTATATTATCTATAATTAGCTTATCAGTTTTTGTTTTGTATACTGGGCTGAAGATGGATTTCACCTACAGTTTCCCATAAGTATCAGCAAACACAACAGCTGGGATATTGCCCTGACATCACCTTATACTACTATAGAAATACTCCCACAGCACAGACTGTATAAACATATGATTTCTTTCTATTTCTATCTTTCTATTTATTTTTTATATTGCAATCCCAGTTCCCCCTCCCTCCTGTCTTCCCACTCTTCCCTCCTTCCCCCATTCCACCTCCCATCCACTCCCCATAGAGGGTAAAGCCTCCCCTAGGATGTCAACTAAATCTGTCCTATCACCTCGCTGAGGCAGGACCATGAGCCCCTAGCCCATATCTAGGCTGGGCAAGGTATCTCTCCATAGAGAATGGGCTCTACAAAGTTAGTTCATACTTTATAGTTAGATCTTGGTCCCACTGCCAGTGGCTTCATATACTTGTGAAGCCATACCATAAACATATGCTTTCTCTACTGAAGCATTAACAGATGTGAGCTCAAGTTACCTGTACTCCAATGTCAACACACCCCTGCCCCACAGCATTAGCAAACTTCTCTTTAAAGATGTGTCCAACATCCTTCACTCTTTTCAGGATATTTTCTTTTGGATTCACTGTGCAATTCTTTAAGAAATATAAACAGTAATAAAAAAATGAGACTACTATTTGACCAGAATTGACATTTTTCTCTTTCACAGTAAATGACTTGCATCTGTTGCTTATTTGTAAAAACAGGTAAACATTTCCACTATAACAAAATAATTGATAATACAGAATATAACCAGCCAACACAGAAATCCATTATATGTTAAAACCAAAAGTATTCAATGTAATGAAAGTACATTCGTTATCTAAAGTTTTAAACCAATTGTTCTCAACCTTCCTAATGCTGTGACCCTTTAATATAGTTCTGTGGTGACCCCCAACCATAAAATTATTGCATTGTTACTTCATGACTGTAATTTGGTACTGTTATGAATCATAATGCAAATATTTGATATTCAGAGCATCTGATATGCAACCTTCAAAGGGGTCATGACCCACAGGTTGAAGAAAGCTGTTTTAAACAAATAAAGGCTACAGACAAGAGATTTAGCAGACTTTCAATCTATCATATGTTCTCATTAAGTGTCCTCGTAGTTAAGAATTGCTTTAGGGGGCTGGTTTATAGAGGACCAAGATTTGATCCCAGCATTCAATGGAGGCTTACAACTCTCTGTAACAACGGTTCCAGGAAATCCAATGCCCTCTTCTGACCACTGCAGGTACTGCATGCATGTGGCACATAAAAATTCATGCAGGCAAAAAAGCCCATATACTTAAAAATATTTTTTAAAAAAAATCTCTATAAAACAAAGGGGGCAATTTTACTTTGCAATGTATTTAACCTAAAAGCAAATGAAGAAATAAAAATAAGATTTGAATTTGGTTTCATTTTCTAATTAAATGTGCTTTAAGGGAATGAAGAACTAGGCAAATTGCTATCTGTATTTTCAGGTACACAAGCAAGGAGAATAGTTACAAGTGCAGAACAGTATTATGTGGAGTATGAATACATCAACTTTGGTAATTAAAACACATCAGAATATTATTCCTTCACTAAGTAGTGTGATGTATTATAGAAAGTTCAAGTGCTAGGAAATGAACTCAACATAGATGTCTACCACAGACACAATGGAATTTTATTCAGCTATAAAAAATGGTATCTGTCAGAAAATGGATGCAACTGAAGATCATTACAACATGACTCAGGAAACCTATCTGTGTCTTTTTTGCTTGCTCTTATGTAGAATCTAGATTTAAACTGGAGGTGGGGTATGAAAGGAGAAAGGAGACCATGATGGGAAAGGAAGAAATTTTAAGGGATGGGGAAATGGGTAGAGAGACAATGGAAAACATACAACATGAAAGCAGAACTGGGGATTAATGGGAAGGGTGCAGCAAAAAGACTCGAGGAGGTAGATAAATTACAATATAGAGTGAAGCATATGTATGAATTTGAAATATTAGTATTTGTTATGTTGTATGCTAACTTAAAAATAAATAAGAACAAGAAAAAGCATACATACTGAGCAGTAGTCAAAACAAGAGAAAGAAAAGATGGATGGCCAAGATGGCTGAGTGGGTAAAGTGCTTGTCACGCAGGCATGAGAACCTAAGCTTGGATTCCACATAAACAGCCTGAAGTGGCAGGATGCATCTGTCATCTCAGAGTGGGAAGAAGTAGAGACAAGAGGATCCAATCCTAGGACTCCCTGAGCTCTGTGAGAGATCCTGTCTTTAAAAATGAAGAGTTATAGAAGAAAGATACTAGATACTGACCTCTCGCCTTCACAAACACTCATACATGCAGATATAGGTCCATATACCATATATGAAGGAAGAAAAAGAAACAAGAACAAAAGGAAAAGGGAGAAAGAAAAGTGGGGTGTGGTGGCACACACGTTTAATCTCATCACTGGAGAAGTGGAAGCAGGCTGGGCTCTGTATCTAATGTGAGGCCAGCCATGGATACATAGTGAATGAGAGAGACAGAGACAAGAAGATAGAGAAAGAGAGAGGAGAGAGCGAGAGAGAAAATAGAAAGTGTCTCGGAGGCGAATGTCTAAGTTGAAAGGAAAATAATAAACATAAGAAAAAAGAAAACTAAGAATATTTAAATAAAATAATCATCAAATATGAGGAAGTTCAAAAAGCAACAAATAAAATGCCAAATAAATACATGGTAGATGGAATGTAGGTGTTTTAAAATATACTTAATACTTTGGTTTCTAATTTCATATTTCTTTCAAGATGTCACAAAAGAGTGATTTTATATATGGCTTACATTGAAATAGGAAATCAGATTTTCTGATGGTTGATCACTTGCAGAATTTAAAATCACCATTAATTGTTGAATAGTATTCATAACAGTCCTAAAAAAACACACAGGGAGAAGCATTAAGCAACAATGGAAAAAACTTAAAGAAAGAAAATGAAACACAACTATCACTTAAGCACATCTTTTAACACAGTTTATCCCATTTATCTTGAAAAAGTTCCCTAAAATAAGATCTTATTTAAATAAAATAAAAACCCCTTACCATGTTTCAGCTTAAAATAATTACATTTTACTTAAATCTTTCAAAAAGGTATTATCAATAAGTATCAATAAGTATAATTATGACATCAATGTACTTATTAATAAAACTAAGTTATCAATACTATTGATAGAGAAATATTTGTCAAACTGATGAATTTTTCAAAAAAATATGCCTTTCTTTCAAATTGAAAAATGCTATTCTTTCAAGAACACATTACAATTAAATGTTAATTCCCCACTCTCCAAGACAAGGAAGGCCTCACTATTTAGTATAGGTAATCATCCAACTTGCACAACAAAACCTCTTAACTCAGCCACTCCCCAAATCTGAAGATTACAAGAAAAGACCACCATACTTATCTTTAAATATTATATAATTTTAAATAAAGGCAGCAAGATATTCAGAAACTCAAGTGAAGAACTGAAAGAGCCTTCTTTACACAGACCTTCAAGAAAGAGTAGTAAAGTCCTGAGTAACCTTAAAAGTCACTTTTGCTAAAGCACAAAACTTGCCCAGTCTCTCAGGACCTCCATAATTCTATATTATATACTACACACAAGTGTACAAAGCATGTCAGGTTCTCAGCCAGGCTTCTCTATACTTAAATTTTAACAAAATTTTCTAGAGCTACTACAGATAAATCCAAGTCATAATGACGAGTACCACAAATAACCAAATACTAAAAATAAAAGATTGCAGGCTTCCTTGAAGCAATTGACTCAAACACTTACTCTTTCTTGATCACAGCACCTTCCTTCATATTCTCAGCTTTATGCTCTAACCTCCCAAGCCATACCAGCTCATTGCAGCCTAACTCCTCTCCAGTTCCTATGACAACATTCCTCAGAGATGAACCCTTAAGATCTATTCCTCTCTTCGGGCAGGTGCATGTATTTTTATGTTTTTAACTTGCCCTGATAACTCCCTGATCTATGGGTGCTTTATATCTGGCTGCTTCGTAGACATCTACATAAATGCTGTAAGAATGATATACCAAAATTGAATCTATCACATTTATCAAACCTTCATTCCCACCACTATTCATTTGGTTCATCTCATTGGAATGTCTCAGCTGAACTACTCCAATAGGTCAGTCCAGAGACTTTTGCTCACTATGAATGAAAGGCATGTAGAATGAAAAGAATTCCTCAGGTTATTCTAACTTGCACCCTGAACTAAGTACTAAGTACTAAGTACTAAGTACTAAGTACTAAGATACCGGGACAGCTCTGTTCCTAACCTGTTCTGTACTCAGTCTTCCCCCATGAACCACTGATATGCAAAGTTATAAAAATAAAGTCTGGGCCAGATTGATGTAGCTCAATGATAATGTTTAGAGTGTTTAGAGTGCTTGTCTAGCATGTACAAAACATTGGATTTGATTCCCGGAAAACAAGGGGGGGGGAATAACCACTTATCTGAGAAATCAATTCTATTTTTATCATTACTTGTGTTTATCATCCATTTAAACACAGTCCACATCATGCATCAGATACAATATGTGAGTATGGCATACTAATATGTATTTTCTATTTCTGCTGTTTCATTCCCTCACCTTACAATCAATACAGACAGAGCTGATTGTTTTCAGATACATTATGCTGTGACACATTTTAATGCCTCTACTACTCAGTAAAATTCAGTTGAAATATAATTTCATGTAATCTGTAATACTTCATTAACTTGACCATAAGTATACTGCTATGCTGGTGTAAAAATGAGTACATTTAATTACTAAAACTGTGAGCAGAAAAGCCATGATACATATGGAAATCAATTTGAAGGCTACTGTTGGTATACATAAGCATGTAAATAGATTTATATATTATGAACATAAAGGAAGAGTAGTTAGCAGGCCATTACGAGAAGAATTTCCATAGAGAATACCAAGTATGAAGACTTTCAAGTACAAAAGGGCTGACAGTTCAAAAACTGAAAGAAAACCAGTATGTGTCCCAAACAAAGTAACCAAGAACAAAATGAAGTTGGCCATGCAACAGAAACCTGGTCATGCAAGGTCTTAGGGACTGTTAAGACATTTGCTTGGTATTCCAAATGCAATTAGAAGTAATCAGAGGGTTTGAGTAGCAGTCAGCACACATGATTTGATTTACATTCATAGAATATTATTTGGGAACTCTGTGGAGAAAAGATTTATTGATAGGGAAAGTTACAATCACAAGAAATGAAGGACAGGATCAGACATCTACTACACAAATACCAGAAACAGAGTATAGCCTTGCATAAAGGTGGCGAGAGTAGACAGAAATAGAGGAAAGCCCATGGACTCAAGAAATACTTGGAGCATTCAGCTAGATCTCATAATAGATTCTACAGTGGGATATGAGTGAGGAAGGGGCATAAAAATAACTCTGTTATGCAACCTCAAATATTGATGCTTTTTTTTCTGAGATGGAGCATACATTTTGGGTTATGTTCCATATATATCCAAGTAATAGTTGTAACCTAAACAAGTCATAAAATATTTACATGTGCAAATACAAAGTCAAACAAGTCTGAAACACTAGTACAGCACTTAATAAACAATTAAAAAATGCATACCTAACTGGAGTGTGTGGGGTAACCACATTTGCCTCTTCATCAGGGTTGCTTTTTCGCGGTGTTCTCTCTGTTTCAAAACTAAATGATAGGTAAAATAACTCATACTGAAATTTTGAATTTGTGTTTAGGGGTCAAAAAAGTAGTTATTGATTAGTAATAAATGATAATTATTAATAATTTATGTTATTCAGAGCACCATACACGTGTACTCAATAAGATAAGTGCTATGGAATAAAGATTCAAATGCTGCTTGGATGATTTTTTTCCACCATCAGTCTTAAGCCTGGCTCTCCTTCCACGGTTTACAGAAAATTGGTATACCAAACATTGCCTTTAACCCTCTGGAAAGTGGAAGATGTTTTCTGGCTGGTGGTGTTAACAGCCAAGCTGTGGGGGTCTTAAAACACCACAGCTCACATTTTTCAGTGCACTATGCTGTCCAAGAATTTTATTTTTACTTAGATAAAACTAAAAACATTTTACTATGTTTAATTTTAAATTAAATATATTATTTTCATTTCACAGTAAAATAATTCTTTATAAAGAGTCAAAATAGCTTTACAGATGACCAGTCAAAAACTGTAATACTCTCAGCCATTTCCTATCTTAAGAATCTTACTCAGGAGAATATTCTTCTTCAAAAATGTTTTAATATCAACAAGGCAACCATAGATAAAAAGGATGAAATAAAGGAGACAGGACTTGAGTAAACTAATTAGTTTAATCATTTTCTTTTGGTACATATTTTTAAAATTATCTAGATTACCAAAAAAAGAAATGAATGAAATACAGAAAATTGCTATAGTGCATAATTCACACAAACTCTCTATTTGTTAATAAATTGTATGCTTAGAGTACTACAAGAAGACATTTAAGAATAATGTTATGAAAGATGTTTTTTAAAAATCTCTAAGTTAATAAAAATTATTAACATATTTGGGTAATTAATAATATATGTAATCTAGATTTAAAAACATGCCAATATATAAAAATATGTCATTATTATACCTATACCTGTCTATAGGATCAGTCTGAAGAGTTTTATCGTGATCCAAAAATAGTCTTGCATCTAAATCTTTGTTTTTAAGATAAAGTTCTTCATAGCGTTTAGAGAGACTTTCAACCTTGAAAGAAAGAAATTGGCAATTATTCATTTGTGTTTTATCTCTTAGGATACACATCCTATAAACAATGTACACTTAATTTTAAAACACATACTGAGTCCACATTCAAAATAAGATCTGTCCAAAATGAACTTTAGACTATTACAAATTAAACTTCAATTTTTATAGTTTTATTATGCATATACTACAGGTATTAGAATTTAATATAGCTAGACAAGGACTATCAAATGCCACAAAACCGTGCTGACAAAACAAATAGTTATCATAAAGTAAAGATTTCCTACTTAACATGTTTAGAACCAAAAGCATTTAATATTTTATAGGTTTTTTAATTTTTGAATTTAATTATGTCATAGAGACATATTATTATATGCATAGTATGAAGGTAATTTTACACAACCCTTTAGAATAGTTTTGTGTCCTGAATAAAACTTTTCACTTGTGGTCATATTAGCACTTAAAAAATAACACACTTCAGGGGTTTCAACTTGGAATTCCCAATTGCATCCATAACTAGTTAATTGCTAAGATTCTTCAAGCATGCCATATATCTTTCACTTTTGGTCTTCAGTATTCTCAATATAACCATATTCTTAATCAACCATAATTTTTAAACAGTATTTTCTAAACCCATTGGTTCACTCTACCTCTTTTTTAGTTTACTATCTTTGGCAAAAGAATTAGCCCAAGTAAGTATCCCAATGTCATGGTTTGAATGAGTGGCCTCCATAAAATCATATGCTTTAATGCTTGGCTTCCAGTTGGTAAACTGGGAAGGATTAGGAGGTGTGGCCTTGTTGGAGGAGGTGTATCATTTGGGGTGGGCTCTGAGGTTTTAAAAGTCACACACTATTCCCAGTTAGCTCTCTCTGCTTCCTTCTTTTGGACCCAGAAATATGCTTCCAACTACTGCTCCGGGGCCGTGCCTGCCTGCTGCCATGCTCCCCACCAGGATGATCATGGACTCTAAACCTCTGGAACTGTGAGACCAGATGAAACATTTTCTTTTGTTTATTTTCTTGGTCATGATGTTTTTGTCATGACAACAGAAAAGTAACTAAAACACCCAATTAACATAATTTTACAATTTACTTTCGATCATATCTTTTCAATTGCTACAAACTATAAACAATTTGTTGTCTCTGATCTATTATTATAACCATGATTTTAAACCAAGTGTTAAACAGTCCTCTGTGATTTTTTTTCCCTTCTGGCCTTAGGGAAGATCCAAGAGTCTTGCACATATTACTCGCATTCTACCACTAAATCAAGCCCTTAACTGCTGAAGTGTCTTCTGCCTGGTTTGGTTTGTTGGTCCAGGGCTATAGATAGAACCCAGGACATTTTACATGCTTAGGTAGTCACTCTACCATCAAGCCACACTACCTATCCCTTTCTGTGGCTTTCAAAGCCAATGTTTAACCTTGCTTAGGTAGTCACTCTACCATCAAGCCACACTACCTATCCCTTTCTGTGGCTTTTAAAGCCAATGTTTAACCTTGAAGGAACTAAACACGTATTATAAAAAGCATGGTACAAGAAATCCCAAAATGCAAATTGTACGTTTGCCTGCATAGGCAAACTTGGCAGAATAGTTATTAATGCAAGCTAAGATTAGTCATCACTCCTGCCCTACCTTAGAGAAACACAAATTAGCAACCATCTGACTGGCAATTATATGTGCAATATTGAAAGTGTAAATTCTCTCTTAAGGTATCCATGGAAACTAACCCTTTATAAAGGGGTGAGGGGATTATCCTAAATGTTAACACTCTTTAGAGATCAGAACAGCAGGTTTCTCATGCCTAAGGTAGAAATAAGTATATTAAAAGACCAGGTCTCAACTGTGTTATGGAATGTTATTTTAAGATGTGTTACATTAGTTTATATCGTGGTTTGTCTAATGATGCAAAGATATGCTAACCCCCACCCCTTTCCCTCTGGACAGGTTTTCTCTGTGTAACAGCTCTGGAACTAGCTCTATAGACCAGGCTGGCCTTGGCCTAGAACTCACAGAGATCCGCCTGCCTCTGCCTCCCGAGTGCTGGGATTAAAGGTATGCACCACCACTGCCTGACTGTGTTGTGTTGTTTTAGGTTGTATTTGTTTAACTCTGTAAAGCTGAGTTGCTTATCTAAAAATACCTGATTGATTGGCCTAGTAAAGAACTGAATGGCTAACAGCTAAGCAGAAGAGATAATAAGTGGGGCTGCCAGGTAAAGGGAACAAATAGAAGGAGAAAAAGAGAAGGGGAATGGAAAAAAGGAGGAGAGGAGAATGCCAGGGGCCAGGTACCCAGCCAGACATGGAATAAGAAGGAAAGAAAAGATTACAGAAATAGTGAAAAGTAAAGGCCCAGAGGCAAATAATTTATGACAAGCTGACTAGAAATAAGCCAAACTAAGGCTGGGCAGTCATAAGAAAGAATAAGAGCTAAGAGTAAAGAGAGAGAGAGAGAAAAAAATCCCATTTACACAACTGGGCAGTGGTGGCACAGGCCTTTAATCACAGCATCCAAGAGACAAAGATGGGTGGGGATCTCTGAGTTTCAGGCCTGCCAGGTCTATGGAGTGATTTTCAGGACATCCAGGGCTACCCAGAGAAACCCTGTCTCAAACAAACAAACAAACAAAATATCCAATATTATCCTTCTTTGTCTTTCTGTGTGGTAATGAATATTCTGAAACTATCACTTATATTCTAAGAGAATGAAACTTTTGCTAGACCTCACAGCCAAAGCTAATAATAAGCATTGAGGTCACTTATGAATTAAGACTACTAGCCTACTATGTACTCGAACTGTTTGCTTAACCTGCCTTTAAGAGAAAAATGTAACTAATAGCCAATCTTACCTGCCTTGGATCTACAATATAATCAACTTTTACAACCTAAGCTAATGCACAGCTGCAATTTTAAGTTACATACACTTCCATGCCTCTAACCTAGATAATTCATATTGCTGAAAGCAGCAAACACAGAAGTTGAAAACGACTTCCTAAAATCTACAACAAAATTTCAAAGCAACAGTTTATGGATATTGGTTGATAAGTAATGGAATTTGTTATCTGGGTCACCTGCAATGAGCTGGAGCCAGTAACTTAATCCCTTTCAAAATTCTGTTAAAATTTTCTGTAAAGTGTCCCATTGTTTCCTCACCTGATATATTCTATGGTGTTCAATAGAGTAAAGAACACCCTTTGTTGGGGACAGATGCCACTCACACAGAGACACACACAGCTCATATAACAGGCATAAACAATCACAGACACAGAAACAAACACATACAGGAACAGACAGGTTCACAAGACAGCCTTCAGGCAGGTACAAATTCAGATGCCTACACAAACAAATTATGGAAGGCACAGTAAGTATGAAGCAGAAAAATCAAATTGGGACTCAGTTAAGTGACTTCAAGAAGTGTTTTTATTTCTTTCCTTAATGAGACACTGATACATTACTAGTAACAGAACTAATCACTAGTACTTTATAATCTACAAATTCCTGAGTCTATATTATTTTACTTATTATGATCTCAAGCTATACTAATTTTCCTACAATTAACACGAATGCCTTCATTCTCCAAAGGCTTACTAAAAACTCACTATATAATATCACATTTTCTTTATCTGTTTATCTGTTGATAGACACCTATACTGATTATATAACTTAGCTATTGTAGGTAGAGCGGCAATAAGCATGGATACACAAGGAGCTTTATGGTATGCTGGCACAGGGTCTTTGGGTCATATATCCAAAAGGGATGCCCGTGGGTCATATAGTAGTTCTACTTTTAGTTTTTCTCAGGACTGCCTTCTTGGTTCCACCAGGACTAATTACATTCCTACCAGGAATGTATGTATGTATGTATGTATGTATGTATGTATGTATGTATATGTATATGTATATATGTAATATATAAAGATTTACACTTCTGAAGATTTCCTCTCATTCCACGGGCTATCTCTTATTCAATAGTCTCATTTGCTATACAGAGCCTTTTTTAGTCTCATTCAATTCCTCAGCTATCAATCTTTTTTTTCTCCAAAAATAAAAATCATACCTCAACCTTAAAATATTGTTTTTCTGTAGAAATTTCAGTTTCTGATCATCTATTATAAACTTTGATATGGTTTAATTGGGTTTTATAGGATGAGAACCAGCAGTCTAATTTCATTCTTCTACATGTAGCTTTCCCAGGATCACCTGTTGAAGAAGCTATGTATTCTCATTTTGTTTTGGTATCCTGGTGGCATTCCTTCCTTCCCTGGGTCATGGAATAGTGTAAGGAGCATTGGTAAATTTGGCAGTGAAGCCATCCAGAACTGAGCTTTTCTAGTGTAGAGACTTATTACTGTCTCAATATCATTGTTCGTAATAGATCTGCTTATATACTCTAGGCTTAATTTTTTAAGTCATATGTCTTGAAATTTATCCATTTCTTCTAGATTTTCCAATTTATTGGAATATTAGTTTTCAAAGGTACTCTAATGATCCTCTGATTTTTGTTGGTGTCTGTTATGTTTCCTTTTCAATCTCTAATTTTACTTAGTTGGATCTTCTTTTTCATTTGGCTCAAGGTTTGATGATCTCATTGATCTTTTCAAAGAATCAAGTCTTTGATTCACTGATTCCTTTTTCTGTAACACACACACACACACACACACACACACACACACAGAGAGAGAGAGGCAGAGAGAGAGAGAGAGAGAGAGACAGAGAGACAGAGACAGAGACAGAGAGAGCGCAGACTGGCCTTCAACTTAAACTCTTGATCCTCCTGAGCTCCGGGACTAGACTGCAGCCATGGGCATTCCTGCAGTCCTGCAGTGTTCTATTTCCTAGTTTGCCTTTCCTACGAGCACCTTAAGGATAGTGACTAAAATGCAATCTCTGTGCCCACATTATCTAGCACAAAATTGGCACACACTGAACACATAACAAATGCTTAAATTAAGAAGTAGCTAACAATCCAAGTAAATGAACCAGGAGCCTAGTTTGCTAATTTCATGCCTTCTGATAAATTATGTTTATTTTTCTTTTGAATCTATGCTTTTAAAAACCTTGCCAGGTGGTGGTGACACACACCTTTAATCCCAATACTCTGGAGGCAGAGGCAGGCATATTTCATAAATTTGACACCAGCCTGGTTTACAGAGTGAGTTCCGACAGCTACACAGAGAAACCCTGTTTCAAAAAGTCAAAACCAAAACCAAAGAAACACAAAAAAAAACTTTGTTACAATAGAAAAGTTAACTTTACAATTCTACTCAGCTACCCTTTCTTGGAGAAATAAACAACTGATATACAACAAACTGATTTTAAGAAATGTAAATAATTATTCCCCTCCCCCAAAGTCTCAAATAAACCATACTAATTTTAATTAAATTTTATTTCAAATTACCTCTGGAAGTCCATTAGATGATACAATTCCAAGTGAATTGATAAAAGGGATAAAATTTTTGAAATAAACATTTTTCACCTGAAAAATATAACATTAAATTATGTATATCTAAGATTACAATAATAAGATACATTAAAATTTAAAACAAAATCTAGTATCAGTAATTAACAGTATTAACTGACATTTACAGTACATTCAAACTAATTATATTTATTTATTTATAACTATTTCAATTATTTACTTTTTAATATAAATTTCTCACCATAAAATAGAGTTTAAGTGGAAAACTGCTAATGAAATGGGATTTATGTCATAAGAAGCCAATGAAACAAACATTTTTAGGATGAAAAATTTATTTATTCTAATCTTCAAAATAAAATGTAACTACTTATGTTACAAAAAAATTCAGAGAATTAGAAAAAGTGCATTTATTTTTATCTGTTCCCTTATGACTAAACAGCAGAATTCAGAGAGCACTATTTCAGCTATATTTGTTAGCTAATTTGTATGGGTAACTTGTGACTCTAGAAAGATGAAAAGCAAGCATTTAGGCTTACATACAAAGTTATGATATCCATATAGATACAGGTATTCATAACATTAGTGAGTGCCACAGTGAAAAGCCTACATATCTTGGTAATGGTTCTAAAACTTCTTTAAATGGATTTTGGAAACATATCCTCACTCCTTCACAGAGTTGTGAGAATTTCAAAGATGCAACATTTCACACATCTGGTGATATGAATTTTAGACAAGATTTCAATAAATAAACTGTGAGAGAAAGAATCTGTAAAATGAACAGAGACCTTGTATCAGATGTCCTAAACTTTAGCAAAGGATCGGTGAGTGATGAGCAACCAGTCTCTGGAAAAATGTCTACTCATCATATAAGGAAGTTGGGTACATTATTTATAAGAATCCTTTCAATTCAAAATAAGTAATACTATGTGTGTATAAGTTCTCTCCAACAGTTATTAGCATCTGATACAGTATTTGGAAAGAGCCAAGAGAGGACAAACAGGAACTAAATGTTCGATCACTCCCACTAAAGTGAAGCTCTACAGTATCTTGGTAGGGTGTTGTAAAGTCAATGGAATGGAATAAGAAACACATGTGAAAATTATTGTCTTTATGATTTACATCCAATAATTCCAGAAGGGAGTTATTCTCTTTAAAAGCAAAGTAAGAATGTATGAAAAGTAATTTTTTGCAAGTATTTTGTTCCTATAAAATAGAAATTTTCCTAATTAAAAATGTAAACATAAAAAACATGCTCAAAACAAAGAGTATATATTGTCAAGCAGACTTTGCATATATATCTGTTTCAACTGTTTTAAAGAAAGTGTAGGAGAAATTACCTCATCTATATTACATTCATGTTCTTTACAGAGAACTTCAATAATTCTTGTGTCATTTTCTAGTTGTTTTGCTATCCGGGTACTCCTGTTCTGACCTCTTCTGGGTGTTCGAGGTGAACCATTAATGGGTATTACAGCTGTTTCTGTAAAAATGGTAAATTAGATAAGAACAACTGTACATTCCATATTGAAAAAAATAATGAAATTGGGGTAGGGATGTAGCTGAGTTGGTAGAGTATTTGCCTAGAAAAGCAGGTTCAATTTCTATCACCATGCACACCAGGAATGCTAGTGTACAACTACAATCCCAGCATTTAGGAGGCAGAGGAAGAATCAAAGTTTAATACCATCGTTGTCTACACAGTGAGTTCAAGGCCAGCCTAGGTCACATGAGACCCTATCTCTAAAATAATTACTTAAAATCAAATGAAATTTAAAACAAAATAACAACACATTCTAAGTATAACTAAAATAACATTAGAAATAATCCTTGTAGAATTGCATTCCATTTATTACAGCTCACTATATAATTAACAATTTTAACTTATTAATACCTACTGAGTCTCCCCTTTGTTTTATAGGTCTGACAATCAAATCCAGGGTCTCTGTGAATGCTACACAAATGATCTATCCCTGGGCCACAGCCTGTTCCTAAATGCCTGTTGTGATGTATATGCTGTCACTTCTTCTTTTTATTTCTTTCTTTTTTTTTTTTTAAATCAATCTGATTCTTTTAAATTTTATTTTTTCTTATTTTATACATCAATCCTAGTTCCCTCTCCCTCCCATCTTCCCATGCCCCCCAGAGACCCCCTATCCCACTCCCCATCCAGTCCCCAGGGAGGGTGAGGCCTTCAATGAGGGATCACCATAGTCTGTCAAATCATTTGGAGTAGGCCCTAAGCCCTCCCCACGTCTCTTGACTAAGGGAGCATCTCGCCATGGGAAATAGGCTCCTGTAGTCCATTCCTGCACTAGGGACACATCCTGGTTCCACAGACAGAGGCCCCATAGACTGTCCAGGCCTTCTAACTGAACCCATGTTCAAAGGGTCTGGGTTGTTCCGATCCTGGTCTCCCACCTATCAGTCTGGGGTTCATGAGCTCCCCGTGTTCAGGTCAGCTGTTTCTGGCTGTTACTACTTCTTGCAACTCACAGTCTTTTAATTCCAAATGCCACCCCCAAAATGCTGTATCTCATAAACCCAGAGAAAGTTTGGTAAACCGATAATTTATAAATTACTTTTAAGAGTATTCTACTCAGTATACATGATCAAAAATATTTCCTGAGCTAATGAGATGGTTCAGTGGGCAAAGGTCAAGGCTGCCAAGGCTGACAGTCTAGTTCAAACCCTGGAATCTGTACAGTGGAAGGAAAGAACTGACCCCTCCAAGTTCCCTTCAACTTTCAGACAGGCCCAGGCACAATCCTACTACCCCACAAATACTAAGTCAGTATAAATATTTTTTCTCTATTTTTAGATCCTTAAAATGAATAAGCAAATATTTATAGGTTCTATTTATAAAAACAGAATAAAAAATTTTAAATATTAGCAAATTACAATGTATGTAAAAGTTGTAGTATATGGGGCTGGAGAGATGACTGAGTGGTTAAGAGCACTGGCTGTTTCCAGAGGACTCAGATTCACTTCCCAGTATCCACATGCTGGCTCACAACTATGTTTCCAGGTCCAGGGGATAGGATGCCCTCTTCTGGCCTCCACAGGCACTAGGCACATAAGTAGTATATAAACATACATGCTGGCAAAACACATGTACAAACCCACTACTCTGATTATTTAAAAAATAAAGCATTAGGGTGAGGAGAGAGAAGTGAATACTGTTCTGTGCGACAGATTAACAATAGGACCTTCTGTGCTCTTCAGCTGAACTACACCCACAACTCAGAGTGGCAAGTTTTAGAAATATAACAAGTCAGGCATAGTGAGTGGTGCACACCTTTAATCACAGAGGCAGGAAAAGTTCTGTGAGTTTGAAGCCAGCACAGTCAACATAGTGAGTTCCAGGATGGCAAAGGCTACATAAGTAAGAGTCTGTCTAAAAGACAATTAGAAGTTTATCAACCAATCACAAAGTAGAGAATTCATGTAAATTCTTATTCAGCCAGCCTACAGAAAAGAAACTCTTATTGAATTTATGAACTGACTGGAAATCTGAACATTTACAAAGTATTTAGTGGTGTTAAACAGTAACTAATAGTTTTTTAGATGCCATAATAATACTTTTAAAAACAGTCTTTGTCTTTTACAGATAAATATACCAGGATGAAACCAAATACAAGCTGGGAGAACTTGTGTGATATGAGGCTACAGACAAGTCATAAGTTATCTTCTGAAACTAGGTCATAAGTACATGGAGACAAACTACATCTCTTTATTTGAAATCCCCATCACAAAAGCTAATTAAAAATACACTGTACTCAGACAATTCAGTTTCTCATGTTGGTTTCTCTTTAACAATGCACTTAAACAATGAAGTACAGATTTGAATTATCTAAAGAACAACAAAGACGTCAATCTGAATAAAGTAACACAGTACTACAACTTTTTATTTTATATTTTATTTTATTTTATTTTATTTTATTTTATTTTATTTTGGGAATAGGATCTCACCCTGTAGCCCTGGCTGTCCTGAAACAAGCTATGTAGACCATCTTGTCTAGAACTTGCCTCTGCCTTCCAGGTCTAGGATTAACGGCATGCATTATCACACCCAGCTAGTATACCAACTTTTAAAGTTCAACATTGATATAAACAAGTGAGAAAAAGGCAGGCAAAAGAACATTTAAAGGATGGGAACTTTTGAAGTATATTCACTATTTAATTATATATATATATATATATAGTGTGTGTGTGTGTGTGTGTGTGTACATATATATATATTTAAATTTCTCCAGCTTTGTATGAAGGTTATGATAGTTTAAGCTCTCTGCCTCTTCCACCAACCTATGCTTAATAAATTGTCAAAATTCTCCTCCAGATTCCATTTTCCCATGAAGTCACTGTTCACAAAGATGAACTAGATTTCACTATTTCTGCTTCAACAACAGCACGTTTAGGCTTGATGTTTTGATCTGTTATCTATTTTAGCACTACTCTTAGCACTTTCATCATTTCAGGAGCTAGGAATCAGCCTGTCCTTAGCTAAGTTTACATTCTCTACTGTACAAAAGTGATTTCAAGGTCCTATTTTTGAGGCAACAACAACAACAACAACAACAACACAAAACCATTTCCAGTCTAAGGAATAGACTTATCTTTGCTTAATGCTATCTATATCAGCAAAAGTTACTTTTATTAAAATACATTTTCCATCCTCATCACACACTAAAACAGTATCAATTGCTGTTCAAATAGAAAAATCAGTTACTTAGCATACAATATCCAATACTAATTAAAAACTGAAATTGCTACTATAGAAAGTCCCCCTCTCCCCCTTCCCAAGAGGTATGACTCACATCTCTGTCTTTTGCTCTGCTCTATTTTACTACAAATCTCCCTGTACTTCTTCAAGGAAAACCTTTTCCCAACCTTACCTATTCTTCAAAATCTTTTCAAAAACCATTTCTTTTATATGCTAGAATTGGTCCACCACTGCTACTACAAAACATACTTTTCAATTTTTAACATTTATTTTATTTTTAATTATGTGCATGCATGTGTGTATGTTTGTGTATTTGTGATGTGAGGGGTATATTTAAGTGAGTGTAGTGCCTGGAAAGTCCAGAAGAGGGCATTGGATCTTCCTGCAGCTGAAGTTACAAGAGGTTGTGAGCCATTCAACATGGGTTCTGGGAACTGAACTCAGGTCCTTTGCAAGAATAGTATATACTCTTCACCACTAAGCTATCTTTCTAGCCCTTGTTTTAATTTTATTGTTATTATCATTGTTGTTACTGTTATACTGCTGTTGTTATTATTATTGTGTGTATGTATATGTGTGTGCACATGAATGAACATGTGGGTGTACCAGGGTACACCTGTGGAGGTCAGACGGCAACTTTCAGAAATCAATTCTCTCCTTCTACCATGAATTCTGCACATGGAACTCAAGTTGTTAGGTTGTACATCTCACTGGCCCTGTAAAAACTCCCTTATCTCTGAACCTCCCAAAACATCTGCTTTGTTTTGATAAACCCAGAGCACTTCCTACTACATTCTTAATTATTTGTTCAACATTTTCTCTTTTCTCTATAACTTACACTACTGGAAGGTTGCTGTTGTTTGTATCTAGAGATGTTCAAGCCCACGTGTTAATCTCAGTCCCCAGCTTGCATCTATCAGCAGAGTCTAACCAGCGCAAGAGTTACTACAGTGCATCTCTTGAGGGATAATGGGATGCCATCTTTGTCCCACTCTCTTTCACAACTCCAATAGAAGGTGAACAGTTTTACTGTACTGTGGACCTCTACCATAATGTACTTACTCCCTCACTACAGGCTCAAAGCAAAAAGGCCAACTGACTGTGGACTAGAAACTCCAAAATTGTAGCCTAAAAATAAGTTCATGACATCTCAGTGAATTAATCACATCAGGTATTATCACAGTAAAGCAAAGCTGATAGCAAAAGGACGAGTTGACTCCTGATTAATGTCTTCTCGTCCTCTCAGTTTTAGGACTACACAGGCCTATAAGATATTCAATAAGTAACTGCTGAAGAGAAAGCCGAAGAGTATTACATTGTTGACAATACTTACTGTATGGTTCTCGGAGCAGTGCAGGAGGTGAGAACTTAATAAAATAATCAATTACACACAACATTAGCTGAAATGAGATTACCAGATCATCTTCCATTTGTAATACTTCTCCTAAAAATGAAGAAGATCCACATTTAAACATGTTAAATATTATATTTATCTATTAATTTACTTACCTGTGTGTGTGTACATGCATACTTGTGCACATGTTAGTGTGTGTACATGCATGTTTATGCACATGTTTGTGAGCACAGTGTGTGTGTTGTGTTTGTGCATGTATCATAACACATGGGTGTCACTCTGAAGACAACCTGGAGGAATTAGCTCTCTTCTTTTACTATGTGGGTCCCAGTGACTAGACTCAAGTTTCCAGGTTGGTGGCAATTGCCTTTATATGCAAAGCCATCTTACTGGCTTCAAGATTCCCGTTTTTTTAAGGAAAGGTAGAGATTAGTACCTTTAAGTCAGAAAAAATATACGTAATGGTATATCTATATGCTCATTCATTTGCTAATCACTAGAGTCACTAGAGCCAGATAAACAGATAAACGCTGTTCTCTCTCTCTCTCTTTTTTTTTGCAAAAAAATCAAAATAAAAAAATGAGATTTAAGATATAAATGAAATTAGAAATCTAGGTAGTGTTAATCTACCCTTAGAACTTTAAGATTAAAGGTTATACTAATCAACCCTTATTAAAGTCATCTGGCCATTATCTTTTATAAAATTTGCTTCCTATTTTGGTGTGACCTACAGAACTCATCACTTCCAAGAACCATGCTAAAGCATGATGCATGTTAATCTTTCACTCTAAATATTTATAAAAAGTATCTCATATACTCAATTTAAGCCCCTACAAAATATTACACTAACCAAAACCATCAAGAAATAACAAACTCAAACCAGGCAGTGATGGTGCACACCTTTAATCTCAGCATTTAGAAAACAGAAGCAGATAGATCTCTGTCAGGCCAGCCTGGTCTACAAAGAGTTCCAAGACAGTCAGGGCTACACAGAGAAATCCTGTCTCAAAAAAACAAAAACAAAAAACAAAAAAACAAAAACCCAAAACAACAACAACAAAAAAACCTCAAAACTAAAAAATAAACTCAGAATATAATTAAAGGTCATCTCTAAATAATTTTTTAACATAATATTCTAACAGTTTATGTAACAAATATATAACTATAAGGCTTGTAGAAATAAATGCATGTAATAGGTACCTATGCATAATATAAATTATGATAAAATCCAGCAAGTGTCTATTTGCATATGGCTCTATTATTTTTAAGAAAGACATGTAGGGGTCAGAGAGATTGCTGCTCTTGCAGAGGACACAGGTTATGCTCCCAGCACCCATATGGTAACTCACAAGTGTCTGTAATTTTCAGTTCAATGAAACCAATGTCCTCTCTGGCCTCCACGGGTACCAGGCATACATGTGGTACATATACATACATACATACATAAAAGCAAAACACTCTTATGTACAAGATAAAAATAAATACTATTTTTTTTAAATAAAGGAGAAGTTGGATTTGACTCACTTTCTACCTTTGGGGTATTATCTGCTAAGCTGGTAATAATAACAGCAAATATTGAAACTCCCAAAATGTGTGAGCAAATGGATAACCCTGTATCAGGTGGGTGTTTTAAGACCATTTGGTATGGTATAAAAGTATTTTTGCAATGAATTCAGTGAAGAAATACTATAGGAGGTGTAAACAACAAATTAAAAGTGTATGCCATGAATATGTCACCAGGAAATACATTCACTTGTGTGCTAACTAAAAGTTAATGATGGTAAAGAAAAGGTGAGCTTGCTGTCAGACACCAGGCACTTCCAGGAAAGAAGAGCAGAGAAAAGTCAGATGAACAGCTTCTCTGTTCCAATAACACTCTAACAGGGACACACAGCAGCCAAGTGCTAGCAGTGACAATACCAAATCTGGAACAACTCTCTAGGGAATACAAACTAACTGTACATTAAGTATACAGGGAATGAAGGGAGAGTCTCTCAAACTACCGCAAAAAAACATTAGCCACATCAAGTTCTATAACATGAAGGAGAAGAGAACACATAAGAGAAAAAGAAAAGTCACAAAAGGGGAAAAATCAGAGAATCTAATAGGAAGAAAATACTTTTAAAACAAACAAACAAGCCATCCTGAATTATGGTGAACTCCCAGTGCTTGGGGTCCATGATAAAAGGCAATATAAAAAGATCTTACATATAATACAAAGTTGGGGATGTAAGTCAGTAGCAGAGCATGTGCCTGGCATTCATGAGCTTTGCGTTCAATTCCCAGCATTGCCAAAAAGACAAAAAGAAAAATGATTAAAATAAGAGAAACAAATATGGGAAACAAAACAACCTGACATAATATTCAAAGAAAACCCATTGTTAAGATGTCTTAAAAAAAAGAATAGAATTTCTAGTAAAAAAAAAAAAAAAAAAGAGCTGGGCATTGGTGTCGCACACCTTTAATCCCAGCACTTGGGAGGCAGAGGCAGGTGGATCTCTGTTGAGTTTGAGGCCGGCCTGGTCTACAGAACAGGACAGCCAAGGCTATACATTGAAACTCCTGTCTTGAAAAACAAAACAAAAAAGTGAATGAATGCAGAATGAAACAAATAAATAGGAACCCAAAAGTAAAGGTATTAACCCTCAAATTTAAGTTTCATTTACTATTATTTTTTGCATATGAACATTTGCCCACCTATATGCTGGTGGCAGGAAGGCCAGAGGAGGGTAACAAATGTATTGGAACTGGAGTAACAGATTGTGAGCGGACATGTGGAATGAAACCAGGAGTCTACTGAAAGTGATTTAATTACAGAGCTATCTCGTCAGACCTAAATTCCAAGTTTAAAAAAGAACACATTAAGTATTCAGCAACTAAATGACAGGAGGAAATTAAACAAGCCTCATGTTTTTCAAAATCAACATTCATTCCTAGAAAATACTGCCTTAAGGGAAAAAAATGACTCAAGAACAGGAAACACAGTCAAGTTGTCTTTCAAGTATATATGCGGTGGACATTCTCCATTAACATGGCAAGCATATAGAATATGACATCAAGGGCCTAGTTTTTTAAAATTCCTTAGGATGGAGAGATGGCTCAGCAGTTAAAATAACTGATCCAATCCAGCTAGCTAAGAAATGGATCAAAATCAATAACTCAGAAACAGAGAAGCTATAATAAAGTTGTAATAATGGGCACAGAATGCATTCAAATACAGAACAGAGACTAAAGGCATGTAGTAACTATAGTAATAGATGAATAAATGTTATTGTTTGATAATGAAAGCAGTAGAATGTATTAACTAGAAAGTGGGGAGAGGGAGGAGGATGTACTTTTCAAAGTAGATTAATGTACACTGCTGTAGAAATCCCTCTTCCTATCTTTGGCCATACCATCCTGGTTAGTACTTGGATAAGAGAAATCCCTCTTCACTAATGGTACTTTGATGGTGTGATGGTTTGAATGAAAATGGCCTTCATAGACTCATAGAGAGTGGCATTATTGGAGGTGTGGCCTTGTTGGAGGACATGTCACAGGTGTAGGTGAGTTTTGAGGTTTCAGATGCTCAAGCAAGGTCTGGTGTCTCACTTTTATCTTCCTGCTGCTGTGGATCCAGCTCTTCTCCAGCACTGCGTTTGCCTGCATGGCACCATGCTTCCTGCCATGATGACAATGGACTGAACTCTAAACTGTAAGCCAGTCCCAACTAAATGTTTCTCTTTATAAGAGTTGCTGTGGTCACAGTGTCTCTTCACAGCAAAAGAAGCATGAAGGCAGACAGGATTCAGGCTGCTTTCCAATAGCACAGTATACCAGATTCTCTTATTTGTTGACTACTCATCACAGTTTTATTACATTTTACTTGTCTCCCATCATTTTCTATTTTCTCAAAGTCAGAAGAAGAAAATTATGAACATTCACCCTGAATTTGGTACAGGTACTAACATTTAACCACTACATTTCCCCCTTTTCATTGTATTAACAAATGTCAAAATAAAAACTGAAAATAGAAAAATAAAGATTACAACAGGAAAAATTTTAAGAAATATCATGTAAAGTGACTGAACACTTGTTATTTCCACTTATTACTTTTCTTTTGTAGAATTCAAATAAAGTTAATTTTTAAATTTTACAATTCACTAGGCACTGACTTCCATCCCCAGCACTGCTAAAAGGGAAAATGAGCAGAAAACAGACGAGAAGGGGGGAGTAGGAAGTAAAGCAGGAAGAAAAGACAGGAAATGAAACATTTCTAATGATGTATCTATTATCATAACTACAAAAATGGTCTACAGTTAATAAGCCATGCAGAAAATACAGTGGAAGGATATAGTAATTGAATAAAAGTTTCCATACTACTCCAAATGAACAACTTAATCATTATATTTGATACATCAGCATGCAATAACATGTTCATTTACCTTTAGCTAGTAAAAAAGTGATCCAAGAAATTTTTAGCACCAACATAGAATTTATTTCAGTAGATATCCTGGTAAACAAATACAAAGCAATAAAAAAAATTAGACACTGACAAAGTTTTTCAGCTTTACTTTTAGGTAGTTTGTTTTGTTTTAAATTGTAGACTTGAGTTAAATAATGGAATGCAACCCTCTTTAAAAGCACAATTTACACCTGAACTCAATTTATCTCAGTTCATTTGGTGTGCCTACCAAGATATTTATTCTAAACTAAAATTATAAAAGCCCAAGGTACTTTAATTTGTTTCTAATTACCTTTATACTTGTTTGCCGTTTGTTTTCTAGTTATTAGAATTAACAGCTTTATATAAATTGATAAATGCACAATTTTCATTTCTAAGTAGCATTTCAATGTTACTGCTTTAATGGGGCAGAAAATCTTCAGGACTACTTGAGCTATTTCCAGAGAAGAACATGGACATACTGTTCTGCCATGTGGTAGACAGTTTCAAGATAATTTAGGATTTGTAATTGAGATGGTGTGTGTGTGTTTTGTCTACAAGTGCATCCATGTACCACTTGTGTGGTAGGTGCTTTCAAGGGCCAGAAGAGGTCTTCAGATGCCATGGAACTGGAGATATAGACAGTTGTGAGTCACTATGTGGAAGCTGGGGATCAAGCTTGGTCCTCTGGAGAAGGAGTGTTCTTAAGCAGAGTCTTCTCTACATACCCCTAATTTAGAATGTACTTGTTCTTATACAAAAGCATGCAGAGCCTTGTTAACACAATCTCAGTGATAGATCCTCAATAAGCATTTAAAAGATAGACTGCATTTTCCTCAGAACAGTGACAGAGCACACTGAATCAATTTCCAACTAATTAGTTCTTTGCAATATAAGGCATGCATTTTTAGAGCAACATAAACAGGATTTTATCACTTCCTTTTATAAAGTAGTATGTTACCAAAAGTAACCTTAGTGATATCAGTATGTCTGAGATTAGTCCAGAAAAAATAGATTTTTTTAGTGAAGAGTAACATGATTTAAACTACTTACACACTGCTGGGTTGTGTCAAATATATAAGCTCACATGTCCTGAAAGAAATAAATAATTTCATTAACATGATGGCTTTTTTAAAAAGTAACTTTTGAAATACTACTGCAGCATGAATCATAAGCACTCTAAAACAAAGTTAAAATATATCTACCTATTACCAAGTGACCTTTCATAGCATCATGTCCAATGACAAAAGGACTAGCTTTCTGTCACTCACTTTTAAATCAAAACCTATGATAATATCAGGATCTTAGGTCAGGGGCTAACTATTGAATATCTAACTAGTAAGTCATATATATTCATAAAGTTCACCTACAATAAATAAGCTTTGGCATCACAATGTTCACACTCCAGAAAATCGTACAAGTAAGATGGGAAAAGAAAACCTTGGTTTGATACAGGGTCGACAACATTAAAGCTAAATTATTCCATAAGATTAGTCAATAAAAAATATAAATCCCGTTTACTAAGTCCAGGGTGGCCTTTTAAAGACAAATGAGACTATGTCATTCCCCAGTGTAAAATCACTCTTCAACTTCTCTGCCTGCAAGGCACAGTCCTAGCTCACTACCAATCAGGCCTCTCCCTACCTTTCAGACATTCAGACTTAGCACTTCAAAGTAAATCTTTCTACTGTTTTTTATTTTGTACACATACTTGTCACATGCTTAGTATGCCTGGTTCTAGTCCCCACTCACTTTGCTTCATATGTTTCTATTTCTACTCCCTATTCAGGATTTTCTTCTTCTCTAGCTTTTTTCCTTAGTCAAAATCACCAGTACTGGGGTTACCCTTCTCACTAAGTTAAGATATATAATACATCACATCATTCCTGCCTAAATACAATACTCTACAATAAAGCATCACAATCATTATTGTATTTATTCTTTTTCGTATATACATGTTTGGGTTGGTTCATATGTATATAAGCAGAGACCTGAGGTTGACATCAGGAATCTTCTTCAATTGTTCTTTCATCTTATTCTTTAAACAAAGGTCACTCAATCAAGCCCAGAGCTCATGGATATAGCAGGGTTCTTGATGGGGTTTAATTTGTTTGCAACAAAATAGCTGACATCATAAAGTTTCTTAAAATATATTCCATAAAATACTTCTTTCATAAGATCTTCACTTAAATGCTGTTATGGTCTGAATGTGAAATATTTCCAACAGACTCATACTTAAGAGAATCACTGCGGTGGCCTTGAGGCTTTAATAGCCCAGACTCACTTTCTGTTCACGTACTCTGCTTCCTTTTATGGATGCCCTGCCACCATGCTCGCTGAACATCTTCCTCACTATGAGAAACTGTATCCCTCTGGAACTATAGATCAGAATAATTCCTTTCTCATTCAAGTTCTCTGTGTGGGAGGTATTTTATCACAGCAACAGAAAGCAACTAAGACAAATATATGTATAACCCCATTTAGAAAATGCTGAACTCAACCAGACAGATTCATTTTACCAAATCTCTAAACACCCATCACCTTGGTACTTTGTGACTGTCTAAGGGGATTCAGATACACTATTATGCAGTGCCTTCCAAACAGACAATGTCTTTTTTTCTTGTTTTAAAAGCTAATATTTGGGCCTGTGAGATAGCTCAGCTGGTAAAGTTTCTTGCTGCTGGGCCTGACAACATAAATTTGAAACTGGGACCCAAATAGTAAAGGAGAAACCACACCTCCACATCTGTGTCATGGCACACATTTTCCCACATACACATGTACAGCAAGTAAATAATAATATAAAAATAGAAAGCTAATATTCATGAAATTTTTATTGTTTATACAAAGTCACTGAAAAAAGCACTCTTTATGTATTACCTCATTTAATATATTAAGCACTTAACAGGTATGTGATGGTTATTTTTGGTTGTTAACTTGACTACATCTGGAATTAACTAAAACCCCAAAATAGAAGGCACAGCTGTGAGGAATGTCTGCCTAATTTGAAATGGGAAGATCTACTTCTAATCTGGATCTCTGAGGTTGGAAAACACACAAGATTTAATCCAGATCTTGAGGTGGAAGGCACACCTGACCTTCCATTAATAGCCAGCCATTGCTGGATTGGCTGGACCACAACCTGTAAGTCTTTGTTATCATTTCCCTTTCACTATATAGATTCATTCTATAAGTTCTGTTACTCTTGAGGACCCTAACTAATAGGTACTCTCATTAACTTGTTTTAGACATTAGAAAACAAAGTGCCCAACTTAGGCAACTCATTTATCCAGGATCATACAGTACATGCTCATGATTAGGTTAGAATCCAGATCTAACCTAATGACTACTTTTCCACCAAGCCCTACTATAGCTTTTCTTGTTTTGATAGATAACATGTCCAACTACTGTTTTTGATAGAGAAAACGAAGGGTGGATACTTTATAATGCAGAATGAAATCTACACATAACTTCTGTAAACAGCCCCAGTCTAGGTAGTGCCTCAGAGGAATGCAACAAGGCTAAACAACTATAAGAGTATGTAAACCAAGTTTCATAAACAGAGGTGATAATGAGGGCAAACTGCAGGATACAGAAGATAGAGAAGCACCGTCACAAGAATCTCAAGCTGAACCAGAGTGGCAGGGCTAGCTTTGGAACACTGACTGCTACTGTTCCCTTTCCCTGTACAGTTTGCTAGTTAGATGACAGGAAAGAGTTCTGTGAGTTAATCGGTGGTTTCTCCAATTTCTGATTCTCTAAATGAAGCACATATTAAAGACTCAAATCCTTATTGCTTACTGGTGCTAATGGTCATCATGAACTCTCATATTCCAGTTAGTTTCTGTGAAATTTGTTGTACTGGATCCCAATGACCAACCTGGAAATACTGCTGTTCATACTGGCCATTAGGAAATAGGATACAGGAAGATATTGAACACTTCAAAATTGTTTATATAAACAATTCTAAAGCTTTTACATTTCAATATATAGTAGATATAATATTCTTTTCTTCTTTCTCCTCTGAATTTCTGGCATCTAAGAAATTCTGAAACATTCTTTTTCCCATCCTTCCAAACTTCTTAAAAATTACTTTTTGAAATACAGACACAAGGAAATTCATGTATAGTCTTAAGATTACATGAATATAAAGCAAAATGTTGGGTTAATGGTATTTCTATTGATCACTGACTGTTCTCTGTTTAGAGAAAAAGATGGCAAGTCACCTAAACAAAATATTCTGTAAAACCTAAAACTCACTTATGAGATGACTCCCATTTCTAACATCCTTTTCTATTTTCCCCTCAATTCCCCGGATATCAACTGCAATTATAAGTGGAAAGAATAATAAATCAATAAACATGAAAACAGGAACTAGTGTCAAAGCAGAGTACTGATGTCAGACAAGAGAGTAAAACTACCTGGAAGTACCAATTAAAATTATTATAGTAAAAATGTGGACAGAGAAATCTTACAGGGCCCCACCCTAGACAAATAACTACAGGCAATCAAGAAATGCTGAGAGTGGGAAAAGTAACCTTCCCCCAGGGAGGAGCCCATTAACTGGTGGTTATCCAATACCAAATGGTTAGCCCTGAAATCATATACATAGAAGTAACACTAAATAGACTCAGCAGGGTATAATTACAGACTTCGTGTACATATAACAACAACAAAGAAGATGAGGCACAGATTTAAAAAGAAGCAGACACACAGGGTGGGAGGTCTGGGACGAGTTGGAGGAAGGAGAGTGAATGGAGAGAAAAGATGTAATTTTATTTTAATAATAAAAATAGAATAAAAAATTTGTAGCAAAAAGCAGTAATTTACTATATTGTATCCCAAATTAACCCTAGCCCTCAAATTCTAGATCTACAAATAAACTGATGATCTTATTTTTTGTTTTGTATGTTTTTTAGTACTGATGTGTGTAAAATTTTCTTTTGCTCTTCAAGGTTCATTTCATTCTTATTTATGTCTATGTGAGTGTATCTCTGTTGTTTATACACATGTCCATCCAGGTGTCCTGCACAGGCCAGAAGCGGGAGTCACAGGTAGTTGTGAGTCACTGGAAATGGATACTGGGGGTCGAATTCCCATAATCTGCAAGAGCAGCAAGCATTCTTAACCACGGCGCACCACTCCAGCCCACTATAATTTCCTTAACAACTGGTTCAGTGAAGTTTTTGCTTACCTTGCTTACTATGAATGGGAAACCTCTACAATTCCATCAAGCTTCTTTTGAATTATCTCATGCTATGCATTATTGGCTTAGTTTCTCCCTTGTGCACTGGCACAATAAAATAAAAATCCTGATGATAACTTATGTTGGAAAAATACTGATGACAGCTTATGTTGGAGAGGATGTGGAGTAAGGGGAACACTCCTCCACTGTCAGTGGGAATGTAAACTGGTGCAGACACTTTAGAAATCAATATGGCAGCTTCTCAAAAAATTGGTAATCAATCAAAAACTTCAAGACCCAGTTACACCAATCATGGGCAAACACCCAAAAGATGCTCAATCATACTGCAAGGACACTTGCTCAATTATGTTCATAGCAGTTTATTCACAATAGCCAGAACCTACAAACTAGATGCTCTTCAACTGAATAATGGATAAGGAAAATGTGGTACATTTACACAGTGGAGAATTACTCAGCTGTAAAAAAATAATGACCTCATGAAATATGTAGGCAAATGGATGGAAATCATTCTGAGTGAGGTAACCCAGACCCAGAAAGGCAAACATGGTATGTACTCACTCATAACTGGATATTAGGAGTTAAGTATAGGATAACCAACCTACAATTCATAGACCCAGAGAGGCTAGATAATAAGAAGGGCCCAAAAAAGGGATGTGTGGATTTCCCTGGGAAGGAGAAATAAAGGAGATCTCCTGGGTAAACTGAGGGTGGGAGAAATAGGGGGATGGAAACTTAAGATAGCAGGTTGGGCAGGCTGGGTGCTGGAGGCGGGATGGGGGCAGGATAGAGGGGGAGAGTAATAAGACATCTTGATGGAGGTGGTATTTTGAAGTTAGGGAGAAATCTGGTGCCAAGGAAATCCCCAGGAATCTGCAAGGATGACCCCAGCTAAGACTCCTAGCAATAGTGGAGAGGGTGCCTGACTGGCTATCTACTGGAACCAGACTGGTGACTACCCTATTTGTCATCAGATGTAGGCAGATGTGGAGATCCACAGATAAGCACTAGGCCAAACTCAGGGAGTCCTGCTGAAGAAAGGGAGAAGAAACTGTATAAGCCAGGAGGGGTAAAGTCATGATGGGGAAACCCACAGAGACAGATGACCTGAGCTCACTGGAGCTCATGGACTCTGGACCAACAGATAGGGAGTCTACATGAGATGAATCTAGGCCCTCTGCATGTGTGTGACAGTTGTGTAGCTTGGTCTGTTTGTATGGCAACTAGCCATGAGACCAGTACCTGTCCATGGCACTTAACTGGACTGGAAACTATTCCCCAAGCTGGATTACCTTGCCCAGCCTTGATGCAGTGGAAGGAGCTTGGTCCTGCCTCAACTTGATGTACCAAGCTTTATGCAAGCCCATGGGAGATCTGCCCCTTTCTGAATGGAGATGGAGGAGGAATGGATGGGGAGGGGGATAGATGGAGGTAGGGGGTGAACAAGAGGAGAAGGGAGGGAAAACTGTGGTTGGTATGTAAAATAAATGAAAAAAGTTATTAAATAAAATAATGAATAAATAGATAAGTGAAAGCAAGCATAATTATGATTTTCCAGTTGAACAGTACAGGTAGACTCTTCTTGACTACCACGTGGAATACAGATCACAACTGAATAGCACAGGTCACACATCTTCCATTGACCATGTAATTCTTTCTAAGCTGGAAGAAGTTAAAATTTAGAACACTACTAGACAGGATGGTAAGCAAGCTCAAAGTCTGAAGAAGCAAAAGACAGGGAAGTCTAGTAAAAGCAGCTAATTTGGGGCAAGCATCCAGAATGTTTATGAATAGATAAAGTACCAAAGAATTAATAAAAAAAATAATAGCAAAAGGGATTAGGCTACAAGATAGTACTTAATAGTTTCATTAAATACATAACAATTCCAGATTAAATCTAACTAAACAGTGATGTGAACATTTGGAGTATAAAAATAAAGATCAAAAACCGACGGTGTAAGCCTAATGATACTTTTATCTTACCGTTCTAATTTGCTGTAGAGTGCACATAACACATTGTACTTCTTCAATAGTCTTGACACAGCATTATCAACTTTGGTACTGGTATCAATTTCTTTCAGCAAGTCAAAGAATTTATAGACACTATAAAGAATAGAAAAAGAGTGCATGAGTAGCTATCAAATTTTGTTATTTCATTTTCAAAGCATATATATTTCAATTCAGAAGATTACTAGCTCTACACTAAATCACTGTATGTCCTTGGGAAGGGTTGCACTTGTTTTTGCATTTTACTTGAAGAAACCCATGCCCCAATATCTTCCTACACTGACTATATCTATTTGAAGTTAAGAAAACAAAAAAAACATGGGCATGTATATTTGTTTCTAAACATATATGTAGGTTTTAGATTAAGTACATTTTAAGGGAGTATCATGTGATGCTTTCATACATGTAAGGGCTACAAAATGAAGGTAAACTTATCTAAATCCTGAAACATGTATTGCTTGCACATGGCAAAACATTTAAAATACATTCTTTCTGACTTCTGAAACACACTGTGCCCATTACTAACAGTCATCTGTATCTGCATGTTTTTTTTTTTTAAAGAAGTTCCTATTGGTTCATTCAATTCCAACACAAAATCACACAGTTCACTCTAGTGCTTCCATTTTCACATTCAAAAGCTCTGTTCTTGTTTGTTCATTCTTTGAACGAATAGCCATCTTTCACCCCTAAAGCCTTTTACTCCTCAACAAGGACAGACTCACTTAACATGGTGCACTGCATCCAAGCCTTCCCACATCTTCCTTGTACTATACCTCTCAAACTAGCTGCCCTGCTTGGTCTCTGACACTGCAGACCAGACAGCCCATGTCAGGCTGCTCTGCACATGTAGATGTTCCACCATGTGAATGTCTGCCTCACCTTGTTCTGGTACTTTTTCTGCACCACTTTGCATTTCCTTGTCACATACACACTGACATTCTTTGTCTTACCAAAAGCTTTAGGACTGAATATTTGGAGAAAGAAAAGAAAAGCTGGCTAAAATTTTAAATTGTTAAGTGACTTCCAGTCATTCATTGTTTTCTATAAAACTAATCTTCAATATACATTCTTTCAATAGCACAGTGCAGACAAAGTTATCAGATACATCATATACATCAACTGTCATCTCCTCTTCCTACTACTCCTGATCTCACTATATATCCCCAATTGAACTGGAACTCGCTATGTAGACCAATCTGGTCTTGAACTCACAAAGATCAGCCTGCCATACACAACCACACCTGACTTCATACAATAATCTCTAATTAATTTTGCATATGAAACTGTATCAAAGCAGCTAAGTGAACCAAATAGTAGTCATTAGAACTACTACAGGCTGTCGAACAGCTAGAAACATCTTCAGCTAAGGCAGTTAAGATAGCACACGTCTATAGTCCCAGCACTGGGAAGTCTAAGGTAGATCACTTAGGTCCAGGAGTTTGAGACCTGCCTGGATAATACAAGGCTACATACCAATTGAAACAAACAAAAAAAGACTGAGCTAATTAGCATAAGGCAAAGAACATTTGTCAAAGAGTATTAAAAGTTTTCATAACACAGAGGGGATGAAGCAGTGTTGATGAACTATAAGAAAAAGCAAATAAGGAAGCAGGAATGGCAGAAGATAACAAAGATCAAGAGGCTAACTAGAAAAAAACTATTTTGAAATTTTATCGTAACAGAGTTTAGACAGCTACTAAGAAATGCTAAATTTAAAATAGGGGACTAGGGTCAAAGAATGAATTGTCATTCTCTATAGGCTCTTAGTTTACATTAACTTATCTTGCATATGATTAGAAGATAAGGAAGGGGGTAGAAGAAAAGAAAGAAAAAAAGACATGTATTGAGTAAATGTGTAGAGTCCAGGAAAAAAGAAACCAACCTTAAAGCAGTCCATATGTTTATAGGATTACACCAATATCTATCCTGAGAGGGAATGAATACCATTGGAACTTGTTCTAACAAAGCTGCCTTTTTCTAAGGGTAATTTAGAAGAAGGGAGGGAGGTGGTTAATGCCTTATACTATCACAGGCATTCACTCTTGGGAACTCTTTATGTTATTTGTGTGTTTTTTTTTAGATATACATATATGTATTTATCTATTTATAGAGACACTGTATACTTTTAAAAGTAGTAATAAAAATGCTATAAAATCTAATAATCTACTTAATTTAACTAAAAACACAAATTACATTTCATTATAGATTATCTCACTTAAGAAGAAATATATTTATTTACCAATCTGGTTAAATTATTTACTGCTGTATTTGTAAATATACTACAAATAAAATAACAGAAGTCCTGTAAGTTTGCTTAAGACAAAGTCTGTTGAGTACAAATTAATATACTTTTGAAGCTCAAAAAATTGCTAAGAAATATGTGGGTCAAGTATCATAATAAATACTGATTATAGAGCAGTTTTTAAATGTCTGTAATTAAAACATCTACTATGCTAAAGTCTTCAAGTTAAACCTTATTTAAATTTAAGATAGACTCACTACTTTTTAAAAGATTTATGATTTTTAATTCTAGTTACGTGTGTGTGTGAACACGTGTGCATGCGAGCATGTCTTTGTACAGGTTATGTTGTGCATGTGTCCATGACCATCAGGGGACCAGGGTTCAGTTCCCAGCGCCCACATGATGGCTCACACCACCTATAACTCCAGTTCCAAAGGAACTGCTGCCATCTCCAGGCACGGCACACGGTGCACTTACATGCAAGCAAAACATAAGATAAAAAATAATAAATATTTAACAACAACAACAACAACAAAACCTTAAATAACCTTTAACCAACCCTATCAGAGATTGGCAATTCACCACTGGTCCTGAATATATTCTGTTTAACTTAATTTCAGCATTCCCACCAATTTATTAAAGTGTATTCAAACTTTAAAAGCACTTTTAAATGGTAGAACTTGTATGTCAGCATTTTTACCTGGTTTCTATGGTTTTCTGTAGCTCAGTAAAAGTGAATGGCATCTCATCTAGGTCAACTGCTGCAACAAAGATGCAGATGCCCCAGAGCTCCTTCTTCTTTTGAATATATCCTTCCTAGGAATGAAAAGGTTCACGCATTTTATTAACTCATTTATACGCCAGATGCGATGTTAAACCTGAATTACATATGGCTTTTCTCATTAAAGATAAAAATGTATTTTTAAATTCTTATAATGGCATATACTTGAAAATACTTCATTTTATATTAATATAACAAACACAAATTTTAAACTGTAAGACAAAAAATTACAAGAAAGATCAAAAGGTTAAACCATTTTTTCCTTTGTAAACTCAGAGTCAGCCAGTTCCATGATACATATTATTTTCTTAGTAACCCAGTATCATTAAAGCTACATTAAAAGATTCCAGAATTTTTAACTTTTTTTCCAGAAAAAAAAAAAAGGCTGACTTCCTTATCAGAGTATACTTCTTTTTCTCTAATTCATCTGTCTTTATTTCCCTTTGCTCATACATATATTTTCTGGCCTTGTGCAATTTCTTAATTAATCCACTTGCACAATGGATTGAATGCAAATCTCACTTAGTAAGAATTAAGTAGATCCTTGAGTATAGAGTCCAACAAACACTTAGCAGCTGATGAGAAATTGCTAACATTGTAAGTAGATTATTTTTTCAGTATCACCCTTTCCTCTTAACAGCATATGCCACCTTCTAATTGTATATATTTTGTAGATAAAATCTGGATCATATCAAGATGAAATGAAGTGTCAGGTTATCAAATGGTCTAATAAGCAGGTAGAATCATTTGCTGAGAGGACAGATGTAAGACATTTCATACATTTGGACTCTGCTGATGAATGGGAGTATTGGACTATCAAATTATTATGGATAACAGATAAATCATTATCCAATTATTAGTTACAAAATTATAATTTACAGATTCATAAAAGTAGTTGAAATTAAAAATAACTACAATATTAATGGTCAGTAAGGAAAAGGTACAAGAAGACAAGTGAATGCCAATGATAAACTGTAAAATGGTATGGCCATTTTGAAAAACAAGTTTGGTCTGTTTCTATAAATTTAAACTTATACTTCCTACATCACTTAGCAATTCTACTCCTAATACTTATGCCCAGAGGAAATTAAAACACTACTAATGAATGTAGCCCCAACCTAGAAACAAACCAAATATAAAAGAAATAGAACCAAATAGAAATAACCACAAGTAACTCTATAAACAAATGATAATAGAAGTATGCAACAGATGCTATCTAATAAAAATGGAAAGTCCTAACAAATGTAGCAACACAGATAAATCATAATCATTACACTGAGGAAAAAGAAAAGAAAAAGGTAGACAGAAAATAGTAGCATATCCTTCCATACACAGTTCCAGAAAAGGTGAAAACTCGTCTTTAATGTCAGAAACTGGATCAGTGGCTACCGAGGAACAAAAAGGGATGTTCTGAGGAATGACTACAAAGATGGTAAAAGAACCTTCCAACGTGACCAGAAAGTTCTAATCTTTGGTGGTGGTGATTATACGGGTACATAGGTCCATCAACTTTTTGAACTATGTACTTAAACTGATATAGCTTAATGTAAGAAAACTAGCTCAATAAATGTGATTTGGAAACTATGTTACATACTTCTAGTACTGAAACTGAAAAATATTGATTTATCCTATTAAAATGACAATGATACATTCTCAGAAAATTAAACAACTTCTGCCTATGTTTTTAATTTTTTATTTCCTGAGATTATAATATAATCCTATCATTCCCCCTTCCCTCAAACCGCTCCCATGTGTCCCCACCCCCACCCTTTCAAATTCATGGCCACTTTTTAATTGTTGTTGTTGTTGGTAGTGGTGGTGGTGGTGGTGTGTGTGTGTGTTCCTAAATACATAAATACAACCTATTCAATCTGTATGTTACATGTAAGTACAGGTTTTCAGGGCTGACCGTGTGATACTGGACAACCAATCAGTGTGCACTTCGCTGGGGATGACTAGTTCTCCTGCCTCAGCATTCCTTACCTATAGTTTTTTTTTGTTTTGTTTTGTTTTGTTTTTTTGCTTTTTTTTTTTTTAAATGAAGGGATGGGGTCTCGTGAGCTTCCCCCTTCCATGTTAGCATGTCTACTGATGTCCCCTTGTGGCCTATGTTCCTTAATAAGGTTAATTTCTTAGAAACTCCTAAGATATGGAAGTTGTTTGCTTCTATGATAAGTAACCCCCTAATCCGCACTTTGGGAATTTTTATGATTCCTTATACTTCCTGTTTGCTTCTTGCTTCCAGCCATCTACATCTGTTGAACAAAACTATCCTCAATATACCTGCCTATGGCCACTACACTCTTTTCTAAGAAAACTCTCACACTCTCAGTAACTAAAACTGCTAAAATTTATTATATCACTTACTCATTTTTTTAAACACCAGGAAAAAAGTTTTTGTGGAACACTGTGGAACTCACAGAGATTTGCCTGCCTCTGCCTTCCAAGTGCTGGGATTAAAATCATGTGCCACAACTTTTGCACCTCTCTAGAAAATAAACTGACAATATACATTTGGCCTATTTCCAAATTCTCTACTCTACTCCACTGATCTCTATCACTTCTGTTTTCACCAATACTACAATGTCATGACTGCTGTAGCTTTAAAGATTATACACATTTTCAGCTGAGTTTGATTCAAGATTTTTCTGTCAATTCCCCCAAGAGCACTATACTTTTAACTCATAATCTCAGTTTCTATTTTAACAATATGGCTGAAGAGTCACACTATCTAAATTCTTCCCTTCAACCACCCTCCGTGAGCCCTTTTCCCTTAGCTTATGGAGTGTCCTAACATCCTCCTGCTCTCCTCCGTCTCACAGCTGCACAGTGTATAGCTCCAGAAACTACTGCCTCACTTCTTTTAATAAGCATCCCTCCCACAGCCACAGCATTGCCATCCTCTCCAAACAGAGTGGCCTTGTCTCAGTCTACTTCCCTGTGTGGTGGCTCTGTTAAGCTCCAGGCCTTATTTCCAATCTACTTAAAATCTAAATCTAAAACCAATCTGGGGTTTTGTTTGTTTTGTTTTAATTCCATAAACCTTACTAAGAAAAAATTACAAACAAAAAAATTTTCTTGAAAGCTATAAAAAGAGGAATGGAAGGATGGCTCAGTGGTATACCACAAAGTGTATACCACTCTGGCAGAAAATTCAAGATGAGTTCCCAACACCCACGGCAGGTGGGTCATAACTGATAATCACACAACACTGACCTGCTCCCATGAGCACTTGCACTCATGTGCACACACACACACACACACACACACACACACAAGCACACATAACTTCAAATGATGTGTGTAAATTATTAAGAGAGGGCTCAGAACACCACTTTAAATTATTAAAAATTATTTTTTTAAATAATTTTTAAATAAACACCACTAAAATTTATTAAAACAAGCCAGGCAGTGGTGGTGCACGCCTTTAATCCCAGCACTCGGGAGACAGAGGCAGAGGCAGGTGGATCTCTGTGAGTTAGAGGTCAGCCTGGTCTACAGAGCTAGTTCCAGAAGAGGCTCCAAAGCTATATAGAGAAACCCTGTCTTGAAAAACAAAAAGAAGGAAAAGAAAAGAAAATTAACAAAAATAATCATTTTTTCAGTCAAAACAACTATACCCAAAAATGTAAAACTTATGGGGGGAAATGGATAAACACTTTGCAAAATTAAAAAAAAAAATTACAAAAACCAGATTCTGAACATGCTAAATCTTAGAATCATGGCAACAGAAGGATATGCTGTCTATATGTGTCAAGACCCTTAGAAGTCCTCCACTGTATAGCTAAGAATTCATCCAGGAAAAATAACTGTAGAGTTGGGTCAAGATCCTTGTAACAGATGTTCTGATAGTTACTTACTATCTGCAAACCGTGGCAAACACCTAAATATCTTAAAGCGAATGGTTAAATAATACTAGAGCTGTATCGTGATGTCATATAAAAATCCTAAGACATTTTTGAAGAATAGTACAAGCACACAAAAAATGCCCAAGATACAATTGTTAAGTGGGAAAATAAAATACAAAGTTATTTGTATTTCTTTATTCCAACTGTATAAAAATAAACAAACAAAAAGGTAAGAAAAGTAATGCAATATATCTTAAGTGGGTTCTTAACGCTAGAGCTATTAGGCTCATAAACAATTTTCATTTTCTTCGTTAATCCCAAACATATATTCTTAATTAACACTAACTGCAAAATAAGGAGATGCAGCAGCAAAAATTGCTAAATTTATGAAAAGCAGCATAGAAAAATCAGAAATATATGACAAAATTGTGAAAAGACCAAAACTTCAATTATACAACCAACACTTTACATGGCAATCTATTATGCTATCATTTAGTTGTGTTCATTTGAACCACCCTAATGACAACCCCAAATTAGTGACAATTTATGTGAGCTTGCTTTTTGACAATATTCTAGCTTATAGAAGAGCTCCACCAAGTGGTGACAATGAGTATCTTGGAAACAAAACTAAAGTATGAGAAAATTAACAGCTTAAGCTATCAGAACATAAATCTGTGAAACTGATTGCAATTTCACAAGTTAAAAAAATCTTCTTGGGATGATGAGATTGTAAAGGTGCTCATACCCAAGACTGACCATTTGAGTTTTATCCCTGGAACTCATATGGTAAAAAAAGGAAGCTTACTCTTAGAAGCTGTCCTCTGACTTCCACTTATGTCATGACACATTTGCCCTTTCACACACACACTAAATAAAATTTAAGAAAAACAGAGTAGTAGTCTCATTAGCCTATGCTTTCTGAAATATAAAACATAAAATTAGCAACTAGAAACACATACTCTATCTCCAGTAAAACACATACTCTATGTCCGGTAAAACACATACTCTATCTCTGGTAAAACGGGAAGGTTGTAAAACAGTTAAATATTAAGTGTGGTGTAAAAAGTCTTGAAAGAGACGAGCTACTTTCTTCTGTGCTTGTATTTCCTCTTCACCTAGGTTTTCTATGTGAACAAAAGAAACCATCCAAATATGTCAAGAAACCTCATGCTACGTGTCCAGCCTGCAGGGGCAGCAGTCAGTATTAAGGGCATTCTTGGATATGCACAGATGATGGAAGAGTGGCAGAGTCACAAAGACAGATGAGAGTGGCCTGCCTGACTCAATCACACTTTTGATAAGACATGCTGGGGTAAACACCAGGTGAATCAACCTAGTTACACAATATGTTTGAGGGGGCAGTTAACTCTACTCCCAGAAAAACATGCACCTGCCAAGTTCAGAATTACCTGGCCCTGTGCCCAAAAGATGAAAAATCAAGATTCCTTCCTTAACTGCTAAACTCAGTGTAGAGCTGATCTAAGCTTCTCCCTGGACTGTGACTGACTGACTTACTTGTTCATTTTTTTTCATCTCAAAGACATTTATAAGTATCTTGAAAGCAGAAAAATTCTAATTTCCTACTGTACTCTCCAGGGTCTAGTACACTATCCAGCACTAAAGCACGTATTTTTAAAGTTGTAGCAATGCCTATGCCTTAACATAAAATGCAGTAGCTTTCAGGTTTTCTTTATTATTTTTCTTTAACATGAACAGAGAAGCAAGTAGCAACAGAATAACCCAAGAAATCTGTTGATTCTATGCTGGTTTTTTTCATCAGCCAAAAAATTCATACAAAGAAATGACATCACAGACTTCATTTTCTACACAAGTAACTGGCCTAGAGTTTAGCTACTAATATTGATTAGTGATTTTAAGAATATCCAGCAAACTACAAATTGAAAAGTACTTCCTCAATTTAATAAAAAATACCACAGAATGTCAACTGTTAAGCCAATGATAACCAAGCAACAATCCACAGAATCACAGAGATTTGGTGTAGAATAAGGGACTATAAGGCGTATGGATAGATCTCTGTATAAAAGGGAACCAGAATAGTTACTGGTGGGCGGGGGGGGGGGACAGGAATAGGAAGATCAAATGAAGAGGGGATGAAGGAAGGAATATGGAGAGAGACAGCTAAAATTAAAGACCATTTGAAGGTCGTATGAAAACCTAATATAGTAGATCAAACTTGCCAAATAATGGGGGGACAAAGCCCCAACTGGACATCTTTGTCACAAAAATGGAGCTTCCTGTACCAAGACTGATACATTTCATTTGGGTCATTGGCCAAAGGGAAGTCCCCCTCCCCTTAAAACAACCCATAGCCAAAACTGTTCTCCACAAAGTGACAGCAAGCCCTATGGCTGAAAACAACACCTACACAACTCATTGAACATGGTAAAGTTGAACTGGTACCTATATAATGCCTTCATTCCTACATTCTAGCATATTTGGTAAAGCAAGGTACTCTGCACACACTACCAACAGAGAAGTGCAACACCAACCCAGCCACACACTCTTTCATCTACAATGGTGTCCTACCTGCAAGATATGCTGGTGCAATGGTAACACAATGTCTGTGAGAGTAACCAACGAATATCATCTGACTGAAGGATCACTCCATGAGATGGAACCTACATCCAACACTGCTTAGATGACCAAGAACCTGAGATTCAATAGCCCAAGGGCCTAGGGTAAAACCAAATACTAAAATGATTCCTAATGACATTCTTCTCTACTCATGGACCAGTGCCTTGCTCAGCCATCAGCAGAGAGGCTGCCTCCTGCAGCAGATGGGAACAAATACAGAAACCCACAGCCAGACATTGTGCAGAGAATGAGAGACCTTGGAACACTCTGCCCTAAATATTGCCATCAAATCCCTCTGCTCAGGTCTCAGGGAACACCACATAAGAGGAAGCAGAAAGAGTATAAGAACCAGATGGGACAGAAGAACAAGAAAACATGGCCCTCTAAATCAACATGTCACAGCTCATATGAATCAGAGACTGAGGGAGCATGCACAGGGCCTGCACAGGTCTGCAGCAGATCCATTGTGTATATACTATGGCTTCCAGCTTAGTAGTGAACAAATGAGTGGGTCTCTGATTCTTGTGCGTTTTCTTGGGCTATCCCTCCCACAAAAGATGGGGCCCTAGAGCTGAAAGAAGTAGTGGACATATGCCCAAAATTCCTAACCAGACACAATCTCCACCTTTGAGATGATTTGCTCAAACATTTTATCTCAGAGACAGAAATCTGACTATCATATGAGGAAAGGCATAAGATCCAAACTAGCCTATAAAATATTGAAGGACAATAAAATTGAAAAAGAGTCAACACCTAAGATGAATGATAAAGCTCAACAGTAAAGATGTAGTCACTGGAAATGAAAAATGGAATGTGGTAGTTTGAATAAGAATGGCCCCCACAGGCTTCTATACTTGAATGCTAGTCATCAGGGAATGGCACTACTAAGAAGGATTAGGTGTGGCCTTGTTAGAGGAAGTGTGTCACCGGCAGTGGGCTTTAAGGTTTCAGAATCCCAGTGTCACTGTCTTTCTCTTCCTATGGCCTGTGAATCCAGACACAGAACTCTCAGTTACTTCTCCATGTCCTCCTGTGTGCTGCCATGCTCCCCACCATTATAATAGACTAAACTTCTGAAACTGTAACCAAGCCCCAATTAAATGCCTTTTAAAAAGAGTTGCCATGTTCTTTGTGTCTCTTCACAGCAATAGAACACTGACTACGATAGAAAGAGACAGTAGAGAATAGAGGGGCCAGAAATAGAGACACATAACTGCTGTATACTACATACAAAAAGAAAAAAAAAAAGCTATAAACCCAACCTTTTGATACCACCCAAAACTGATTTAAAATGGGTCAGAAACTGAGAAGTAGAATGTAAAGCAACTGGACTGGAGATGTAGCGCAGTGGTAGAGTGTACACCTACCATGCACAAACCTTGGTTTGATCGCCAGTAACACACACAAGCCCTAACAGGAGGGGGGGCATTTGCCTAACACAGCAGAAAATGCAGTTGTCCTTTGGTTCAGATTCAGACAAGACATTTTAGATACAAAACTAAAGGCAAGCTCCAAGAAAGAAAAAACAAAACCATTGTGCTGCATTGCACTGAAACTATAAACTTCTGTTCTGCAGAGTCACTGTCAAGAGAATAAGAACATAAGCCACAAGCTTATGTTTGTAAAAGACCAGAGCTAATGAAGAGATGTTATCCAAAAATGCAAATAATGCTTAAAATTCAACAATAAGAAAAAATAACTATTAAAATAGAAGATGTGAACAGGTATAAGAAGCTACACAAATGGTAAATAAAACAACATCATATGCTATTAGAATTTTCAAACAAGATACCACTTCATATTATTAGAATGGAAAAAGAAAATCAAATCCAAAAACATTGGCAACACAAAGTGCTACCAATGATGTCTAGTAATTCACTAACTTGGGAATGTAAGATGATTAAGCCATTTGGAAGTCAGTTTAGCAGTTTTCTTACAAAGCTAAACATATCCTTACACACAACCAGCAACTCCAACTTCTTGGTTTGTCTTGGTTGGAGATTCTATGATTGTGATAAAACACCATGACCTTAAACAGCTTGGGGAGAAAAGGTTTATTTCAGCTTACAACTCTCAAATCACATTCCATCACAGAAGACAGTCAGAGCAGGAGCCCCAACAGTGCAGAAACTCAAACAGGGCAGCAACATGGAGGTGAGAGTTTACAGAGGCCTTGGAGAAGTGCTGCTTACTGTCTTGCTCCTCATTAGCCTGCTCTATTCAGCACACTGGATTAGCAGCCAAGTGGTGTCACTGGCCACAGTGAGCTGAGCCTCCCATATCAATTATCAATCAAGAAACTGCATCACAGACTTACCCTTAGACAAATCTGGAGGAAACATTTTCTCAATTGAGATTCTATATTCCAAAATAACTCTAGCTTAGGTCACAATGACATAAAAACTAGCCAGCACAATCTTTATTGCAAGGAACTTATCTACACACACACACACACACACACACACACACACACACACACACACACCCCGCACAAGTTTGACATGGCAGCACACACTTATAACCCTAGCAGTCAGAAGACTAGGGCAGGAGAATTAGGAGTTAAGGCTAGCTCTGGCCACACTGTGAGTATGAGACCAGCCTAGGCAATTTACCAAGATCCTGTCTTGAGACAAAGTACCTGGGAGCTAGGGAGATGGCTCAGTGAGTGAAGAAACTTGTCATGCAAGCATAAGAACCTGAGTTTGATCCCCAGAACCCACATTAAAGAGCCAGGCATGATGATGCATGCTTGAAATCCCAGTTCTGGGAAGGTGTAAACATGGATTCCCGAGCGTACTGGCCAGCCAGTCTTTGCCTAATAGCTGAATTCCAGGCCAGTGAGAAACCTGTCTCAAAAAAGAAGTTGAACAGAGCCTAAGGAACAATACCCAAGGTTAACCTTTATTTAGCTTGTATTTGAACATATGTGGGTACACACATCTATGCACATAAATACATCCATAAACACACACAAATATCTGTACGTGTGTGCTTACAGCAGCTTTACTCATAATTACTAACATGTGGAAGAAACAAAATACCCTTCAGAAGTAAACAAATTGTTGTACAAACAGATGACATAATATTATTCAACACTAAAAAGAAATGAGTCACCAACCACATCATGAAAAGATGTGGAAGAAACTTAAGTGTATATTATTATGTGAGAGAAGCTCATCTGAAAGGCTATATACTGTTTAGCTACTACATTACATTCTAGAAAAATGGAAAAATAAAAAAGAACAGTGGTTACTAGAGATCCAAAGGAAAACAGGATGAATAGGCAAACAGTATTGTACGGCAATGAAAGTATTCTATATCAACTACAACAGCAGACACATGCCATTATAATCTGTCAAAATCAATTGACCATTTAACATCAAGAATAAACCCTGGTGTAAACCATGGACTTAGAAGTAATAAAGATGGGCTAATATAAACTCATGAACTAATAAATATACTACTCTGATAGAAATTTTAACAAGGATAAGGCGCACACACACACACACACACACACAAAAAAAAAAAAAAAAAAAAAAGGGACCAGAACTACTATTTGGCATGAAACAACTAAAAAGTTGGGAAATAATTAAATAATTCAAGATACTAGAGATTAGGCAAAGGACACTGAACCCTAACAAACAGAAATCTTAAAATGTGAGTCACACAAATGTTCAAAATTAACTTGTTAAGGAATGACTGCAAGCAACAGAACAAGCAGTAAGAAACAAGAAAGCAACAGTCTTCAAGAACTGGTTAAACGGAGCTGGAAGTACAGGAGACCTGCTGTAGCCCGAATAGTGTTTATACTGTCTGAAACTCTTGTTGAAATCTGATGGCCATCATGGTACTATTGGGAAGTGGGGGTGCTAAAGAGTGACTAAGGCATTAAAGGGATACATAGCATTATCTTGGGAATCTGTTCCTAACCTGATGGGTCTGCATGAGTGAGCGCAAGAGTGGGTTCTTAGAAAGTGAGGGAGACCCTCAGGGTCTCTCCTCTGCCTGCTCCAGCTTCTCCTGCTTTTTCATCATGCTAAGACGCAGAGCATTTTAGGCTTCCCCTCTCTAGAACCCTGAGCTAAAATAAATCTCTACAGGCATACCTGTAAAGATTTTTATTACTGTGGCAATCCTCTATAGAGCAAGTTACTGGCACCAAGGTTCCAACAGAATGTACTTGCTTTGTATTGTTTTTGTATGGTTGGTTTGGTTTTCTGTATTTGCAATGGGGTTTCACTATGAAATCTGTGATTGGCTGAATAAAAAATGGGGCCCGTGGGAATTCTTCATTCCCAGTTGGAACTTCTTGGGCAGGATCAGCAGGTATAGCCTTATTGGGAAGAAGATGTCACTGGGGGTAGGGTTTAAGGTTTAAAATGACTAACCATTCCCAGTGTGTCTCTTTGTTTCATGCTTTTAGATATGAATTCCCAGCTACTTGCTCCAGTGCCATATCTGTCTACCTGCTGCCATATTCTCCACCATGATGGTCATGGACTTTAACATTCTGAAACTCTAAGCCCCCAATAAATCTTCTTCAATTAAGTTGTCTTGGTCATAGTGTCTTAACACAGCAATAGGAGAGTAACTAAGCAAAAGCCAAACTGGCCTTAGACTTAGGACTCTTCTGCCTCAACCTGAGTGCTGGGTACAAGTGTATGTCTTCATGGGGGTAGGGAGAGTCAAGTTTTGATAATTTTTGGTACATTTTCATTACTATTACACCAATGGTGATTCACAATCTGATCTTTAATATACCATCATAGTTATGTCATGAATGTCATTATAAAACAATGAACATAATAAATATGTGTCCTAACATTTGACAGACTGTTGCTTCATCTCTCTCTTCATCTCCTTTATGAGTCCCTATTCTATGAGACATGAAATTGAAACCAATTAATAATTGTATAGTGACTTCTAAGTGTTCAACTGAAAAAAAAAAAGAGGCATATATATCTCTTCTTATTTTAACCCCCATACTAAGACTACTAAGCTTAGTGAGAAGGGTCTGATGGGCAATCTTGGTTGTCAACCTGACTACATGCTGAATCTACTAAAACACAAGCAGGCTGTGTGTGATGGTGCACACCTTTAATCCCAGCACTCAGGAAGCAGAGGCAGGTGTATCTCTGAGTTCAAGGCCAGCCTGGTCTACAGAACTTGTTTCAGGACAACCAAGGCTACACAGAGAAATCCTATCTTGGAAAAACAAAATAAAACAAACAACAATAAAACCACAAACATCTGGGAACACCTCTGAGGGATTTTCTGAATTGGGTCATTTGAGGTGGGAAAACCCACCCTAAACTTGGGCTTCTTTATGTGGCAACCCACATAAAGGCATGGAAGAGGGAAGCTTTTGTTTTCTGCCCTATTGCCCTTTGTCCCTGGTAAGTTCATCTATCTATTCTGTTGTTGAGGCATTTCTTTGATATTAGAACCTACTTCTAGATTCCAAATTAGACTGAAGACCAGCTGAAACTTCCAGTCCAGCCTCATGGACTAAACAACTATCAGATTCTTAGCCTTTCCTTTGAGAGACAGCCATTGTTGGACTAACCATTCAACAAATGGAACAAAGCCTGGATGACAGCACATGTGCTCACAACATGGTTTACTGAACATTCGAAGCCTGCTGTTGAAATTTAAAGACCTATAGCTGAGAAAGAAAATCTTTTAAAAATGTTTCTGCTTACTGAAAATGTAATTGACCACTTAACGGTTCTAACAGAGATGTACCAGGTAACACCGTTTTCATGCCCACTGAATTCAAGATCTATAAGCACCATGAATCAATGAATAATTTTGACTTCTAAGTCAAAATGTAAAAAACATATTGTGTAAGTCTATAGTTGACATTGATACTGAACTTTTGAACACAATAATAAAAATCCCAAACTAAAGATGCTTTATTTACCTCTTTTTAAATATGTATATGGTACAGAGGGATACTCCCTCAGCCTAGACACATGGGGGGAGAGTCCACAACCTGCTCCAAATGATATGACAGACTTTGAAGACTCCCCATGGAAGGCCTCACCCTCCCTGGGGAGCAGAAAGGGGATAGGATGGGGATTGGTGGGGGGAAACAGGGGAGGACAGGAGGGTGCAGGAACTGGGACTGACATGTAAAACAAGCCTGTTTCGAATTTAAATTTTAAAAAGTATCAAAAAATATGTTATATGTGAAAAATAAACAAATCTGTGTATGGTGTATGCATGAGTACGACATGTGTGCACAGGTGTGCTCATCCACGTGTGTGTGTGTGTGTGTGTGTGTGTGTGTGTGTGTGTGTGTGAAGGCCAGATGGACACCAGATCACTTCCTCTGTCACTCTCCACCTTAGTTTTTGAAACAGGTTCTCCCACTGAGCCTGGAGCTGGCCATTTAGATTAGGCTGGCTGCTATCAAGTCCCCAGGACTACTCACCTGTCTCTGTCTCCCAGTCCTGGGATTACAGACAAGTACCACACCTGTGCCAGGAGTTTGGGCAGGTGCAAAGGAGACTAACTCAGATTCTCATACTTGCATAACAAATAATTTACCCAGAATGCCACCAAAATGGACTATCTTTTAAATACTAATCAAAAGCAAAATAAAATGAAATGTTTTATTAAATTTGTTCTTGTAACAATTTCATATATGCATTCTGACTAGCCTCACCCTCACCTTCGGCTCTCCCTCCCACCTCCAGTACATTCTCCCTCCTGACCAGTCCCTTTCTCACACTCATGCCTTTCTGTTTTGTGACCCACTGAGTTACAAGGGCTGTCAGTGCAACATGAGTTTGCTACTATTCACTGGAGCATGGTGAGCTCATCAGGGGTACACAACTGAAGACAATGTCTGCCCCTCCCCCAGAATCCATCAGTAGCTCATATTTCAGCAGGGAGGGGTAGGGCCAAATGGGCCTCTTACAGATCTATGACTGTTGACAAGCCCAGTCCTGTGTAGGCCCATTGCTCACAGCTGCTGCCACTGTGAGATCATGATTGCACTGGCATTGTGTGTGGAGCTTGACTCAGTAAATTAACTTGTATGCACTTAATATGTGTTAATTGTATTTAATATGCAGTGATCCCAAGATGTGGAAATTACTGACAGCCCATTTTACATATGAGAAAACGAAGAACTGGAGATTTTAGGTAATTTACTCAAGAGTGTGAAGTTACTACATTGTATATTTCAGACTTGAAATAGCTCTGACTACAAATCTGTTTAGTCAGACCCATCCTGTCTCAATGAACACCTTCTACTTTCAAATGCCAGAAAGGGTTCCCCTAAGTTACCACATTTCTCTTGTTTCAGAGAACAGACAACTGGGACCACAACAGCTGCTTTGCAAACAGGTTCATTCTGTCTTTGCATTTGCTTCTTAGAACACATTCCATTATGCTCAGGCCAACCCTCAAACATTAAACACTTAAAATATTGTAAAGAAAGGGTCTGTTAAATTACAGCAGGACAAAACAACAAACAGTCTTCACACCCTTCAGAAATGTATCAAGTCCTAAAAGTAACAGAAAGCCCTCTGTTCTCTTCCTCCCCTACATAAGCAGAAATGAACTCATATGTTGTAGTTCCTATCTGGACCTCCACTGGGAAGTTAGATTTTAAATTATGCTAGTTCTAAGGAAAGGCAGGAATAAAATCAGGAAGAGGTAAGGCAAGAAAGCAATTTTAGTTTTTTTAATTAAAATTTTAAGATTATCAGCATGTGTGTGTTTATGTATGTACAAACACCATGTGTGTATGGAGGGATGTACATATGCTAGTACATTTGGCCAGTATAAGGGCCAAAAGACAACAATAAGAAGCTAGGTCTTTCCGTTGATGTTTATATGGGTCCCTGGGTACTAAACTCAGGTCATCAGGCTTGTAGGGCAAACAATTTTCCCAGCTAACCCATCTCACTACCCTTTCATTTTTCTCTGAATTTTTTTTCAATGTGTGTATATGTGTGTGCACATGTGCAAGTAACCACATGCACAGGTCAGGAAAAGAAATCAGGGGTCCTGATCTTTTCTTCTTCACCTTATTCCCTGGAGACAGATTCTCTCATTAAACTTGGCGCTACACTGGCAGCCAGCAAACTCCAGTGATCCTCCCATGTACACCAACCACTTAGATACACACACACACACACACACACAAGAGAGAGAGAGAGAGAGAGAGAGAGAGAGAGAGAGAGAGAGAGAGAGAGAGAGAGAGAGAGAGAGGCAGAGAGAGACACAGAGAGAGAGAGAGAGAGAGACAGACAGAGAGAGAGTTGGGGCAAGTGGCCACACCTAGATTTCTTTAAGCAGTGTGCTAGGGATTCAAATTCTGATCCTCGTGTCTGTGCAACAAGCATTCTGACCCACTGAATCATCTCCCTAGCCCCCCAAAGGCTTTTTCTAAGTCAAGTTCATCGACTACTGATTGGCGAATATTAACAAATATTGTTGAGGTTCATGTTATTAACACTGAACTTCAAAGTTTCTACTTAAGTCTCTATCAGTTAAGTTCTCTTTTCAGTACTTTACAATCAAGTTTATAGGAGTGATTTATCCATATTTCTTAAGAAAGGAGGGATCTTGTCCCTGGAATTCCCAGGACCATTACTATTTATATCAATTTTTTTATTTTCAAAGATTTATTATTATTATTATTATGTATATTGATGTTTTCTTGTGCATGCATCTCTGACGTCCAGAGAGGCCAGAGGAGGACACCAGATCCCCTGGAACGAGAGTTACAGAAGGCTGTGAGCCACCATGTGGGTATTGAGAATTGAACCCTGTTCCTCTGGAACAGAAACCAGTGCTCTTATCTGCTGAACCATCTCTCCAGGCCCCATTTGATCAATTTTTATTATGTGCATGCATGTACATCTGTTTAGGGATTTACACATGAGTGCAAGTGCCCATGGAATTTAATTCCCTAGATCTGAAGTTACACGTAGGGATAAGGCACTCGACATAGATAGGAATTCCCTAAGAATAGTGCTCACTCTAACTGTTGAACTAACTACAGTCCATATACACACAGAGACACACATACCCACTCAAAATATATGTATACATATATTTTTAATAATCTTTAATAATCAAATACAGGAGCTGGGGAGGTAGCTCAGTGGTTAAGAGCACTGGCTGCTCATCCTGAGTTCAAATCCCAACAACCATATGTTGACTCACAACCATCTGTAATTCTGTAATAAGATCTGGTATTCAATTCTGGCCTGTATGCAGACATGCAGGTAGGATACTGTATATATAATAAATAAATAAATAAAATCAATATAAAGAAAGGTAATATTGGATATTTTTTTTTTTTTGAGGCAGAGTTTCTCTGTGTATCCCTCACTGCCCTGGAACTCACTATGTAGCCCAGGCTGGCCTCTGCCTCCAAGTGCTGGGATTAAAGGTATGTGCCACCATCACCCAGCTATATTGATACTTTTGAAAGTTTGTAGATTTTGACTCAGTAAATTAAGTTGTGAGAATTTATTCTAAGAAAACTATCAGAGATCCATTAATTTAATTATTTAGCAGTTATCAAGAACTTGCTTTATTCAGAAGTTATTTCTATGAAGAAAAGGTACATATATTTATAGCATAAACAAGTCAGGAAAAAAAACCTAAGTATCTGACAATTAAGAATTTTAAAAAAAAAATTCTTTTAAACATCCAGTAGTTAAGATATTATATTACCTCTAGAAACTTTATTACCAAGTAGTTTGTATATTTGCATAATAAATAACCTAAAAAATGATCATGATAAACATGCCTGAGGCCCTGAACCTGAGCCTGGCTCTGGAGAAATTGGACTTGGAGGACACACCCTGTAATTCACTCAGGAAGACAGTTCAGAAATTCAAGGTTACCCTTGGTTACTACATAGTAAGTTTAAAGTCAGCCTAAGCTCTATGAGACACTATCTCAGAAGAAGAAGAAGAAGAAAGGAAAAGTAAAACCTACAAACTCCCAGACAAATTAACAAAAAGAAAAAAAAAAGACAGAAGGATGCAAATAAAGATGAAAAAGAGACTACTGACTGATAAAATCTAGAAAGGAGGCAGCTTTAACAACTTACTACATTTCTCCCCCCAAGCCCCTGGGATATCTAAAAGACATTAATAAATCATAGAGCTATATGAGCTACCAAAATTAAATAAAAAAGATATAAGTAAAATATGTCCTAGAAAGCAATGACATTAAAGCAGTATAAAAAGCTTCCAACAAGGAGAGGCCATAACCAGACGGAGGCACTGCCAGTCTCCAACAAACTTTTAAGAAAGATCGAACATGAACACTCTGCAAACTGTTACCCACAACAAAAGGGAACAAATACTACTAAACCCACTCTACTAAACCAAATTTACTCTAATACCAAGCCCTGATAAGGATAAGACAACAAAAAGAAGAAAACCACACACCAAATTTCCCTCTGAAAATTCTCAATAAAATTCTTGCACATCAAATCTATGTGACACATAAAGAAAATCATTCACCATGGCCAAGCTGGTTTTATCCCAGGATACAAAGTTGACTCAACATATGAAAACTGCTATTTAATATAACCCACACATACAACTGAAGACAAAATTCATGATTATCTTAATATAAGCAGTATAGGTTTTTGACAAAGTTCTGGAGAGAAACTAAAGGGATACCTTAGTTGGTAAAATGCCTGCATTATAATCATGGGAACCCAAGTCAGATCCCCAGAATCGAATACAAATAATATACATACACACACACATCACAAACACACATACATACATGGCCAAGCATGTGGCATACATTTGTAATCCCAGTACTGAAGAGTCAGAGACAGGCAGATTCCTGGGGCTCAGTAGCCAGCCAGCTTAGCCTACTTACTGAGTGAAATCCAGGCCTATGAGAAACCTTGCCTCAAAACAAAAACTATGAAAAAAGAAAAAAAAAAAAAAAAAAGGAAGGCAGAGGCATCAGAAAAAAGACACACTGGAGACTGTCCTCTGGCTTTTACACATACATGCAGATGAAGAGAGAGAGAGAGAGAGAGAGAGAGAGAGAGAGAGAGAGAGAGAGAGAGAGAGAGAGAGAGAGAGAGAGAGAGAGAGAGAGAGAGAGAGAGAGAGCACACACACTAGAGCGCTCTGGAGAAACTAGGAATAGAAGAAACAAATCTCAATCCAATAAAGGCTATATACAAGATACCTATGGTAAACATTGTTCTAAATGGGGAAAAACTGAAAGCATATCCTCTCTAGGATTAGGAACCAGGCAAAGGTACCCACTCTTACTGCTCTTATTCAACATAGTGTTTCAAGTCCTAGCTAGGGCAATAAAACAAGAGAAAGGAATAAAGAGGATACAAGTAAGAAAGGGAAGAAATCAAAGTATCCCTATACAAAGATATGATCCTGTATTTTAAAGACTCCACTGGAAAACCTTTAGATATGATATTTAACACAGTTGCAGAATATAAAGTCAATACACAAAACTAAGTTCCTTTCTCAATACCCATAACTAATATGCCAAGAAAAAAATCAGCAAGAAAGATCCCATTCAGAACAGCTTCAAGAGCATGGTAGTTGGTACAGACACAGATGGATCTCTGTGATTCAAGGCTAGCCTGGTCTACATAGTGAGTTCCAGACCATTTAGAGTTACATCAAGACCTTATTTCAAATAAACAACAACAACAAAAAATAGCTTGAAAAGATAAAATTCCTAGGAATCAACCTAACAAAAGTGATAACATACCTCTATAATGAAAACTTAAACACTTAAGGAAGATGAAGAAGATGCTAGAAGATTTAAAAAAATAAAAAACAAATATCTTATGTTCTTGAATTAGCAGAATACTGTGAAAACTGCTGAATTACCAAAAATACCTATGGACTCAATACAATGCCAGACCTATTTCTAATGGCATTCTTCACAGAACTAGAATGGTGTTAGTTTGTAATGTTAGTTTGAACTGACAACTTGACACAGCATAGCATCTTTGGGTAGGGAGTCCCAGGAGTTCTATAGACCAGATTGGACTGTGGACACATTTGTGGGGAATTGTCTTGGCTGTCTTCATTGCTGGGAGAAGACTCCTCCAGCCTGATAGTAGACAGCACCATCCTAGGGTTTCAGTCTGGACTATACAAATAAGAGTAGAGGAAGTCACAAGTCCTGGCATGCAAGCATTTATCCCTCTCTGCTCTTTACTAGCATGTGATGTAATAATGAGATGTAAGTCTCTGCCTCCTTGACTTCCCTGCTATGATGGATTATCCCTGACTTAAACCTTTCTCTCTTAAAGTGTGCTGTGTCCGGGTATTTATCTCAGCAATAGAAATGAAACAACATGTGGCCCTACTATAGTCAGGGTCTGTGCTGATATTCGAGATCCCTGTTAGCATCAAAGGCTATGTGGATACCTAATATCTGGGATTATGGAAGTATCTGAGGGCCATGTTACTGCTGGAGCTGTGCCAATCTGAGTGGTATGCACTGCCAACTAGGGCAATAGTGACATCCAGACCCAGCTATTGCTGAGGACCATATCTGGGTCCATGGTCCTACTGAAGCCAGGGTCTGTGTTAAAGTCGGAGGCCCATGTTGCCACCAAAGATTACACAAAAGCCTTGTGTCAGGGCCACAACTTGTGGCCTTGTTGGTGTCCAGGAGTTATGAAACCATCAGAGGCATCCTCATCTCAGTGTCCTGTGCTCCCACCCAGAACTGGGATGTTGTCTGGGCCAAGCTGCTGCTGAGGGATATGTCTGGGTCCTGCTGCTGCTGGAGGGTCTGTGTTGATGTCTGTGACCCATGTCACCCCAGAAGACCACAGAAACCATGAGTGATGAAATCAGAGGGCCATGCTGAGCCAGCCCTACCTTTCCCTGGTCCTAGGACAGCTGGTCCTGCCCTTTGCTGGACACTGTAGCAATAGAACTGGGACAGTTGCCTTCCTCCCAAGAGATGGCCTCACCCCTTACCACAGGTGAGGGAGGACTGATCCTGATGGTGGGGCAGAGCTGGCTCCACCCATTGCCTGGGAGGAGGCAGCCCCAATTGCCTGGACTGACCAGCTCAATTACCACCAAGGTACACAGCTGGGCCTAGGGTTGACCCAGCAGGTTGGCCCAGCAGATTGGCCCATCTATCCCATCTAGGACCTGCTGGATCTCAAGAAGGAACTGGTCCTATGGAATGACACCTACAGGATCTCCACAACTCCGGTGGCTGCAAGATATCTGAGAGGAGTTTTGGTGAGGGTCCAGTGATAATGGTATACCAGGAACCAGAGGCGCTGAACCAGACCAATGATTCATTGCAATGAACATTTGCAAGTAAAGCTGATGGACAAAAGAGTCTACTATGTGACACACCCTGGCTCCCAATGCCACCAGGACAAATGAAGAGGTTTTGGAGAGGTGGGAAAGTTTTTTTTTTTTTTTCATTTGTTTGCTTGCTTTGTTTTGATTTTTAAAATGTCCTTTTGGGAGGGCACTGCGGGGATGAGGGGAGGACATGGAGGGACTAGAAGGTGAGTGGAATTGGGGTGCATGGTGTGAAATTCCCAATGATTCAATAAAGAAAGTATATCAAATTTAAAAAAAAAAAGAAATGAAACTAGAATATGGACCAACAGCAAATCAGATTAACAAAATCTGTATGATACAAGCATAAAAATATACAAACCAAGAATAAAGAATCTGGAATTAAATCTACACAGTTGTAGCTACCTAATTTTTTGACATTGGAAAAAAGCCTCTTCAAATAATACTGGGTAATGGGCAGTGGTGGCACATGCCTTTAATCCCAACACTCTGGAGGCAGAGGCAGGCAGATCTCAGTGAGTTGGAGGCCAGCCTGGTCTACAGAGTGAATTCCAGGACAAAGCTACACAGAAAAAAACATTTCTCAGAAAACCAAAATAAATTTTAAAAATGGATGGATGCTTGGATGTATGCATAGACAGACAGACAGACATAAGACAGACAGACAGAGAGAAAGAGAGAGATGCTGGGATAAGAATGTATAACTCAATCTGTATCTTTTGCCCAATGCTGTGCCAGTGAGATGGGTTAATGAACCAAGGCATTTGTTAAGCCTGATAACCTGCATTAATCCCAGAACACATAAGGTAGAAAGAAGGACTGACTCCTGAAAGGTGTCCTCTGACACCACACATGTACTGTGTCTTTCGCACAAGTTCACACACACTCTTGTGCTCATACACGTATGCACATGCATGTGCACACACACATAAACACATACAAAATTTTAACAACAAAAACAATACAGGGCTGGGTGTGGTGGGGCACACCTTTAATTACAGCACTTCTGGAAGCAGAGGCATGGAGATCTCTGAGTTGGAAGCCAGGTTGGATTACGTAGTGAGTTTCAGGCCAGCCTGAACAAGATAGTGAGACCCTGTCTCAAAAAAAGAAGAAAAACTTGATACAGAATGAATCAAGCACTTATTATAGAATCTGAAATATTGAAACTACTAGAGAAATACATGGCGAGTGCTTGAAGACAAGCAGAGACAAGTTCTTTCTAAGACAATTCCAATATGGGAAGAGATGACTACAGGAATGAATGCAGCTAAAAGGTTTTTCTGCACAACACACGAAACAGCAATGAAGACAAAATATACAGACCAGGGGGGGAAAAGTATTTACCAACTACATATTAGATGGGATTAATATACAAAACTGATAAAGAACCTCAAAGATTAAGTAGCATTAAAACAAATCATTCACTCAATAAATAGACCAATGAATTAACCGAGTACACAGTTCTCAGAAGATATACATATGAACACTAAATATTTGAAAAACATGTTCAAATTCTTCAGCCGTCAGAGAAATGAAACTTAAAACTGCTTTGAGATTCCATCTTGCCTAAGCCAGTATGGGTAACATCAAAACAACAAATGTTAGCAAAGAAGACCTTAGATAGTAGGTAGAACAGTGCAAACACTATGCAAGTCAGTGTGAGGTTCCTTAAAACTCCCACTCTGGTACTGGGTATATGTCCAAAAGACTAGTGGTCAAAACACAACAGAGAGACTTGCACAACCATGTTTCCTGCCATACTACTCACAATAGCTAAGAAACAGAACAAATGTTAGATGTCCATCAATCCCTGTGCACATAAAAAAAAATTCTGTCCAGAATTACAATACATTTTAATCAGCTTCAAAGAAAAATGAAATCTTGATTATCTCTTGAAAAATGAATGCAAATGAAGATCAACATATAAATAAAATAAATATGTTCTCTCCTATGAAGATCCTAGATTTAAATCTCTCTCTCTCTCTCTCTCTCTCTCTCTCTCTCTCTCTCTCTCTCTCTCTCTCTCTCTGTGTGTGTGTGTGTGTGTGTGTGTGGTAATAAACACTGGAAGGGGGAGAGGAGAGGAGAGGAAGAGACAATAAAATAAAATATGGGGGAAAGAGTAATGGCATTAATGCTACATGAAAGCAAGGAAAACCATCTGGAAGTTGAAGGGGACCAGCAAGAGGAAAATAGAGGGATAGGAAAAAAGAGTGAGTGGGAGATGAATAGAGAAAACAATAATGATGTATAAGTATGAAACTGCCACAATGAAACCAATTACTTTGTATGCCAATCTAAAATGAAAATAAAAATAGAGCTAGTGAGACAGCACTTGTCTTACAAGCCTGGCAACCTGAGTTCAATCCCAAGAACTCATCATATAAAACTGGAAGGAGGAAGGAATATGTGCATCACATCATCATCATCATAAATTTTTATTTTAAGATAGAAATTAAAAACTGTAACAATACATTTTCATCAGGACCATCAGCCCACAAATGATGACACAGAGACTTATTATTAATAATGCAAGTTTGGCCTTTAGCTTAGGCTTGTCTAACTAGCTCTTGTAACTTATAAATCTATATTTTATCTAAATTTATATTATCTATGTCTGCCATGTGGTATTGCCTCTTTTCCATCTTGCACCTCTTACTTCCTTTCCTTCTTCTATTCAAAAGGGCAAAGAATCTTTCTAAGCCCCACTTAGAAATCCCTACTTCCTGTGTCTCTCTATACATCCTGGTCTTCGAAAACCTCTTTGGCTAATTTTGGTCATCTAGTAGCTAGCTCGGCCTTCTAATTAAAAGTCAACTTTATTGGCAGTCTTAGGAGTGTCAGAGTGTGATCAAAATATCTCACAACAAAAAACTAAGAAAACATAAAATAAAAAGCATTTTACTACCATCAGAGGCTACTCCTGGGTAATAGAATTACTTACTAACTTTCACTTTATATTTTCCTACTTTCTAAAATAAATAAATGTTAAAAAAAAAAAACATCCTTACCAGGATTCCATCCACAGATGAGACTTTCTCCCAAGTTAACCAAGCTCTTTCTCTGACACGATCCGGTATCTTTAACTTCTGACATAATGCAGTAAATTCAGGTTCTTCAATTTCTTCAAACTCAAGCCTACCAAATGAAAACAATTACAGAACAGATACACTTATAAATCAAATAAATTAAGCAAATACTTGTTACACATATCAGCACTGTTTTGCAGAAAACATCTAAGTGTTTTAAGGTCTTATTTTATCTTTGAGTAACATTACACACCATTTAAACATATGCTTATCTTTTTCATGGTCTTTCCAAAATAAGAATACCACAAAGTGAAGAACAGCTGCTAGCATGGTGAACCAAATATACTCCAGAGCAGTAACACAGACAGTAAGTACAATAGCTAAAGCACTCTGGGAAGGTGGGGCAACTATCACAGCAGAAGAAAAACGCCACACTGCAGTCAATTCAGTTTCAGTGAATGTAGCCTATATTTATTGTATCATATATTTCCTCTACCTTCTTGTATTTATTAGATGATTATTAATTTGATAGAAGCTATTGCACCACATATTTCAGCCCTATCTCTTTACCTTTCTTTTTTAAAATTTTATTTCTTACATGTGTATGAGTATCTTGCTTGCACATATGTATATGCACCGTGTGCATGCCTGGTGCCTTCAGAGGCCAGAGGAAGGTGCTGAATTTACTGGAAGTGGAGTAACAGTCATGAGACACCACATGGGTGCTGGGTATTGAACTCAGATCCTCTGGAACCCCAGTCAGTGCTTTCAACCTCTGAGTCCTATCTCCAGCCCCCTCTTTGACCTTTCTTTACCACACATATTTGACATATAATAACAGTGCTATGAAGAGTAACTTAAATCTTGAGAATTGACTATGATCCTACAAAAAAAATATCATATGCATGGTTTTACTGAATTTCAACATCAGCCATACTTCATAGGTATTCTCATTCATGTTTTACATGTCTACCACACTAGAGAAATTAAAGCAGTCATTTAAAGCATAGCAAGTGAGAAGTAACCAGGGAACACTGCAGGCTAACTCCATCATCAATGCCCCTAACCACTTTTCTAGCTGGGCAACTCCTTCTTCAAAGCATAATTAACGTCTACATATTTCAAAAATGAAAGTGGCTCCAGTCCCCTAGTGTCAGCTTCCATTCCACCTACAGCACTTAGGCCAGAGACCATGTGAAAGACAGAACACCTCAACTGTAAAAATAGATTATCATTGGAAGTGCAGGCAGACTGGCTGAATCCATCCCTAAGCAATTCTTCTAAGCTTCAGACTGAGGCAGTCCTCTTATCATTGCTAAGAACAGTTTTGTGCTACATGGCATTTCAGCCAATAAGATAGTATACAATAGTTGCCCTGTAATATTTAATGGGACAGAAACATCTCTTGGAAGACATCCTAACTGGCATAACATTGCAGCTCAACGCATTTCTTGCTTGTGCATTTAGGGAGATGCTGCTGTAAACAAGCCTACTACAGTGCCACTTGTAGGAAATAATAGCACCTACAATGACATACAGGATACAATATCTGAAAATAAATGATTATGTTACTGGCTTGAATACTTACTATACTATGGCTTTATCATTATTTTATAGTATATTTCTACTATTAAAAAATAAAAGAGCATAACAGTATGCTGTTAAACTGGTAGCAGCCTCTTAGACACAGTAAACACAGTAAACCACTTCTATCAATTGCAGCAAGATGGCACAATGACTGATCTGTGTACCATCAATATTTGCTTAAGTGCATTCGGCAATGACCACAGAAAATTCATGTAATGGCACAGCTCAGAGGAGGGAGCAAATCCCTATGGCGAAGCACATGTGACTGTAGGTAATTCAGAGATCAACTGTCAGTGCTTATGAGAACCTCTGTGACAATGAGTAAGCAAGAAGAGACTGTCTTGTACAGTTTTAACCTACAGGAGAATGTGTGACAGTTCCACAAAGTTAAAAGTATATAAAAGGAAAGAAACGGGGTCCTCACCCCCGCCCCAGGCAATATGTATTTTTACTCCAGAATAACCAAAAATACTTCCAAAGCTGTGTGAATGGCATGGAATCTTTTAGAAAAAAATGTTACTGCTCTTTCTAAAGGGAAACTTTTCACACTGGATACATCCGAGTTTAATTAGAAACGAAAGCAAAATCTTCCCCGGGGAACATTCTCCAAACAGTTTTTATTCTGTATTTATTTCCTAATAAATATAAGTTTTATTTGACCCATAAGAAAATCCACCTCAATATACGAATTTTTAATAGACAAGTCATTTCCAAAAATTAGTACAGTCCCTAGTCTGTTAAAGAGTATGGGGCACACAAAGAACTTCGATCTTCAGTGAGGATAAAGAAACTAACTTGGTAGCCCGGAAGAGTGCTGTATGCCTACTTTCCCAACCCTGGGGAGGCCCAGGCAGAACAGAGAGCTAAAGGAAGCCTAGGCTACATAGCCAGCATACTTTAAAAAAAAAAAAGAAGAAGAAAAGAAGAAGAGGAGGAGGAGGAGAAGCAGAAGGAGAAGGAGGAGGAGAAGAGGAAGAAGAGGAGGAGAAGCAGAAGAAGGAGGAGGAGAGGAAGGGGAAGAAGGAGGAGAAGGAGAAGGAGGGAAAGGAGAAAGAAGAAGAAGAAGAAGAAGAAGAAGAAGAAGAAGAAGAAGAAGAAGAAGAAGAAGAAGAAGAAGAAAGAAGAAGGAAGAAGAAGAAAGAAGGAAGAAAGAAAGAAGAAAAATCGGGGACATAATTATGAGCTAGATACGGGAGAGGATGGGGAGGAACAAAACTGATTCCCATTCTGCAATGGACCTCAAAATAAAACTAGTGCTGACAATAACAACAATCATATTGTTTCAATTTCTGTTACTTAATCACACAGTAGCACAGTTAAGAAAAATAAAATGTTGAAATACAATAAATATCTCTCTGTCGTTCCTATTGGATCCACATGGACTTGCTTAAGTTTATATTTCATTTAATAAATGGAGAGAAAAATTCTTTGAGAGAACACACTACCAAAAAAAAAGTGGGGGGGGGCAACACCAAGACCCTTGTAAGCTCAAAGGCAAAAGGCAAGAAATAATAAAGCATGCAGCGGCCAATCAGCACGCAAGAAGAGTCCTACCCTGAAAAAAAAAAGGGGGGGAAAGTTTAGAAAACTTGCAAGCCCTTATATTTAAATGCCTCCTGAAACTTTTGCCCACATAGCAGTTCTTCTAAGAGTATGCTCCAGCAGCCTCCACAGATGGCTTTAAATCCCCGAGGCCTCAAAGCATTGTTCTAAAGAAACCCCCTACAAAGCCCGGGAGCTGCGGACCCAGTGAGCAATTGACACCCACGACCCTGCGCTTCGCCTACAAGGCTTTTCTTGGCCTCTCCCAGGACCGAGCTGCCAAAGCAGCGCGCGCCGGGAGGAAAAGTCTCCCAACTGTTGCATCTCAGGTCCGCAAAAGAGAAAGTCAACCGACCCCGGGGTGCTCCGGATCTCCACGGAGGAAGAAAAAAGGGGACGGGGTTGCAAGCGAGCAAACACCGGTTCGTTTCTTCCCCCCCCCGTTTTTTATTTCAATGTCTGCGTCCGTCGGGGGCTCTCCCGGAGCCGCCGACTCTGCGCCTGGGCGTCGCTGGAGTGGAGCCTGCACCTGTCACTTCGCTCGGGAGCAGGAGCCCCACCCGCCCGACACCTGTCAAGCCGCAGCCCAGACCCCTCCGGGATGCCCCGGCCGTCGCCCGCGAGCCGGGGACCCTGTCACGGCGCCGCCGCCACCCCGCGGAGGTGGGGGGCACCCGACGGCTTCCCGGGGACCCGGGGCGCCGCTCCTAGCGTCAGCCCGGCCCCGCCGAGATGCGCCCGGCGTCCCGGTGCCCGCGCCCTTGCCTCCCGCCCGCGGCGGTCGCGCTCCTCACCTGGCGAGGGGCAGCTCTTCGGGGCCGCTGTCCTGCTCGGGGTCGTCCTCCCGAGGCGGCGGCGGCGGCGGCGGCGGGGGCTCGGCGGCCGCGGCTCTGCGCGGGGCTTTGGGCGGCATGACGCGCTGCGCGGGCCGGCGCGAGCGAGCGAGCGAGCGAGGAGCGAGCGAAGGAGGGAGGGAGGGAGGCGCGCGGGGAGGGAGGCGGGCGGGCGGGCGGGCGCGCGCGCACGCCGGGCACGCCCCGTCCTCACCCGACTCCCGTTACAAAAATAATGGGTACGTCCCCTGAGGAAAACCGGACGCGCCCGGCAACCGAGCGCCCGGGCCAACCGCGGGAAAACGTCACTTCCGCCCGCGGCGTCACGTCCGCGAGGTTCGCGGGCCGCGGGCGTCAGGGGGAACCGGGGCGGCGGCGGCGGCGGCGGCGGTGGCGGGCGAGGGCGCGGGCGGGAAGCCGCGGGGAAGCCGCGCCCGCCGGGGCCTGTCTCCGCCCGCGTCGTCCCCGTGGGCGGCGCCAGCCGGGCGGGGCGGGCCGTTGGATGGAGCCGCGGCCTCTGGGCGATCGCTGGACAGGACGCGCCCCTCGGCAGGCCCGCGCGGCCGGCAAAACAAAAACAAACGTGCCGCGCCAGGCGGAGGTGGGCTCGGCCGCGGGTGGGCGGTCCAGGGTGGAGCCATTTACCGGCCTTGTGGAGACGTCGGGGTTAAGGGCAGGGAAGATGGGCGGCGATGAACAGTGTGCAGTGAGGCTTGTGGTGTGGAAAAAGCAGACACCGATCCAAAGCGAGCTAGACCTTAGCTGCTTCTGAAATCCAGTTTGCCAGGTGGACCTGGCGTCCGAGGCCACTTTTGCTGTCTTAAAGCGCTCGGTCTGGCCTCCTTTCGTAATTGTTTCTCAGACACAGCCCGTCACACTGGGGGGTGCCAGCATGCCCCTTGGTGTGTTGGAAAAAGGAGTTCGGGGAGTTCGTTTGCCAGCGTCACATGGCGAACGGGTGGCAGGAGCACAAGTAATCTTTGACTCGCTGTGCTGCAAAGGCACAGACATCAGAAAAGCATACTGGAACTGCCGCCACCAAACTCTGGTTCAGCAACTGCAGCTATTTACTTTTTCACGTGCCAGTCAACATAATTTTCTGTCTTTGGCAGACGTTACTGGTGGTTGTCACACAACTCCCTAACTGAAGTGCTCTGAATGAAACGCAGTTGTTGCTCTGGTGTAAACTATCTTGGAGCAGCTGAGCAAAGATGTGTCAAGGCTCAGCATGTTGCGGGCCTCCTTCAGCTGTCAGCCCTGTCTTTTATAGGCCAAATGTTTGTCAGGAGGTAGAGCCCAGGCCCAGATGCGGCCTCGGGAGAATGAATGGAATTAAGATAGCAGTTGCGTTCACCTTGCCCCAGATTTAGGCAAGAGCTCAGGCTGCATGCAGGCTAGGTTTTAGGGAGATGAAGGATAGCTGACAGCAGGGAGTCTGACAACATGATATGCAGAAGTGACACAGCCCTGCCTCCTCATTATCAGGAAAATGTGACACTTGCCGACTGATGCCACTGTGGTGATTTGTGGCAAGCTTCTTCTGGGGCAAGGCACAATGGCAAAAGAACCTGGGTCCTCAGATCTGTAATAGACCTGGTGATTAGTCATCTCTGCTGGTCCTGATCTCAAGTATGCTGATGGTCAGCTAGCTATTCGTGTCAGAAGTCATTCTGGTTACTATTTCTCCTGTAAGCCCCTGTCAACATACAGACCAAATGAAAGCCTGACCTGCTGGTACAGGCCTATAGTTCCAGGCTTGTAATGCTCTGAGGCTGAGGCAAGAAAATCACCTGACTTGGCTATAGAATGAGTTGAACTCCAACCTGGACAACTTAGTAAGACAATTGCTTTATAATGAAAAGTAAAAGTAAGGCTAGTATAGAACATAATGGTAGAGTGCCTGCCTAGCATGAGGAGCCCTGATTTCAGTACCCGGAAATACAGCACACACACACACACACACACACACACACACACACACACACACAGAGAGAGAGAGAGAGAGAGAGAGAGAGAGAGAGAGAGAGAGAGAGAGAGAGAGAGAGAGAGAGAAACAAATTTCAGACATCATTACAACCTTAGTAAGACTGTGTGGCATTGGCTACATAACAGCCAAGGAAAGTTTAGATAATCAACTCTCTTCATATGTAGTTAAGACTTGTTTTATTTAAACCTAGTTCATCAATACAATGGTAAGATTTTTCAATTTATAAAAAGATGGGTATCTTTACTATGTGAAACCTTGTCTCAAAAAAAAAGAAAAAAAGTGGGACAGGGCTGGGAATACTGGGAATATAACTCAGTGGGAGAGGAGTGGGGGTGGGGGAAGTGACTGGGTTGAGGAGAGATAGAAGTGGGGAAGGAGTTTGAAAAAATTTCAAGTGTTGGTGGTCGTTTGACACATCAAAGCACCCAGGAGCATGGTTGGTGGACACTTCATTAAACAGAATATAGAGCAATTCTCTCCAACTTGTATGGGATGTTGGGTGAGATGGCTGTGTTTTTGTCGCACCCCGGAGAACTATATGATAATGAGTAAAATTGTAAGGTTAGTTTGTCTCTTGCCACTCAGAATAGGTAGAAGTCTGTAAAAAGGTAAACATTTGCTGTTATTTTTAAAGTCCTTTTCAGTTTTTAATTGAGCCTTTAATTGAAATTAACAGCTAAGTTAAGGAAGCAAAATTTTTGTCATTTATTTTTGATCTTAGAGTTAAAAAGAAAAAGAAAGCCTGTCTTGCTTTGTCATTAAAAGACACACATCTGTAATGCATTAGTAACAGTAGTAAGAGATTTCACAATAGTCATAGAAATTATTCCAAAGAATTAAAGCCCTAAGGTGTTCACTGACTTGACTTAGAACTGTAGTCTCTCATTTGTTTAGTTGGAGGCTGAGACAGAATCATTACAAGTTCAAGGCCTGCCAGGCTCCAGTAAATTTACAATCAACCCAGACAGCTTGGTGAGACCCTGTCTCAAAAAAGAAGGATGGGGCTAGGCTGGGGATGTAACTCAGAACACTTGCCTAGTGTGTGTCAGGTCAGGTTCAATCCCCAGTACTGCAAAATAAAATAAAACCAGTCTCTCACTTATTCCTAGCCATAGCTCTTGGCAATACAGTAAAGCCATCAAACTTGAGTAACAATTAGATGTCTAAAATATATAGATATTATTATGAATTTTATAACCATTTTGAATATTTACTTTCTACCAAAATAAGCTTCATACACATAAATTGATGAATCCAGATTGGCTGGACTTTGAACTCAGAGATCCATCTGCCTCAGCCTTCCAAGTGTCGGGATTTAAGTTGAGTACCATCAGGCCCAGCCAGAATCCATGTCTTTCACTGAAAAAGAATTCAAGTGTAGCTTTAATTCTGTAAGCCAGTTTTTGAAACAGGATGCCGATAAAAGATTAAGGACAAATATTAAAAAATAAAGCTGTTTCCTTCATGATGGATGAACATTTATTGCCCAGGGGCCAGAGAGAGTATTAAGAACCCTACTGCTCCTGCAGAGGACCCAGTTTCAATTCCCAGCACCCACAAGGTGGCTCACAATCATCCTTAACTCCAGTTCTAGGTATCCAATGCCCTTGTGTGTCCTCTACAGGCACCAAGCATGCACATGGTACACAAACATACATACAGGCAAAGCACCCATATACATATGAAAATAATTAAGTTTATTGTCTGAAATATTTTCTCTGATTCCCTTCATACCTTGAGAGAAAGGTTCCTGTAGTATTGATAGTGTTATTTAAAATAGGAACAATTTAGCTATGCTCTGTCATTCAAGTAGCATGTCATCAATTCAAGCAACCTAAGTGTAGCTAAAGGTTCCCATTTAACAATAAAGACCATAGCTCACTTCTCACATTATCTGTACTTATCTGTATGGACATATTAAATAATGTTATTTTTGTAATTCTTTTCTTCCCACTTCGTGTTTGCCCTAGTTATATTTATTGAAATGCAATTTCTGGTTAATCTGAGAAAAAAAATCTAAGTTTATATTTAGTGTGCCTTTATTATTTGTTTTCATTTTATTTTCCTGGCAATTCTTTGTGCTTTTCTGAGACAAGATCTCATGATGTAGCCAGAGCTGTCCTGGAATTCACTATGTAGCCCCGTCTGGTCTCAAATTCCTGGCAGCCCTCCTGCCTCAGCCTCCCAAGTGCTGGAATTATGCCAAGCCTAACAATTTGTTTTTATTTCACTTTCTAAAAGTATCAGTTCATAACAATTGGGTGCTTTAAAAGAATGAATAGTTCCTTTACAGAGTGTGGGAAACAACTGGCCTTTGAGAGACTCAAGTACTCTCATGGTGAGTTCAAGCCCATGAATCATTTCCCTTAAATGTGAGCTTCTGAGATTCTTTCAGGGTTCAAGAACAGAGACCTACAGGTTTATCTTAGTTACTAAGGGTTAATGATGAGCTGGGATAGAGCAAAGTGATGAAAACAAAGCAGTAAGAGCCCTTGCTGGATACTCGTGTATTCTGTAATGGCAGAGGATGCTGATCCAGTGGGACCCCTGTTATCACCATGGCAAATGTTATTCTTCATCTCTTCATAGGCATGCCGCTACTTTGACTTCTCCCCCATGCCACCAATTCCCACACCTTAGTAGCGAGAGTATATGATTGATTCTTCTTCAAAAATAAAGTTTCCACCAGCAAGATCAATTACATCATTTCCAGGACTCCAGAGAAAATGAAAAGATAGGACCCCTATTTAAAAATGAATAAGGGTTTCAAGATGTGACATCAGAGCATTAAAATAATTTTACGATCTTTGTAGCATGAGGTGCCACATCATAACTCAAGATGTGCATAATGCTAGCCAGCTGATGAGGGTAAGTCAATAGCTATGCTAAACAGACAGATGTATTCCCATCTCTGGCCTTGCCTTGGCACGTGGTGCATAATTTTAAGGTATGTAAGTGAATGACCCTAACAACCTCATTTTAACTTCATTAAAGACCTTATCCCCAAACACAATCCTGTTCTGAGGTATAGAAGAGGTCAGGATACCAGCATTATGAATTTGGAGGAAATGCAGCTCGGTTCATAACATTTGGGGGAGGAATGTTGGCAGGACTCTTAAGCTCTATAACACAGAGGGTAAATATCTCTCAAAGCTTACTAGGGAAGAAGTTAAACATCCAAACATATCTAGTTGTCACATAGGCTCTAACTCGTATCTCAAGGGCACAGAGGGATAAAGATGACAGGCAGGCTTTTTAAAAAGAAGAAAGCCTTTATCATAATGTTTGTATTGGCCTCACATTGTAACACCCTCATTGCCTGCTCAGCTCTTCCCTGCCAGTGGCAAGAGCCAGGAAGGGTGACCAAAGCAGAAAGCTGCTTGATTACTGCAATTCAAGCCAACAAAGTTACTACACTACAAAAAGAAACAGCTCCATGTCCAAGTTACAAGGGTTTTGTCCTGTGAAGAAAAACAGTTGCTGTTTTACATGTAACACTCAAAGTTCATGTGCTGGAAACTTTATCCCCCATGCAGTAATGCTGAGGTGACACTGGGATATTTGCACTAACATTATGACTGACCAAGACAACAGCTGAGTGGCATTTTCTATAACCAAATCATGAGTTACACATGTATGTAGCCTCTGAGAAGTGCAGGAACTGAAGACACGTTCTTGTCCTTAACTGATTTTTAGCAGCAAACATCGGTGACTAACAGCAGCACTGCCATGAAGAATGGGAGATAGTTAGCCATCTCATTTACGTTTTATTCAGCGTTCTCAGTGTGAGGTGGGCCATAACCCCAATAACTAGACGCAAGATTTACAGATGGGTCATATTGACAGCTTTTCTGGCTTACAAAAAATGTCATTATTGTTTTAGATTCATCCTTTTGTGTTATAGGCAGAAAAATATTCTGTAGTTTCCTCTTTTATCTTATTGCCTTAATAATTTGATAATCTGCATTTCTTTTAATTCCATTATTTTAGTTCACAGATTGGTTGTCAGTTCAAACTGGTATATTCTCCTCTTCTAACAATAAGAGCACTTAGAATCACATGACCTCCTCAAGATCCCATTGTTCAGCATTGTCACATTAAGGATAACATTTCCAACATATGAAACACTATAGCAGTACTTTTTCCTTTTGAGGAGAAACTCTTGCAATTAGAAATAGAAAGTTTTCTTCTTGTGGTCCAGGGCTTTGTTCATTGCCTTGTGTTGTCCTGCAGGAGCTTGCTGCTTTGGTCTGTTTCAGGAAAGATGAGTGGAAAGAAAGAAATAACATACTATGGAGTATGGTCTACAGACATATGGATAATTATTTCAGTAGTGTAGATATTAATCACAATGATGTAAGCTGACGGTCATAGAATCTAAAATATCAATATATTAAAACAAAAGGCCACTTTTGCTTCAAGTAAATGTCTAGAGAAAGGACTTCTAGGACTAAATGATGGTTCTATTCAGCAAAGCCCTTAGGGATACAGGCATCTTGAACTCATAACTTTGCCGTCTCTAGATAGTGCACAAGGTCCAACATGACAACAAAATAGAAATGTAAAATGTATGTGTGTGGGTGTTTTACTTGCATGTACCACTTGCACATCTGGTGCCCACAAATGTCAGAAGAGAGCATTAGCTCACATGGACTGGAGTTAATAACATTTGTGAGCTGTCCTATAGAGGCTGGGAATTGAACCTAGGTCTTCTTGAAGAGCAACCAGAGCTCTTTACTGACAAACCATCTTTCCATCTCTTCAAACTCCAGTTTTTAGAGAATGCAAGCTAAGATACTTGGCACAAGGAGAGTCCCACGACCTTTAGGATGCTCAGTGATGCTTGCATAGTGACAAGATTATCCACTGATTTGTTTTGAGTATCAGGATGGGATACTGGACCTGGGCCTGGGCTACTCAGTAACCCTATGACAAGGTCCATGGCACATTGAGTAGTAATCAGAACTCACAGTGAAAGCATAATTGCTAAGGCTTCTCTGCGGCCATTTGGGATGCAGTGTAAGTAGAAGGTGGACTAGGTGGCAGCTATGATGTTGGCATAGTACAGGAACAGTAAGGAAGGTTGTGGAGTGGACTGAATTCTGTTGATGGACTTTTCAAGAGAAAGCAGTATCTCACAGCAAAAACTTAACATGGTAAAACACACTGTGAAAGCATTTATCCATACTGGCAATTTTAATCAGTCTCTGGTTTCCTGTAGCCTAAAGTCATAAAGTAGGTATGGAATCTGATTGTAAAAACAGAGAAATTGAAAAGAAACTAAATACACACTGGTTTGCAGGGTCTCCTAGGTCCATGTATGTTCATTGAAAGAGGAGAAAGAACAAACCTAAGGAAGATTTAAGAGATACTTGGATGAGAAGTCTGAAAATACTGCATCGCCACCATCTGAACTGTATCTTATACAGTGAGTCCTCTGATAATGTGCTATAAACTTTCTAAACACAGAATTTATTAATTCATTATTTATTAGTTTATGTTGCTTTGGACTAGCATCCAACTCCAACCAACACCTATCTGTAAAGTTAACTGTCATTATGCCAAAGAACATAAGACAACGTCTGAGATCTTCAAGGGCTCCTCTCATTGATAAAAGTCAGAGTCAATGCTCTTTGTATTCCAGGAACATCATTTTCAGTGTAGAGGACAAGTTGTGCCTCTCACATCCTGACTCCAAGAAAGATATGATTACTTAGTAAGCAACTTGGGAAGTGAAACTCCAACCGACTTTTCGTGTGACTTAGAAAACTTCCAGTTGCAAATGGATACCAAAGCCAGAGACTTTTCTTGATAAGATTCAGGCTGCTGTGTAAGCTGTCCAGACAGTTGATCTATATAACATAGAAGCTCTGATGTTGTCAGACGTATCTGCTGTGGATACGTGCTATGGGGCATCTTTGGTAAATTCTTATAGGAGGAATACCCCTGAGGCTTGGGAACAAATCAATTTCTTTTACAACACTAAATATCGATTTTAAATTTTTTATAATTTGTGTGTGTGTATATGTGCATGTACATGTATGCATGCATGTGTGCATGCGTGCGTGCGTGCGTGCGTGTGTGTGTGTGTGTGTACACGATGGCCAGAGGACAGCTTTCAGAAATTGTTTCTCTCTTTCCATGTTGGTTCTGAGGATCAAAGTCAAGTTCTCCAGCTTGTGCAATAGCAGCATTACCTGCAGAGACATCTCACAAGTCCATCACAAATTACTTCTTATTTGAATTACAAGAGCTTCTAGGAGCAGGGATCAAACTCATGAAATTGAAGTCTGGGTCATATAACCTCAGAATAGGAATTCTGCCACCTGCCTGAGTTTGGAGGTGAGTCCTTGACCCAGCTGAGCTGCCATGTGAGAACCCAGTCTAAATATCAACTTGATTGGAGCCTTCAAAGGGATCCAGACCCATAAAAATTTTGAGGCCTAACAAAAGTGTTTAATCTGTTTTGTGTTGTTGTTGATGGTAGTGGTGGTGGTAAAATTTGTACCTTGTGAAATGGTATAATCACTCTAGAAAATTTTTGTTTTGTTTTGTTTTTCTGAGACAGGGTTTCTCTGTGTAGTCCCTGAAGTCCTGGAACTTGCTCTATAGACCTGGCTGTCCTCAAACTCACAAGAGATCCACCTGCCTCTGCCTCCCTAGTCCTGGGATTGAAGGTGTGCACCACCACCCAGCAAATTTTTAATAACATTAAGTGCAGTCCATTAATATGACCTTAAAACCCCAAAGAAAAGAAAACAGCCAAAAAGACTTCTATGAGTTTATTCAGAACAACTTCATTTATAATAATGAAAGTCCTTGTAAAAATCAGATTTCAATATAAGGATGGATGAAGCCACTTCCACGTCTGGGGTGGGACAGAGGAGCCCTGCAAAGTCTAGACTCAGAAACACAGGCTCCCTGAGGCGGTGCACAGGGACACAAAATCTTAGGAAATGGAGCTGGTGGCCCTGTAGACCTAGGACTTGGGGTGCAAGACATGTACCATCTTCAGGGTCCAGGTGATGGATGCCTCTCTTAGCTGTCAAGCTGAACACAGAGGGATTGTGTTATGGTCTAGTCTAGGGGGGACACAGTCATTCCTTCCACAGCTGCTGCATGTCCCTGTAAGTGAAACAACCATCTCTGTCCTCTGCCAGCAAGACTGTGCTCACAGTTTGCAACAAACAGTTTGCAGATGAGAAGGGGAAGTCAGGTCTTCCTGGTGCAGTGGGCTTGCAACCCTGGTGGGTCTTGAGGAGTACTGAACAGAGGCTAGAAGACTCCGATGGATGGCTTCTTCAAATAGAAAGGATGGTCTGTGGTCCTTTGGGACTTACCAAAGGCATGGTTTGGCATATTGTCAGTTTACTTTTTAGAAACTCTACAATTAAGACACTTTATTAAAGATGCTCTTTTCTACTTCTTCTTAGAAATGCCATTTAAAAGTAAGGAGAGAATGCCAACAAATTGTATGACCTTTATAATTTTCCTCCCAGTGTAGAGAAACTGTGAGAGCAGTTGCATTCACAGAAGAACATTTGCATATTTGTGTTTGATTGGTTTAAAAAAAGAATGTTACAGTGACAAATAGAACTCAGTGTAATACCTCAGAAAGAGAATGGATAAAGAAATTCTGACATTTAATAAAATACAAAGAACACTGCTTTAAATGGAATGAACTCTTGAAACTCTGCAAACATGAATAAATCTAAATAACTTGCTAATTCAAGGAAACACCACAAAAGGAGTATTACTATGTGAATGCATTTATATGAAGACAAACCAACACAGCCTATGTTGAATGATCTGAGTAGTGAGGGCAGACATTAGGAAAGAGCAATGATGGGCATGCTCTATACCTGAGGTGTTGGTCATACTGGTATATTTCTTTGTTCAAACATTTTTTATATTTTAGTGTGTGTGTGTGTGTGTGTGTGTGTGTGTGTGTGTGTGTGTGTGTGTGTTTCTGTGTGCATGCATACACCCTCAGAGATCAGAGTCATCAGATCCTCTTAGAACTGTAAGTGGTTATGAATACCTGACATGGGTACTGGAACACAAATTTCCATCTTGTAGAAGGGCAAGTACTCCTACCACTGAACTATCTTTTCTGCTCCCTTGCCCAAACTCTTGAACTATCAGATCTTGCTTCTTGCATCCTCAGTAAGCTGTTGGGACTCCTAGGAATCTCCAGCATGTCTTAGGCTGAGTTTTGACAAAGCTTCTGATGAAGTTTCAGCCAGCTGACCAGTGAGATGCTGGTCATATAAGCTGTTCCAAACAAGCAGTTGTAGGGACATAAACACAGAATGGCCTGGAGTACCTGATCTCGAAATCAAGGCCAATTGAGATGCCTGGAATCAGCTGAAAGAGAATTACCACCAGGAAAGCTGAGGGAGGGGAGCCTTCAGAATCATGCCACCAATGCATTGTTACTTTCTTTGTTCTGTTAGTATAAAAACTTCATGAAACATGTTGGAACATGCAACTGGGCATGCTCAGTCATATTTGGCTCCAGGATAAACTATCCCCTTTTTGGTGAGAGTTGTGCTTTTATGTTAACAAAGGTGAGAGACAATTTTTTGAGTGTATAGGATTGTGTCATCAGCAAATGGATAATTTGACTTCTTCCTTTCCTATCCATGTACGTCTCTTGGCTTATTGCTCTAGCTAGGGCTTTTAAGAATTATATAGAAATGGAGAATAGAGACTTTATACTTGTTTCATTCAGATTTTAGAAGAAACCTTCTCATTTTTCCCCATTCAGTACAATGCTGACTATTGGTTTGTCATAATATAGCACTTATTGTGTTGAAGTATATTTCTTCTAATCCTAGTATCTTCAAGGCTTTCATCACTAACAGTCATTCAACTTTTTTGTAGTGTTTTCTGCATTGATGGAGATCGATGGATGGACCTTAAGCCTATTTATGTACACATACTGCTTTACATATATTGAGCCAAATGTGCATTCCTGGAATAAAACCAGCTTAGCCATATTGTGATCTTAGTATGATCCTAATGTGTTTTTGAATTTGATTTGCAAGAATTTTATTGAGAGTTTTCCATCTGTGTTCATCAGGGAAATTGGTCAAGGGTTCCTTTCTTGTGTCTTTGTTTGGTTTGGGTATTGGAGTGATACTGGCTTCAGAAAAATAGAGTTCAGCAGTGTTACTTCTCTTTCTGTTTTCAATTTTTTGTTTACTTGTATTATTTGTGCTTCTATGTGTGTGAAAGAGAAGGAGATGGAGATGGAGAAGGAGGAGGAGGAGGAGGAGGAGGAAGAGGAGGAGGAGGAGGAGGAGGAGGAAGAGAGAGAGAGAGAGAGAGAGAGAGAGAGAGAGAGAGAGAGAGAGAGAGAGAGAGAGAGAGAGAATGCTAGTGTGGGTAGCCATGGAGGGTGCCAGAAAAGGGTGTCAGGCCCTTTGAAGCTGGACTTACATGCAGTTGTGAGCCACCTGACATGGGAGCTGGCACCTGAACTGGGTTCCTCTGGAAGAGCAAGCAGCAAGTGCTCTTAACTTCCAAGCCATCTTTCCAGCCCCTTCTATCTCTATTTTATAGAACAGTTTAAGGAGCATTAGTGTTAGCTCTTGCTTAAAGATTTGATAGAGAATTCACCTGGTTCTAGATTTCTGTTTGCATGGAGTTTTTTTTTTTTTATTACTTCGTTCTTGATTGTCATGGATTTGCTAAAGTTGTTTATATCTTGATTTTCTTTTGCTTGCTTATATATGGCTAGGGATGCACCCATTTTTTTCCTAGATTTTCCAGTTCAAAATTTCAAGGTACTCCCAAGAGATTTTGTGTTTCTCACTGGAATCTGGAGTAAACACCCCCCCTTAATCTCTAATTGTGTAATTTGGGTCTTCTCTATCCCTTAGTTTGACTAGAGATTTGTTGGTTGTCTATTTTCAGAGAACTAAGAGTCTGTTCAAATTGTTTCTATGTATTTTTCTCTCAGTCTGTATTTTTTGACTTCTGTCCTGATCTATATTGTTTCTTGCTATATCTGCCTCTCTGTCTGTTTGCCTATCAGAGGTCTATCTCACTCCTTCTCCCTCAGCCTAGCTTAGTGGCCTTAGCACCTTTGGCTGCTGAGCCCTTTATTTGTGGTCTAGAACATGGTCTGTTTCACACAAGGTACCACGGGCTACGGAGAGTATGTACTTCTATGGATGTAATATTCCATAGTTACCTGTTAAGTCCATTTACAGACTTTATCCTCTAATTTGCAACAAGTTAAATTTAGTTAATGTATGTCAAAGAGAGATGTTTGATTTGTATGATATCAATATTGGAAGATGAGGGGATCTGGGCCCCAAGGATCTCAGCTGGCATTTAGTTACCATCTTCCTATTTTGACCTGTTTACTGACTTGCCCAAGAATCCATTCCACTGTTAGCCTGAGTCAAGAAAATTGTGCAGTGCTACCTAAGACTCATGTGACCTTGACTGGCTACACAACTATCTATGTGTCTTCAGGCCACACTGTGGCACACAGGACTCTGTATGCTGTCACAGATTCATAGTCATTGCATAACATTTTATGAGGCCTGTGAAGGGTCTCTGGCTTAGGGCTCAATGGGGACATTGAGGCAGACTGTCCTTGGAGATTTAGTAGAGGATGTGTTAACTCCATGGACATGTAGACAGACAGCAGCATGATAGGGACTTTGATGAGAGTTGAAAGCGATGCAGCAGAGTTAAGGCCCCTTCTTGTAAGTCTCAGAGGAAGCAGGGCACTTGCATGAAGTAGGGCCATGCCTGACTCCTGGGCAGCAGAGACAAAGGGAGGGGATTCTGGAGGAGGAAGCTGAAACTCCGAAGATGGAGGGGGAGCACTTAGTTCAAGTGTGCCTGTTATATGGGTGGGAGATGAGATGCCATCACTACCCTCTGATGTGGCAGGAGTCTGACAACCTGGTCTGTAACTTCCATGGGGGAAATGAGATTGACACCTGCCATTGTCCTGGACTCCAGGCACCTGCAGAATCTATTTACAGATTCCTAGCAGGGTGTCTCTCCCGGTAGCAGCAAGGATCCCAGAATCAATTATGAGGGTGAGGATAGAGAGGACTGCAGGTGGGCATAACTTAAACAGCATCTGACTGGATTTAATCTTTCCTTCCAGCAGGCCTGGTGCCCAGGGAATCTGTTGCAGACTCACAGACAAGCTCTTGGGGTGGTTTGCAAGTAACTGGGAGGCTAGAGAGAAAGGGGCAGTAGGCTTCAAGGAAACGTGACCTGATCAAACCCTATCTCACAATCCCACAATCTGAGATGCCCTTGAGTTCAACTTGAGTACACGGTAGACTCTAGATGGCCTCTCCACCCAGTTCCACAAACAGCTGGTATCTCTGTCATGTCGTCTTCCCCATGGACATACTGAGCGCCCTCTCAGCAGCTTGTAATTGTTCTTCTTATTTCTGTTGACCAGACTTGCTTTTCATCTCTGCTTCGAGAATCATTAATCCAAAGGCAGGAAGCTCCTCACTGGCTCATATTACAACAAACCCTACATGGCTTGTTGAGTCCTCAGGGTTTACGAGAAAAAGAGACAATTACAAAGATGCTGCTAGCACATGAGCAAAAGTTAAACATCACACAAAAGCTTTTAAATCCATAGAAGTTTGTGGAAGTAATTTTCCATTCCAAAGATTGTTTTCTGAGTCATTCTTCTGATATGAAAAGTAATTTTTCTTTCCTAGTCAAGAAGCCTTTTTCCTCAGTTAAAGTACAGGTTTACCTTCTTGTTTACAGTCATCAAATGATGACATTATCATGGGCTCTGAATGTAATTACAGAATGTACTAGAATGGGGCTGGAGATACAGCTCAGTGATGGCATTTTCCTAACACAGAGAAAACCCTAGGTTCATTCCACAGTGCCATGAAAAATAAAATGAACAGGAAAGCATGTGCAGTGTGCAGTAGCCTATCCTAAGAGTTAGCACATCTCTCTCTTCTTCTTCTTCTTCTCCTCCTCCTCCTGCTCCTCCTCCTCCTCCTCCTCCTCCTCCTCCTCCTCCTCCTCCTCCTCCTCCTCCTTCTCTTTGTGAAAACAATAAAAAATTGACAAGTATTTCTTTTTTTTATGCCAGTGTGTACATTTGGGGGCAGGAATAAAACCATATCCACAGAATTTCTCCCCAGTCAGCACAGGATCTTTTTAGAAATTCTAGGGACTGAGATGGCTCAGTGATTAAGAGCACTCTCCTAGAGAACGTGGATTGATTCCCAGCACCCATAGAGAATCCAATGGCCTCTCTGGCTTCTGCAGGCAATGTACGTAAATGGTGCACATACATACATACATACATACATACATACATACATACATACATACAAGGAAAGTATACACACACACACACACACACAGAGAGAGAGAGAGAGAGAGAGAGAGAGAGAGAGAGAGAGAGAGAAATCTTAAAAGAAAAAAAACTCTAGATGTGAGCAAAAGGTTAAATAGTAATATATGGGTGTAGTTGAGAACTGCTCCAAGGAATGAGCAATTTTCATAATCAGTGTGCCTCTCTCCTTCATTCTCCCCCAGCCCCTGCAGACCTGGTGAACAAATCCAGTCTGATAGGGAGTTTTAAGGACTTTTAGAGTCCTAACTGTGGCTGCACTGCCTGAAATCCTGGTACTCAGGAGGCAAAGGCACGGGAATGGCTAGTTGGAGGACAACCTGAACTACAGGCAAAGTGAGACGGTCTCTAAAGCAACATTAGCACAATCAAATTGCAAGGAATTTGTAAATCTTAAAAAAGGTTATAGTATTTCCTGATTGTTATTTTCTTTTCAAACAGAATGAGGCCAATCGATAGATCTAACTAAATGAAACCCCAAGGTTTTGGGGATGGGGGTGGAATTCAAGAAGACAGAGTACCAAATCCGCTTTTGCCCTTTATATTTTGTTTACAGGTTGTGATGGTGGGTGGGTCTCTGTCTTTGTCTCCTCCCCCTCTTTGTCCCTCCCTCCTTCTCTCCCTTCTTTCCTCCCTCCATCCCCCTCTCCCGCCCATGTATGTGTTGCCTGTGTATCTATTTTGGGTGGGTCACAGGGAAGGAGGGACTGAGGTAAGGAACTAAAGAAGCCAGCCACCCACTCCTGCAGCTGTCTAATATCTGCATGTCACACAAAAGGAGAAAACTGTCTAGCCGTCACAAATGTGATACAGCTATTGAAAGTGCATGACATGACGTTATAAAACTACATCTGTACTCACCAGCTGGCACAGCCTGTGCTAATAACTCTTCCAGATTTATTCTTGTTGATTTATTCATCTAATAAATATTTATCAAATCCCTATCCTGTGGGTACTCAGGATCCAGAAGGAACATGTGTGTGTGTGTGTGTGTGTGTGTGTGTGTGTGTGTGTGTGTGTGTGTTGCCAAGAATCAAACCTAGGTATGAGCTGCTAGGCAATGGTTGATCACTTAGCTACATTCCCAGCTCCCAAGGGAACCTGCATCCATGAAATCTATAAGCAAATAGGGCAGGCAGATTCTATAATTACTCAAATTTGCCATTATAACATTGAAGGAATGGCTATAGAGCCAGGAAAGGCATAGTCTGGGAGTGCTCTACTCTGGGAGCTCAGCAGATAAAATCACTTAGCCACTGAGCCTGATGACCTGGATTCAATCCCTGGGGCCCCCAGAGTGGAAGGAAAGAAACAAATTCTACAAATTGTCCCTTGACCTCCACATGGTACCCTGGAACACGTGAGTCACACATGAATCTTCAGGTACATTGGGGACTCTCTCTCTCTCTCTCTCTCTCTCTCTCTCTCTCTCTCTCTCTCTCTCTCTCTCTCTCTCCTTGAATAAGTGAAAGTTTTGAAAACATACAGTAAGAGATGGGGACCTGTTCAGGTTTGGAACCAAGGTCATCCAGTAGAGATGAGGACTCTTGGATTTTGAGATGTCAGCCTGGAGTACTGGAGGCCTCTGGATAAAGGGAACTTGATGTCAAATGGCCACTCTGGCAGCTTATATTGCCTAAGTAGAGACTGTTGCTGTTGCTGGAAGGAGGTCAGTGAGTGACTCTGGAAATCAGTCACACAGCAAAACTGGTGCCAAATTCTAGCTGAATCTAAGAGATAGGAGTTACAGAACTCTGGTGAATGAAATTATAGACTGCTTAGGAGTTCTTGCCAATCACCAAACTCCTACAAAAGCCTATGCAAAGGTAGGCAAGGCTCCCCTGGGGGATCCTTCCAGGTTCATAAGAAGATAGTGATCTTGCTCTTAGCCTCTTGGATTATTGAAGGGATGTGGCTTGGGCCCTAGCTAAATGATGGAATCTGGGAATAATGGCAAACAACGCCTGGCTCCATAGAGGGCTCAGCCGTTGGCAGTTTAAGCAGTAAGCATTTTGTCATAAGTACGGGACCTATGGATACGTCTTTTCTTTTCTTTGTGCCAACACAGAACTTGTATGCAGTTTAGGTGTGCTAGTAGATCCTCTGTGGCTTTACCTAGGTCAGCCTCAGTCTCTGACACAAGTGGGAGCTGGCATCACCAAATCAAATATAAATAGAGGCAAGTGGTAATGGCAGTTTGCTGTTTAAGACACAGAGGAAACCGGTCCTCAGAATGTTTCTGCACTAAGACAGAAATGAGCATAATAGCATTGCAATCCTCTTGGGAGACTAGAGCAGAAGGATAACTAGTTTGATACCAGCAGCACAGGCTTCCGAGTGATTTCAAGGCCAGGTTGTGGCTGCACAGTGAGACCATTTCCAAAAGAAAAAGATTCTAATTTTCCACAACAATTAATCTCATTAACACCGGATGTTTTAAAAAGAAATCTGTTTAGTGGCCATTTGGATCAAACCCAATGTGGAGAAATGAGATGGCTGTCTTTCAGACATCTCATTTCTTCTGGCAGCAGACCTATAGCCTGGCCTTCCATCCGCATCTGTTATTAGGCAGGAGTTGCCAGGCGTTAAGAGTGGGTTTCAAAACACCATATATACGGACTAGATAGAAACCTCCACAGCCCCATTCCTATGGTACTCCGGGGTGTGTTCACTATGACAAAACTGCTTCCTTTGATCTGCTACCCTAAGGTCATCTCATTGGATGTGTGTTGGCGGCAGGTGTTCAATTTAGGGAAGCAAGATTTGATAACAAGCTATGAGAAGCCAACACACTTCACTACTAACACTCAAGGGATCAAGGCAAAATTATCTTACCTACTGTACCTTTAAACCAAACATTAACTAATCTTTAAGGTGTTTCTTTTTCAAGGAAGTTAAAGAATCTAGTATTCACTTTACTTTTTCAATCTTTATAATTAGGTCACCATAATAAGAAAGTTCATCTATGATGAGTAAGTCCTCATGGACTTACTTGCTTTTTGTTTTGTTTCATTTTTTTGAGTCAGAGTCTCACTGTGTAGTCTGGGATGGTTTTGAGCTTATGATCTTTCTGTTTCAGCCTCCCAAGCACTGGAATTGCAAGCATGTGTCACTGTCAAAAATGTAAAAGGTACTTATTACCATATAGCACTTTAATAGATGTGATATCTGAGATATTTAAGTGGGAAAACATAATGACTGGACAAAAAGGATATTTGAGCTCTTTTTTAAATAATTCTCAGCCACTCCTCACATTGCTGTTTCCAATAGTGGGGATTGGCTGACAGGAGGAAGTAAACACAGGACATTGGTGGAGAGCTGAATATGATTTTTAGCTTTGATTGCCAACCTGATACAACCTAGAATCACTAGGTCTACCTTGGGTTAGCTTGTGGGCATGTCTTTGGGAGATTGTCCTAACAAAAGTTAAGACAGCCCAATGTAGGCAGCACCATTCCCTAAGATGGATACTCTGAACTATACAGAACTGGAGAAATTGAGCTGAGTAAGCAAATAAAAATTCATGCATAGATTTCTGTTTGCTCTTGACTATGGATGCAATGTGACAAGCTTTCTCCAGCTCATGATTTCCCTGTGATAATGAATTATAACCTGGAATTGTGAGTTAAAATTAAACTTTCTCCCCTAATTTTTTTTTTTTTTTTGGGCCAGGGTATTTTATCACAGCAACAGAAATGAAATGAGAATACAAGATAATGGCTTTGAGGTAATTTGCATATATTCCAGAAAGTCTTAAACAATCCTTGTCTGGCATTCCTCACTTTGGTTTCAGAATTATTTTAGGTTCTTAAACATTATTGAGGGGACTACATATATTTTTGTAAGTTGCAGCTATTGAAATTTAGTATCTTAGAAATTTAAAATTAAGAAAATTTAAAATAGTTATTTATTAGTTTTACTTATATATGTTTTATTACATATTAACAAAAATAGTCTAGTTTTATGATTAATTTATAAAAGAAAACAATTCAGTGAGGAGACTGGCATTATATTTTAGGAAATTTCTGAATAGAATATGGCTGGATTCTCTCTCATATCTGCTTCTGTATTCAATGAGTTACAATTCTACCAGCCATGTCTCTAGAAAATTCCACTGTATATTCAAGAGATTAAAAAGGAGGCAGGAAAATAATGAAGATTAGTTTTGGTTGTGCATAATAACACCTGCCTGTGATAAGCACTTGAGGCAGGAGGGTGAGGAGTTTAATATCATCCTCAGCAACATAGCAAGTTTGAAGTCAGCCTGGGCCACATGAGATTCTATGCAAAAAAATAAAAAATCCAAAAATGAAATACTTTTACTTCATGGATTTCCTGAAAATCCCAGAAGAGCTCAAGAGCCCTTGATGACCAACAGCTCACTCAGTAAGAACCACTGCCCTGGCTTGCAATGGACATGGAAGAAAACAATGACCTTCATGAGACTGTTGAGCATATGGGGAAGTGGAGAGTTTGTTAGCACTGAAAATGCTGCCCAAGCCAGACAATGGAAGATTAGAGAAAAGAGAGCTTTGGCTCCCCTACTCTCTTCAACACAAACTGGAACTCAAGCTACTGGGACTCAAGTGACTGACTCAAGCTACTTTTATCATTGTCATGCCTACTCTGCCACTATGAAATGACAGTGGTGATGAGTTTATTACCAGGACAGAAGTGCTGTGACTCATGCCTTCATGTGCTCCCCCACCCAATCCAACAGCCCAGAACTGCCAATGTACTACATATCTAAATAAAGGGGAGACCTAACATTGTTAGGTTGGTTGGATTTAAATGGAGAGGGCAAAGGTGACACCTAGGCCCCTCACAGTCTCCTCGCAGCTCCTCTTCAGGGATTGGTGTCTTCTTATGTGACCAACCACTGGAATCAACTTTTATATTTAGGTATTACTTAAATGACCCTTAATCCAACTTTCTACCTAGTAAATCAATCTACTGGTTTTGGCAGGGCTGGGGCAAAATTTGAATTAGATGTTGATGGGAGTTATCATTCTGTAAATATGTTTCTTGTATTGGTTAATGAAAAGAGCACTGTTGGCCAATAGGAAAGGAAGATAGGAGGGACTAGGAGACAAAGAGGAAAGAGGAAGTAGTAAGGAGGAGTCAACATGGAGAGACTGGAGAGAGCAGAACGCCAGCCATTTCTCTGGTAAGATGAGACCACGTGGAAGTACTTAGATTAGTAGAAATGGGTTAATAATTAAGACAGAGCTAGCCAATAAGAAACTTGTAACTTGTAACTGGCCAACAGCATTATATCAAATACAAAGTCTCCGTGTGTTATTTGTGGCTGGATGGCGCGGCGTTGGGACCAAGCGGCCGGCGGGAAAACATACTCGCTACACCATGTTTTCCTAACTTTTCAACTCTAAATGATAGTCATAAAAAATTATGTGTATTATAGATATTTTTTCTGAATGTTTGTCTATGTACCCTGTGAGTGCCTAGGTGCCCTTGGAAACCAGAAAAAGGTATCAGGTACCCTGGAAACTGGAGTTACAGATGCTTGTGGGCTGCCGTATAGGAGCTAGGAATCAAACCTGAGAGCTCTCAAAGAGTAGCCATTATTTTTTGTTGGAGACTGTGAAAGTTACAGCAAATGACATTGGTGTTCAACAGGCTGACCTACCAGATGAGTGGTTCTCTGATGAGGTGCCCCACTTGGCACAGCCATGGGTCACTGGCTGTGTAATTCTGTTTGTCTCTGTCTGTAATTTCTCTCATGAGTCACTTCATTTCTTTCCTGAGAATAGCTCATGTGTTTATGTCGTGAAAATATCCCTTCTACTGGGGCACATATACTTGTGGATGGTCGGGTAAATAACTTCTCTCTACCCCATGTTCTCCATATTATGGTGAGAAATTTAGAAGCCTGTTCTCTATAATTAACTCCCTGACAGAAGTCCTTGACAGGAGGAACTTTCACAGAACAGAATTGCATGTGTCTGTCCTTGTTATATCATAGTCCTTCAGGAGATCAATAGTACCTAACTGACTAACCATGCCCAGATATTATTAACCACACTTAAGAAATATAAAATGATAATGTATTTTTTTCCTTTTCCTTAGATCTATCTCTCGATGGTTTATTTTTCTCCCTTTGTTACATATAGCTGCCCCCTTTAAGAGACAGCGGGAACCTCCCCTCAGCTGCAGCTGTGGTTCGATATGAACTAGCTGATAAATTTTGCTACATATCTTCAAAGAATACCTGTGTCTCAGAATTTTCCTTGTAGTTTTTTTTTTTTTTCTACTAACAAGTTGCCAATGAATGGAAGTATATATGCTTGGGATTTTGTAACCTCAAGCAGAGTAAGACTATAAAGAGAAGATGTAAGAGTGAGAAGAAATAAGATTGGAAGAATGTAGAATGCAGAAGAAATAGGAATAATAGAATTGGGCCAGAAAATTAGAGCTAAAAATCATAGACAATTAGGACAAGAGAATTTGAACTAAAGAAGACATAAAGAAAATGACCCTCAGATACTGTGTGAAGTTATTATAGAATCTTTCAGTCCCCACTCCTGGGAAGCATTTCTCTGAGGAACCCTGGGTAGGATGAGAGTTGATCTCTTGGCCCTTACAGTTACTAATGGCTGAGGCATCTCACCAGCTTATATGGCAATCTTCCTTTTTGATTATTATTAATTTTTAGACAGAGTGTCACTGTATGGCTCTGACTAGCCTCTAAAGCAGTGGGTTTCAACCTTTCTTATGCTGCAACCCTTTAATTCAGTTCCTGTGATGACCTCCAACCATAAAATTATTTCATTGCTACTTCATAACTGCAATTTTAAATTGTAATGTAAATGTCTGTATTTTCTGATGGTCTTAGGTGACCCCTGTGAAAGGGTCATCTGACTCCCCAAAGGGGTTGTAACCCACACATTGAGGACCACTACTCTAGATCTACCTTGCCTCCCAAGTGCTTCAATTAAAGGTGTGCCCCTCAACTCCCTCCAAATCATTCTTAAGATATAGTCTCAGTCCAGAAAAGGCAGGATACTCTAGGAACTGTTAGAAATGCAAGTTCTAAGGCCCCACAGAAGATATGTGGTGATTTACAAGCCAGAGGCAGCAGCTGGTGGAAATCTATGAGATCAAGGCCAGCCTGGTCTACACAGGGAGTTCCAGGCTTTCTAAGGTTACATAATGAGATACTACCTCAGAAAAACAAACAAAAAACCCCAAACAAAAAACATGCTGTGAATCAGTTGACTAGGGAGGGCATCAAAGGCCCCATTCCTAGTAGAAGAGCTATGAGCAGTTGATGGCTGCCAGGGAAGAGCCATTTTCCTATGGGGAAGTAGCCACTGGTAGGTTGCCTATGCCCCACTGGATAGCTTCAATCCCATGAGTGTATGCTCAGTACCATCTTGAACCAGTGGGTTATTGTCTAATTTTTGTAATAATTTAAAATGACACTAAGCTGGAGAGGGGACATGCTATGGGGGGTACATATGGAAAGTTAGGGTAGATATACTCAAAATACATTATACACACGCATGGAATACTCCAAGGGGGCTGGAAAGATGCCTCAGAGGTTAAAAGCCCTGGCTGCTTGTTCAGAGGCCCTGGGTTTGATTCTCAGAATACGCATGGTGGCTCACACAGTCTAGAACTCTAGTCCCCTTTAATCAGGTACACAAATGGTTCATGAGCATACACACAGGCAAAATACCCATGCACATAAATAAAACATTAAAAAGAAACCCTCAAAGAATAAATTTAAAATATTTTGTTTCATATATACATATGTATGTGTTATACATATGAACAGAGGGAGAAGCTAAATCAGAAGCTTTAGGCATATTTTTTTTTTGGTCAACACAGCCAGGGTAATTGAAAAAAGAATGACAACTGAGAAAATGCCTCCATCAGATTCATCTGTAGGCAAATCTATAGAACATTTTCTTGATTAATAATTAATGTGGGGAGTGTGCGAAAGCAGGCTGAGTAACCCACAGGGAGCAAGCCACTAGACAACATCCTTCCATGACCTCTGCATCAGCTGCTGCCTCCAGGCTCTTGCCTTGAGTCCCTGCCCTGGTTTCCTTCAATAAATGTGACAGGAGATAAGTAAGTCAAAGTAAGCCCTCCCAACCACAGGTTGCTTTTGGTCACTGTCTTCCTCACAGCAATAGAAATCCAATTAAGACACCAACATAGACTGTGGTTGTAGTTCTGGCTGTCCTAGAACTTTCTCTGTAGACCAGGCTGTCCTTGAACTCACAGAAATCGCCTGTCTCTACATCCCAAATGCTGAGATTAACGCTATGTGCTACCACCACCTGGCCAATAGTCTGTGTTTTAAAAAACTTTCCAGGTAGTTCTGACTTGCTGGCCTAAATAAATCTGAAATCATACAAGATTCTTGGACTACAAGAGTAAATATCATAAAGATATTCATAATCTCAAATTATCTATTGATAAATGAATAAATCAACATGTGATATAGTCATACAATTGAATATTATTCACATGAATATACCTTGATAACATTGTTAAGTGCAATAAGCCAGGAATAAAAAGAAATAAAATGTATGATTGCCCTCATATGAGGAGCTGAGAATAGTCAAATTAGTATAGCCAGAGTGATGGGTATGTGAAATAGCTCACCAGGTTAAGATACTTGCTACCAAGCCTGATGACATGTGTTCCATCCCTTAGACCTACAGGGTAGAAGAAGAGAACTAACTCCCACAAGTGGTCCTCTAACCTCTGTATGTATGCTGTGGCATGTATACCTACATGCCTGTACATAAAACATAAACCCCAACTCCTACAAAAGGTCCTCTAGAAACTGGATGCACGTTGTGGCTCATGTACCTGTATGCCTACACACAAGACATAGACCTAACTTGAAAAGAAAATGAATTACCAGGGTCTGGGGAAAGCAGAGAATAGAGAAACGTTATTGAGTGGAGGCGGACTTTAAGTTTTGCAAGAGAAAATGTTTTTAGAGATTGGTCGCATAATGAACATACCCAATAGCACCAAAATGTACACTTAAATGCTGAGAATGGTCAGTTTTAAGTTTTATGTACTTTTCATTTTTTAAAATTTTAACTTAAACATTATCAGTAAATTTTTAGTGTATGGATCCCATCATCTGGATACTGTTCCCAATATACAAACTTACAAACTTGAAAAAGGAACCAAAGCCAGTTGTATATTTCAGGGAAAAAAATTGAGAGTAATTGTATATTCAATGATATTAAATTATTATTGTCTGGTTTTTAGCTTTTATTTTATAGATTTGTTTTGTTACTGTGTGTGTGTGTGTGTGTATGTATGTATGTATGTATGTATGTATGTATGTATGTATGTGTATGTGTGTGGATGCTCACACAGGCCAGATGAAGGTGTTGGATCCTATGGAGCTGGGGTGCTGACATCTGAACTTTGATCCTCTGGAAGAACAGCCAGTGCTCTTAACCACCAAGCCATCTCTCCAGCCCTCGACTAGGTTTTTGGTGTAATGTAGTCTTATCTTAAAAAAAAAAATCTTACTTTTTATAGATAAACACAAGGATAAAATACCTTAATAAATAGTTTGGTTTAATGTAATTAGGGGATGGGGACATAGATAAAACTGGTTATGAGTTTATAGTAGTTAAAATTGGTTGATGGTTATGTTTGAGTTTCTTTTCCCCAATACATAGTCCACATGGTAAAATATATAAACAGATGAAACGACATCATTACGTTGGGCTTACAAGTGTGCGCGCACACACACACACACACACACACACACACACACACACACACACACACACAGTTCAGATTATATAATGCTATTTTCTGTTTTTCAGTTGTGGGTGGTATCTGATTTCTAAAAAAAAATTGTTTTTTACGTGTGTAGATGCCACATGCATGCTTGATGCCAGCAGGGGTCAGAAGAAGGTGCTGGACCCCTTGGGACTATAGTTAAGGACAGTTGTGAGCTGCCAGGTAGGTACTGGGATTCGAACCTGGGTTCTCTGGAAGAGAAGCCAGAGCTCTTAACTGCTGAGCCATCTGCAGCACCTGACCTTTATCTTTACTGTTAGATACATAAACAGCAAAGCCACTACTCTCAGTTCACAGTGACACGTTTGCTGGGTGATAGCTGATATTTATCTTTAATATTAGACATGCAAATGGCAAAGACACTACATGTATGTCAATTTATTCTCAACTCACAATGGCTGCTTGTTTTCAACTTTGTCTTGTAAATCTGTTTCCTTCTGTCAAACTCCATGAAAATAAGTACCTCCTTGCATTTCAATTGCTCAGAAGCCAGAATAAATAGCCGTGTATCCCATGGCACTGTCAGTTCCTGTCCACAGTTCAGAAATAACACTGGGAAATGGGTCACTAATACACATGTCTGTCCACCGAAAGATATCCTGTAAGTCACAAGGTGTCAAAAACCTGTGGTCTGATTATTGCTCTGCAAACAGGACAGCACTGGAGACACAGAGACTGAGTGTAAGGTTAAATTTATCCATGAAGGAAACAGACAGGCAATGTTTATGAGCTGGTAGGAAGCTAAAGAGTGCGCCCATCATCACACGGCTTCAAACCATTGTCCCAGAGCAGTTGCTGAAGAACAATTAGCTGTTTCCTGCCATTGATCCCTAACCTTCACATGTGCAGTTTGAAGTAGAACATGGTGACGGATTTTCTTTCAGGTTTTCCTAAGTGTTTTGTATTTGCATTTTTTTTTTAGATTCAAGTATTTTTATGAAAACAAAAAAGAATATACTCAGTAGCATTGCAAACAAGATTGTTTCTTAAAATGTATATTTGTTTAAACTTATTCATGTAGATGGCTATGTTTAAAAACAAAAACTGTGGGCTGAGGACGTAGCTCAGTGAGTCGGTAGAGTGCTTGCCTAGCAAACCTGAAGCCCTGAGTTCGATCCCTGTACCACATACACTTGGTATGGTGGTTCTCGCCTGTTACTCCAGTACCAAGGAGGTGCAAGGCCAACCTCATATATATGGTGAGTTTGAGAGCCATCTGGGTCTAAATGGGATTCTCAAAATAAACAAACTCATGAAAATGTAACCATAGCCTTACTTAAAATGTGCTTCCTGCCTGGAAAGATGGCTCCAGTTAATAGCATGCATGCTCATGCAGAAGATGGGAGCTCAGTCCGTGGAACTCTTCTCAAAGCTCACAAACACTTATGACTCCAGACTAGGGAATCCTATGCCTCTGGCTGCTGTAGGCCTCTTACAGGTCCCCTTGCACTCTCTCTCTGTCTCTCTCTCTGTCTCTCTCTCCCTCCCTGCCTCCCTCCCTGCCTCCCTCCCTCCCTGCCTCCCTCCCTCTCTCTCTCTCTCTCTCTCTCTCTCTCTCTCTCTCTCTCTTTCTCTCTCTCTCACTCTCTCTCTCAAATAATAAAAACAAAATTTAAAATTAAAATGCGTTTTCAAACATCTGTCTTTGGTCTTGGCTCTTAGTTTCTACTAGGAAATCAATCCTGGCCTGTGTTTCACAGGTCCTGGCTGTACAATGGGGTTCTGCCTCCACTAAATTCAGTATCCGCCCTAAGCATAATGAAAAAATGATGTAAGCGTTTCCTCCTATTTCTTCAGGGAAAATGCTTAATACAGGTGAAGCCACACAATGGCAGTACATAAATGAAGGACAGCGGTGCTGAGTTAAGTCATGGCTTGGAATCAATGATTGTTAGCAGGCTAACAAACATTTAACCCACTGGGGCTCTTCATTATGGAGGCTCTTCCAAGGGGGTGATCTTTAAGACAGCTTCCAATCCTAGTGTCTTTTAATTAGCTCATGTGTGTAAGAACTGGTATGACTTAAGATATTCAGATATTCCAGGAGCCAATGTTCTTCAGCACAGATTTACTTTGTCTCCTTTTATTTACTATAAATTAAAAAAAACACTAAGAGGCAGCACAAGACATGATCAAGAATAAGAAACAGGACACAGGACCGCATGCCAAACTTTGCTTCTTAATCTACAAAAACGGAGAACTTTCTCATTTCTTTTTACATGCCTAAATGAATTCGCCTGGTTAAATGTCAACTAAATCTCTCAAGAACTTTGAGCAGCTGAGTTTGTTTATGCCCGTCAAGATTGTTTTGACTAAATACAGGGAATGGTCTTATTTGACGCTGGCACCACAACCTTCGGGGAATAAGTCAGTCTGAGGATTTTGCACTTGCAGTCAGACACCTCCAACAACCCCATGTGCCTTTCCAACGCAGTTATTGTGAATTGTGAAGATGAACAATGCAAGGAGAAAACAACACAAAACAAAAACCACACATAGGCCCAAGAAGCCTACTATACAACAGGAAAGCAAACTGCTTTTTTGCATGATTGTGGTGTGTGCTGCCAACGAGGAGCCTGAGGCAGGAGGACCAGTGGTTTCAAGGTCACCCCCAGCTGCAAAACAGTTCGAGGCCCACCTGGGCTATATACTCCCGTCCCATAAACAGATAAATAAATGTCTGGGAGGTGGCGAAGGAAAGAACTCAGACTGAAGTATATAGCAGCCAGAAGTGGGTAAACATGAGGACCAGGTTTGAATCCCTGTTAGTCAAATTTTAAACCAAATAAGATTATTGAATAAAGACTGAAGTGTGAATTATCTAATTTTTGTTGCTTATTTTTTGAAGACAGGGAATTTTTCATTGTGATTTTGTTTAAAAAGAAAGTTTATGTATGTCAGTATTTTCAGATGAAATGATGTTTTAAAATATTGAAGCAGGTATAGACATAAGGAAGTATATATAAAATGAATTAATTCCTAAAGTTAAGTGGTAGGTTTGTAAGACTTATACTATTATTTCTTCTTTCATGTCTGTGCTTGAAGTTTTCCCAATAAAAAGAAACAACTATATTTGACTTTTAAAAACAAGAAAAGAAGTGGTTAGAGGGTAGAGTCTCTTCTGTTTCTGGACTGTCCCTGCTGTGTCCTCTGCCTTGTCATGAATTCAGATGACAGGACACTGTACAATAAGAACCCTTCTGTGTGTCTAGCACGGCTGAGTGGATCAGTAATGCTTAAAACTGGGTTTCAAAATCATTGCCAAAAGATTAGCAACCTGTCATGGTCTTTCCAGGAACAGAAGACTTCTGTAGAAGAGTCCCTGGAGAAACAACACTGTGTTTTTAATACTGATGCTTTGAGAGACAACAAACCATTGGGTCTTAACAGCTTCAACTACTGTTTCAAGTGGACTGTGCTGATAAAATCACCACTGTGGAGCTGGGGAAGCCTGCGATTATTGTCGGGTATCTTTCCGTGAACTTGGTTGCTGTTTTCATCTGACCTCTACCTGTGATTTTCCATTCTGGTTTAAATTCTCCTTGTTGGCAGTGCTTTGCCTGTGAGGCTTTGTGATCAGCCAGAGCTGGCACGCCCATCCTTGGTCAAAGTCCTTGTGCCTAGAATTGATCTGTACTGGGATTACTTAGTTTAGCAAAGGTCTTAAAAGATTGTGTGTGTGTGTGTGTGTGTGTGTGTGTGTGTGTGTGTGTGTGTGTGTGGTGTGTGGTGTGTGGTGTATGTGTGGTGTGTGTGTGGTATGTGTATGTGTGGTGTCTATGTGTGTGTGGTATGTGTATGTGTGGTGTCTATGTGTGTGTGTTGTGTGTGTGTGTGTGGTGTGTGTGTGGTGTGGTGTGTGTGTGTGGTGTGTGTGTGTGTGTGTGTGTGTGGTGTGTGTATGTGGTGTGTGTGGTGTGTGTGTGTATGTGTGTGTTTGTGTGGTGTGTGTGTGTGTGTGTGTGTGTGTGTGTGTGTGTGGTGTGGGGTGTGTGTGAAGATGGCGTCTCCTGTGTCTAAGGATATAGCGAAGGATGATCCTGCTTCCTGATGGAATAATAGGTGTGCACTACCACACCCAGTTGACACAAGCTCTCTACCAATGAAGCTCCAATCTCAGCCCTGAAAGGTAAACTTCTGACTCTGGAGATTCAGTTTTGTCTGGGTATATCTTTCACTACCTAAAACGAACTTTAAAAGACAATTACTCTTTTGCTCTGTTTTGTTGCTGTTAAGTAGAATTTAGTGGGTGGAACACCATTGTGCTCACAAGAGCCATCATAACCATCCTTAGATCCAAGTTTTGGGGCACATATACAGGATTGACAGCCTTCCCAGCTGTAGGCTGATTCCAAACTGAGTAGACATAGTGTCAAATATGGTAGTATGTCAGTCTGCCAGCACCAAATATCCCACCAACTATAACATCATAAATGCTGTTTCCATCTTACAGAAAGAGATGGGCTCTTACCATCTCAATAGCGCTCACCTTTTATTACCCATAGACAGCCAAGCTTATTATTTGTGTTTCAGGACCATGGGAAGAGAGAATTCGTAAACTCCTTCAGGGCAGAGCTTAGTGCGTATGATCTGCATGCATGGGTGCTCACTACATGTTACTCATTAACCACCAAAAGCCCAGATTTTCTGGGTCACCGAGTAGAAAATATTTTCCTACAGAAAGTGTTGGCCTTTAAAAAGGTTAGTATCTGGATTGAGGCGATGCTCAGTGGTTTCCAACTCTTGCAGACGATGTGGGTTCAGTTCTCAGTACCCATGGGGTAGCTCACAACCAGCAAAAACTCCAGCTCCTGGGGATCCAACCCTTCCTTCTGGATTCCACAGGCACCAGACATTCATGTGGTACATAGACATACATGCAGGCAAACACGTATACACAAAACAGTGTCAGGTACACTGGACACAGTAAAGTGATTTCTTGGCGTGAGTAAGTGAGAAAAGGGTCTCACTAGCTACATACAGTCTACATATCTTCACCCAGTTAGCCTGCTAAATATGTAGGCTTTCGAGCAAGCATGATATCTCTCAGAACCCCATCTCTGTGAGGACTTTTGCTTGTGAATCAGCCTGAACATCAGTGCATTCTTGGCCACGTTTTTCCCTCTAAGGTGACTCTAACTGCCACATTCAAGAAATCCCACATTAGAAGGAATTTGAGCTTCAAACACTAAAATTAGTAGCAGATTTTTTTTCTGTGCCCACTAAAGGCAGAATGTTGGTCTTGCTTGACACGGCAACATAACTAGTGCCAAGTCTGAGGTGTATGTGGCTGCTCCAACCCCTAAGTAAATTCTGAGACTAAAAGGAAAGGGAAAAAAAAAGTTTTAATTTGCAACAGCCTCTGAAGTCTATACAATGAAGCCAGTCTCTCCAGTCCCCCACCCCCAAGACTGGACTCTCATGGATGACCTTAAACTCCTGATCCTTCTTCCCCACCTCTGGAGTGCTGAGATTATGGTGTGACACTATACTCGGTTTATGAGGTGCTAGGGATCGAACCCAGGGCTTCCTGGATGCTAAGCAAGCACTCTACCAGCTGAGCTACACTACCCCCACCACCCCATGAAAGTCACTTTCTTAAGGAGCCTACATAGGGCATGTTAGGAAATTGAGCAAAACTCACTAGGTAAATATTGCATACTTGCTCTGTGCCAGGTGTTATTCTCAGAGATGAGGACAAGAATAAAGCTTCAGATCTTAGGGAAATTTGTATTTTACTCAGACAGGTAATAACCAAATAAAACAATGTGTGTATAATATTTCAGGTGGTGTCTTGGTTAGGGCTTACTATTGCTGTGAAGAGACACCATGACCATGGAAATGCGTATAAAGAAAATATTTAATTGATGTGGTGTCTTAGTTTCAGAGGTTCAGTCCATTATCATGAGGATGGGGAGCATGACTGAAGACAGACATGGTGCTGGAGCTGTGAGTCCTGCATTTTGCAAGCAACAGGAAGTCGACTAACTATCATAGTGAGTGAACTTGAAAAGAGAGATCTCAAAGCCTACCCCCACACTGACACACTCCCTCCAACAAGGCCACACCTCCTAATGGTGCCACTCCTTTTGGGGACCATTTTCTTTCAAACCACTGATGGTAGCCAGTGTCAGAGGGAAAGGAAGCAGCATGGTCATGACTAGGAAGGCCTCAGAGGGGCCAGCCAGAGAGGAGACTGAGATACCAACCACCACAGCCACAGACCCAAGAACACTTGGCCATGAGCCTCGTCAGGCTCACAGTGCAGCAAGATGTTAAAATACCTTGATTTGGTGTGGTGTTATTTTGTTTGTGATCAAACAAATAAAGCTTACTTGAAGATCAGAGGACAAAGCTAACCACACTAGTCAGACATAGAGGTCAGGCAGCGGTGGCACACACCTTTAATCCCAACAGCCACAGTAGTCAGACATAGAGGTCAGGCAGCGGTGGCACACACCTTTAATCCCAACAGCCACACTAGTCAGACATAGAGGTCAGGCAGCGGTGGCACACACCTTTAATCCCAACAGCCACACTAGTCAGACATAGAGGTCAGGCAGTGGTGGCACACACCTTTAATCCCAACAGCCACAGTAGTTAGCCATAGGGGTCAGGCAGCGGTGGCACACACCTTTAATCCCAACAGCCACAGTAGTTAGCCATAGGGGTCAGGCAGCGGTGGCACACACCTTTAATCCCAACAGCCACACTAGTCAGACATAGAGGTCAGGCAGCGGTGGCACACACCTTTAATCCCAACAGCCACAGTAGTTAGCCATAGGGGTCAGGCAGCGGTGGCACACACCTTTAATCCCAACAGCCACACTAGTCAGACATAGGGGTCAGGCAGCGGTGGCACACACCTTTAATCCCAACAGCCACACTAGTCAGACATAGAGGTCAGGCAGTGGTGGCACACACCTTTAATCCCAACAGCCACAGTAGTTAGCCATAGGGGTCAGGCAGCGGTGGCACACACCTTTAATCCCAACAGCCACACTAGTCAGACATAGAGGTCAGGCAGTGGTGGCACACACCTTTAATCCCAACAGCCACAGTAGTTAGCCATAGGGGTCAGGCAGCGGTGGCACACACCTTTAATCCCAACAGCCACACTAGTCAGACATAGAGGTCAGGCAGCGGTGGCACACACCTTTAATCCCAACAGCCACAGTAGTTAGCCATAGGGGTCAGGCAGCGGTGGCACACACCTTTAATCTCAGCACTCAGGAGACAGGCAAATCAATCTCTGGTAGCTCAAGGTCACCCTGAGCTACATGAAATAGATCCAGTCTAAAGAGAGACAGAAGTCACACAAAAGTAATTTCAGAGAAACAGAGCTCACACAAAGGTGACCTCGGCACTTGGGATCCCACACCTTTAATCCCAGCACTAGTGGGGAATATAAGGCAGGAGGAAAAAGGAGCTCAGTGCAGTCTGAGATTTGGTGGAGACAGATGCAGTCTGGAGATGCAATCTGAGGACAGGATGGCCTTTCGGTCTGAGCACTGGTAGAGGTGGGAACTCTCTAGTGGCTGGCTGCTTTGTTTCTCTGATCTTAAGCTTTGACCCCAATATCTGTCTCTGGGTTTTTGTGATTAAGAACAATTAGAATTCATGCTACAAATGGTCTTGGTATGTTCAAGAGAAAGTGGGGCAGCCATGTGATGGGGAAAAGGGTGCAGGAAAGACTCCAGATTGAATACTGTCCTATCTCAAACACTGTGAGGACTTTGGCCTTTATCCCAACAAAAGTGATGGCATTTGGTCAAAGGAATGCTATGACATAGTTTAGAAAGGGTCACTAGTGGAATCCTGCACTAATCTCAGCAAGTGACAATTGATGGTGGTGACACTGGTGCAGAAGAGCAAGTCTTGGTCATCTGTAGTCTGAAGGTAGAGTTCACTGGGCCTGCTCATGGGGCAGATGTAAGGCCTGTGAAAACAATCAAGAATGCCCCATAATTTTAGCAAGATCAAGGAGTTAATATGAAGAAATCCTAGGAAAGCTAGGGTGGGGAGTGGGATTGAAATAAACTTGGCTCTAAATAATGCTAAGCCTGATACCACTTACTAGATAAGCACGATTAGATTTGAAGAGTTAATAACCTATTCTCTATGGGGGGGGGTAAATGAGAAGAAATCCCAACTGCAGCTACTTGAAGGCACACATTGCACATATGATCAGCTCTTAACTCCAAGGTAATGGGGACCATATTTGTAAAAATATTTGTATAAATTCATTGATCTTAGTATTTATGATTGTGAACCTGATACTACTCTGAGACAGCTAAAATCTCCTGTATTATTCATATCATATCAACCCCTCCAGATTAATAAGGTTTATGATAAAGATTGTTTCACAGTAAAATTGTTACAAAATTTTAAATTTTATTCAGTTTTGGGCTTTGTAGGTAGTTTTAAGAATGAGTCTCACTATGTACCTCTAGATAGCCTGAAACTCAGCATGTAGACCAAGCTGGCCTCAAACTCACAGAGATCCATCTGTCTGTCTGTCTCCTTCGTGCTGGTATTTAAGGTGCATGTCATTGTGCCTGAGTCATTACAGATTTTTTAAAACAAACTATCCCCAAATGAAAACTGATGAAAAATCAATAGTGGTACATAGAAAAGACAGAATGCTTGGCACCCGAGAAGGCACCCCTCCACATTACTGTCAAAAGCATTGGGTGGAAAGAGGGTCAGGAAAAAGATCACACAGAATGCTGTATGACTGCAGACTAACAAAACTCAGGAACAGTGTGACATGTTCTACAGCTATGAAAGCCACCAAGTAGCTGCAACAGAGGAGGGAGGACTGAGTAGAAATGGGAACAAGGGAATTTTCTGGAATAATGAAAATGACCTGATAACATGGATGTATGAGATTGTCAGCATTTTGTTGACTCTGTATGATATGCCTTTATTGCACATACAATATATGAAAAACACATAAAATATGTAAACCGTGATGAAAATGGCATATATTGAAATACTAGGCTAAGAAATAACTAATCTAAAACTAGAGACAAAGTCAGTGTTGAGCTTCTCATCAGCCAAAGCAAAGAGGAAGGAAATGATCTAGCAACGTAAACTGTTAATCTAGCATGTGTCAGAGGAGGAACAAACTGTCAGTTCTGTTACAACTGCAGTTAAGAATATTAGGGAGGAAGCCCCAAGCACAATACACTAGCACTTTTGTAACAGTTGGAGGAACATCTTTGGTTTGGTGTTGTATCTTTCAGTCTTCAACACAATAGGAGAAAAATCTCACTGTTGTCCAATGAAGGCCTTCCCTTGAGGAGTAAGGGCAGGGATGTAAGATAGACATTGTCTGGAGTACAGCTAGCTGCAGAGTCAACTGGACTCATCCCTATTAACCAGGAGGCTCGGATTTCACAGGCTCCCTCCCCCTCAGAGTTTGTCATGGGAGTTGGGGACTTGGTAATTAGGGGTTCAAGTGTACTGTTCTCTGGAGTTGATTAAAGCTAGATATCTGAATTTTAGCTACTGGACTTGCACCCTGCTAATTATTGGGTGTGTTCTAAAAGCTTGCCATATTTATATTCAAGTGGGAAAACATTCCTCCCTCTGCTTACCAGGCTTAATGGATACCTTTCTCCTCCGCATTCTGTAAGCTCTTCTGGGTCTCTTTGAAGCTCTGTAGCAACACATACTGGATAGTAAGGTGGGGCTAACATTGTCACAAGCTCCCCAGTGCTTGAGCTCTGCAAATAACTGGGCCTTGCAACATCAACATCCCTTGACTGCAGACGAACATGATTCCAGATGGCTCTTTTGTGGACATGGAGACTTTATCTGCAACATCTGCAGACAGGTAGTATCAGCCCACAAGGGCTGCCATGGGAAAACCCTAATAGGTCCCCACAGAACAAGATTTAAGTCATTATACCACAAACCTGAAGAATGAACAAGAGAAATCCCTGTGAGCAGATCTGACCCACAAAATGGAGTTCATTTGTTAATTCATCTCACAAACACTGAATTGCTCACAGCAGAATTACAATTGGCACTTTAACAGGGTGCGAGTCTGCTTTTCTATGACTCCCTACCTTTAAGATTGCTGTCCTGGGTCAGTAGGAAGGTTCAGTGAGTAAAGGCACATGCTTGATGTGCATGATGACCTGAGTTTGATCTCCAGGACCCAGATGGTAGAAGGAAGAGAAGTGACTCCTTCAAAACACAATCTAAAATTTTTTTTTCACTGCCTAAAATACTTTAGCTTTAGTGACATCCATGGCATACTTTCCTACTGACCAGAATATTACTTTATATCTTCATTAAATGTTAAGACCTACTGTGGTAGATTGAATGCAATTGGCCCCTGTAAGCTCATAGGGAGTGGCACTATTAGGAGATAAGGTCTTGTTGCAGTAGCTGTGATCTTGTTAGAGGAAATGTGTCACTGTAGGGGTGGGCTCTGAGATCTCCTATGCTCAAGCTGCCTCCAGTGTGGACATAGAATCCTTCTCTTGCCTGAAGATCAAGACGTAGCCAGCACCATGTCTGCCTCATGGCACCATGTTCCACCGGGACGATAATGGACTAAACCTCTGAAACTGTAAGCCACCCCAATTAAACGTTTGCCTTTATGAGGTTGCCATGGTCCCCCCACTCAGAAAGCCAGTTAATCCCCCACTTTGGAGGCAGAGGCAGGCAAATCTCTGTGAGTTGAAGGCTAACCTGGTCTACAGAGAGTGCTCCAGGGCAACCAGGGCTACACAGAAAAAGCTTGTCTTTAAAAAAAAAAAAATTGCTGTGTTCATAGCATCTCTTCACAGCAACAGAAACCCTAAGAACCTCCTGGGTGCCCGGCATCGGGGCCAGTGTGGGCAGAAAGTTTTGCTTATGGTCTAATGAAACATTGCATGGGCACAGGACACAGTATTGGTTGACCAAGTTAAGACTTTGGTGGGAACCTTACTTTGGTCTGTTGTCAGTTTCCTATCTGCAGTGAGTAGACATTTGCTCGTATCTCCCCAGGAATATGCCACACAACAGGAGGGGAACAGATGGGGAAAGGTTTCAGGGAGAAGAACATTTACCAAGAAACCATACGGCACCATGTAGCAGAATGCTCAAGGCAAAGGGGTTTGGGATGCGGATAGAGTGTGGGTGGGGACTGGATTGGACAGCAATATCTTTTGGTTTTCACTTTAAGCACCAGAGGCTGACATGATGTTTTAAACAGGGCAGGTATGATATTAGGAATGTTATATTTATGTTTTCAGATTGCTTTGTGGGAAAAAAAGGGTAATAATAGCACACGTGTGGTTAAGCGTGTTGAACCACGACTGCAGGAGTTCGGGAAATTGGAGATGGGGGGTTTGGTGACTATCCAAGGATGAAATTTTTGGCTTGGTCTTTTTTTTTAAAAGATTCATTTTGTATGTATGACTGTTTTGCCTACATGTATGTCTATGTAGCATATGTGGGTGCCGGGAACTGACATAGGACCTCTGCAAGAGCATACACACTCACCCGCTGAGCCAGCCCTCCAGCCCCTGGCTTGGCCTCTAAAATTACATTATACATTAAACTGTTAAGTCTCCTTAGGGGACTAGGGAGGATGAGGACTGGGGGTAAGACCTGGTAAAAGCAGGGCAGCATTCACCCTTAGTATTTCTAAACTGCTTTTTCTTAGCGAAACCATATATAGAATACAAGTAAAAGTTTAAGTAATAAATAAACCCATGGGAGCATGTATGTAATATAAGTAAAGGAAGCGAGGGATGACATGTCTAGCTTTGTGCCACTGCTCTGGATTTGGAGTTCTGGAAAACCCACTCCTGTCCCTTAAAAATCAATCTGCAACAGCAAATCCAAAGAATGAGAATGTAGGACCTAACACACTTCCAATAGACACACAAACAGCTTCACGATATGCTTTCAGTCATAGCTTCGAAGTTCATTCAGTAAAGAGCTTGAAAGTCCTAAGTTGTCTTTGCTGTTGTTTTCAACATTACAAAAGCCTAAACTGACCACTAGGGAGCTGGGACTGAACCATGCCTTACTTAAAAAGCACTAACTACAAAGACCATGAAAGAAGAAAGGTAACAATGATTCTGGATAATACAGTGCAAGGGGCTGCCCTTTTTCTAAACAGACATGCTGAAGCCCTTGTTTAGAATACAAAACCTCAACTATGCAAGAGTCAGAGTCCAACACAGAATAATTCACAGGCACCCAGGCAACAAGTCCCGTTCGGTGGAAGGAGTCTCTAACATCCTGAACTATTAAAGGTGCACCCACCAGAATCCTAAATTTAGCCAGCATTATCTCATAACCACATTCAAAAGCACAACCTGTACTGTTTCCTTCCAACAATCCATGCAAGTTTTGGTGGCATTATTAAACTGCCTTTAGTTTCTTTAAGCTGTATACTCCTACTACTGGCATTTGAGATAAATACCACTCAGATCACTGTGTACTCCCCCCCCCAACTTCATCCCATTTACTAAAAATTTGTATAAAAAATATAAAGGAGCCAGGAAATACAATGAAAAAAATTTACACATTTAAAAGAAAACAGCATTTACTTGGTCATCATAGTGCTGGGGTTCAAAAGCAGAGTGAATCACCAACAATTGTACCGAGTTAATACAAAACATTTTCAGTCATGGTTCAGTCAGTCACCTCCTGAGCCAGAGAAGCCTCTCATCCCTCTGCCGCAGATGATCAATCAAAGTCCCAACCATTTGTCTCCCGACTTCTGTGCTCTTTGTTACCCAGAAGCAAACAGAATGTGCCACAAAGGCGCAGGACTGGACCCACGTTGGGCTTTCACACACAGCCATTTCGGGTGCCCTGTGATTGGAATTCTAACAGCCTAACCCAGCCTTACACAAAATTCATGCTGAGATCCTAACCTCCAAGGTGTCATGGCACCAAAGGATGGAGCCTTGGAGAGGTCATATGGGCAGATCCCACACAAATGGAACCCGTGTCTTTATAGCAGAGGGCCCAGAGAACACAGGTGCCTTTCATTGATAACAAAGCACACCCTCACCAGAGATGCCTTGATTTTAACCTGCCAGCCCACACAGTTTAAGAATCGAATGGCTGTTTGTTCTAAGCCACTCACTAGTCTGTATTTCCATGCAGCATCCACCTGCAAAGAAAACTGAAAGTCAAAGAAAGGTAGCAGTCTCCTTGGATGCTGGAAACCAGTAGTCCCGTTTGATTGTTCAATTTCCTTTTGGAGCCTTCGCTCTCCAGCTTTCCCAAGGCTCTGCACAGCATTTGGGATCAAATGGCATCCCCTAGAACCTCAGCTAGTAATCCTCAGATTCCTGTGAGACAGCTGACCAAGTGTGGATAAGAGCAACTTTTCTTCTTTCTTTTCAAGAGCTTGCCATGTAGTTGAAAGTCACCCAGAACCCTCATGTTGTTTGTTGCCTTGAACTCACTCAGTTTCCCAAATGCAGGGATTACAGGCACACACCACCACTGCTAACTGGGCTGTCTCCTTTATTGATGTATTAGTGCCGGAAATAAAGCCAGAGACATGCTGCTAGTCCAATCCAGCCAAATTGATGGTTGTAAAGACTACCAAGTGTTTTACTAGGGCTATATGAAGTTCTTACATTGTTCTAATGAAACTTTATGTTGGACCCCACCAGGCTGACTGCTGACACTCATAGTGTGGGAAGTCACTGAGATACTGGGGTTGTTGCTACAGCTTGCTATCCCAATACTGCACTATAAAAATTGAAGAAAAAACTAACATGCTTCTTTGAAGTTACAAACCTTCACCGAATGCCCATAGTTTACCAAATGACAGTCTGAAAACAGTTTAGGAGGAGGATGGAGCTACAGTCAGGGAGAGGCATTTGTAGTAGCGCCTACAAGGCCCCAGCTTGGATTCACGGGTCATAAAAATATTTAAATGAAGGTCTGTCCAGTAATTACCATACTGAGCTGACTACTCATTAGTCACTTACTGACTATGGAGGTCCACAGATGCCTAGTATGGGACCCTCGGTATGTGCCCTTGGGTGTGCACAGGCCTCAGAAAGCATTTTCATAAAATTCCATGACATTTTAAAGCCTGGAAAGTAGGAAAACACTGTTCTCATTTTAGCAGGAGCTCTCTCTCTTCTAAAGTAAATTCTCCATCCCTAAATATCCACTTGGCTGTATCTAAAGGTCTGACAGTATTATCAAAATGAAACCAAAACAAGTGTCACAAAACATCCTTCCAAATTAGAACTGGTTTCCAGACCAAATCCTTTATGAGCTTTTGAAGTCTTAAAGATTCTGAACTAAAGTCAGAATTGAAATGCTTTGTCTTGGGAATTTGCAGCAAAACCACTCTCAGGTATTCGCTTTTGTGTGTGTGTGTGCTGCATTGTGTGTAGGGGCCAGGAAAGGGGACTAGATTCCCAGAGCTGCATTTACAGGCAGTTGTGAGCACTCAATGTGGCTGCTGGGAACTGAACTTGGATCCTCTAGAACAGCAGGAAGAACTCTTAACGTCCAAGCCACTGCTCCAGCCCTCCTCTCCGGCTTTATAGGAAGTGGATTCTGAATTATTTCAGGGAAGAAGCAATCTCAGAGATATAAGCCAGGGGAGGTGCCACATGCCAGTTATCCTAGCACCCTGGAAGTGGAGGCAGGAGAATCACCAGGAGTCCAAGACTAGCACGACTCGATACTGAGGTCAGCATATTTTCCAGAATGAAACTGTTTCAAAAACTGAAATCACAACAAATCCCTTGTAACTTGCCAGGTATTTCGGTACCTGTCTATCTTCTTACTAGTAGAGGCAATGCAGATCACTAGTCCCAATAGCCCAGAGACCTTGTCACAACTACTCAGATTCACAGCTTGTGCTTCTTGAAAAGGTCTCCCTTGGTAACCTTCCATTTAAGAAAAGACCCTCTTTCTACCAGGCAGCATCATTTGAGTTTGACCTTCAGTATCCATTTTCACAGCATCCACAAAGAATCTGATGTAGTTATTAATGGCTTACTTTATTTAAAAAAAAAACTCATTTTATATGTAGAGAACTAGGTTTTATAAAATAGTTTTATTCTCTATGTATGTGGATTCCCTTAAAATATGCAGAACCAAATTCTTCTTTGGTTTTATCTTATGGGAAAAACAACACACAGTCTCATCACATGGCTTTGCGATATTTATATTCCATTGCACAGATGTGGGCTATACAAATCAGTAACATGAGTTGTTGCTTAGGTTCCAAACATTTGTCTAAAATCTTCTTATAGCAGAGGCCCAGGATATCCAGACGTCAGGCTGAAATCATACTCTAAAATAGTTAAATGCGACACTGGAAATACTGCAGTTTAGTTAAAGGAGTATCAGAACTAGGCTCAAAGGCTTACAGACAAGGGAGCAGGGCTGGGAGCAGCTACAAGTCAGTCACTGTGGTCCTTTCAACATATGAATATGACAATTCTTTAGGCAACCCTTCCTCTTGGAACTGCAGGAATAACACATTAATAGCCAGATAAGTGAAATTATTCCTAGTATGTAAGCTCTATGGAGAAGTGACTCTTATCTAGGATGCCACACAATTGCTAATTCAAGTATCAAAGACACCACACTTAGAAAGAAAAAAAGGTTTTGTTTTGTTTTTTAAACATAATGGTTTTAATTGAATTAAATGAGATGAAAAGACAGTGAAGCCCTGTTTGCTACTTACATGAAAAGAAGAGTTTAAAAAATAATCACTGCACAAAATACAAGGGGAGGGCCATGCTGTGGCGTTCAATTTCTCCCCACACTGTTCTGGACGGCTCAAGAACAAATGGAAGTTTCCATAACAAATTTGTTCTCGAAATGCCGAATGGAGAAACAGTTACTGGCTTCACGCTTCTGAATACCTGTTTGGGAAGACAAAGGGTTTTGGTTTTAAAGGTTTGGGTTCACATTACTTTTCTCATAGTTTGACTTTAAAGACGTACACCATTCTACACCCATCCCACAATTTCCATGCTGTGAAGTTGTTCTCCACTCTGTCTTTTCAGACACCACAGCAGCTGGTAATGGTGTTTGCAAAAGGCTCGCAGAAGGGTTTGGGGAGGGCTCTAGTTACGTGTGGTGCACACACACACACTCACCCATGTGTGCTTGCAGAACTGCACACCAGAACAGGCGGGCATCATTCTATCAAACTGGTTTTAGAAAATTATGAACCAAGATTGAAACTTATACACAAGAAATCAAGTGGTGGGTCTCTGAGGTGACTCGGCAGCCTGAGGTGAGAGCAGTGTCATTACAAGTATGAGCAGAGGCCAGGAAAGCACTTTGACTGGGTGATGCAATCCCCAAGAAATCAGACTGCAGGGGCACTGATGGCACTGGGGACCTTGTGTGTCATCACACGCTTTCGTTTTGCATTTGTAATGGGCACATGCTGCTACTCTTACTGTTCGGGGTAGGGGGGAACAAGGTTAAGTGACTGGATAACGCTGCATGGTTGTGTCTATGCTCTGGATTCGTCACCTACATTTCTTGCTAAGTCACCTGGCTATAGCTGTCCTCAGTATGATTCAAAAGGTGGATGACCCTGTGACAATTCAGATCCCTGCAAATCCAGGTGAAAGGCTGAAGAGAGACCTCTGGATAATGGGACCTCCTCTCTCCTGTGGCTGGGCCACGGTGGGGATGCAGGGTTAGACCTGACTTTTCTACACCTACATTGGCGGGCAGGCATCTCCAGGCAATGGCATTTTGTGCTGACTGACTCTGCTGGAAGAAGTGGCTCTGGATAAGGTGATTTTAAGTCCTGGAAATAACTAGCCAAGTGTGACACAGTATTCTTGTCACTTCTCAGCTGTGGCAGGAACATGGCTCACAGTGCTTAAGTGCCATAGAAACTGTCTTTACCTCTAATACTTTCTCTGCGTTGCAGCTTGTAGGTTTCCTTGTCGTGACACAGGCGATAAATGAAGAAGCCCAGATGATCCACGTTCTCGATGCGGTCAGTAATCACCATGTGCTCATGGATAAGGTATGACTGGGGCAGGTAGGTTCCAGCCTGGAGTGGGAAAATGTGATGCAAAACTTTCAAAACACACACTGAGCAGACAAGAAAGGCAGACAAAGTCTCAGGCGACAGGGCTAACCATTTAACCGTCTTATAGATCCAGTTTTGGTTTCTGAATTAGGGTCTCACTTTGTTGCCCAAGCTGGTCTTCAATTCCCAAACTTAGCTGATTGTTCTGCCTCGACCTCCCAAGAAGACAGGACTGACTCCAGGCATGTGTCGCTGTACCCAGCAAAACATACAGTTTTGTTACGATTCAGCCATACCCAACACTGAGGTATCAGGATTAAGTAGCTGGTTAATATTTATTTTGTAGTCCTTCAGGAAAATTTAAATGTTATAAAAAACTGTTTATAATATTTTAAAAATTTCCATTGTATTTATCATTTACTATGTGCACGTGTGTGTGCATGTACAGTCTCTGTGTGTGTGTGTGCAGTGTGTATATGTACAGTGTGTGCATGTATAGTGTCTGTGTGTGCAGTGTGTGTATGTACAGTGTGTGCATGTGTAGTGTATGTGTATATATATGTATATGTACACATACATATATACAAAAGTGTGTATGTGTGTATCATGAGCATGTGCAATGTGCATACATGTGGAGGTGCATGTGTGTAGAATGTGGAGGCTGAACATGGATGTCAGGGAACCATTGGAGCTGCTTCCTTCCTCCCACTGTAGGTTTTATGGATTGACCTCACACTGTCAGGCTTGCATAGCAAGCACTCTCACCTGCTGGGCTCTCTCCAGCCTAATTTTAAATGCTTTTAAAAAATGTTCTTTTCTCTTTTCTTCCTTTTTTCCCAGTTTTTCCAGACAGAGTTTCTCTGTGTAGCCCTGGCTATCCTAGAACTCTGTAGACCAGGCTGGCCTCATACTCACAGAGATCCACCTGCCTCTGCCTCCAGAGTGCTGAGATTAAAGACATATACCACCATCACCTGGCTAAAAATGTTTTTAACTTCACAATTTAAAGTATTAAAAAGAAGAAATAGCACGAGTGTCAGCGCTCTGTTGTAAAACCCTTGGCTACACTCCAGAAGAGTGAGCTCCAAGAAGGCTAACTTTTCAAAGGGGAATTCCATGACATAGTAAACACTTGATACCTTGATGTTAATAAGTAGCTCCAACAGGTTTTTGGGTGGCATAACGATGGACGTGTTCAAAGGAATCACGTAGCACTTATCCAGGTTAAGGTCCAGATAAGCAGTGAGTTTCTGGAGAAAAGACACATCTCAGTCAGATCCGTGTACCTGAGATAAGATGGGCCTGCTTTAGAACTTATAAATGTCACTTGCATGTCAGTAAGAACTGGGTGGGATCAGCAGGAAAGCCAAACACAGACAGCGAGGTATGGGAAGGCCAGGCCTCAGAGGGAAAGGAACCTAAGTCCATTTTTGTTTATCTCATGAGACAGCGCTTCATTGTGTGCACCTGGATAGAATCAAAGTTTTGATCCTCTAGTCTCAGCCTCCCCAGTGCTGGCATGAGACATGTGCTTTGAGTCAGCAACTCTCCCCTTCCTCTCTCTTAAGTAATAACTAAACCCTAGATAGAAGAATTTAGCAGATATTAAAACTGCAAATACCCTGGAAAGCCTGCACGCTGCTCACAATCCCGGACACACACCGGCTTACCTTGTTAAAGTCATGCACAATGTTGGCAGGATCGCTGTCTGCAAACTCTGGTACAGGCACACTGATGAATTCAACCTCATCTTCCTCAAAGATCTTAATATTCTCCTCAATTGTCTGGTATCGAGCAGCTGGAGCATCTGCAGAGGGCTCGTTCAAGATGACGTCATCTTTGATGTACTTTAGTCCGCAGTAGTACACATCATCAGGCTACAGAGTTGAAAACACCACCTTTCAGCAATTTCGCAGGAGACGGGCGTTTAAGTGCAAGCCTCACTTAAGCTGCCACCTCTATCTAAATAGTATTCTGCTGACAAACTCCTACTTTTCAGACGACAAGTCAGACAGTTTAATTACAGAGCTAACGTGTTCTTTATCAGATTCTGAAGTTGTCTTTAAAAGAAAAAAAAGTCTTTCAGGAGGAGAAAAAGCAGCTGATTTCCTCTTTACTCTTCGTGGTAGATAAAAGCAGTGTGAAAGTTATCTGGTGTCAAGTGAATCTGAAGAAACATACAGGCCTGCTCCTATCTGTAGGCAATTCCTCATAGAACACATTCAGAAACAAGTAACGTTTTCCTTTCTTTTGAGATAGGATCTCAGGTAGCCCAAGCTGCCCTGTAACTTGCTATATAGCCAAGGATAAACTTAACTTTTGATCCTTCAGCTTCTACCAAACAAGTACTACCATGCCTAGTTTATGTGGAGCTGGGGGATTATGCCCACTCTCTCACACACAAGTAAATAAATGTATGTAATAAAAATATTTTTCAAGTATACGTATATACAGACAGAGTGTGTAACAAAACATTTTGGGACCAAATGTTCTCTCTTAACAATGGAATTGCATATTATTCTTTCTGTATCTTACGCTTCTTGTAAAACAAAATGAAACAAAACACTATGTTCAAAAAGATGTATCCAGGAGTGGTATTAGTACATGCCTATAAGCACATGAGGTAGTATATGTCTATAAGCACACGGGGTGAAGGCAGAGGGATCAAAAGTTCAATGCCAGACTTATCTACATAAGTCTACTTCAAAATAACCAAAAAATTTTACCTTTACCCTATTAGTTAAGTAATGTTTATCAACATGCCATCATCTCTTGAATAAGACTAAAACTGAGCATGGAGTTCATATAACTTTTGGAAGAAGACTCCAAAATTAGTTTAAAAATCTTGTTGACAAGTGTTTCTCAATACTTTGAAACATTAAAACATTTGAGTAGTCATACAAGATTTAAAGTAAATTGTTCCCAAGATTCCTTAAGGATGGGGATCGACCAGACCATATCATAAACCATAATTAAGCGGGATCAATGTCTTGACACACTGAGAGTCTATGAGCACTACGTTACAGGCAACTTTCCCAAAAGTGACATCATCATCTCCTCTTAGACAAAGAGCCATCTTGTACTGACCCAAACTGGCTAGCCAGTGATGGGTCTGCCAACATCGTGACTTGTATATTTGTCCAAGTGGTAATTTATGATATATCTCCTTACTATCGACTATGGTAGGAAAATGAAAATCTATTTTGAAAAAAAAAAAAAGCACCCAACAACTTAAACTCACCTGCAGTATCCAAACACTGTCATTCTACTTTTATTGATTATATGTTTAATTTTTTGGTAAACACATAGTAATTAAAGGCTCCAGTCAGACAGTACACTCTTAGAGCAAAGTAGAGACCATGTTCTAATTCACAATGGAAAGGAAAACAACCCAGACCAAGAACTAATTCTTGTGGAGCTGGCGAGACTGCTCCCTGGTAAAGGTACTTGCCCCTGAGCCTAAAAATTTCAGTTCAATGCCTGGGACTCACACGGTAAAGGAGAGAAGTGACCCCAGACTATCCCTGATGACCCCCTTCCCTCCCCCATAAATAAATATACATAGTAAAAAAAAGAGTTTGAATATCTTTTTACGATACCTGAAGTGCAAAATACTTGTAGAGGTACGCGCCTCCGAGGATGACACCAGCGAGCATGAAGGCCAGTCCAAAGCACATGCACCAGCACCATGCCCGTCTCTGTCCAGCCGGGACCACATCATCCGGGTCCTAGAACATGAAGAGGACAGCCAGTTAGTACACAGAACCACAGATGGCTCAGAATTATTTGTGAAAATAAAGACCAAAGGTGTTAAGGCTATGATTAATGAGGAAGAGGGGCACTAAGACCCCTAAGCCTCCTCACATGGGGTGGATGCTGGTCCCCGGGGAGACTTCTAAGCAGAAGTCTTCTAACGATGTCTTGAGCAGTAAACCACTACTTTTCATACATAACTTTTGGCACTGTCTTCTATGCATTTGAAATTCAGGAATCAACAAAACCTTGGTCTTACAGTATTATAAGAGTGCATTACACGGCTTAGATATTTCCTAATTGGATCATTTATAAAACTGTTAGCCTTTCTTTACAAGTAGTTTATTGATTTCATTCCAGATATAAAACCATTCCTAGCAATCCACAGGAAGAGTTAACAGAACAGTAGCAAAAGAGTGACAGGACACTGAAATTCTTTGGATAGACAGAATCTAAAAATCAGGACAAAGTTACTTATCTAGAATTATTCTACAATCCCACTGGTACCTGAATCTTGGTTTGGTAATGGTTTTCATTTTCTTTTTTAGAACTAACCCTAAAAGTCAATATGGACCACCTCGTCAGATCTATATTACAGCACATAAGCAAGCAAGACAGAAAAACTGGTAGATGATGAGCAAAAACACGGTGAGTCAGTGTAACGACCCAAGACGCTGATATCGCTAATGTGATAAGTCATATAGGAATGAAAACTACAGCCCTGTATTTCCTATTGTAAGATAAGAGAACGGATCTGAATTCTATTGGGCAAAGTCCAATGCCAGGTATTGTAGCCAACAGGAACAGTGTGAGGCTAGATAGATGCATGCCTTTGTTCAGTTGAGGGAGCGTCTCACCATGTAGTCCAGGCTGACCTCAAAGCTGTAGCAATCCTCTGACCCCCAAGTGCTATGATTGCCGGCATGTGCCATTACATTCACAGGGTAGGAAGTTTTATTTGTAAACACAGAACCTTGCAGGATAGCAAATAACATTCAATGTCAGATTCCAACCAAAAGCTGAGGGTGGAGAGGACTACATTTCAGGTAGTCCTCATCAGTGACTGTGTGTGGGTATTTACATCAATGAGTCAACTAAAGTGTAGCACGGGATGGGAGTGAGCCAGGAGAATTTATCAGCTATCTTATTAGTGGAAAGTTCTATGAATTCCACACCTTATGATGAGGTTTTATAGACCTCAACAAGAAAGCTTGAGTTTGCTTGACAATGCTGAAGGAGACAAAGTATTCCAGCACAATTTACTCTCAGAGTGGGGACAAGTGTGGGGGTTGGAATGACAGATGAAAACAGTCGCTCTTGGCATTTGGTATCAGCTGCTCAGACAGCCAAGTATGCACATACCCAAGCCTATCTGCCAGGCTCCCTCCTACGAGTACATAAATGAGTAGCTAAGGATCATGGGTGGATGCTGAGAAAGAATATGCGGCCTCACTGTTAGACAGTGAGTTCTCAGACCTTTTATCATTTTAACAATGCAACAAGAAATTCTGAAAATAAGTTATACAAGTCTAATTCGTCTAAACAGTTGTATTAGGCACCAGGAATATAGACTTGGCCAAGGAAAGGATGGGCTGGATCACTCTGGAAAATAAATATGCAAAAAAGAGCCAAGCAGGCTTTGTATACCTATAATCCGAGCACTTGGCAGCTATGGCCAGTGATGGCCATGAGTTGGAGATCAGCCTAGACTACACAGTGATGTCTGGGCCAGTCTGATCTATCATATAAAACCTCATCTCCTGTCTGGTAAGACACAAAATAATGTAAATATGAGCTCTGGTAGGAAAAATGCATAGAGCATATGAGACAGGATGAGTTAAGGGGCAGACTTCACAGAGAGAAACCAGGGCATGGAAGGTTACGGGACAAACACACATAGCCAGGCAGAAGACAATGTTCCAGGAAATGTTTACCGTATAAAAGGTAAAGAATGAATAAAATCATGAGGGCAAGATACAGGATACTGCCAGGGAGACCTGGTGCAACTGAGTGTTCAGTGTGGGGGGAGGGGTCCTAAGATGAAGGGAAGTAAGTGGGGCAGGCCACAGAGGGCCTTGGTGTGGAGCTGAAATCCTAAGTTATTTAAAAAGAAAAAAATCATTCTAGGACAGCAGAGACTAATTTGTTAAAGAACTTCACTTTGAAACAACTTACAAAACAGTTACTTAGCACCTAAAACACAGCTTGAGAATAAAGACATCAACAAGAATCTATCTACTTCATTAGTAGCTAAACTACAGACCCAAGTTCATATACCATTGTAACTTCCTAACAGCTCTGATCGGTTTCCTCTATATTGCTTAGTCACTTGCTTTCTTGCATTAGAAATGCACGTAGAGATCTTATCTCTTGTTACTAGGCTAGACAGTTCCTGTGTTTATTCGTGTTCATTTTGCATTCCTGGAAACTCTAAGCCATGCTTGGCACTTAGTTAACTTGCAGATAATTGATGACTGAATGAAGAAAGAGCTTGGCTGTTTAACTTTTCATGATTCACAGAAGTTGTATCAGCAGCCAGAAAGATAATGGGAGGGGGGGGGACAGCACAATCATCTATGATGCATAACGAACTGGCTATCTGGCAAAGGCAATGACTGCACTTAACCTACCATCTGTTAAAGCCAGCTATGTGGAACATACTGGGCGAGATCCAGTAAGAAATTCAAATGTGAATAAGCCATGCTTCATACCATCAGCAGTTTATGAATTAAAACAGGTATATATGATGGCCCACCTTGTAATCTGAGTAACACACTAAGCATAAAGCACATTCAAGATAAAAGTCATTGAGCTGGGTCTGGTGGCCGAGCCAGGAGAACTGCCACAGGCTTATGGCTAACCTGGGCTACATAGTGTGTTCCAGGTCAACCAGGACTATAATTTCAAAAAAATAAAATAAAAAAACAGAAAAAAACAACCACCAAAACCTCACAGAGTAAACCCCATACCTGTTGGTTTACTAAAGCTTACAACATAGCCTTTTTTGTCTGGAGTACAAAGATGTTCATTTATTGAAGTTGAGTCCGTTTCTGCTCAGTGCAGTACTTGTCGTCCCAGACAGGGCACAGGCGACAATAAGCACAGGATAAGAAATAAAAAAATTGTAGAAAAATCTAACACGGTCAAATCACACTACTAAAGATCAAGTATGAAACATCACATGTCTTTGGACAGGGTGACATTAGCCTTCTGGAAAGCAAAAGCAAAAGAATCAAGAGTTCAAAAGCTGGGCTGGGGGCATGGCTTGTGCTCTTGCCAGGGCATCCAGGCTCAGTTTCCAGTACCCACATCAGGTGGCTCTCAACCATCTGTAACTCTAGTTCTGAGGGATCCAACACTTCTCAGGACCTGGGGACCCACAGGTGGCACATATGCCTTCTCAGGCACATGTACACATGTAAAGAATTAAAAATACTAAATAAAGTCAAGGTAATCCTTCCTACCTAGTTTTAAGAATGCCTAGGTGACACGGGAGCCTGCTTTAAATACTGAAAGAAAAAAGATAAATTACCTTTTAAATAAGTATTTATAGCTTCATTGTTCAAACTTGTCCCAAACTAAAACAAACCCAGATATTCAGTGTCTGATGCGTAGATTTCCATTCATCACATACATGCTATGAAACACACCAGCAAAGGTCCTGCATTTTGTTTGTGTGTGCTTCAAACATTTTATAAAAGAGAAGATCCCCACATACCATGTTCTCATGGGTGTTTTTTCCCCTTAACCCTGGTGCTTAGAATCTGCATTAAAAACCTCTTCATAAACTCCAAATCTGTCAAAAACAAAAACCAAAAAATAAAAACCCTCCCTAACAAGCAAGCCGCTCATCAGGCACATATCTTTACTTGGCCTGATTTAGCAGGAGACACAGATCTCCCTCTGCTGCACTGGAACTAGCGCACCTTAACTATGCTGAGAACTCCCGCAGGCCCCACGTAATTATCAGCTCATTAATCCTCCTGAAAGTCAAGATTTTAGCCCAGTTTATAAATGAAGACAGCAAAGCATACCTGGGCCTACCCCCATCCTCTCACCAGACAGAAAGACATGGCTTCTACAGTCCCACTTGGTGGCAAGGCTTTCATCTCACCTACTCAGGAGGCTGAGGCAGGTGGGCTGCAGCCAGAAGGCAGCCTGAACAACTGAAATTAGAGAGAGAGAGAGAGAGAGAGAGAGAGAGAGAGAGAGAGAGAGAGAGAGAGAGAGAGAGAGAGAGAGAGAGGAGAGAGGAATGCAGTGTGGTGGCAGGGTGCCTGGACAACACACAGACCCAGGTTCAGTCTCTACTACATAGACATGGCTCCGTAGTCTCTCTTGGGTACCACAATATTCTCTGGTTGGAATAAATCTTACCAGACAATAAGGCAAGATCACTTAACTATATCTCAAGCAAAACAAAGGCTAAATTGTGTTTTACTTCCATTAGTTATGAGTTAGGTCACCTCAATCGGTTCCCTAAGAGGCTTCAACAAATGGGCTCCCATCATAAACATAGCTCAAATAAAATGTAGGTTTCATTTTTTTTTTTAAATTCTGTTTCAGCGTTAACAAATACTTCACATCCTTTGACACCTCTATCTGAACCTTATTTACATAATGAAGAGAGCCCAGTGCCTTCTGAGAGATATTTTCCAAAGCTCTTCAATATAACGCCTTGCCTTTCACAGCAAATGCTGCCACAGTGTCTTAGCCATCACAACAGTAAGGAGGGAAATATCTCAAGTATTAGAAGGGGTGGGGCCAGGCTAGGATGGAGGGAAGTGGGGAGAATGCTTGTCTAGCATAGTGAAGGCCCTGCTGGGTTTGCTCTTTAGCACTGCCTGCGTGAAGCCCGGTGTGGTGGGTACACTAGTGATCTGCCCGCTGAGAAAGCAGGAGGGGCAGACTTTCAAGGTCACCCTCAGCTACACAGCGAGGTAACACAGTAGACCCTGTCTCAATAAATGTGTGTTCCAAACAGAGTCAGCCTGGATCGGCGAGACCTTGGAAGTAAAATACTACAATAGAGGAAAGAACAACATAAAGAAAAGAATTTATATACTTAGTTCAAAACAGCATGAGCTACTGAGCCATTGGAAATAGAGTACTACATTTTTTAAATGTGTCGGGATAATATAGGTAAACGCTGGCAGGTATTACATAGTGAAACGTTCCAAAGGAAGTCCCTTGGAGATGATTTTGGGGGAATTCCTCCCTTGGAGTCCCTCCTGGTCTTGGGAATTTGTTCTTCACTTTTCCGTAATAAATCTACATTTTCTCTGCTTAAAAGAATTTTGACATTTCCTTGCATGCAAAGGCAAAATAAATAAAATTTAAATCAGGAACTAGAAGCTGGGTACTTGGCTCAGCCCTGAGCACTTGCCTGTTCTGCTCAAGGTGTGGGTTCCACTTATACCATGCTGTACTGACAGCTCAGTCTCCGCACCTGGAGATTTCTACAGCCTAAAGGATTTTTTCCCTTTACAGGTGTCATCACAAGACTCTAACCGTCAGCCCCCTGTGAACTGTTTCCAGAAAGTTATATGGTAAGATATTTACTGTACATGTTTTAACTTAATTCCTATGTTCACAAACCTTTTACAGAAACATGATTTTTGTGCTTAACTATGACCTTTCCAGATTAACTGTAATGGAAAATATTTTCTAAAATAAATAATAAAGGTAGCCTTATGTATGGAAAAAAAAAGGATTTTGAGCTGTTTTGTTTTTTTTTCCCGTCTTGGACTTAACCTAGAGTCTACACTCTAGGCAAGCACTCTGTATGTTCAGCCCACTTTTCTTCTCTTTTAAAACTTTTAATATTGAGGGAGGATCTCACTGACTTATCCAGGCAACCCTTGTGTCTGTGGTAGTCTTGCCTGAACCTCCCTAGCACTCAGGGTTGCCAGAATGTGCCAGGCCCGCAGAGCTCTAGGTTTTAGAGGCTGGGAGATGCTGTGCTCTACAGCTTCCCCATCGTAGAGAGGCATCAAAAAGACATACTTGGTGATCTGTCCACCACCACTAGCAACAGTTACCAAGAGCATCTGATGTAAGGTAAGCAGACCCCAGACTGAGAGGTGAGGAGTCTGTTAAGGACAGCAAACATTCCGGGCCTTCTTTCCCAGTTTGCTTTTCAAACAGGACTGTTGTTGTCTCAATTCCACCTAGGAATATTCATCCCCTTTGACACAGAGCTGGGCATGCTCTGGGAAGAGCAGAAAGCTGTCCTTCGTATTTGAGTGCCACAGTTCACAGCAGCCTCAGCCAAGTGAGTTAGTATTGAGCTGAAATTAGGGAGCCCAGCACTGTGTTGCTCGGGAGCTATCGAACTGGTCTATATTTAGACTAGAGGGGTGAAGGGGAAGAGCTCGCAGTGGCAGTGCTGATCTGGACAACACTGCTTCCCACTAACACATTTTGGTTTTTGCTGACAATTTCTACAGTATACAATTCAGAAAGAAAGTTAACAATTTAAGCTACTGCATAACAATCCAGGGAAATGTATAAAAGCTGGACCAAATTATTAGCGTCTTATAAAATGAGCACACACCTAAGGTTAAACAAGCAGGTCAGAATTAAGATGAAAAAAAAAAAAAACACCTCAGTAACCCTGTAAAATAAATGTTATCGAGTGCTAGAGCACACCAACTAGTCAATTCTGTATCTCCAGGGGAAAACAAGGCAATTGATGCAAACTAAAAATAACATTAAATATTAATTTATGGGCAACTTAAAATCTATTCTTTTTCCACACCATTTAAAATCTCATGCTGTCCCCATAATTTAAAGAGACCACCATTTCTCTAGTATTTATTCGCTCTCTGCTTTCTGAGATTTACCAGTGACAGCTTATGAAGCAACTTTTAGTATACTTCCCAGGTTATAAGGCAGAGCTATAAAATAAGGAGAAATGACTGGCAGGTGTTTTGTAAGCAACATCACATCCAAGTTTTATCTGTGGTTAGCAAAATAGCCTCTATAAGGAACAAATCAGCTGGCAGAGACAGGTTTTCCCCTCCCACCAGAATCTGACTGTTCCAAATAACAACCATCTTTATAAAATCTTCAAACATGTCACAGATGGCCCACATCTAATTCATCATGAAACTGAGAGTCAAGACCAGAAAAAAGAACCAAGCCTATCCCCGACTCACATTTTGTATGAAGGTTGGATTTTAATGAAAACACAGTAACATAATTTTATATACTGAAAATACAAGCAATTCTATTTGCTATGCAGAACCTTTGGTAATTCTAAGTGTATTCTTTTGAAAAATATAAAATTGGTTATATTTCTACTTATTTGTTATCTAACTGAAAGGCTGAAATAAAACCCAGGGCCTTACACTCTCTTCTCTACCTCTGGCCTACATCACCGATCCTAATGAATTAAGTGAAATGTGAAAATTTATAGACATCTCCATCTGAGTTTGGAAATTTGAAAGTTAAACATAATGACTAAGTAGCTGGGCACAATGTTGTGGACAGCTGCAATTCTAGCACTTGGAAGCTTCAAGAGCAAGGGGACCTTGTTATCTGTAACACATAGTGAAAAAAAAAAAAAAAAGTACTACGTACTACCTACTAGATCCTTAATCTCAGTCCTGAGAGCGGGTACACTGGCCTCTCCACGGTGGCCAGGTAAGAAGCACTTTGACTCAATGGCTCAGCTATCTGCTCTGAGTAGAGACATCACTGATAAGAGTGGAGGAACCTGTCTGTCAGCCTGTGACTGTGATCCTAGCACTTGGGACACAGACGCAGGAAGAACAGAAGTCAGAAGTTCAAGATCATCCTCCACTAAGCCTTGATCAGAAACCCCCAAATAAATCCATGCACTCAAAATAAAATTAAAATTCAGTGCAAACATCTGATCTTGGTTCCTCAGCCTACCGGGCTTCTGGCTCTTGGACCCAGGGATATCATTTTCTAGTGAAAGCAGAACTGAGACTTTTGACACGCTGTCAAATTCTTATGGATGACAACTGCGATCATACACACATGGGTAAAATATTAAAGGGGAGTACTCAGGCTGCCACATTTGAAAACGAATCTTAAACAGCCAGATATAAAGGAAAGGCTAGGTGTGGCGAAAAAATCCTGTAGTTAATCAGCACTCAGGAAGCAGAGGCCGAAGGCTCACTGCAAGTTCAGGGCCAGCCAAGTACATGGCAAGTCCTAGTCAAGCCGCGGCTACACTTCAAGACACTGGCAGAAACAGAGAAGGGAGAGAAAAGTGAAAAGTATTCACTGAAAAGTAAAATTCACAGCTGGAGCAGCAAAGGCGGACGGCGAAACCTCAACGTCAGCAGTGAGCATCTTCACAGTTACTCATCAAGCCAGCAGTCCTGGCTCTTTGGAGAGGGACATCAGAGAAAGATGGCTCATTTTTCTAGGTCATCTTGTCAGGTCTTAAATTAGTGCCAATAATCCAGACAGTTTCCATTACTATCCATTATTAATTATCATTAGGCCTATTGTTAGCGTGAAGGGAATATTCTAATTAATCTCTCAAAAGCTACAGTGATGGCAGAGTTGAAAGTCCTAATATTGATTTTTCAGCTAATGTTTATCTTCTGAAAACTCCGTGAAGTGACGGTAAAGGCAGGGCAAACGAGCCTGCAGCCACACAGAATGGAAACGATCAACCTCAGCGTCCTAGTAAGCCGTCTCACAGAGAGGAAAGTACCAAAGCAGGAGCAGAAAAAGAAAGCCTCAGACATCGCAGACGGGTGACAAGAAGCCAGTGAGGAAATGCACAGAGAACCAGACACCAGGAGCAGCAGAGCAGGAGAGGCAGCGGCCGGTGCTCCACACCGCCCAGGAGAGCCACAGCCCAAGTAGAATTTGACACCAAACATGCAATGCGACAGGACAAAAGGAATCAGCTGGGAATCATGCCTGCAACCCCAGCACTCAAGGCACTGAGACAGAAAGAGTAGTGTGATTTGTAAGGCAAGCATGGACTACATCATTCTCAGCCACTGGAGGGAGGGGAGGGGAGAGGGAGGAAGGGAAGAAAGGAAGAAGGGAGGAAGGGAGGCGAGGAAGGAGGGAGGGAAACATGGGATCAGCACACTCAGATATCCAAGGCTTTACACATTTTTTTTTTAAAGCAGATCAAATGCATGGCAGCAAATACGACCCAGAATGGCTATCTCTTCGGTGAGCCAGAAGATACAGAAAGGCACTTAGACTACTGTCAGAAGATAAAGCTATCAAAAACTACATAGAAAACTAAGCCACATTCTTTCAAGTGGCAAGAAACAATGATCAAACCCTGATAAAGAAAAGGTTTTAGGTCTGAAAAGATGGCTTGATGGTTGAGGACACTGACTGTTCTTCCCAAGGACCCAGGTTCAATTCCCAGCAGCCACATGATGGCTCACAACTGTCTGTAACACATGCATGTGATACACAGACATATGCAGGCAAAATATCAAAACATGAAAAATAATTAAAAGTTTTTTTTTAAAAAAAAAGGACAAAGGTTTCATACAAGGAAGTAAGTACAATGCAAACACGCATATTAGTCTGATGTAAACAGCACTTGTCAAGTACAATAAATGTAGTGGTTATCAATTTAGCAAGAAGTTACTATGTATACAATGAACAGAGTATGTGTGTACTGAAAAAATACCTCCTGCTGGTGGTGATGGTTATCTCTTGGTTACAGGACCCACAGAGCAAGCCCATGCTCTACCACTGAGCAACCCACATAATACCCTATAATATTGTAGTTTGAAAGGCAAATGAGGATTTTCACTTTAATTCATACAATAATTTAGCTAGAAACACTAATGGCTTAGAACACCGTTTTATCTCTTTTCACGTGGAAAGCAAACCTAGCAAAGTCTGGCTCGTGTGTGCTGGTGTGACATACTGCTTGCTTTTCTATGGCATAAGAAATAGAACAATACCTACATTTTTTTTGGAATGGTTAGGGGAAAGAGAATAAAAAAATGGTATTCCTCCTTTTTAACCTGTGTCCTATGGGACTAGGGATCTGTTCCGGCATCAGTGCAGTTCAGTGATGAAAACTCAAGTGTTGGAGGTCAGGTTTGAACCTTGCCTTGTTCTCTCAAGTGCTGCGTTGACTACAACACCTCAGGTTTCTCCATCTGTTTCTATCAGCAACACGGTGAATACAGGACTCAGAAGCTGCCTCCTGACCCATCCCATTGTGTCATCCGGTCGTCTTGTCCCGTTCCGTTCCCCGCCCAACTGCACCCCACTCCGCCCTCCCCCCCAGGCAGCCAGTCCAACAGTGGAATATGACTTCTGGGATACTATCCTGTACGCCCCCACTTCGTGTCAATTGTACAACAGCACTGACACTTCTGTTGTTCTGGGTTCCATCAACATGAAAAACGCAAGGATTCTAAAATGTGTGTTTCTCTAGTACATAGCAGGTACCAAAAGAATTAGTTAAGTTTCAAAATGTATATCGTCCTGCACTATCTTACGGAAACACATTTTAGAGGCCATGGTGCAGCTACACACAGAAAAATTTAAGCTCTTGAGTGACAGATCATTTTAACTGTATGTACCTGAACTAACACCCCAGTTGGTATGGAAAGAATTTTGCTGACAACTGGAAAAACTGTTTATTTTCTTTTACAACAACATGCCTTTTCTCCTGGGAGACAATCACTATTGTAACGTCAGTGTCCCTAAATTAATTAGAAGCAATCATGCTCACTTCTTAGCCGCTGCTGGTCTCGTATTACAGTGTGGCCATTAGGCCACTCTGCTTTGTGGCTTTGCTGAGAGAGCACACTCTGGTCTTTTCTCGCTGAAAACACTGCCCAGCTGTACTTGGTGACCTGAACTGCACGTTTCTCTTGAGTCGGGGATTCTCAAACATTTTGGTCTCAGAACCTCTTTGGTAAACGTTAAAAATTGTTCATAAACCCCAGGAACTTTTGCATCCCATAGGTTTTATGTAAAAAGATCCTTACTATATTAGAAAGAAGACAGAAGACCTAATACACTTACAACATGAACATGAACAGCCATGTTGTGAGTCACAAACATTCCCAAACAACTCCCGCAGTTTAAGAGAAAGAAAGGCTCCTGAAGTTGTGCAGTGTTTAGTGAACAACTTGACAGAAGTCAGCTGGAGTCTGCACGTCAGGACAGTTGGTTAAGACGTCATGTGTTCAGCTCGTGGGAAACTGCACTGCCCACTAGAGAGAGTGAAAGTGAAGACAGCATCACAGCTTTATCAGGAAATCATGCACTGTGGATCTCCGAAGGGGTCTCTGGAGCACATTTGGGTAACAGTGACTACAAATGCTTGTTTATATTGCTCTTTCATGCCATTTCCAAAATTTATTTTAATTTTTTCTGGTTTTAATACTGCTCATTGGTAGTATCCAATTGAAAGATGGATAGAGTTAGCGTGTGTATGTGTATTTTTTCACTACACACATATTCTATTCTTTGTACACATAGTAATGTCTTGCTAGATTGATAGCCACTACCTTTATTGTACTTGACAAGTGCTGTTTACACCAGAGTAATGTGTAAATTAGCATTGTACTTTCTTCCTTGTATGAAAACTTTGTCCTTTTTTTTAACTTTTAATTATTTTCTGTGTTTTGATGTTTTGCCTGCATATGTCTGTGTATCACATACATGTGTTACAGACAGTTGTGAGCCATCATGTGGCTGCTGGGAATTGAACCTGGGTCCTTGGGAAGAACAGTCAGTGTCCTCAACCATCAAGCCATTTTTTCAGTCAACCTGACTTTTAAAAACGAAAACAAAACAAAATCTAACTTGTTTATTAAGAAGAAACTCCTGTTCCATCAAATTCACCTTCTTTGGTAATAAGAGGAGTTGAGTGTGCCACTCTGTTTAACATGCCTAGCCCTGGTCTAGCTAAAACTGGTGGGACTGGGGAACCTCATCATCCAAAAAGTAAAAAGCAAGGACAATTAAATGACTAACAATGACCATCTTTCAAAGTCACCTTCACCTGTTTACCAGGGGACCTTTTGGGTACCGAAGTTATCCAAGCAATTAAATTAACAACAAGGATTGCCTAGGCATGGCGGTGCATGCCTGTAATCTTAGGACCTGGAGACTGAGCCAGGAAGAATGCCATGGGTTTGAGGCCTGTCAGGGCTACATAGTACATTTCAAGCTAGCCTGGTTTACAAAGCAAGTACCTATCTCAGAAAACAAGGGGGAAAGGTGAGAGAGAAAAATAAATAAAATAAGCTATTTGGTTTTCTATGGTAATTAATTTTATCCAGGTACAATGGCTCAAGCCTGATGTCAGAGCAACCAGGAGGCCAAGGCAGGAATAGGGCACTGAGTACAGGGCCAGGCTGGATTACAGTCCTGGCTCAGCCTAGATAACAGACTGAGACTTGTGTCAGAAACTTTTAAATTAAATACCGCAATCATATTTAAGAAAAAAGATTTCAGCTTTATACTCACTATGAAAAACAATTTCTAAAAATAATTTGGCAAAAGTTAAAGATTCAGAGCCAGGTGTGACAGCACATGCCTTTAGTTCCCACACTCAGGAGACAGAGACAGTAGTTCCCTATGAGTTTGGGGCCAGCCTGGTCTACATAGTGAGTTACAGGGGAGCCAGGGCTGCATAGCGTGACCTTGTTTTTTAAGTAGAAAAAAGTTCCAAATTTGAATATTAAAAATCTGCCAGAGCTTATTCCTTAAACTATGGAATACAACTACTTTGTTGAATACTTTTATAAACAAAAATGTCTATATGAGTATTTCAAATTCATACCTAAATCTGCCAGCACTTTCCACACTCAGGCAGCAGAGTAACTATAGGTTCTGGGCCAGCCTGGGCAACAAGAGTAATGCCCTATCTCCACAAAAAAAAAAAAAAAAAAATTCTAATGCCACGCATAAGCCAGTTTCTCAAATAAATTTGATATGTAACTTAAAAATCTTAAAATTGCTAGCATTAAGGAACCAGACTATAAACTGTATCTCAACATTAACCTCTCTTCAGTTATATTTACATTAGCACCAAGTCAAGAATCACTCCACGAACCCTGTGTGCATCAAAAGACACAACAGTAAATGCAAGTTAGGAGACTCATGCCTGTGCTACAACACAATTCAAACTTTCCTGCTTGGGAATAAAAAGTCCATTGTCAGTCTAACTTGCCCTAAGGTGGGATAACTATAGAAACACTTTGCAGTTTTTTTTCTCCTCAACTCAGTGAAGGACTTAAAAAAAAAAAAAATCAGTAAATTCTTTAAAATAAGTGTTCATTTGACGATTGGTAGCACTCCATGAGCTCCAAGCTTGTGAGAATATGGGGGTCCAGATACAGTTAAGAAGAGAGGGTCATGTGTCTCCCTACCCACCCCACATACACATCGTGGAGTTCTTTTTAAAGTTAGCACACCGAGTAACGAGATTCATTTTGTTAAGTGGAAAGTTTAAAACGGTGTCCTTAGGGTTACTCTGACAACATCATCTTGAACCTTGACCCTTCGGCTGTCTCTCTTGTAAAAGACTATCACTGTGAAGCAGAGTTGAGAACTGGGGGACCTAGCTTTACAGAGACAGAGCTCATCACAAGGGTCCCAGTGTTAACCATTTTCTAAGACATTCAGATAACCATCATCTTTGCACTGAGAAGTCCCTTATCTTAACAGGTAGTAGCTGTGGCCTGAATCCTTTAGTGGGAAAGTCTTTAACTCCTCCTTCAGTCTCCAGGCTCTAATTAAAGTGACACATTTAGGGCTGGAGAAATAGCTCAGGGTGGGGGTGTAATGCCCTCATCAAGCATGTACCAGGCCCTAGGTTCAATTCCCAGGACCATGGAGTAGAACTCTTGCCAAACAGTTAAAGAGAGCACATTTATTTTGACCTATTTCTTTGTCCAGGATGACCTTTACTAACACAGTGTCATGCAAAGCAATCCAAGAGGCTTTAATCCAAACAAGAATTAGGAAAAAGTGTCTCCTTTTTGAGAAAAAAAAATGCAGCTTTTGAAGTCATTTCAAATATCTGGGTTATGGGTTCATGAAACTTAATGTCTCAGATTGCGGCCTCATACATTTTTCTCTGGGCATTAACACACAGGTCAAGCTTTAGCAACACATAATAAACACTTGGAAGTTGAACACTGAACACATTAAATATACCTATATCATAAATGTGTTTGGGACTTTTCTGGTTAAAAAAAATACTGCTACTGACACACAACTCTTAGGTGGTAGAGCTGATTTTACAAGTTCTTAGAGGTTGACGGTTATGCCAAGGACAACATCAGGCCGTGTCCACCCAGGGAACACTATCACCGTGGCAGCTAACTTGTCTATCCTCCAACAGAACAATGATAATATGCAACCTCACCCACCCTCAAAAGCCAGTGTCCCAGCAGAGATGTGCAGAAACAATTTATCTGTCTCCTAGAATAAAACCCTCGCTCAGATATCCACATGCTCTCTGGAGGCCAAGACCTAATGAATGTAAACGCTTTACTGTCCCTAGCCAGGCACAATGTCACATGCTTGCACCAGTACTAAGAAATAGAGGCAGGAGGACTGAAGTACCTTCCAGGCCAGCCTGGTCTACAGTGAGTTCTAGGACAGCCAAGTCTATTCTATAATAAACTTAATAGGTAATGAGATGCACTCTGGTTCCCAGCCCCTCTATAGATCTACATGTGTCATGTACTTTATGTCCTTCCTCTACTCCCTTAAGCCACACACCAAAACCACCAACAAAAACTGAAATCTAAATTATTAAATCATTAGTCCTGATTGTGAACACAGAGGAAAAGCAGAAAGCATGAACTAGGATCCACTCAGCCATTTTGTGACAACTCAATGTCTTCTTTACTCCGGCACCTAGCCTGCCCATTTTGTTGGCTCTGCAAGCAATTTACCTCTTGTAATCTGTCACAAGCTGCTGTTAAGAAAAGGGAGTTCATGAGCTGCTACCGCAGCAAGGACTGTTGCTTATTCTGAGAGCCTGTTTTATTACATAACCCTCCCTTCTATTTGGTTCCTTTCAGTTTAGCCACTGCCTCTTAGTAGGACTCAAGGAAGGGATGTAACAAATTAAACATGAAACGGAAGAAAGGAAATGGTCTTGTTAGGGAGAGGAGGTAGTTGTTCCCACACACACAATTAAAACTACTGAATTTTATTTTGGGTGTGGTGGTACATGAGTGCAATCTCAACCCTCCAGGAAGAGGAGGCAGGAGGATAAGGAATTCAAGGTCAGCATCAACTATATACCAAGTTCAAGACCAGTCTGGGCCATGTGAGACACTGTCTCAAAAACAAAACCCCACATAGCAACTGTAATTATTGCAAAAGTGCAATTATATAATCCTAGCATCCTCACAGAATTTTAAAACTGAAAGAGTTCTTGCAGACCATCTGGTTCTATCCTCTCATCTTATACAAAAGGAAAACTAAAAATTAAGCTTTTAAAAACACGAAGTCAGTTATATCAGGACATATCTGGAACTTCTAATACAGTAACAGTATTTTCTTTGGCATTTGCACATATACAACAGTTTCGCAAGGTTCAAAGGAAACTAGGAGCACAAAAATCAAGGACTGCTGCCTATACCATACGTAGTGTATGCATATCATTTCAAATTGACCTTCGTCACACAAATCACGACACTACGGTTCTTTGCTGTGTCTCTGCCTCTGAGAGCTTTGTACCCATGAGGGCTGGGAAGAAGACAAGGCAGCCAACAGGAAAATGTGGAAAAAAACTCATGTGAACTAGTTGACATAGTACAATCAAAAGAAATAGCTGCTGGAATTATAGCTACTGCAAAGGCAAGACTGAAACCATAGTGGAACAATGGAACTGCTTCTAGAAGGTTCTCTGCAGGCAAAGAAACAGCAGAAGATGGGAGCAGTGTAAAAGTACAAGAATGTGTATTACATAAGCCAGTGAGTGACAAGAGTGACCATAACTCTTATGGCACAGGGTAGGGGATACTAGAGGGGCAAGCCTCAAGCACATAAAAAAAGGAACAAACAAAAAACCAAAACAACCAAAAACAAAACAGCACAACACAACAACAACAAAAAAAATGCTGATCCATGGTTAAAAGTGTTCAAATGCTTTTCTTTTGGAGTTCTGAACCTGTAGGAATTTGCTCCTACCATAACTTGACCAAAGGAAATGCCCCAGGCAAAACACACTACGGCTAATTCTGTTCCCAGACCAGGCGGTCAGACAAGGTGGTTGCCACACATCCAGCCCAAAGGAGAACCAGAACATTATGTAATCACTCCGCAGCTCTGAAATGAGATCAGAAGCTCTCTCACCAATGTCTGCCCTTAAGTATTTCCTACTTTCATTGCAGATAAATATTGTTCCTGCCCCCACCCCCACCCTCACCCCCACCCCAGAAAAGGCTTCCAGCTTATAGCTAGAAAAAGAAGTAATTGTTTTTTGTATTAACCAATTTGGCCGTGATTTCTGCATGGCTATAAAGGAACGCAAACCCTCACTGCTTAATCCCAGGATTTCTCCTTGGACATAGAAATCAGAGAAATTAAGACACAAAAACAAAGGATGGAACTATACATAGTCACTTTGAAATTAAAAACATTATGGTGAGCACATGAGAAATCCTGAGAGCCTGAAAGTCTACTTCTTCATAAATGACAGGACTTGGTCAACAGTCTGGTTCAAACCTGCTCAGCAAAGTGAATTCTGATGTTTGTCCAGAGTTCCAAACCTTTACAGCAGGGGAATAAAGGCCAGAGAAATGACATCATTGATATTTTCTTAGAGTGGGAGGAGTTATATTTTTTAAAACTTAAACATCATATACCTATACAATACATCAAGAGTGTGAATCTGAAGCTGGGCATGGTTGTGCACACCTGTAATCCCAGTACTTAGGAGGAAGATAAAGGAGGATCAGGAGTTCAAACCAGTTTGGGCCGGATGAGACTCAAGTCTCCACAAACAAGGACACTGGCAGGGGGCTGTTGTGGCTGGGTACTTGACTACAGACCTATTTCAGATAAGATGTGCATCTGACAAGGAAAGATGGTAATTTGCTTAGGCAATTTCACCTGTGAATTCTAAACATTTTCAGGGCCAAGACTGTTTGCCCTGGGTTCAGGAAGACAATACTAAAATCAGAACTTTTAATCCTTTTAGGGAACCAGCTCACTCTTCCTATCTCAAGGGAAGGCAGTCTTTTAAAAATCAACCCGATGTTTGCTTTTCAGCTGGAACATTTCCAGAACACAAGTACAAGCCACACAGATTGCCATTATTCTAAAAAATTTTCAAGGCATTATTGGCCTGTTTCTTAATAGTAATTTTCATTAAGAAAAAAAAAAAAAAGCCCAGAGACACAAAATATTCTTACGTCAAAACTAAAACTACCCAAGTAATAATAGGTATTGACAAGTATTAATGAAATTAAGCAACATCTACAGTTAGTATCTGTAGGTATCAAATGTTTGCAGCCTAAGACGTGGCAGAAGAGAAAAACTTGGGAGACAATTATGTTTGTGTTTAAAAGAACATTATTGTAAGTCACGTAATTAAAAACTTAATTAAAAGAGTGAATCCAGTCCCAGCTTCACTCATGCTCGTTCAACGGGGGACTTGGTGAAATGAGGGACTGGAGCAAATTCCTACTTTGAGATTCCAGATTTCACTTTACCACAAAGACACTGATAACGTTTAAAAGTCAGCTGTTGGTTACTCCGGAACAGTCCCAATAGCAATTACTTTCACCTGGAATATTTGTTACACTAATAAAATCACCAGCCAGAAACTACTCCCAGTATACTGCTGTCCTCTCCCCTCTTCAGACCCCAAGGTGAAGTTCACCTGCCAACACCGAAGGTTGTTTGCAGGCAAGGTGGAGTTTGTAAAAGAAGAGGCTTTTAAAATTAAAATGCTTGCAGATGCTGGACTTAGTCCAAGTGCTGTTCAGCCTAGAAACGAAAGTAGGAAACAACAGAGGTTTAGGCTTGTTATGATGTCAGCCATTTTAGGCACAGTATTTATATTGGAACAAAGTGCCAAACTCGGCGGTGGCGGTGCCAGTCGCTGCAGGTCCCCAGGCGACCAAGCCAGGTGCAAAGCGGCAGGAGCTCGCACACCTGTGCAACTGTCCCTGCGGGGGTCGCCAGGGCGGAGACCCTGCCCCGCCCGCTACACACGCAGCCGCACGGTACCCGGGAGCGGAGGAGGGCCGCTCGGGCACCCACCTCCTCCGCGGGGACCCCCGCCCGCGACCCCAGCCAGTACCTTGCAATCCACCGCCACAGCATCCGGGGGGATGATGAGTGCCTCCTCGCTGCTCTTGGGCTCGTCCTTCTTGGCCTCCTTCTGGGCCAGCGCCGAGTTGAACGTCACCTTCACCATGGTGCGGCCTGGGGCGCCCTGCGGGCGGCGGCGACGAAGGCTGGGGTCGCGGGCGGCGGGATCCCGGCTGCGAGTGCAGCCTCGTCGGCCGAGCTCAGGGCGCGACTCTGCGGCTGAGGAGCGGACTGTGCGAAAGCAGCAGCAGCTCAGAGCAGCCCGGTTCCCGGCCTCGCAGCTGGGGCACCGGCGCGGGGAGGGGCCCGGGGGCGGGGCCCTAGGGGCGGGGCCTTGCGCGGGGCGGGGCCTGGCTCCAAGCCAAATCCTCCCTGGTCCCCGAGGCTCAGCGGGAATCCGGCCAGGTTTTGTGGAGGGTGCGCCTGCTTGAGCTGGGACTTGCTGCCCCTCTGGGCTGCCTGGATTTTCCGGTTCTGAATTCACTTCCCACTAGTTGACCTCCGGGGGCCCAATGTTGCAGGTTGATAAGAAAATGGGGTGAACTCTGCTGGTTGGCTGCATAGGATAAGTTAACCTCTGATAGCCCCAGAGTCTCTTCTATTGTAAGCCCCCAAAGGCTGTGGAATTTTTGTGTGAGAAAATAAAAAGTAAATAAAATAAGTAGTCCCATTTACCCATTTCTTAGCAAGCGACTCAGTAGATCATTGGAATATTTGAATCGTTGTGGCTTGGTGATCTGACTTTATCTCCCACAGACCTCACCCTTAGGCGTTGCCTGACTGACTAGGCTGATCTTTTTTCTTCCTCCCTTGAGAGGTCAGTGCCAGCCCTGACCAAGTCCTGCATGCCTACTCCCAATCTAATGACAAGGAAGTCTCTTTGGTGATTTGTATTCCTGAAATTCCACACCGGTAACACAAAATATAGCAAAGCAACCATGTTCATTTGTAGAAAAGAGACAAAAACACCATATGTGCACCTGGCCAATCTATGATTTGTGACAATGTATTTAGTGCTTCTATTGAAGAGGTTTCACTTATGACTGACAGAAGACCATGGACCACATTCCTACAGGGTTTACAGCTGTCAGCAGATGGTCGTTTGGTCAAATCCTGTATCCTTCTGAACACCATCATCCTTGTTCACCAAGAGTTGAGCCTATTGGGCCAGAAGGTTCCAGCTGTGTCACTCCTGGCCTAGGTAAACCTTGAAGAAAGCAGTTGAGTTTCTTGAGTACTTGGCTCTGTTCAAGGAGGGAAGAAGCTATGTTTTAAAATCTCCATAGAATTCTAGATCACAAGTCCCTGGCAAATAACCAAGGCTGAGAAAGAAATCCAGCATAGACCTTGAGTTTTCTTTGGCATTTTGAGAGTCTGGTCAAAATGAAATAAGCATGGGAAAGAGCTGTGTCCCAGCTCTGACCATTTTCACAGCAGTGGTCTGCACGATTTGCAGCAGCTTATTTCAATGACTTCAACTGGAGTCACTTGTGCGTGGAGTCACTGGGGCAACCCTGTGGTGTTCAAAATGCCAATTGGCTTTGGAAACCTGGAATGTAGCTGGGCACGATGTCAAACATCTTTAGTCCCAGAGGTTTTCAGGCAGAAGCAGGTAGGTCTCTGTGAGTTTGAAGCCAGCCTGGTCTACATAGCAAGTTCAAGACCAGGCAGAACTTCATAGTAAGTCCCTGTTTCAAAACAAAACAGCAACAACAAAAATGAAAAATGGAACCTAATACTACAGAGTTGACTACTGCCCTTAACTCCCCAATTTCCTAGATTTCCCAAGGCATTATAATTGAAGGCCAAAGAATTCTAGAAGCAAAACATAACAAAATTACTTAAAATATTTTAATATTTACGTATTTATCTATGCATGTGAATATTTTGCCTGCATGCGTCTACATGTACCACATGTGTTCTTGTGCCTGAGAAAGTCAGAAAATGAGTCAGATCCTCTGGAACTGGAGTCACAGATGGTTGTGAGCCACCATGTGAGTGCTGGGAACCAAACTCAGGTCTTCTGGAAGAGTAACACATGTTTTTACCCACTGAGCCACCTCCCTAATTCCATATCTTTACTTTTAATTCTAGAACTGAGTAGAACTCCCTTCTATGAAAGAGGAGGTGAGGGGGTGGTTGGTTTTATAAATAGAAAAAAAAAAGCTGAAGAAAGCAGATTCAAGAAAGGAAAAGCAGATTGTCATCTCAAAGTCACATTCAAGGCAGAGGCAAGGAAGCAGAACAGCAGAAACATAGCTAACTGGTTAATATTAGGTCAAACGGGGTCAAATACTAAATGTACTAACAATAGAGACTAGTCCTGAAAGAGGACACATAATTCCCTTCAGAAGTGAGTTTTATTAGACATCAAATAGTCTAATAAAAAACAGGGCCTTACTGGGAGGAGACTTCTCTTTCAAACCTGGAGAGGCATTTCCTCAATGAGAGTGAAAAAATTGAAGGAGAACGGAGAGCTGCCATGACAGGGATGACAGGGAGGGGCCTGGAAGCTTCTTCTGAGACTGGCCTGAGGTGGCCTTTGGGTTACCCCAGAGTAAATCCCAGGAACAAAGGAAATAACAGACTCTTCTAAGTTTTGCATCGTGTGATTTAGTTCAACATATTGGACATGTCAAAGAGCATGGAGGACTCGGGTACCAGTTAGGACCACAATAGGGGGCTCCTGCTAGGTATGAGAGTTTCTTAAATTGAAGGTGGCTAGGTCTGATCTCTTTAGGCTGTTCGATCTTGCCTGGTAAGAGTAAATAACCTCTGTCTCTTAAAGGATTTATTTTCCTTTTGTGTGTGTGTGTGTGTGTGTGTGTGTGTGTGTAAAGAAAAAGATGGGGGAAAAGAAGTTCATTAGCATGCCTGTTGGGACAGCCCAGTTGGAGAAATTAGGACTGTTGTATCTTCAATTCTAACTTCTCAAGGTCAAATAATTTTTCCATGGTGACATGGAACTTCCCTGTAAATTGACTTCATTTTTGTTTTCAGTACCTTTTTCAGGCGCTTACTCTAAAACAAGGTTTTCATATACCTTTTTAAAAGAAATGTTTGTTTATGGGTGGGAAGATGATGGCACCACAGTGCACATGCAGAGGTTGGAGGATAACTTGCAGGAATTAGTTTTCTCCTTCTACCAGGCAGGATCTAGGATCGAACATCAAGCTTGGAGGCAAGTGCCTCTACCCCAGGAACCATCTCACTGCTTCTCTAAATTTTTCTAAAAACCTTCTGTTCCGGTTAGTTGACTGTCAACTTGACTCAACCTAAAATCACCTGGGAATTATCTAGATCGGGTTTGACTGTGGGATAATGCCTTACTTATTAACTGATTCAAAAGGACCCAGCCTATTGTGGGTGGCACCATTCCCTAGGCAGTGTCCTGAACTATATAATTGAATAACTCTAGCTGAATAGAAACAGGCAGACACATACATGCCATTTGTTTCTCTCTGCTCTTGACTGGGAATGCCATTTGACTAGAAGCTTTGAGCTTCTGTCTTGATGTGATGAGTGGTCACATGGAATTGTAATCCAAGTAAACCCTACCTTCCCAAAGTTGCTTTTGGTCAGAGTATTTTCCAACAGAAATGAAACTAGAACACATTCATAGTTCTTTCTGTGTTAGGATGAACTGATAGAAAAGTCTCCAAAGCCTTTGACAGTAGATAGGATTAGAGAAGAAAGAAAGTTCTTTATGAACAAGTCCATCTATTACGTCACTTAGGAAACTGAGGCAAAAGGAGGGTCAGTGTGGTTGACAGAACCAGAACTCCTCCTCTGCCCCAGGACTTTTATTTTAAAGGGTTTGTGAATAAAAGGCCATTATTTTGTGTGGTGGCATCGAGCAACGGGGTAAAAATCGGTTGGCTGACAGTCTGGGAATAATCTCTGGCTTTTGCTTCTCTGGTTTGATCTGGTGTGTCTACAGAGCTGTGTAGTGCATAACAACACAGATAATAAAAAAGCTGGCTTGAGCCCAACCATAGCAAACCCAGTCCCATGATTTAGAAAGTTGGCTTGTTGACCCTGTAAACTAAGGGGTGGAGGAGGAGAAGAGTGGATGACTCAACAGAAAGCTGAAAACATAGACCTAGGTTGCCATTAACTACCACATGGAAAGGGCCAGTCTCAGAAGAACTTTGTTTTCTTTTTGCATGTGAATCTCCTTTTAAAGTGATACTCGCTTTACATTTCACCAGGACCAAGCTTGCTTTTTCTGGTTAACCAGGAAGGAAGCTAATGTGGGGAACTAAATTCTAGAATCATAATTCACTTAGATTTGTGCAATACACTTGGGCTCTTTTGTTGTTGCTTTTAGAAGTTCTTTCCATTCCCTTTTGCTCTGTTCTTTCTCAAGACGGCAATGCCCCCTTCTGAGAAACCCTGAAGCTGAGCAGGACAATTGGAAAGCATCTTTTGCAAGCGTGGGACCGCTGGTGAAACAACATCACTGAGTGTGCTCTTTGAAATGTGTTCTTGGCACCTGTCCTTTTGCCCCAAGTGTGGCTTTAGCTAGGCAGCTTGTGGCTTTGTCTCACCTTTCAAAGCGAAGCTCCTCTTCTAGGTTACAAGAACTCTTCAACTTGTCTCTACAGAATTGCCAGCATCACTTTTCTCTGTAATCCTGCTGTCCTTTCCTGCTTATGAATTTCTTACCTCCTAAATTTCCATTATCTGTCTTGAATGCTGTGTGTGTGTGTGTGTGTGTGTGTGTGTGTGTGTGTGTGTGTGTGTGTGTGTGTGTGTGTTTGAGACAGGGTTTCTCTGTAGCTTTGGAGCCTGTCCTGGAACTTGCTCTGCAGACCAGGCTGCCCTCAAACTCACAGACACCTGTCTGCCTCTGCCTCCTGAGTGCTGGGAGGAAAGGCATGTGCACCAATGCCTGGCTCGAATGCTTTTTAAATTTTCTATGATAGCAACTTTTTGTTATGGTTGTTTGGTTGTTTTGTTTATTTGTTTATTGTTGCTTAGGCTTTTGAAGCAGGGTCTTACTTTGTACTTTTGGCTATCTTGAAACTCACTACATAGCCCAGGCTGACCTCAAACCAACCCTTCTGCTTCAGTTTCTAAGTGTTGGAATTATCGACATGAGCCACCATGCCTAATTTCTATATCTTGTTTTGTTTTTGAAGCAGGGTCTCTCTATGTAGCCCTGGGTGTCCTGGAACTCTCTACATAGACTGCCCTGGCCTCAAACTCAAAGAGATTCTTCTGCTTCTGCCTCCTGAATGTTGGGATTAAAGGCATGTGCCATCATGCCTGGCATATATCTTTGGTTTTCTTTTTTGTGATAGTCTTACTATGTAGCATAGCCTGGCCTTGACCTCCTGATTCTCCTGCCTTCACCTCCATGGTGGCATCGTACTCAGTTATAGCTGTTATTCAGACTTAAAAATAGTTCATTGTAAGAGATGAAGAGATGACTCAACACTTAGGAGCACTTGTTGCTCTTGCAGAGGACCTGAGTTCAGTTCCCAGCACTCACATCAGGTGGCTCCCAACCACCTGTAAAGCAAGCTCTACAGAATCTGACACCCTCTTCTGGCACCTGCAAATACTCCCCCCACACACACACAATTAAAAATCAAACAAGTAAAAATAATACTATTTTCTACAATAAATCCACTAAATGAATTTTCCCCTTAGAATTTTGGGAGCAAAAGATAAAGAGTTTTAACCAGTGGTGATGGTGTATGCCTTTAATCCCAGCACTCAGGAGGCATAGGCAGATGGATCTCAGTGAGTTTGAGGCCAACCTGGTCTACAAAGTGAGTTTCAGACAGCCAGGGCTACACAGAGAAACTCTGACTAAGGGTAAAAAAAAAAAAAAAAAAAAAAAAAGATAAGGGCAAGGCTTGCCATCCCAATAAACAACCTAAAGAGATGAGTAAGGAATTATAAAAAGCAGAAAGAGGAAATCTTCTCAGAAGCCTCACTGCATTGAGGAACAGACAAAGATGTCAAGTGATCTTCATGTTAACCTTTGGAGAGCTGATGAACTTTGTGTTTGAATAGAGGAGGGACTAGGGTGAGGCATTTGAGATGCACATAACTAAGCAGGGTGGACAAGCTGTGCTCAGTGCATCCCTGCCTCAGCTCCAGCTCTGTAAGGTGGTCTACAGGGGTGTTGAGAGGGAAGAAGGTGGTCCTCGGGAGACCTTTGATTCTACTTTAGGGTGCAGCCTCTCTCTCATGGGCAATTGCTTTCACCTTTGGGGCCATGTCTGTCTGTACGGTCAGGGTCTGTGAGATTTTTGCACTTCCTGGAAATGAAGGCAGGCTCAGGACAGTGACTTATCTCTGTGCCTTAAATCTTAAAGGAGTGTGAAATAGGTTAGGTCATAGACAAAACCAGTCAGGAATGCCAGGCTTTCATTTTCACCTCTCCCATTTCCCTCTTCTTCCTTCCTTTCCTTCTTCCTTCCTTCCCTCCCTCCCTCCCTCCCTCCCTCCCTCCCTCCCTCCCTCCCTCCCTCCCTCCCTCCCTCCCTCCCTCCCTCCCTCCCTCCCTCCTTTCTTTCTTTCTTTCTTTCTTTCTTTCTTTCTTTCTTTCTTTCTTTCTTTCTTTCTTTTTAAGACATGATCTAATGTAACCCAGACTAGCCTTAAGCTCCCTATTTAGCCAAGGATGAGTTTGAACTTCCTGATCCTCTTGCTTCACCTCTGAGACTGTGGGTGTGTACCACTGTACCATCTGTAAGCTATGACGGGGATCAAATCCAGGGTTTGGTATGCTACTTTTGGTTGTCGCTACATCTGAACTCAACTAAAACACACATGTGGCTGGGACATCTGTGAGAGATTTTTTTCTTAATTAAATTATTTGAGGTGAGAAGATCCACTTCTAGTCGGGAAAACCCACCTCTAATCTGGGTCACACATATTTCTGGAAGCCTGTATAAGGACGTGAAAGAAGGAAGCTTTTGCTCTCGGCCTGCTTGCTCTTGTCTCACTAGAAGGTCCTTCACTGGCATTACTGCCTGCTTCTTCAGGGTTCCAGCTTATACTGAAGACTAGCTGAAACATGCAGCCTCATAGACAATGAATGAATTCATGCACAAAACTTAGGACCTTCTGTTCTTAGGCAGCCATTGTTGGATTAGCTGGACCACGGCCTACAAATGAAAAAGCTTTTTTATTTTTATGCTTAAGCAGCTTCTAAGGGCTTCCTTCAGAATCTTGGCCTGCAATAGCTGTGAGATGGTTGGTGTTGTTGACATGCCAGGATCTAAACTCACCCGAAAAATGGGCCTCTGGAAATGCACGAGGGAGATTGTTCTGATCACATTAATGGATGTGGGAAGACTCACCTTAAATTGTGGGCAGAATATAACCTAAACACTAGTTTAGAAGAAACCCACCTAAACACTAGTTTTCACTCATCTCTCTACCTCTTGACTTTAGGTGCAGTACAGTTCCCTCCAGCTCCAGACACTGTGACTGCCTCACCATGACCGACCGTCACCGGGCACTGTGAGCCACGCTAAATCATTCTTCCGTGGTCTGCCTTGGTCGGAGTATTTTACCACAGCAACAGGGAAAGAAAAAAAGTGAATCCCAAGCCCTTTTTTCGGAATGGTTCCAATAAGAAGTGGGGATCTCTTTGTATTCAAAGGGTTGTATGGAATTTGGGAGTTTTTAATTTTGTTTTGTTTGATTATGAAGACTGGATCTCCTCCATTTTGAGTTCTTTAGTCTTTAGTTGTCATTTTATGATTTCCCCTGGCCTGTGTTTAGAATATATTTCTTTGCCATTGAAAAAGAAGGAGAAAAAGAAAGTGGAGAAAGATGATTAAAAAAAAAAAAAGAAGAAACAAGACAAAACAAACAAAACCAAATGAATAAGGAGACAAGGAATTCCCAGCTCATGGAATGTAGAGTCAGGAGAATCAAGAATTGAAAGCCAGCCTCTACTACTTATCACATTTGAAGCCTTGTAAGACTCAAAAAACAATAGCAACATAATCAGAAAAGTGAGGTATCACAAAGAAAGTGGTAGTACAAGGGACAGAGCCTATTCAAGAGATGGAGAGCTTCCTGTGTCTTATCAGAATACTTCATATTTTTACTGGTTGGTTATCTTTGTATGCACAGGAAATTGATTCCTGGACCCAACCTCCTGCTGGATATGTAAGTCCTTAAATGTTCTAATCGCTTAGATAAACTGGTATGGTGTTTGCATATAACCTTTGCATATATTACTATACTCAAACAATCTCTAGATTATCTAATATATATCAGTGGACTATAAATGCTGATGGTACCATATTGTTAAGGAATAGTACAAGAAGAAAAAAAGCATGTGTATGATCAGTAGAGATGCAACTTTAAAGAAATATATATGTTTTCAATTGTAAAGTCCACTGATGGACTTACAGACAGGGATAATGCTGGGAGCCATGCAGCCTAGTTCTGGTCCAGTATATGAGGAGTGCTTGTCCAACAGGTCTCTAGATGAGGCAAAAGCCCATGGGGACAGTCTTTCTGGGTAAGGGCCAGTGGAGTTTGGGATAGTGCAGGATACTGGCAGGACTGCACGGCCTACACACTCTTTTCTCTCGTAATATTGATGATTCTTTTAGTTGTTTTTGAGTCACTTTGTCAGTCACGAATGGGACAGATGTGGTCATTCCTGGAAACCCCACTTTTTCTTCAATATTTTCCCATGAGTTCTTTGGGAGCTGATGCTTCTCAGGTTTCTTGTCTGGGGATTCCAGCTGTCACTTCAGACCCCTGGAGCTGTTCTGATTCAGTGCTAATGGGATTGGGTCAGATCACCCCTATTTCTGTAAATATGGACCTGGGCAGATATTTGGCTAAGCAAACAAAATGGTATGTGCTGTTTGGTTTAAAGATGTTTTGTTCCATGTGAATGCTGGGAGAAAACAGTTTTGACTGGAGGCAAATGTTGGAGGATTAGAAAAACTTGTTTGTTATCGTGGGGAAAAAATGGCTTGTTTTTGATGTTTAAACAAAGACTGCTGGAACTATTTGGGGCTGGCCTCTTGTGTGAAACTAATCTGAGGGTCAGACAATTCATTTCTTAGCCCGGATGCTCCTCCCTTCTTCCCCCTTCCGTCTTCCCCCTTCCTCATCTCAGGACCTGAACCCAGAGCTGGACTGCCCACTAGCAGGGTGATTCATGGGGAGAGGGGGAGTTAGCTTGCAAAATGCTTAAGGGTGTGGAAAAATGGCTAGGCTGTCCCAAGATTGTGTCTGAGGGGCAGACTGGAGTTCTATCAAGTGGGCAGAGGCCAACGCACTCCCAAACAGGTCAGTCTGACTCCCCTTTGACTGACTCAAACACAGGTTTGGCTTGCCCACCTAGCATGGTTCTGCTAATAGCAAGTGTCCCAGCTGTCCCCAAGGGATGCTGTGTTTGGAGATGACCCAATAGTGGAGGCTTTGAAAGAGAGAGACACTATACCTCAGGGTACTAGAGTGCTACCAGTGACCCAACTACTCAGAGTGAGACTTCAAACCCAGTGGCCCACATGGCTTATGTGCAAACTGAGTGGCTGGCTGATCTTGGACCAAGAGGCAGCATGATACTGGTGATGGGTTTGAGATTCTTTGCAAGCAGGGCCCTTTTAAGTGTGTCCTTCTGCAGAATATTTAAAGACATACATGTGAATGTTTTTTTCTCAGAATTCTGACATCCCTTCCTTGTCTCAGGACCCAAACCCAGGCTGCAGCTGGGCCAGAGCAGGATATGGAGGGTTGATTATACTATATGTGGGGTTAGAATAGGTACGGTCCCCACAGACGCATGCTTTTGAATGCTTGACCCAAGGGGGTGGCGCTGTTAGGAAGGGTGGCCTTGTTGGAGTAGCTGAGACCTTGTTGCAGGAGGTGTGTCACTGAGGAGGCAGGTTTTGAGGTCTCATATGTTCAAGCTAGGTCTAGTGTGGCACAAGTCTTCTGCTGCCTGCAGATCAAGATGTAGAGTTCTCAGCTCCTTCTCCAGCACCATGTCTGCTGCCATGGCAGTAATGGACTGAACCTCTGAACTGTAAGCCAGCCCCAATTAAATGTTTTCCTTTGTAAGAGTTGCTGTGGTCATGGTGTCCCTTCACAGCAATAGAAACCCTAACTAAGACACTGTACAAACCAACTGTTGGTAGCATGATATCAGACTCTACGATATGTAACCATAGCCTGGTAGGGTTTCTTTGAAAAGATAGGGTTTAGCTGAAGTCATGGAAAAGGGTTTGGATAAAGACAGAGGAAGAAGAAGATAGCAAGCTTAGTCAAACAAATTACCACACCAAATTCAGGAGAAAGGACTGAGCCAGGACAGGGGTGGCCTCAGCAAGCAGAAGGCATTTGTTGAGTACTTATAGGAAACATGGCTAGCAGGACAAGGAGCAAGGCTAGCATCACTGTAACAAAATCCCTGAGATAATCAGCTCAGAGAAAAGAGAAGATGACTTTGGACATTTCAGTCCATAGTTAGTTGGCCGTGTTGCTTTGGGACAGAATATCACAGCAGGAGTATGTGGGTGAGGGAACAACTGGGAACATCCTAAAGGCAATAGGATGAGATGTGGCTCCCATAATCTGGGAGTTCAAGGGCTCATCCCCTATGACCTAAAGCCCTCCACTAGCCCCATCTCTTAAAAGCTCCTCTACTTCTCTGGTGGCATGTTCATAAGAAGAATATGATACATGTTGCTTCCTGGCAATGTTTTCAATGATCTAACAGATAAATAGCTTCAAATTAATATGTCTAGAGCCACTTTGAGAGAGACTTAACGTACCGTAGCCATTTTGATGTGCTACATACAGCTCTCTATATTTTTGTATATTTTGTGTGTATCTTATATTTTGTTTAGTCCAACGAATGGCGTACAAAGTATAAATGTAATTTAAATCCAAATCAAAATAGAAAAATGTTCTAAGCAGGAGATTAAAAATAACAACAACAACAAAAATAATGGCTGGCTTGAGAAGCAGAAATTTCTGGAAACCATAAGTTTGAAGTCTTGTGTCCTCAGCTTGTGTCCTCAGACTTAGTAGCCAGAGGATTTTCTTTTGTGCTCAGTGTTCCAGGTAATAGAATCAAAATGCTGGAAACAACTCAGAGAGGCTTCTCATGCGTTCTTTGCTGCCTAGTCCAAAACAGGTTACGCTGTAAGGCAATACAAAGGTCATGCATTTTTAGGAACTTTTTTTTTTTAAGCCACAGAAAAGTTACTTTTGACATTATCATTTAACAAAAATTTTCAAAACTTGAAAAGAAGAACTGAACTACTTTGGTTTTTCTGCAGAACTGTAGCCAGTGACAGGTACACATGGACCAGAACCTAAGAGATCTTTCCATCATGAGATCCACACAACACATTGCATCTGGGTTATGTCGTTTTTTACTGGGTAATGTTGTGGTTTCAGTGAGATGTCCCCAACAATTCTGGGCATTTGTATGCTTGATCCCCTGTTGGCAGCACTATTTGGGTAGGTTTAGGAGGTATGGCTGTCTGGAGGAAGTGTGTGCCTGGAGCCTTTACATTTAAATAATTTAAAGAGCCATTTCTGGTTCACTTTTTTCTTATGCTGCTGGTTGAGACCTTAGCTTCCTGTTGCCATGCCTTCACCCTGCCGTCATGGACTCAAAGCCCAAATAAATGGTTTCTTTTATAAATTGCCTTGCTGGCGGTGTTTTATCACAGCAATAGTCAAGTAAATGATACCTGCACATAAAGCGGTGTAACTCTCAAGAGAAAAATAGTAAGAGGAGTGGGGAGGATCCAACTCTGGGAGGAGTTGGGGGAGGGGAAACTAGTCAGAATATATTGTATAAAAAAAATTTATTTTCACTCGAAAAGAAAACCAGTAAGAGCTTTATTCCATTCTTAGTTTTTATAGCTACAGGGGGATGATGTAGGCTGTGCACAGACACTATGGAGGCTGTTTCCTTTTAACTCTGGGACCATTTCTTAGATCAGCATAGATGTCTGTGTCTAAACTGCCTCTTGTATTCCCAGCCACTAGATGACTAGATGCCAGTCCTTAGAATCATTTCCTGTGCTATTGGAGGCCTTTTCAGAAAGTTCTTGCCTGTACTTAAAATGTTTTTTTTTTAATCTATTATTTTCCTATGGCAGATTCAAAGCTTCATATATTAAAGTCTTTGATCTGTATTGTGCTGGCTATTTTTGTGCAGGGCAAACGATCATGAAGATACAGTTTTATTCTACATCCTGTTCTCCCAAGGCCATTTGTTATAGAGGTGGCCTTTGCACCGTTGTACACGTCATAGCTTTTATGAAAAAATAAATGAAGTGGCTAAAACTATCAGTTCATTTCTAGGGCCTCTATTATATCCTATTAGTCTACGTGTTGGTTCTTGTGACAGTATCATGCTGCTTTTATTTTTGTTTCTCTGTTATATATCATGCAATCAAGCATTGTGACGCCACCGGCATTGTTCTCCCTGCTCAGGCTTGTTTGAACTACTTATGACCTTTTGTGCTTGCATATGAATTTTAGGATTATTTTTCCCTAGTTCTCTGGAGAATGTCATAAAGATTTTGCTGGGCATTGTGCCAACCCTGTGGATGGCTTTCAGTAATGCAGCCATCCTCACAATATTAATTCTGCCCATCCATGAGCATAAGAAATATTTCTATTTCCTGTATCTTCTTCCATGACTTTCTTTAGTGTCATAAAGTTTATATTGTAAAGGTCTTTCACTTCCTAGTTAAGTTTATTCTTAGGTACTGTGTGTGTTAGTGATCATGGTGTGTGTGTGTGTGTGTGTGTGTGTGTGTGTGTGTGTGTGTCTTAGTGATCATGGTGTGTGTGTGTGTGTATGTGTGTGTGTGTGTATGTGAGAGAGGGGAGAGAGAGAGAGAGAGAGAGAGAGAGAGAGAGAGAGAGAGATTATGTACAAGCAAGTGCATGGATGCATGTGGAAGTCAGAGGACATCTCCAGATGTCTTTCCTTAGTTGCCATCTACCTTCCTTGATGTGTGTATCCATGTGCCATTGTACAAGTGTGGAGGTCAGAAGACAGCCTCGGGTGGTGGTATTTGCTTTCCTCCTTGTCTGAGTCAGGGCCTGTTGTGTGCAGCTACACTGCTTACACCAGGCTAGCTGGCCCCTGAGCTTCCAGGGTTCTCCTGTCTCTACCTTCTGTCTTCCCTTAGGAACACCGAGATCATAGACATACACTACTGTGCCCAGCTTTGGATGGGTTCTATCTGCATTCGTGAATTCCGTTTGTAAAAATTTTATTGAGAACTTGCACATGCATCTCTGTTCTCATGGAACCTGGTGTACTTTCCTAGTTTTGTTTTGTCACTATTAAGTTTTACTATGAATGCAATGCCAACTTTGAAGAAAGAGTTTGGTGGTTTCTTCTCTTTTTGCTTTATGAAACAGTTCAAAGGCTATTCAGCTTAGTTCTTTTTTAAAGACTTGGTGCAATTCAGCAGTGACTCCAGGGCCTTTGTTTTCTCAGGGACCTTTTTTTAGTACTGCTTCAATCCTGTTGACTGTGATGGAAATGGTTAAGCTGTTTATATCTTCTTGATTTTATTTTGATTGAGTATCTGTTGTCTTAGTCAGTGTTCTACTGCTGTGAAGAGACACTATGACCACTGAACTCTTATAAAAGGATGTATGTAATTAGGGCTGGCTTACAGTTTCGGAGGTTTAGTCTATTATCATTATGAGAGGAAGCAAGGTGGCCCAAGGCAGACATGGTGCTGAAGACATCACTGAGAATGGATCTGCAGGCAGCAGAAAGACAGAGAATAAGCCACTGGGCCTTTTGGACTTTTGAAACCCCAAAGTCCATCCCAGGGACAAACTTCTTCATAGAAGGCCACGCCTCTTAATCCCTCTCAAGTAATGCCACTCCCTGATGACCAAACATTCAAATATATGAGCCTATAGGGGCCATTCTTATTCAAGACAGCACATTTGAGGAGTATCAGTTCTCAAAGTATTCCTTCATGGTTCTTTGGATTTCGTTGGCGTCTGTGGGAAGTTCCTCTTCTCAAACCTACTTTCACTGGTTTGAGATTCTGTCTCTTAGTTCACCTAGGGGCTTATCAAGCTTTCATTTTTCTAAAACTAACCATTTGATGAGTTGCTCTATATATTATTCTTTGAGTCCCTGTTTCATTAAACATTTGGCCTTCATATATTTTATGTATTGTTATATACTGTTTTTGAGTTTGGATTGTTCTATTTTTAAAACATTTTATTATGTTTTAACACACACCTTTAAAAAATCAAAGATTTAAGGTTAATTTTAAAAATTAAATAGAAATAGCCTTGTTTTCTATCCATTTCAAGAAGACAATGTTGCTGGAATATAGCAATTTTGGTTGGTTATTGTGCCCTTTCAGAGTTTTGAATATATCATGCTATGCTTTCCTGGATCTTAGCATTTCTGATGAGAGACCTGATATTATTCTGGTGTGTGTCCTTTGTGGATGAGTTCAGGTTTTTCCTTTACAGCTTTCAACATTTTTCTTTGTTTTTGTTTTTTCGAAATTTATCTTTATTTACCTTGTGGGGAGGGACGGCATACACATCACAGGATGTGTGTAGAGGCTGGAAGACAATTTTGTGGAGTGGCTTCTCTCCTTCAACTTTATGTGGTTTCTGGGGATTGAACTCAGGCTGTCAGGTGAGCATGGCAATAGCTTCCCCCATGCAGCCATCTCACTGGCCTGTTTCTTTGCTTTGCATTTTGACTTTGGCTACAACATGTCATAGGGAAGTTCTTCTCTGGCCATGTGGATCTGGCATTCTAAATGCCTTGTGTGTTTGTTTCTTCTGTACTTGAAATAATATTTTGCTATATTTTTATTGAATAGGTCCCCTGCTTTTAGTGTTTTATAGCTGACCCTTTTTAATTGCATGCATTCTTGGGTTTCTTCTCTTGCTTTTATCCAGAGTTACTTGACTTTGTAGCCATACTCACTTGTTTTGTTTTTTCATTTACTGATGTTTGAACATGGGCCTTCATCTCCCTTGCTCTCCACCGCTGGTCGCCTTTCTTTTACTTGGGTGAGTCTATTGATGATGCTTTCCAATATATCATTTAATTCGTTAAGTTTTAAGCATTTCTTTGGCAACATTCCTAAACTTTTCCTCAAAATTTTTCCTCTTCATGTTTCACAATCCTCCCCCAAAACCGTCCTGGTCAGGTCTATCATAGCAACAGCACACTCCCCGGCACCAATTTCTATCCTAATTTTCGATTTGCTGTGATGAAACATCACAACCAAAGGCAGCTTGGGGAGGGAAGGGTTTATTTTATTACAACTCTCAGGTCACCGAGGAAAATCAGGGCAAGAACTCAAGGTCGGAACTGAAGACGAAACCATGAAAAAACGCTTGCTCCAAGTGTCTTGCTCAGCCTGCTTTCTTTTGGCGCCCAGGACCATCTGCCCAGTGGCACACTGCTGTATCAATTATCAACCAAGAAAATATGCCACCAGCTTGCCCACAGGACTGTCTGATGGAGGCATCTTCTCCACTAAGGTTCCCTCTTTCAAAATGACTTCAGCATGTGTCAAGTTGGCATAAAACTAGCCAGCTTAGTCCTTTCTTACATTCAGCTTGTGTGCCCTCTTGCAGATTATCCATCATCTTCCACTAGTAAACTTAAAAATTTTTTGCTCATTTTTAAATATCTTTGACTTAAGTGATTCAAGAGTCCCTTGCCTTTTGATGTTTCTTGCACGTTTTCTTTTCTATTAAAATTATTTTATTATATAGGATTTCACATACCTGAATATGGTCCTAAATTTCTAATCCTTCGCCTCTATCTCCCAAGTGTTAGGCTTACAGGCATGCGGCACCATGTCCAGGTTTTTTGTTTGTTTGTTTGTTTTTTATTATTATATTTTGTTTTGCTTTGTTTTTCGAGACAGGATTTCTTTGTGCAGCTTTGGATCCTGTCCTGGCACTCGATCTGTAGACCAGGCTGGCCTCGAACTCACAGAGATCTGCCTGCCTCTGCTTCCCAAGTGCTGGTATTAAAGGCGTGGGCCACCACTGCCTGGCCCGTATCCAGTTTTATAAGGTGCTGTTTAAGACTTTGTGCATACAAGGCAAACACTCTGCCAAAATACACCCCCAGCCCCACATTCTATTTTTAAGAATTTAAGAAACTAAGCTAAACACTCCCACTACATTTATTTTCATGTGTGCATATGTGTGCGTACATGTGGGCATGTGTGCCCCGAAGCACAGCCGTGGACGTTTAGAGGGCAGCTGGTGGGGAGCTAATTCTCTTTCCATCAAACCTCATCTCCAGTCTGAGAATCAAGATCCCACTGCAACGTTTTGCTGGCCCTAAATTAATTTGTAAGCTATGGAAGTATGGGTTTCATAATGGCATTCTCATGTTTACTTTGTCCTTCCTCATCACTTCCCTGCTGTCCTAACCTCCCTTGTCCTTCTGTGCCCTCTTGCTGGTCCCCTGTTCCCTAAGAGCCACTTTTCTGTCCTGTATTCCATCAGTTTCTTTCCCTCCTCCCCCTCCCTTTGTATCTCCTCTAACCATCCATCCATAGATAGATCGATACAGATTTAATTCTATGCTCTGAATATGAGAGAGAACATGGGATATTCTCTCTTCAATGAAGTGATATATCTGCTAGGCAAGATGGACGCTTATCATTGAAGCTGGGATAGAAGTATAAGAAATGAGCCAGGTGTTGGTGGTGCAAGCCTTTAATCCCAGCACTCGGGAGGCAGAGGCAGGGGGATCTCTGTGAGTTCGAGGCCAGCCTGGTCTACAGAGAAACCCTGTCTCGAAAAACAAAAACAAAAACAAACAAACAAATAAAAAAAACCAAAACCAAAAGAAGGAAGGAAAGAAGGAAAGAAGGAAGGAAGGAAGGAAGGAAGGAAGGAAGGAAGGAAGGAAGGAGTATAAGAAATGACCTGTGCTATGCACTCTGTGCTAGGCAACAAATGACACCTTAAACAAAAATGTTTGAACTGAGTACAGTGGTTCTATGCCTATAGCCTGTAATCCCAGCACTTAGGAGGCCAGGGCAGGAAGATGGCCATGAGTTCCAGGATAGCCTATACTACAGTGTGAGAATCAGTCTCAATAAACAGACAAACAAGGTCTATTTCCCGGCCCTTTCTAATATAGGCTGCTTCCTGCAGTGCACTCAGATACTGGAACATTGTTTTGTTCCTAAATGTGCATGTGCCTGTCCAATCTATCCTACCTGCAAAAGAATGAACCCTGCAACACAAGAGAGACCTGCGTGGCTTTTCACCTCGAATCTGTAATAATGAGCTTTTTTGTACTTTGAATCATTGAATACTGATGAAGACTCACATCCAAGCAAGAAACAGCCTGCATCGTGACTCAGCGAGCACCTGAATTACCTGATTCTGTATAATCTTTCATCTGGCTTCCCTTGGCTTATTTTAAGGGGGGGTTTACTTATTAAAGTTTCAAGGAGTCAATATAAAAATATTTATATAAAAACTCCTTTAAGTTAAAAAACAAAACAAAACCCTTAAAGGGTGTTTCAGGCAGATAAAATAAACGTGGGGTCAGGATGTACTTTCTGAAGGAGAGAGGAAATCCATGCCTATGCCTATTAAATGTACTAAGCACACAAGTTTCTCTTTAAGATAGTCAAGGTTTGAATGATCACACTGCATAAAAGCCTATTAATTTCATCCTAAAGAAAGCACGTGGACTACATCAGAAGTCTCGTGTTAAACTGCCTTTGCTTTGAGGGGCCACACGGAGGAAAAGGGTAGCAGGAAAGTCTGAGGTTGACATGGTAGGTCAGGCCTGAAGTTCAGGCCTGAGAGGTCGGCACTTAGGCAGCTCCACCGAGAGGACTGCTATTGAGTCCAGTGTGTGTTGCATAGCAACAATCACACAGTTTACCAAGGAAGGCAGTAAAGGAGGAAGAGCCAGTCAGTGCCAGCACCACCACCTTCCCCTCCTGAGGTCTCAGTTCAGGATTATTTTCTTTCCAGTCACAGGAAGACTGCAGCTCGGTAGAGTGTAGTACACAGCAAGTTCTAGGCCAGCCTGGGCTTCATTTTATGAGGCTCTGTTATGAGTAGTTTTCCCACCAGCCTGGTCCCATAGCCACACCAGCCCCAAATAACAGAGATGCTGTATTAGGTATAAAGCTGTTGGCCTGTTACTAGCATTTCTTATTGGCTAGCTCTGTCTTAAATATTAATCCATTTCTATCAATCCAAGTATCTCCACGTGGTCTTGGCTTACCGGAGAGAGGGTCTGGAGTTCTCAGTCCTACATTTTGAATCTCTACTACATCTCCCATAATCCTCCTTGTCTCCTAGTTCTTCCTATCTTGCCTTCCTATTTGCCAACAGTGCTTTATTCATTAACTAATAAGAGAAACATATTTACAAAATGACATCTTCCATCAAGGCCCATCTTTTAAAAAAATAAAGGTGGCGAGGGGTTGCTGGAGAGATGGCTCAATGATTCAGTGTGTACTGTTCCTCCAGACGACCCAAGTTTAATTCCTGGGACCCACATCAGGTAGCTTACAACCATCTGTAATTCTAGCTCCAAGGGGATCCCATGCCTCTGGTATATCCACACATAGACACACGTGCACACACATGATTAAAAAGTAAAAATAAATCTTAAGAAAAGGAAAACAAAACAAAAAGACTAAAGGAGCAAACACAGTAAGACACTCCCTGAAAAAGTTAAAATTATATAGAAGCCACTCCTCACCATGAGTGGAACAAAAAATGTTAACGAAGCAATATGCATTCAGGAAATTTCCCAACATGGTTTAGTCTCGGTTTGAGCCACATCCGATACTAAGCGGGAGGCAGTACTCCACGTGACTCTGCACCAATATCAGGAAGATGGTCCTGGACCCTGAGGGCCACTGTGAGCCAAACGTGACAGACCCCGCTGCTGTATCTACTAAGGAAAACCTAGTAGATTTTTCTTCTTTTTAAAACTTTTTGTATTTTGATGCCCTGGCTGGGGATGTTGCTTAGTTGATAAGATGCTTGTCTAGCATGCAGAAAGTTCTGCATCCCCAGACCAGGTGTGGTGACATATGTGAAATATTAGCACACGGGAGGTTGAGGCAAACAGATCAAAAGTCTATGACTGTCCTCAGTTACATAGTCATCTCCTTCTGAATCTGGGCTAATTTCATTTTGCAGGGAGAGAGATACTCTGGAAGCATACTAAAACCTTGTGTTGGAGCCATTATCAAAATATACTGTGACTGCCATTCTGTAATGAGAGCATTAGCTTCATGAAAAACAGAGAAAGGCACAAAATAAACAGAGAGGCACACTGCACACAAGGAGAATTGTGTTTGTTTTGTTTCATTTTTAAGGCTCTCCTTGCATAGTCCTGGCTGGCCTGGAACTCATGGTGTTGAAGAGGTTGGTCATGAACTTGTGTCAGCCCTTCTGCCTCTGCCTGTTGCATGTTTTATAACGGTCGGATGCATCACAATAAGAGTGAGGAAAGTCCCCTTAAGAAAATGTGTGTGTGCGCGTGCGTGAGCGCTGGCGCGTGTGTACAGGCACATGGGTGTGGAGTCAGAGGCAATTTATAGGTGTTGGTTCTCTCTTTCCACCATTTGTACCTGGGGATTGAACTCAGGTGGGCTCCCCGGTGGAAACTCTTACCTATTGCGCCATCCCACCAGCCCTGAAAGGTCACTATATAATGACAAATTGGTGGGTGGATGCCGCACACAATTGTTCGAAGATCCTGATACTAAAGGAAGGTACTGGGCAGAGAGATGGACAAGGGGTAAGAAGAGGGAGAAAGGATGTGCCTGTGGCTTTAAGGCCAAAGCTTTGCCAGGCAGGAAGCTAAATTCATAGATCCTGTTGTCTGGTAGAATGGCACCTCAAAACAAAAAAAAAACGAGGCGCTCAGCTGGCTGAAGATAAAATTTTAGGAAAATTTTTTTTTCAGAGTTCCTGAATAAGTTCAATATTTTACAAGCTCCATCTCTGTATCAAATGGTATTTTCACACAACCAAGGAGAGACGGGAGACAAGTGCACTCAGAGTCACTAAATAAGGAGCCATGGAAGTGAGGGCCAAGCTGCAGTTAACCCTGCAGACACCGGGAGATACTGCTCACCTTCAGGGACTTTTCACAGCTGAGGAATGCTACAGCAGGCCTAGGGCAGCAGGGAGCTGCGGAAACCTAACAGACATGCAGAGCCTAAACAGTGGCTTAGCCTCACACATCCTGTGCTTTTTTTTTTTAAGCTGCTATTTTAAAAACTAAGCACTACGCTTGTGGTTGAGTTCTTTTTCAGGTTCAAGAAAAGAAAACAATATGCTCATGAAAAGAGGAGAGCTGAGATGAAGTTAATGACCTTGCACATGTAGACTCTTTTTCCCCCCCCTGGTATTAAAAACAAACAGAGGGAAAAAAAATGATTAAAGAACAGGGGAAGGCCTTTGTCTGTCCAGTGTCCTGAGCTGGGCCCAGAGCGAACCAAACAAAAGACCTTATCTCACAGGAAGCCCTGGGAGCAGAGAAATGGCTGCCCAGCTGCATAGTCGTAAATCGCATTTTTAGGTTTCAGGTAATGGGTGTCTAATGGGCGATTTTGCTCAACCTTAAGTTTTATTATAACTAGGCCATTTTTATGTTCTTAATTAGAAAAAGAAAGCAGTTTTTATTTGGGAAGTGTTTCGGTCTGTCTTATGTGACTGTAACAACAGAACACTTGAAGGGGAGTGACATAAAGAAAAGAAATCTGCCAGGCAGGGTGGCCTGCACACCCACTTGGGAAATAGAGGCAAGAGGATAGGGAGTTTCAGGCCATCCTGGGTTACATGAGACCCTGTCTCAGAAAAGAACTGAGATATATTGGCTTATGCTTCTGGAGGGTGAGGGATGGCATCTGTGTGGGTTTTGTGCTGTGTCATAGTGTGAGGAGGGCATCACATGAGGAGCCCTTCTATAGCTGAAAACTAGGATTCCTTTCTCATCTTATAATACTATCCTTTCTATCCTGAGAACCCCATGTCCATGACCTTATCGAACCCCAGTTACCTCCCAGTCTCTCAATACTGTGACCCTACAAAGCTGAAGATGAAGGTTCCGACACAGGACCATTGGGGAGACACATCCCAGCCACAGCAGAAAGCTTTGAAGACAGTCTCACTTCACTGCTGGGCTACTCCAGAGAAGAATTTGGTTTCATGGTACAGACCAAGGTAGCCACCTTTCCCATCCTGAACCCCATTGTCAATGCTAGAGGCTCCTGCTTCCTGACAGCCCAGGAATGTAGAGAGCAACCAGCATGGAGGGGCACCTGGAAGTCAAAAGATTCTTGAATTTCATTAAGAAATTACTTGAGATAGCCAGGTACAGAGGCATGCCTGCCATCTTAGCACTCAGGAGGTGGGGGCAGGAGGAAGCCAGCCTGGGATGCTACATAGTGAGACTGTCTCAAGAACAAAAGAAAGCATTTACTTCAGGTGGTGCCTAACAGGCGTCGAGAGGTGTTGCCTCCTTTACCAGCAACAGTGTGACTTTTAGATAGTGGAGTGCTTGGCAGAACCGGAAGACTGAGAGCGTCAGGAAGTTGCTAGATCTTAAGCCTCCCCGTGTGGTGGTGTTCTGCATCATGGCAGTTTCCTAAGTAGCTCTAACAGATCATCATAATAGTGGCTGGAAAAACAGGCTAAAGGTATTCTTATGTAGTTCTGGGGACCAGAAGCCACAACACTGTATCTCCTCTGAAATCAAGGCGTTGGTGAACTGCATTCACTACAAATACTTAGGAAGTGAAGCTGTTGCTTGCTGCTTTCAGTTTCAGATAGCTGCTGACACTCCAGTTTGTGGCTACCTATTTATTGAAGCGAGGTCTCATGCAGCCGGGCTAGTCTTAAACTCCTGATCCTCCAACTTTGCTTGCGGTAGCAACTGTGCACCTCCACACCTGGCTGACATTTCCCTCTGTAAAAAAGCAAACAGTGGCTCTGAGAACAGCAATGTTCACTGTGCCAGTGTGAACCTAAGTTGAGATCCCTAGCCAAGGTGTGGCTGAACATTCGTGTAATTCCTGCACGGAACGAGGTGGGGCATGGGGACTAGCCAGCCTAGCCGAAAAACAAGCTCCAGGGTCAGTGGATAACCTGTCAAGGGGATAAGATGGAAGATGCTAGAGCAGGAAACCTGATGCCCTCAAATGCCTTCCAAAGATGCACACCCCTGTGTATACATCACACATATAACTCACACAAGAGTAAATGATAGTAGCAACAACAAAAACAGCACTGGATTTTCAGTCATACTAAAAAGATTATGAAGAAAACACATATGTTCTAATGCAGTTAAAAGGGAGAAAGCAGGGTGGAGAGTTGGGTCGGCACTTTAGAGTACTTGTTGCTTTTGAGGAGGCCATGGGTTCGATTCCCAGCACCCACGAGGTTATCTCACAAACATCTGTGACTCCAGTCTCAAGGGATCCTATGCCCTCTGATGACTTCAGGCATGTACATGGCACATAAGACATATGTGCAGGCAAAACATTCATACACAAAATATGTAAATCTAAAAAGAAAAAAGAGGAGAAAGCAGCAAAAGAAAGAATATATATAAGACTTGTAACTGTTCAAATGGCTAGCTCTAGTTTTTTAAAATTTTAAAATGATGTCTATGTTGATGGTGAGTAGTATATGCAAATTAATGGAGGTACCCAAGTTGACCAGAAGAGAATATTGAGTTCTCTGGAACTACAGGTGGTCATGAGCCGCCGGTGGGAATGCTGGGAACCAAACTCAGGTCCTGTACAAGAGCAGACTAGCTCTCAACTGCTGAGCCCCCTCCCTCTCTCCAGCCCCAGAGGAGCCAACTCTTACACAGGTTTTGTTTGCTTGTCTGTTTTTTATGTTTGTTTGTTTGTTTCTTGAGTAGCTGAGTATTGATGCTAATACTTTAGAATATGTACTGATTGCTTTTCTAGTGGCAATGACAAAAACCCTTGACACAGAACCGAATGAAGGAAGAGTTCATCTGGCTCTGTCTCATGATTGGAAGGCAGCTCCTGAGAGGCAGTCAGGAAGCGGAGTGATGAAAGCTGGTGCCCAGCTTACTTCCTCCTTTATACAGTCCAAGCCCCAATTAGTGGAACGGTGCTGCCATGTTTAGGGTGGGGCATCCCACCTCATTTAACCCCGCCTAGAGCCTCGCTCACAGACAGACCACAGGTGTTTCTCCCAGGTGATTCTAGATCCTGACAAGCTGTCACTCAACTATCACACTATGTTAATCCACTTTTGCAGGACTTCTAGTGATTTGCTTACAGTTATCACCTCCATTCAACAGACAGCCAGCTACTTATTAATAATTTCCTGATGATTGGCAGAGCCCAGCGGAGTGATTAGAGAATGCCCTTATACATTACCCTAGGTTGCCTCCCATTTCTATTTACTTTTTTCATTAAAAAGAAGTGGCTATTCAAAATGAAGACTTAAACAAATATTGATTCTCTCCTGCTGGGTGAAACTAGCTCCAGATTTTGTAGTTTAAATCAACAGTTGCTTTTTTTTTCTTCTTCTTCTTCTTATAAACCTTTAACCAGGGCAGGGCTCAGCCGAGGGGGTTCATCCCTGCTCCCTCCTCTGCAGCACAGCTATCATGGCAAGTGTAGGCAGTGAAGTGATGAGGAGGGTGCTAGCCGCCTTTGGGCGCAGCCAGACAGGCATTTCTCACAGCATGATGGTTCACTTCCAAGAGGCCACCTTGGAAAATACACAGCGTCATTTCTGCCACGATGCTCCAATCAGCCAAATTGAGGGGGCAAACAGTTGTCACCTCTCAATGACGAGTGCGTGTGCTGTCTTGGCAGCTGCAGCCTGAGAATGCGTGCTGTGTCACAAACACCTTTATACATGCTAGAATTTGATAAGAGTTTTACACAAGATAGAATTTGAGATATGAAGTAGGGAAATGCAGTCACAAGAGTAAGGGGCATAAGGACCCCTGGCAACAGAGGTGAGGGGTAGAGTGCCTGTGTTAGCATATACAAGGCTCCTAAGTTAGTCCCCAGGGCCCACCCCAACCCCAGAAAGCTGGTTTTAAACTTTCAAAAGAATTACAAGTTTTGAACATAGTACTTGACTTGGCTAAAGGTGCATTAATTAGTTTAGAAATATGACACTATGATCCCTTGAAGCAACACAAAAAAATGGAAATATTGAATGAGAGGGCAGTAAGCACAATGGTTTGTGTGGTTTGCTAATTATGTAGATAAGAAAAATGTCAGCCAGGCATTTAGTCTTAGAAATTGTGAGTTCCAGGCAAGCCAAGGCTACATAAAATGTCAGAACTATCCTTCACGTACACATATGCACCCATTGGAAGTTAGCATTGTTTTTTTGAGACAAGGTCTTTTTATGTAGACTTATCTGGACTGGTGCTTGCAATGTATAGGCTAGCCTTAAACATGCGACAGTCCAAAGCCCCTAAGAACAGGAATTACAAACATGTACCATCATACCTGGCTTTTTTGTGTTCTTTTTCTCTTATGCTCTTGCTTGAGTATATAGTACTAGTTAGTATTTTTAATATATTACATGAATTAAGTACACCACAAATTCCAATAATCATAAATGCAAGCCATTATAAAGGACTAGTAAGACACAGAGTTATTCTGCTTTATCACAGTTAGGCTAGTACATAATATGTATAAAGGATATTGAGAGCTGGCAGGCTGGCACATACCCTGCAATCCCAGCTTGTCAGAGCTGTAGGGAGGGGTTCAGGAGTCCAAGTTCATCCCTGGTTGCCTAGAGAGTTCAAGGCCACTCTGGGTTCCAGGAGACCCTGTCTCAAAAACAACAAAATTCGCCAACACTAAGACAAAAGCTGAATAATATTTAGTTGAGAATATTCTTCTGGCCCTTCAGAATTTAGATTTATCAAGCTACAAAGGAGAACATTTGTGCTATTGCCTGAAAATAATTGACTAGGCAACCAACAGATCCAAATGTTTAAAAAAACAAAACTCTAGATTCAAAGCACACATAAATTGATTGCTAACCCCATTTTAATATTTAATATAACTCTTACCACCTGATGCAAACTGTTGGTGGGGTGGCCTTGCGCCTTCAGGAGGCAGCACACAGTTGCTCTTGGTACTTCTGTAATATTCCTGTGTTGCTGGTACCGAGAAAAGCATCGGGAGAATTCTGCGGTCAGTCGATTTCTAAAGAGAGAGAAGCCCACATTTTCCGAGACATTTATGCAGAGGTACGGGAACATCGTCGGTGTGTTGACTGTCAGCTAGGGTATTAGCACTCCTTCCCTGGCAAAAATTGGCTCAGGCTCATGGGTGGGATGTTGAGAGAAAGGGAAACTAGGAACCTTAAATGGCACTATACTGTGTGTGCCTCCCCCCACTCCCACCCCTGCTCCACACCCCCCCACAGGGTCACCATATAAATACGTGGTACAAAAGCATTACAGGGGTGGGGGATGAGGATTAAGAGAGAAGACTCTAGAAGGGTTTCTTAGTTCCATCTTACTCCAAGTCAGAATTATTGTGATCAGACATACACTAAGAACAAATGTTGACAGTGTATGGAGAAAGGAGGCCTTATACAATGTTGGTGAGAGTGTCAATTAGTGCAGCCACTCTGGAAATCAGTCTGGAAAGTTCTCAAAAACTAGAACTAGAACTGACACATGACCCAGCTGTCTTACTCCTGAATATACCCAAAAGGACTTTATACCCCAGCACAGGGACACTTACACATCCATGTTCAGTCACTTTATTCATAAAGACTTAGAAATAGACAGTCCAGATGTCCATCAACAGATGAATGGATAAGGACAATGTGTCACACGTACACTCTGCTGTGAAGAAAAATGGAATCATGAAGTTTGCAGATAATTGGTCAGAGTTGGAAAATAGACTGAATTTATTTTAGTATACTGAGTTAGGTCACCTAAAAAGACCCATATGCATGTGTTTTCTCTTATATGTGAACTCTACCTTTGAGCTTTTTTGCATTGTATGTTTAATTTGGGGGGTGCACTTGGAAGCCAGGAACTCAGATGCATTAAGGGGGTGGATGCATTAAGGGAGAGGAGGTTGTAAAACAAAAGTAGAGAGGGTGATTCTGGGGGTAGAAAGATTCAAGGATGGAGTGAGGTGGATGGTGGAGGGGAAATAAGAGGTGGGAGAGAATATGGGGAAATGAGGGATTGGAGAAGGCTTAACCAAAGTGAAGGGTGAATGATGAAGCTATATGTAAACATATCCTCCAACCCAAGGAGGGTAGAGAATGTGGCTAGAGGGGATAAACATGGAAGGAGAAGGGGAGAATAAATCAGAGTTAGAGGTTTAAATGGGGATGAAGATTAGATAGAGAGTAGGCAGGGTATGCAGTAGACTAACCCAAACTAAGGGTATATGGAGAAACCTAATTGAAATCTACCAGTTTGTAAGATACTTTAAAAAAAAATTGTGGTGTGTGTGTGTGTGTGTGTGTGTGTGTGTGTGTGTGTGTGTGTGTGTGTGTGTTCTGTGTGAGTGACCAAGGCTTCCTAGGAGACTGGGTTATTAAGTGAAAACTTCAGAGACAGGCACTGAATTCTTTTTACTATATAAATTATTGGTCAGGAAGGCCCCAGAGTCATCCAAAACAACACAAGCTATTGCCATTGGTCTTAGTTATGGTCACCATAACTAGATGGCAAGAGCCTATTGCTAAAGGCACCACACACTTTGATGCAAAACACAGAGAAGCCAATCTTGAATGGACCAGGAAACTCCCTTCCTGTTGGCTGGTTTACACAGTGCCAGGAAGTCCTCTGCAGGCTGCCAGGGAAGAAAAGACATCAATAAGCTTACTCAGCACTAGAGCCTACCTGCTGCAATACATTTCTGGCAAGATGTGCCCACAGCATAATACTGGCGTGGCAGTTATGGGGATAGCCAACTGCTTTCTAATTGGACAATTCCACAGGAGGGACTCATGCTTGGTACTGGAAACACAGTCAAAATGCCAAGACCAGGGAGTTCATAATCCCTAAGGGGTCACATACTGTTGTCTTGCTAAATTGTCACACTATCAAACTGCATTCTGGACCATTCTTTATTTTATTTATTTAAATAGTGAGATGTGTGTGGGTCCTGGGGATGGAATCCAGGTCATCAGCCTTGGTGGCAAGTGCTTACCCCACTAAGCAATCTCACCAGCCCCCAACTGCCTTCTAACTAAATATTTGTATTTATGTCCATAGATTTGCATTTCTCTTGACTTTAATCAGAGAAGTTTCCCTTTCCAGTGTGCACTGGTTAATGCAGAGATTCATAAACTGGTCAAAGAGCCGAGTGTATGTAACTGCGATGCTTAGCTGTATCAACCTCTATTCAAGGGTCAGGAAATCCTGCATGGGAGGGGACGGACGGTAGGTAACGTCTGGTGAGTGGGCAGGGGAACTGTGAAGTGCTGATTTGGGGCAATGACATGGCTTTTGGATAAATAACTTACAGCAGCTGTGGTTACCTGCAGAAGATCAAGTCATTCAGAATGCCGGCCCAGAAGAGGAGGAGGGAGAGCAGGAGGGAGAGGAGGGGAAGCAGCTGTTGGCTGCTGAAGGAGGGAAAGCCAATCTCTTTGGGTGAGTGGTTGTTGGTAGGTTACACATGCCCCTGCAGATGGCCCATCCCCACGTGCATATGGACAGCTAATTAGAATCAGAATAATGTTTATTCTTTTCTTTTCATTGATTGGAAGTTATATTTAAAATGGGGGGAAAGGTATGAAGTTGGGATAGAGACAGGTCGGGGGTTACTATGAGAAGTTGCAGGGAGCTAGTGGTGGATGGATATGCTTAAAATATGCTGTATAATTAATAAATTTTGGTAAGAACAGAAGATACTTCTCAGGAGGCTAGTAATGAAAACAAATGTAACTGGGTTGGTAGCATGATTTGGAGATGTTTTGGAATCTGAAGCAGGAAGATTACAAGTTGAAAATCTGCCTGGGCTATAGAAAAAAGACCAAAGATTATGAACTATTGTTCCAGGGGGCATTGAGCTGGATAGAGGAGAGGAACAATGGGCTTCTGGACATCTTGTCTCTGATCCAGTCGCAGTGGATCTAGACAGGATCTGGGTATCACAGAGATATTCAACTGCAACGACAAACAGCAGACGAAGAACCACAAGGCTTTGAAGGACCCGACCGCCCAATCAGTATAAGAGAAAGCAGCAGGAGGTTGTAAACACAGCAAGTGAGAGTCACAGTAATTAAACTCAGAAATTGAAAGGGATGCTGCAGTCATAATTACAGGCAGTTTTTAAAGAACTATGTTGAAAATAAAAACAGTTTATGATAATAAGCCACTTAGATGATGCAGATAGCAAAGTCAAAGGATAACTAGCCTGTGCAGGAAATGAACATGAGAATCGGCTAGAATTGAGCACAGTGACCAGTGGAAAGGGAACACTTTGTATTTCTGCATAACATAAGCGCTAATGTAGCCCATATTGACCTCAGACTCACTCTGTGACCATGACTAACCTTGAATCCCTGCTCCACTTGCTTCTACATCCCGAATGCTGGGATCACAGATGTGTGCCCTTGTGCTGGGTGGTAGCTTTGTTTTGAAAGACCATGCATTTACACATGCATGTGCCAGATTTCTAACACTGTTCCTAGGCATATGAGCTTATAAAGTGAGTTTTGTTGCTCTGATTTCGCTTTATTTCCTTTAGGCTCAGCTCTAACTGGCAATCCAGTCCCCTGGCTCAGCCTCGGCCTCAGTCTCCCAAGTAGTGTGCGGCAGGCATGTCACACTCAGTCCATCTTGGTCTTGCTTTACTTAGCTCTTCTCTAAGAGCAGAACTTCAAACACAACTTTGTGGCGCTCTTGATTTATGTAATTGTGGGACTTATTATCATAAACCTTCCCCAAGTTCCATGGTTTTTAAAGCAAGACATTCTTCTCAAACACACCACCTGTGTGACTGAGATCTTTTGTTTGTGGTTGCACAATGGGATCTTGGCATCAATAAGGCAGTCTGGAATGATTCAACAACTTTCTCCTATCCTCTTGCACAACAGCAGTATGGAGCAGGCTGAGTCAGTTGGACAAAAAGCAACAGGTCTTAAATGAAGTGAAGTACTATAATATTAGTGGCCCTCACACTACATACTTATGGTACTGTACAATTAGTAGTAGCTATAACGAGAAACTAATTGTGTGTCAGAGTTCAGGAGAGTTGGAAGACAAAGCATGCACATTTTCCACAGCTGACACACATACCGTAGCAAAAATGGAGTATCCCACAATACCTAGCTTTTAAGTGTTCCCCTGCAGTTACACAGTGGACCTTTGGCTTGCAGGGACCTAGCTGGTTTTGTGTAATACTGGTAGATCACTGTGTCCATTCTAGACACTGCAAGGAGCTTTCTATGTGTTTATTGAGGTCCTCAATCTGCAAGATGTGCACTCAAAGTACGAACTAGTCTCATTTTACAGGTGGAAAAACCACGGTCCAGAGATACTCAGCGAAGACTAGAAGAGTCCAGAGCTGTGTGTGGCAGAGTTTATTGTGATCCAAGCAGTATGGCTCTGGGGTCCCTGCTCTGAACTTTCTGTTCACCGGAGACTGGCTGGGTTATAGACCAGCAGTCTGAAGAGTGGGGTGGAAATCAACACATGAGTTACACTATTATTGCCATTTCAAAAAGCATAGGGGGAGAAATACTGAGTCTACTCCCATGGTTTGTTACTCTTTCTCTTGTGTTCTTTGCTTCCTTTACCCCCTGCAGATTGAAGCTAAAGAGCAGGGACCACTGACACAGAGCTGAAGGTCTGTTGTGCTGAGCAACGTGCAAGAGGAACTTAAAAGTACATATGATGAACTTTCAGTTCTTAGAGTAAGATATGGGGAGTCCACTTTCGCTCTTCAAACATGCTGTTTGTTTTCGCATCACATCTGTTCCTGGCTTTGCTTTTGTGAAGACTTTAATAGAAAGACGCGTCTACACTATGTTAGCTACTGACTGTATTTTTACAGATGGTAAAAGTACTATGTGCTTATTGTAACAAAAGCTGGATGTGGGTGCTGGAGGGATGATGGCTCAGGGCTTGATAGTGCTCGCTGCTCTTGCTGAAGACCTGAGTGCGGTTCTCAGCACCCACATGGTGCAGCTCACGACCTGCCTGCAACTCCACCTCCAGGGTAGTCAATGCTCCTGGCCTCCACAGGCATTCACACACTCATGGCAAACATGCACACAGACACAAACACATAAAATAATACTTAAAATAAATGGAAGAGTACAAATGTATGTGGGTTGATAGCATTTCATTTGGTTCAGAAATTGAAATGTTAAATAGGAACTCACAATTACTGAAGGAAACATTGATAAATTCAAACAAAAACCTCAGAAGTCGAAAAAGGACTCAAGGCATAAAATACTATCGGGAATGACAAAACCTCATACATTAAACCATATATAAAACTTCGCCATCAACGTGAACATATGAAAAACTAACAAGACTTAATAGCAAAGGAAAAAAAAATAACAGTCACAACAAATAGCTCTTTAAAATACTTTGCAAAGGGCTAATTCAAGTCAATAAGAAAATTGGACTAAATAGGAGCTTGGCAAATGACATGAATACCAAAAAAGCCATTCAAATGTTTTTAATTTAATAAAAAGATTGGTTTAGAGAGACTGCTCAGTAGTTAAGAGAAATTGTTGCACAACCATGAGACCCTGAGTTCAGATTCTAGCATCCATGGTGTGTTTTCCAGCATTTTGGAAACCCCTAGCAGTGTAGGGGCTGACTCCCTGGGGCTGTCTGTCTGTCTGTCTGCATACTGAAAAACTAAAGAACACATACTCCAGATTCCATGAAAAACCCTGCCTCACAAACACAAAGTTGTGTCTCTTTATTAGGATGCTCACACCAGACTTAAACACAAATGGCCTCTCTATATCCAAAAATATCCTAACCAGTACATCAAGAGCAATCTTACCATATACTGATTGCTTTCCTCAATAAATAATACATGAATATATTTTTTACGTAAGTGCTGCTTGGGTTTTGTTTTATTTTTTTTTTTAAATACAGGGCCTCTCTACATTGCCCAGGCTGGCTTTGAACTCCCGGACCCCAGTGATCTTCCTGATTCAGCCGCCACAACTGCAGGCATCTGCCTCCAAGCCCAGCTAAGTAAGCATGTTAGCTTTGGATAGTACATTGTAGAAGGAAAACTTCAAAGTGAGAGAGTTCTTTCCCCTGAGGGTGTTTGCTGTTTTCCCTGTTACAGAGAGTGGCACTGTAGCATAAATATTTGTGTGTCTGTATTAATATATGTTTAGGACTAGTTCTTAGTGGATTTCTTGGTTGAAAAATCGGAGTGTTGTGGTGTGTGCTTATGGGTCTAGCGTCTGAGAAGCAGAGGAGCAATGAAGGGCAGACTGGACTGTAGAGTGAGTCTCTGGCTGGCTTGTGGTGAGGCAGCAGCATGCCTTGCTGGGAGCACTCTCTGGGTGAAGTTCTCACCTTGTGACTGGGGAGCACCAGAGGCAGACAGAGGAGCTGGTGTCCAAATGTCCCCTTCCAGGTTATTCCTCCAGTGACCTAACTTCCTCCCACAAGTTCCTCTTACAGGTCCTACTGCTTTTCAATAGTGTCGCAGGCTGGTGACTGAACCTTTAGTATATTGACCAGCATGACACTTATCCAGGCCACAAAAATACCTTTTTTTGGGGGAGGGGGATTCTGCAAGGGGATTGGACTAAGAGCCCTGTGAGTGTGAAGTAAGCATTCTACTCCTGAGCTACATTCCAGGCCCTAACAATACTTTTTAAATTAAAAAACTCTAGCCAGGCAGGGTGGCACACGTCTTTAATCCCAGTACTTGGGAGGCAGAGGCAGGTGGATCTCAGTGAGTTTAGGCCAGCCTGGTCTACAGGGTTAGTTCTGGGATAGCCAGAGCTACATAGTGAGACCCTGTCTCCATACATAGATAAAGATATAGACTTGAGAAATCTTGTCACCTGCTACAAATGAATGAAGCTTGAGGACATTATAATGAAGTGAGGCAAACATGACAAAACAAACCATGTATAGTTTAAGGAAACAGGGAGCAGCCACATTCATGGAAACAGAAAGTAGGATGGTGTCTGCCACAACTTACAGGAAAAGAAAATGGAGGGACACTGAGTTTCAGTTTTATGAGAAGAAGTTCTGAAGGTCAGGAACTTACACAAGGTAAATCATTTAAACTTCTGAATTATACACTTGAAAACAGTTACGAGCTGGAAGTGGTGGCTCATGTTTTTAATTTTAACATGGGGGGAGAGGGTGCTAGGCAGGAAGACTGACAGGAATCTGAGCCTGCTGTGGCTACACAGTGAGTTCTGGGCTAGCCTGGGAAACAGCTTTATCACTCCACACACAATGCCTTTCCCCAAATAACAGAGAACAGAGACAGTGTTGTGTGGTACTCTCACAAATGTGCAGAGCATCCTGTGTTCTAGAATTCATGTCTTCCTGATGTCACATAGGGAAGGACCTCTTCTTGGGTCCTTTTCTCACCATGGATTTTCTTTGTTGCGATATCTGTTCAGGTCCTTGGCCCATTTTCTTTTATATTGTTCACTTTATTGTCACATATGTTCTTTATATATTTTGTATGCTAAGTGGCCCTGTTTTAGATATGTTCTTTGCAAATATTTTCTTTCCACCTGTAGCTTTTTCCCCCCATTTTTTGAAACAGGATCTTTTGCAAAATTAATGTTTTGAATTTTGAATACAACTTGTCAATTCTTTCTTTCACTAGCATCACTGAATACTCGGAAAGAGAACACTCAATAGGGTGTCTCATTTTTGCCCCTTGTTGGCTCATTCCTGTTATTCCAGAACTTGGAAGGCTGAGGCAAGTAGATTGCCTTGAGTTTGAGGCCACCCTGGTCTACACAGTGAGTCCTAGGCTAGCATCAATTACAAAATAAGACCTTGTCTCAAAACAAACACACATAACAAAAAAAGAAGAAAGAAAGAAAAAACAGAAAAGAAAAAAGGAAGAAGGAAAGAAAAAGGAGTGTGTGTGTGTGTGTGTGTGTGTGTGTGTGTGTGAGAGAGAGAGAGAGAGAGAGAGAGAGAGAGAGAGAGAGAGAGAGAGAGAGAGTTTGCTTAGCATGCACAAGGCCCTGGATTGAATACTCAGCAGTAAAAGAAAAGACCAGGCACTCTGGTCCAAACATTGTTTGGTTATTTTTTACAAAACTGAAAATATTCTTACTATACAATTCAATAATTATACCTCTTGGAGTTAAAAAAAAATGTCTTCACAAGAATATATGCATATATGTTTATAGCAGCTTTCTTCTAGTGACAAAACCAGAAAGAAATCAAAATGTCTTTTAGTAGGAGACTAGTAAGCAAACTACAGTACATCTATACAATGGGTTACTACTCAGCACTAAAGATACTTACCAAGCCATAAAACCACCATAGAAGAATAAACACAAATTACTAAGTTGATGAAACTAACATGAACCGGCTGGGTAGAGGGGATAATGACACCACTCTGTGTACAGTAATGGAGGATTCCTATCATTGTTCATTTACAAAAAACCCTTACAACGTATCACACCGATGTTTAAACAAAGCAAAACATGGAGCCTGAGTGACAGTGACTTACTAATGTTGACTGTCACTGGTGAACAGGGTCATGGGACACCTCTGCAGCAGACTCCCAAACTTACCTTGTTTGCATAACAAATGTGCCACTGTGACACAGGCTGTGATAGTGGGGGAGATTGTGTGTGGGCATCTGGGAGATCTCAGTTTCATCTGCTCGGCTTCACCGTGAACCTGAAACTGCTGTTTTAAAAGCCTATTTAAAAATGGTTATGATGGCTGCTATGTGCTTTGTAAGCCTTGGAAACTAGGGAAGGCAAATCAAAACCACATGGAGGGGCTTTGGAGATGGCTCAGCAGTGCAGAGTGCAGGCTGCTTTTGCAGAGGATCCAAGTTTGGCAGTCAACATCCTCACTGCTCACAACTGCCCATAACTCCAACTCCAGGGGATCTTAGGCTCTCTCCTGGCTTCAGAGGGCATTTGCACGCCTCTGTGCATACATACATATACATACATGCACATAAACATACACACATACACCCACACACACAAATGCACATATAAACAACGCACACACACATAAACACACACAAAAGAAAACATGAAGATTTAATCTCAGTTAGAATTCTTAAAAATGTATTAAAGAAAAGAAATTCTGGTGAGGGTGTGGGCAGCCAGGAAGGGCACTCTTGCACAGTGCTGGTCAGTATGTAAATTGGTAGGGCCATTATGAAACTCAGAATGGAGGTTCCTCAAAAACAATATCCAAAACCCTAAATGAAATAGAATCACCATAAGATCCAGCTGTAAGACCCCTAGGAACATACCCAGAGGCATCTAAGCTAGCAAACTACAGAGACACCTATATGTCCACGGTTTTTGGAACACTGTTCGTAAGAGCCAAGCTTTGGGAAAATCCCAAGTACCTGTCGACAGAAGGAGGGTACGGAAAACGCAATGTCTGTACATAATGGTGTTGTGTTTGGCCATGAAGAGGAATTAAATGGTGTACCCAGGAATATGGGTGCCATGGGAGGTCATTTTAAGAGAAATAAGCCAGACTCCAAACGACAAACATTGCATGTGTTCCCTTCTGCCTCATGTGTGGATCCTAGATGTATGTATGTGTGACATGGAAGGAGCCGACTGTCTGGGCAAAGGGAAGAACTTCCAGAAAAGGAAGAGAAGAGAAAGGAGATAGTTAAGGATAACTGTGCTCAAAATGCATGGTACACTAGACTGAAAATATGAAATATTGTATGAAAAACATAATTGTGTACAATGGATACACACAAAAAGTGTGAAAGCCTTTTCTTTCTCCCCATATCCATTAATGAATGTGCAAAAATCCCAAAACATAGTCTGTACAAAGTAGTATCATTCAGTCCTGGAAAAGAAATTCTGACTGATGCTACAACATGAGTTGTTAAAATCATGAGGCAAAGTGACACAAGTCTGACAGAAAGTACCAGTTGTTTGGTTATACTTATAAGAAGTCCCTAGGGAAGGTGGCTCAGAGATAGAAAATGGAGTGGAGGGTGCAGGGTGTAAGGTAGGAAGAACGCAGAGTCATGTGATGTTTCTCATTTGAGTTTCTCATTTGAGAAGACAAGTAAGTTCTGGAAAGAGATGGTAGTGATGGCTGCTCAATAATTTGGACAATTTTTTGTTGTTTTGAGATAGGGTCTCACTATGTATCCCTGGCTGGCCCACAGCTCAATGTATAGACCTGGCTGGCCTCAAACAGATCTGCCTACCCATGCCTCCCAAGTGCTGGGGTTAAAGGTATGCACCAACACATCCAGTTCAACATGGGCAGTTTCAATGCTGCTGAAGTGTGTATTCAAAATAGCTAATGTGGAATCTTTTGTACTATGTATGCATTTTTGCATTTTGCTTTTTTGTTATTGTTTATGTATATTTGTGTGTGAGTACATGTGGAAGCCAGCGGTCAACACAGGGTGTCTTTTTCCTCAATTATTTCTCTACCATATTTTCTATTTATGTATGTATTTTACACACACACACACACACACACACACAGTACCAGGGTGCACATGTGGTGGTCAAGGGGTAACTTTCACCAGTGACTTTTCTCCTCCCACCATGCAGACATTGGGGACCGTACTCAGGTGGAGACTTGGTGGCAAGTGGCTTTACCCTCCTGCGGAGCTATCTAAAAGGCCTCTCCATCTTATTTTTGAGGCAGGGTCTCTCACAGTCAATGCTAGGCTTACCAGCCAGAGTTCAAGAGATCCCTTTTCTCTGTTTCTCCAGTACTGCGATCAGAGATGCGTGCTGCTCTGCCTGGCTTTTCTACATGGGTGCTGGGGAGTCAAACTCTGGTCCTCAGGCTAGTATAGTGAGTATAGTGAGTATAGTATAGTATAGTGAGCACTTTGCTAACTGACCCCAGTTCCTGACATGTGTGCTGCCACAATAAAATGATTAATAATAGCAACAACAACAATAATAGTAAGAGTAAAATAATAATGCAAAAAGGAGCCACACAGAATATACAAGAGAGCTCAATTCTAAGAGTTCAAGGCTAGCAGGCTTCTGTGGAGATGGCTTGAGTGAGGACAGCAGTTACTTTGATGTGTGAGAAAAGGAAATCAGAAAAAGGAAAAACCCAAGCCTACATTTCAAGGAGTTTAAAAGGGGACAAGTGGGTAACACTTGCTAGGAAAGCCAAAAATCAAGGCTTTCGTTTCAGGAAGGGGAAACTGGACATATTTTTAGTTTGTAAGACAGATGGCGAGGGAGGATGACCGAGGAAGAGGGAAGAGCTATGGCATGTGGAGGACTGAGGGGAGGGTACCAGCAGGGAAGGGCAGTCATCCTTGGCTGGCTGAGGGACACCGCCTGCCCTGGGAACGGGAGGAAGAGAATCAAGGCTGGGTAGGTGAGGAACGGAAGCATGTGACAGGATTTGGCGCTGTGGGTCGTTCCGCAGTCTACTCCCCAACCCCCAGCTCAGCATCATTAGTGTTATGCTTTCCAACCTCTGTGATATGATTCTCCCCTAAAAACTGAGCTCTCTGCCACAAAATACCGTGTGATAAACATTGCTATTGAAAATCTCCAGGTCTGAACAGACAGGGGCTTGCTCAAGACCTCCAAGGTTTGTTCGAGATGCGACATTTTGCTTGCAAGTGCCTCTGAATTTGAGAACAAGTCACCTGGAAAACATTTGCATTTTTAAGTTTTCTCTGTGTCCTGAATGTAAGAAATGCAGCTGGGAAATGAGCGCATTTGAGCTAAAATTACGCTGCAAATAAAGAGAGCTCTCTGCTTTCTTTCCAAAAGTTCTAGCTCCTCCCCCCCCAACACCCTTTTCTTCCAGATTAAATGAAAACTTTCTTTTCATTCTGCAAAGAAAGCTGATTTCAGACTCAGATAGCTAAATTAAATATATTCAACTCATCTGATGCACCAACATTTTATGAGTAGGAGGAAAATAATTGAAACAAATTTCCTTGTCTGTTCTGAACAGTGAAAATTGCATTATTGTTTGTCGGTCCATGGTGATAAGATTTGAGACGACTCTAGGATGTGCAGTCTCCTTGACTGAGGAATGAAGGCCATGGCTGAAGGCCAGGCAGTGCCACAGCTTCACCATGTGCTTCAAGAAAGAGCCTCCTTCCTTCCTCCTTGGTCCTCCCTTCTTCCCTCCCTCCCCTCTCACCTGTCTCTCCTTTCCTCTTCCCATCTTTCTCCCCTTCCCCCCATCTCCTTCCCTTTTGTGCTCACTTTTGTTTTGCTTCTGTTTGTTTGAAACACAGTCTCTATCCATAGCCAGGCTGGCCTAGAACTCACTGTGTAGTCCACCCTGGCCTGCTAAGCCATCTGCCTCAGCCTCCCGAATGTTAGGATTGCCTGTGTGACACAAGGTTTAGAGAAGCCCTTTCTTAGAAGACAAAACCATAAATAGGGGAGACATGGAAAGTGTCATTGATGCTCAAAGACTGTATTAATAAATTAAAATGTCACACACACACACACACACACCCCACCCACTTCATTTTCATGAAATTAGCAAGGCTTGTAAAAGCAGTGCTTAAGGATAATGTGTAATGAGGAATTTTATGGATTGCCTAGAAAGTGATTTACGTTGTTCAAAAAGCAATAAAAAGTGATGTGTTAAAGTCTTACCAATGTTGTGTCTTTTTCATAATTAGGATAATATAGCATTCTCAATATCCTTTTTTTTTTTTAGAATTCTGTACAATGTGTTGATGGGAGATGTTATTCTGTAAATATGTTTCTCATACTGGTTAAACAATAAAGCACTGTTGGGCCAATGAGAAAGAAAATAGGCGGGGCTAGGAGACAAGGAGGAAAGAGGAAGGAGTAAGGAGGAGTCAGGATGTAGAGCAAGAGGAAGCAAGATGACCATGAGGAAGTACTTAGATAAGTAGAAATGGGTTAATAATTAAGACAGAGCTAGCCCATAAACAATAATGGTAACTGGCCAATAGGATTGTATCAAATACAGAGTCTCAGAGTGTTATTTGGGGCTGGTGCGGCTGTGGGCCCAGACCGGCGGCAGGCGGGCTGACGGGCTGGTGGAAAACATGCATGCTACAGATGATGCCCAACGTTTAGCATAAGCGGCAAAAAAACACCTTGCCATTAAAGAGCTCTGCTAACAATTCATTAGTGTGTACGAGAGCTGCAATGAAGGTTTACACTGTGTTTTAAAAAATACGCTGGCTTGGGAAAGAAAAAGAAACAGGATACAATGGTTTAAAAAGAAAAAAGAAAGTAAAATGGATGGGTGTGGTGGCACACGCCATTAATCCCAGCACTCGGGAGGCAGAGGCAAACAGATCTCTGTGATTTCAAAGTAAACCTGATATACAGAGGGAATTACAGGACAGATAAAAGTTACACAGAGAAACCCTGTCTCAAAATATGTAAAAATAGAAGTAGAAGAAATAGAGTAATAAAAAAGCCACGTAAAGATGGAAAGCACAGAGAAATCTTGGATACTATATGCGATTCTGTTGTCTTTTTAAATTATTTGATCGCTGAGAAAATAACAACTACTGATAAAAGACATGCTGCTGGATTTATTCAATTTATATATTTTAAAAATGCTTTGACTCCAAAATTTAAGCCTAAGGACAAGTTACTGGGGAAAAGGATTTCTATTTTTGTTTCCACAGAAAATGAAAAGCTGTGGATTTCTTCCAGACTAATGTGGTTTGATCAAGCAAGACCCCCTGAAGCAACGTCAATGGGACATTGCAACTTTACAGACCACTGCAGCCAGGATTTCTGCATCTTCTTAGGATCCCCCATGACAGTGCCCCCTACCAGCAGGAAGTAGTTTGGAAAGAACGATGCCCAAATTCTCAAATATTGTTTATAAATGTTTGTTTTCATTTAAATGGGCTTGGTTATAAATGGCTATAACCACAAACAATCTTTTTAAAGGTAAAAAGGGAATTATGGTATAGATATGAATACTTTGCTTTGGAATGGATTTTCTTTTATTGATACAATTTAAGGTCAATTTTGTCATATGTATATTTCTCCTCTTGTTTAGGTATTGTGTTTATATAGCTCATTGGAAAATGTAATGTATAATTTAGTACAGATTATAGAGAGTTACCTATGATAGTCAAAACTTGGAGTTAAGTTAGTTAGGATTTCTAGATATGCAGAGATGTATTTGAGATGAATAGGCATTCTTCAAACCTTTCAAAGACCTACAGAATATGGCATTTAAAAAGGTTTAGGGTTTTTCTTGATTATGAGGCACAACTGCTCCTGGTAACACCATCTGCATCAGAAAGGAAGATGGACATCGAAGAAACACATTATGGAGTTTGCTTCTAATATGGCAAGACTAGCCATTTGGGCAAGGTACTGCTCTTCTGGACTGTTTGACTTTATGTTATAGAAACTGGAATGCAGGACCCACAAAAAGGTGACTGCTGATGCAAGATGGACAGTGCTACAGGGTTCCTGCTTCATGGAAGAGGCTGCCAGACAGCCAGACAGTCTACAGGACACAAAGAAAAATCACTGACAAACTGCTAATACAGGTGAATAGTTTAAAGTTTCCTGCTTTGTTGAGGAGTCTGGAGGCACACTATGACCTATGGGCTGAAGATGGAACATTACAGAAGAACTTCAGGTGACTGACCAAGCAATGAGTTGTCTCTGTCATTTCTAGAGTTTATATATTATCCTTCTGTGGTCTTTGAAGGAGTTGAAGACAGATAGTTTTGGTTATAATTTTCCTTAGTTAGGATTAAAGATAAGTTACATATAGGACTTTAGACTCACAAAGATAGGATAGATGATATTTTCTTTAAGTCTTACAAAATGTTAATGGACTAAATATTGTTAACTGTGATTCTTATTTGATAACTGTTGTATGGTATATTTTACTATGTTAAGGTTAAACCCCTTCTTTTATTTTAGACAGAAAAGAGGAGATGATGGGAGATGTTATTCTGTAAATATGTTTCTCATACTGGTTAATTAATAAAGCACCGTTGGGTCAATGAGAAAGCAAGATAGGCGGGGCTAGGAGACAAGGAGGAAAGAGAAAGTAGTGAGTAGGAGGGAGGAGTCAAGATGTAGACGGGGAGGAAGGAAGACGCTGCTGGGGCTCCCCGATAAGATGACCACGAGGAAGTACTTAGATAAGTAGAAATGGGTTAATAGTTAAGACAGAGCTAGCCCATAAACAATAATCGTAACTGGCCAACAGGATTGTATCAAATACAGAGTCTCAGAGTGTTATTTGGGGCTGGTGCGGCTGTGGGCCCAGACTGGCAGCAGGCGGGCTGGTGGGCTAGCGGGTTGGTGAAAAACATGCACACTACAATGTGTTTTGGTCATATTCATCCCATCTCCCCAAGATCCTCCCAGTTCTACCCCCAACCTCTTTCAGCTTTATGTCTTTTTATTCATTACTTAATCAACTTTAGTGAGTCTGGGTCTAACCTATACTTTCCATTTACTCAAGAATGGAGGACCATCCACTGGAACATTGTTGCCCTACCAAGGGCTACACCCTTGAAGAAAACTGACTCTCCCTTCCCCGGGACGGCATTAGAAAGATGGATACTGAAGAGATGGCTAATCAGTTAATAATATTTGTGTTCTTGCAGGGGACTAGACTTGGATTCCCAGCACTAACATGGTGGTTAACAGCTATATGTAACTCTAGTTCCAGAGAATCCAATGTCCTGTACTGAACTCCATGGGCATGTGGCACCCTTAGATACGTGCGGGCAAGCATACTCATATATATAAAATAAAAATAAATCTTTCCTAAAGGCTTTGTCACCAAAGAGACTTCCTATAGTGTTACTTGTGCTGGGAATAGCTAGGTATGTAAGTTAGAGGGCTGGCTCTGTGCCAGCATCAGGGTCTGAGTCTGGGTCCCAGCATCTGATAAGAAGTTAAGCAAGGCTGTATGCCTCTGACAGCCTATGGATTAGAGAACAGAGTCAGGCAAGTTCTAAAAGGCTTGCTGTCCAGCCAGTCTAGCCAAAATGGTGAGCTCTGAGTTGACTGACAGACAGCCCTGCCACAAAACAAAAGTGTGGTGACCCATAGAGGCATCTGGTGCTATCTCTGGCCTACACATGTACATGCGGTATATGTACGTGCACACCATGCTTCTCTCTCTCTCTCTCTGTCTCTCTCTGTCTCTCTGTCTCTGTCTCTCTCTGTTCATATGTTTTCACGCACATATGAAAACAGAAACAGAGAAAGAGAGGCTAGAAACATGAAATTCTAATCCTAAAGTTTTCAATTACGAAAGGTACATATGATACAATAACAGTTATAGCTGTTTAAGAAATTAATGAAGAGGATGGAGAGATGGCTCAGCAGTTAAGAGCGAGTCCTGTTCTTCCAGAAGACCCAAGTTCAGTTCTCAACACAACATACATAAACAACACATACCATAAACACACACACACACACACACACACACACACACACACACACACACAAATACACACACACAAATACACACAAAAGAAAACATCAACTGCCTGTATCTCCAGGGGATCTGATGCCTTCCTCTGGCCCCCACAGGCACCCACACACTTGTACCAAACATTCATAATACACACACACATAAAAATAAAATCTTTAAAAAATGCTTATGAAGAATTTTCCATGATGTGGATAAAATACTCCACAATGGTGAATAAGTCTGTATTGTTTATATATTAAAATATGTTCTGTGTATGTACAGTAAAGGCTATCGACTGTCACAATCTAAAGTAAATATCTAGCTGGTAGGGCTTTAGTGATTAATTTTTCCTATAGGTTTTTTTTTTAAACAATGGGTGACATTATTTAAAAAAAAATCTGCAGGGCTGGGAAGATGGCTCAGTGGTCAAGGGCACTTCTCCAGGATCTTGTATTGCAGCATCCATGGGCCAAGCTGAACGTCCCCCAAATGTCTGTATCCTCAGACCCAAAAGAGCAGAGATGGGAAATTACTGATGCATGCTGGTGTTCAGCATAACTCAGAAAATATGAGCCCCCATAGAACTTTTAAAATAATGCTCATCCACTGTGAAAAAAAGAAACAATACAAGAAAGGGCAAAAATAATCATGAAAACCCTGCCATCTAGATATTTACTTTAAAATCTGGTCCTGCCTCAAAGGACGAGGTGGAGGAGGGTGGAGGAGGACATCCAGCACCTTTTTCTGCCCTCTATTAATGTGCACAGTGATGTGTACCAGCATACCTGTGTGCATGCACAGTCACTTAGACATACACAGACACATGCAATCACACACATGAATCTTAAAAACTCCAAAGTTGAAGATATTCTTTGGTAAAGGAAGAAATGTCCCCTTCAAGCACTTTCTGGTTGTCTTTAAGTCTTGTTGTCCAGGAAACTGGTCCAAACATCCAGCTATGGTCAGCTCTTCACTCAGCAGGATTTATGAGCTTCTGTTGTACACCAGGCCCCACGGCATGCAGGAGCTGAGAGCAAAATGAAAGGGGTAATGTCTTGCTGCTCACAAAGCACCTCCCCCTGGGAGGCTGCACACAACAGAGCTGGCTTTCTCACGGTGCTGCAGGCTGGAAGTCCAGATCAAAGCTCCCAGGCTGGTTTCTCCAGACGCTTCTCTTCCCAGCTTGCACACACTGGCTTTTTTTCTTTTCATCTTCCCTCTGTGTGGGTAGCCAGATTTCCTTGTTTGCTTTTGTTTAATTTGAGATGGACTCTCTGTAGTCCAGGTGGCCTCAAATTCATGGTCCTCCAGTCTCTACTTGGCTAGAGCGGGGTCCTTAAAGACAACAGTCACACTGGATTAGGTGATCTTAATGGCCCACTTTTAGGGTACTGTAACTCAGCCCATACTATGTTCTATCGAGCAGTTAAATAAGCAACCACACAAGGAGGAAGGTCTTGAGACACTGAGATGGAGAGCTAAGCACCCTAGCTTGTTTCTAGGGAAGTGTTGTACTAACTTGCTAATCTGTATCCCTTCCTGGAAGGTTTGCAGTTCCTTATTTAATGAATGCATAGACATCAGGCAAATTTTCATCTTGTTATGAGGAAGTATAACTGACATGTAAATTTTATCTTCAGGGTGTCAGAGAATGAATATTTATTCTCTGATGCCTGATATTTCGAAGTCCCTCATTATCTCTCAGGGAATAGATCGGGTGTGAATCAGTACCCGCTGAGTTCCCATATGAGTGTGCTATGATTCCCCAGAAGTGCTTGGCTGCTTCTGAGTCCCTGGGGCTGTAAACAAATTAGGTCTGAGAGATAAATTCTGCCCAGGATAATAACATTTGTGAGATGTGTTTTCAATCATATTCAAAATTGAGAAGAATTTGAAAATTGTTTTATTACATGTCTTTGTTTAGTGTGTAAATGCATTTTCACATGTATGAATGGAGGTCAGAGGACAGCTTGGCCTGTGTCAGTCCCAGGGATTGAACTCAGGCCATAAGTCTTGACAGTGAGTGCCTTTACCCACTGAGCCATCTTGCTAGTCCCAGTGAATTTCTTTCTAATTTCCTTATGGTTCTGTGGTTGAATCTAGAACCACATTCATACAACATGCATGCTTTAACTCCAGCCCCAGGAGAATACTAGTTTATGTTGTCATACAGTGTCACCATATTCAGTGGTCTGCTGATGGGGAATGTCCTTCTGCATGCTGTGAACATATGTTTCTTTCATTGGTTGATGAATAAAGTTGTTTCAGCCAATAGACAGGCAGGGTATAGCCAGGAAGGAAGTATAGGTGAGGCTTCTGGACTAGGAGAATGCGGGGAAGAGGAACTCAGAGAATAGCTGTCAGGGAGACCCCATGTACCTGCTGAGGGAACAAGAGGTTTGGTCATTCTTCAGTAAGCCAAGACTACATGGAGATACATAGATTAATAGAAAGGCGTTAATAATTGAGAGAGAGCTAGCCGATAAGAAGCCTGAGCCATCAACCAAACAGTTTATAATTTTATAAGCCTCTGTGTATTTGTTTGGGACTCAACAGCTGCGGGACAAGGACACACAGAAACTCAGTCCTCAGTCTGCTCCCTGTAAGCCTTTCAATCTGGGCTCAAATCCTTCACAGCTTGTTAGAAACAAACTTACAGAAACAAGACAGATTCTCAGGGCTGAATAGATCACAGTTGCAAAATGTTTTCAGATTGCATTCAGGTGCACACCTTGTTCCTCTTCCATTCAAAGAATAGATAGAATTTTGCATGATTACCTAAGATGTAATGGAAAGGTGTGATAAAAGGCCTGGGCTCTGGAAGCAGCTTCATGAGCTCCATGATGTGTTAGCTACTTCTCTATGGCTGCAGGATAAGAGAGGGTGGGTGGAAGGGAAGAAAGAAAGGAGGATAGAGAAAAAGGAAGGGAGGGAGACAGGGAGATAGGGAGGGAGACAGGGAGATAGGAAGGGAAGGAGGGAGGGAGGGAGGGAGGAATAAAGGAAGGACTGGTTGATTTTGGCTCATGTTTAAGACACACTCTACCATGGTGATGAAATGATGCCATCAAGAATGTGAGGTATCATGTCACATTGTGTCTACAGTCAGGAAGCAAAGAGAGATGAGTGTGGACACTCAATTCGTGTAGTCCAGGACCCTAGTGGGTGGACTGGTACCATACACATCTTGGATGGGCCGCCCTACTTCAATTGGCCCAGTCTGGAAGCTCCCTCTCACACTTGCCCAGAGCTTGTCTCCTAGGTGATGCTAGATCCTGTCACACTGATAATTAGTATTAATCACCACAGATGGTGAAAATGAAATGAGAGGAACACTACAAGCAAGCTATAGGTGTGCAGTGACTGACAGGCTGTGCAGTATTCTGTCTTTGATGGGTGTTCTTTCTTGCCCCTTCTCCGTGTTACCTCTCGACTCAGCTCTTTCCCATTACCAAGGTCTAGTTTGAAGGTTCCACTGAGTGTTGACAACTTCGTGCTCTCTGTGGGTGAAATTCCGATAAGACAAACACTTGACCTCTTACTTGGTGGAGATTCTTTTTTCTGTGACTTGCAAATTTAAAAATTCGTTAGCTTTACTAAAAAAGGGGTTAGCTTCAAACCCCTGGGGTCTTTCAGTTCGGGCTCCTCTGCTTTGGCCCTGGTTAATATTTTCTTTGGCATTTCCCTACCTTTATGAATTACTGCTTGGAAAATATGGAGTTTTATCTATCTTTTATTTTTGGATTTTCAAGATAGGAGTTCTATCCGTAACAGCCCTGAATGTCCTGGAACTTTGTAGATCAGGATGGCCTTGAATTTACAGAGATTAGCCTGCCTCTGTTTCCCACGTGTTGGGATTAAAGGCATGTGCCACGCCTCCCAGTTCCCAAGTATCTTTTAAAAATTCACTGGATAGATAACTGTTCCCATGTCTTGCCTACTGTAGTTGTCCTATCATTGCCTACAGTAGCTTTTATTATTCTCTCTCCTCTAGTTACTGTCTTCCTCCTCATGTACTAGCTTTGCTGGTTGTTTTTATGCTACAGTAGACCATACAGAGGCTTCTCAATCTCAGAAAGCTGTTATAAAGGTTTTTTTTTTAATTTTTAAAATTATATTTATACAGAAAGCTGTTATAAAGTTTTTTTTTAATTTTTAAAATTATATTTATCTGTGCTGGAGAGATGGCTCAGTGGCTAAGAATGCATGCATCTTGCTCTTACAGAGAACATAGGTTTGGTTCTCAACACCCATAGCCTGTGGCTCACAGCTGCCTATAACTCTAGTTCCAGGGGAACCTATATCCTCTTTCAGCCTCCATAGGTATCTGCAGACACTTGATGCAACTCACACAAACACACATATACACATAATATACATTTTTTTAAAAAAAAAACCTTTAAAAACCATTCCAGTTAATTATTCATGGATGTGCATGTCTATTTGTATGTCGGTGTCAGAGGGCGACATGTAGGGACTGATTCTCTATTTCTACCTGTGGCTTCCAAGGCTCAAATGAGTTATCTAGGCTGGGCAGAAATGGCCCCCACCTGCTGAGCTCTCTCACTCTGGACCACTAGGATTCTTGCCTCTGGATAGATCACAGTTGGAAGTGATTTTAAATTACATTCCTGCATATAACTTATTTTGCATACATTCTAGGGAGACAGAATTTCATGTAGTCACTCATCATGCAGTGGAAAGTGCTAATAATTGAGGGGTTGGGCTCTGGAGGCAGTACCACCACTCTTCGTGCCTAGGAGCTAGTCCAATAGTATACAATAAACCCTGACGACTTTAGCTAGTGTTATTATTAAAAAGCATACTAAAGTGTATTGCTATTTAATTGCCATATACCAGGAAAGGCACTGTCACCTAACTGTGGCTACCTGCGGTTGAGTCTTAAGCAAAGGTCAACATTAGATCAGGGTCCTTGGGTAGGCACCAAATTTTTATCCACATGGATAACCAGCAATGTCAATATCTGGAAGATTTTCCATAGTTTGATTTCTATTTGACAGTCGAGGTGGACATAAGAGAGGCGGTGGCAGCTGATAACATTCTCAGAAATGTGGGGATTTTCAAGGAGCCTGAGAGACCCATGGAAGCTTCTCAGGGAGGCAGCAGCTGGGGATGCAGGATGAGCCTGCAAAGAGCCAAATATCTGAGGAACAACCGAAAAACAAAACAAAACAAAACAAAACAAAAAAAGGCAGGTCTTATGGGAAAGATGCTTTTTAAAAAGTGGTTTCATAGAGTTGGAAAAAAAGATGGTGGAATGGGCAGGGGTACATGGAAGAAAATAGTGGGACTAGAGTCTCAGCAAAGGCGATAGGAATGAGTATGGCTACTGCAGACAAAGCAGCATGTTGTTGTTGAGTAGGGCCAGTCCTCAGGCCACTGGGAGGCTGGGGCCGCCACCAGGTCTGCCATACCCTGTAGCTCCTTGCCTGGCTGCTGCAGCCACTTGTACTGCTCACCCTGCAAACGTGATGGCTGTGCCTGGGTACCAGTAGGGAGGCTGACACCGAGGGTAGCGCGGTATAAAGCAGCCTGGTTCTCCTCCCCCCCCATACACATGTTGACCAACCACACGATCACCTTGACTCTGAGCAACAAGATATCTGGGACAAAGAATGTTTTTTTGTAGTCCATGCTGCCGCCAGAGGCCATGTTGGTGTCTGTGTTCCATGCTGCCACAGGCGACCACGTTGATGTCAGTGATTTTCATCGCCACTGGCGACCAGGTTGGTGTCTATGATCCCAGCAGCCACAGGGAACCATGTTGAAGTTCATAATCTGTGCTGTCATCAGCTGCTATGGGCAAGGAACTCAACTAATGAGAGACTCTGAACATTTCTGTGACACCCCCGCCCCCAAAGAAACAGTCCAGACAGGAAGCCGTGACAACGATGCTGAAGTGTAGCTCTTCGCAGTTGCTGGCTCCTGGTGAGGATGGATGGGAAAGGACTCTGTTTCCTTTAAGGGGTTGCCCACTGAGTTTGACCATGCTCTAACGAGTATGTGGGCAACACAAGCTGGACTTGGTGGGGTTTTTTGTTGGGTGGGCTTGTGGAGAAAGATACAAGACCTGGGAGAAATAGGAAGTAAGTGTTATTGTGTACATTTTATGAACTTCCCAAATAATTAATAAAAAATATTGTATGGGAGAGGGAGTTGATGTGAAATATACACAACATAAAGTTACCATTTAGCCATGCTTGAATATTCCCTGGGCACCAAGAGTGTTTACAATGTGAAACCATCCCCACTTTCATCTCTAGAACTGAAACTCTGGACCATCAAATGCCTCTGTTCTCTCCCAACAAGCCCAGTGAGGATCCTTCTCTGTGTCTTTGTGGGTGGCTGTTTGGCTGTGTAGGCATCACGGTTTTGTGAGGTCATCCAGCATCTGCTGCTATGTGTCCTCATCGTCAGGCTCTCTGAACTTGCCTGTTGTCTGGGTTCACCATGCTGTAGCTTTCCTAGGCTTAGTGGGTGTAAAGCCTTTCTTTGCTGGGCACAACGGCACATGTCTATAGTCTCAACTGAGTCAGGAAAGTCATGAAGTTTGAGTCTGGCTTGGGTCACACACACACACACACACACACACACACACACACACACTAAACAAATAAAAAAAATCATTTTTTTATCAATAAATATTTAGAAGTTCCTGGGTTGTATTTTTAGGTTTTGTTTGCTTGTTTGTTTTGGTCTTTCTTTGTTTTTTGTTTTGTTTTGTTTGTTTTTTTTTTGAGACAAGGTCTGGCTGTCCTGGAACTCAATCTGTAGACCAGGCTAGACTCAAACTCATAGAGATTCTCCTGCCTCTGATTCCTAAGTGCTGGGATTAAAGAAGTGAGCCACCACCACTGGGCAGAGTCCCTGTTTTGGTTTCCTATTAGTAACTGCAGCTGATTAAAACTGGGCTTTGTCTTTATAAAGTTGCACAAATTGATCCCTCAGATAATGACAGAACAGATCAAAACAAAACAAAACAAAACAAGCCTGGTGCTAAATTCCTGGATGCAGAGGCAGGAGGATTACCACAAGTTTGAAGCCAGCCTGGGCTACATTACCAGGTCCAGGCCAGTCAGGGATGCATAGCAAAACCTTGTCAACAAAACAAAACAAAACAAAACAAAATGACAAAATCTAGTGTTCAAGAAATCAAACACACACACACACACACACACACACACACACACACACATTATTAACCAGAGGGTGTGTGTGTGTATGTGTGTGTGTCTAATGAGTTTACAACTCTGATTGCTTTTTTCCAATATATTTACTGACCATAAAAAAGGACAGCTATGACTTCCTTGATAATATTGAGGGTGAGCTGGCCAGTGTACCATGGCCCTGCCTGGCATGAGCAGGAGGTGAAATGGAAGGTATTTTCATCTGTCACAATGTGACTTAAAGCTCTTAAAGTGCTTCTTTCCCGGTAATTGCTAAGATTATTAAATTGCAAAGTGGGCTAAGGAAACTTCTGGTGTGTATTTTTATGTCAGACTGGGAGCTGTTTGCTAATGAGAAAGCCGGCGAGACAGCAGGGAAGCAAAGGGCGGAGTGGCAGCTAGAACTCTTGGCAGTTTAAACGCATTGTTAAATATGAAGAGCTCGCTCACAAGCCTGGGAAGTTCACCGGGTGCGGATGCCCCCTTTTCTGTCAAGGGAAGGAAACTTTAAATTGGATTTTATTTTATTACCCAAGGTAGAAGAAACAGTTTTGCACTTAGGGCTTATACTCTGCCTAGTGCAGGAGTTAGATGAAGTGATTGAGAGAATACTAAAGCATGGACTTTAGGAAGTTTGAATAGAATTTAGAATTTCCCCAACTTGTCTTCTGTTGTTCCAGCACTGACCTTTTCTCTGAAAATATTAACAGAAACCAAAAGAAGAAGAAGAAGAAGAAGAAGAAGAAGAAGAAGAAGAAGAAGAAGAAGAAGAAGAAGAAGAAGAAGAAGAAGAAAAACCCAAAAAACAAACCCATAAAGTCCCCTGGCTGCCGGGAGCAAGTTTGGAGTTTCTGAATGCCAGTGGCATGTCTTTCCTCTCAAGGGCTGGTGAGTTCATCAAGCTCCTGTAATTAGGATTTTCTTGGCCTGTAAATACAGTAGCCATATGTTGTAGATTTTTCTGGGGCAGTCCCAATTAAAATATTCCTTCCTGTTGTTAGACCATGTGTCAGACCATGTGTTGTGATTTTTTTGTTTTAAATGTAAAATGTGGTCAGCTTTCCCAAAATGATCAGTATTTCCCTAATGGCTATTTCGGTTCATGGTATAAAGATCTCCCTGTGTGGGGTGGAGTCAGCATCCTGCCTACGGGTGAGACTCAGGTGGTTGTCTGTGTGTGTTCATGGACCCCAATATGATTGCTTTAGGTACCTCCTCAGGCCTTCTTCCTGCTGCATCCTTCTCCGCCTACCATGCCGATCCTGGATGGCACATTGTCTACTCCTGGCCTTGTTATTGTCTGTGTGCTAGGCTCTCCTCCTCGACATGCTTTTACAGCCTAGAAGAAGGCCCGACATGCTAGCTACTCAGGAGGCTGAGACAGGAGGGTCACAAATTCAAGATTTGCCAGGGCAATAGGGTGAGTTCAACAATTGCTGGGGTAATGGACTGAGACTTTGTCTGAAAATTAAGAAAGTAAAAAGAGGACTGGGGAACATAGGCTCATGGTAGAGCCCTGCTGAGTGTGTGCACAGCCCTGGCTTCAGTCCACAGCTCTAAAAAAGGAAGTGGGGGCTGGAGAAATGGGTCGTTGGATAAGAGCACTTGATGCTCTTAAAGAGGACCCAATTTGGTTTCCAAAGACCTACATGGTGGCTCATAACCATCTATCTATAACTCCAGGATTCAGTGTCTTTTGGCCTCAGTGGGCACAGGCATGCTCATGTTACACATACAATACATACAGTCAAAACAATCATACACATGAGATAAAACTTAATTTTAAAAAGACCACCACCTGGATTTTTCTATAATATCTACTGGGCCTCACTAGATCCTGCAGTGTGTGTGTGTGTGGGGGGGGGGAGGCAGTTGATTGAATGTTTTTTATTTTTGTTCTTCTCTCATGCAATACATCCTGACCACACCTTCCCTTCACCCCACTTCTCTAGTTCCTCTGCCACCTGCCATCTCCCCCAGACCCACTGCTACTCCGTTTCCCTTCAGATAATTGGACTTTTTTGTTTTTAATCACCAAGGACAATGACATCATTTAAAAATGTCTAACATGGTTGAAGCAATGGCTCAGTTTTGGGGCATATGCTGGTCTTCCAGGGAACCCATGTCTAACAGCTCACAACCTCCTATAATTCCAGCTGCAGGAGAATCCAGTGCCCTCTCCTGGTCTCCATGGATATTGCAATCATGTACACACACACACACACACACACACACACACACACCAGAGGGTAAAACCCTAGCTATTGGATCTTCATATGCACTAAGAGAGAAAGGTGACTCTTATAGCTTTGTTATGTTATCATAGACACACATACCACTTCTAACCACCATTTCTTTTCCTGTACATCTCTGCTTTCCAGACACTTCAATATGGTTACTCTCCCAACCCCTTGTATTCTCTAAATATTTGCTCCATAGAATTGCTTGCAAGGGAGATTCTGTTACCTCAAGGTGATCTTTCTTGAATTGACCCCAGAGCATTGTGTGTGCTAGGAGAACATTCTACTACTGAGCTATACATTTCTGTCAAGACTGCATCTCTCCCCCAGCTCTTCTCTGCACTCCTGCCAGCAACTCAATAATAAGCCAAGGTTGTAAGGATTGGGGAGAGGAGAGGAATAGCTATGGGAGACAGGGGCAAGATCAGGAATCAACATATTCATAGATGAGGCTTGGTTTGTCCACTGAGGGATTTGAGTGTTGGCATATTGGAAGACTTCAGTGATTCTGATTTGAGAGAACCCATCACTTATGTCATAGCTCTAAGCCCTCCTATCCGCCTACAGCCTCATGCTACCATATCTCCCTGGTTTCTCCATCTGTTTCATGGTAACAGCCTTCCTTCTCTGGGGAGTTGGAATGCTGAGGAGGATGAAGTTGCCATATTTTTATGTTCAGTGTGTACTTGGGGGCAAGTTCTGCTCATTAGGTGATTAAGTAAGCCCTTGATATGTTTAAATTAGAAACCAGTTCTACTGATTAGTGTTGTTTCAAATGTCTAGGAGGGCTTAGTCACCTAAGTTTGTAATTCTGACTTACAGTTAACTCAGGTTTTGTAGCATGAGCTCCCAACTATCAATCAAAGAAAAGCAAATAACATCTCTCTTACACTCTTTATAGTTCTGAAATTTCTGGGCGTTAGGTCCACAAAAGCTGGTCTTCAATTTGAGGAGACTGATTAATGCTTTTAAAATTCCTTGCAAAATGCATTGTTCCTTCTACCATCAGCTGTGTAATAAGGAGGGGGTTTGTGTCCCTGATCTGTTAATTTTAGCATATCATTAAATAAATGACATTCTTCTATAGAAAAATAATCTTAGATCTGGAACCCCAACCCACACCTGCTTTAACTTTTCTTCTTGAGCTCAATCCAAGTTTCAAAAATCACTTGTGCCAGTAGATTCAGGCATAACCATATAATCTGGATTTTTTTAAAGGAATGTTGAGAACTATAGACTATTCCCTTTTTATTTCCAGACCTGTGTCCATTTGCTCACATGAAACTGCCCATGAAGCCACTACCACTGTGCAAGTGCTTTATGCTAGATCAATGCCTGGCCAGGATCCAGGCCATCTTTCCTATCTTGGTACATCTAGAATAAATATGGTTACTACACAACAACAAATAACCCAATACATGGTCCGTCACAAGAAACTGTCTCTATAGGTCTGAGGAGATGGTTCAGTGGGCCTGAGTTCAATCCCTGGGATCCATATAACGTAGAAGGTTGTTCTCTTATCTTCATGCCCACTCTTACAAAATAAATGAGTAAAAGCTAGTTCTCATATACATGAAAATCCCTCATTATAAGTAGTCACATTTACATATATGTGTATATTTGGTTGTAGTGGTGGCAGTGTGTGTGTGTGTGTGTGTGTGTGTGTGTGTGTCTGTATACACATATATCTATATATCTCGGTACATTCTGGTTTAATTGAACAGAGCAGTGCCATGCAGATTCAGGCAGCTTGTAAAGTGCAAAGTGACTCTGATGGTAGTATCATGTGTGTGAAGCAGAATGTGCTTGCAACCATAAAACCAAAGTAAAATTCAGCAACAAATCGGACACACAGATGCAAAAACTAATAAAAATAAATGCCATTCCCATCAGCTCAGCATTAAAACTTTTGTGTTTATTAAGCCAGCCTCTAAAACGTTTTGGTTGACTGTATTATAAGCACATGTTATACATCTAAAGTTGTTAAGCAAACTGTCCTAATAAAAAGACCATTTCTCCCTGATTTATATTGTTGAGATGTCACATAAAATTCAATTTTCCAAAAAGATACTCTACTGAGACAATTTGAAAGACCTCTGATTTACATCAAATTTGCAGCCTTTAGTTTGGGGGGATTTGCTTTTTCACTTTCTCATATGACATAGCACACTGCCACCCATGTATCAACTTTCCTGAAGTTTTCAATGCATTTTTTCCCTTTTCCCATTCTAGGAGGGCTTTCTGTGGATGCTAACTTAAACTGAGTGTTTTCAGCCTGGCTTCCAGGAATGCATAATGTGCCCCTATTCTAGCTATTCACATACAACTCTCCCTAGCCAACCCCAGATCCTGCAACTCAGGCAAGACTTGGAGCTTCCGCTTCCTCCCCTCCCACCCTTGATAGATCCTGCTGACCATGCTGCAAGGGGTCGCTTCCAATCTCTTGAAGAACTGAAAGCCATGTGCCATCCCGGCCAAGCCTGCTCCTCATTGTGCCCAGTATTATGTGTCCTTAACTTGGCGACCTCCCCCTCTGCCTTCATCTGTTCTGATCCCTCCCACGGTCCATGTACTCACAGACCCTTTATTATCACCCTGTGCTCACGATGCTCCCTTGTTTCCACAGGTTTATAATTTAATGTCGCCTGGAAGGTGTCTTTGTTCTCTGCTCTTCCCACTAGGATCATGGTCTTCTTGCTGTGATCATGACTCTCTGCACACACCCCCGCCCACCCACAAGTTTGTGCTGGTCATGGGGATCTGCTCCTGAAGGGTGGAAAGAGCCTTTACTGGCAGCTACAGGCTTGAATCAGTCCTGGTTCCAATTCTCACTGAATTTTCCTCTAACCTTCCTTCTAACCAAATCACTGAAACTTTTTTTTTTTACCTTTTTGAGACAGGGTCTTACTTTTTATCCCAAGCTGGCCAAAACACACAGATTCTTTTTTTTTTTCTGAATGCGATTAAATATAACTAATGACATCTTAAGGGGTATTCTATGAAATGAGAACATTCTGCAAAAGCATAATTGTTATTTAACTATGTTTTGGAATAGCAGAGAAGGAGCTTTCAAAACATCCTTTTATCTCTATTTTTAGCAAAGGGACAATCGGTTGCTACTCTAGCTTTCAGCACACATGCCAAACTGGTGGAGGTCAATTAATGGGGCCTTGCTGTAACCGTTAGCAGTCTTGAAGCTTTTGTTCTTTTCAAGTGTGTCCAACCTATTCCTTCCTCTGTTTCCGCCTCCAACACAATTTTTCCTACACCATTAACTCCAGTCACAGTCTCTGCCTACAGAGCACAAGGCATTCTTTCCCAACCTTGGGTAGAATAATGTGCCTTCCCATGGTAGGAACTTAAATTAATAGACGATTTTTACTTTTATGCATTTACTTCTCTGAACCCAAAATGCTGGATCTTTTGGTGTGCTTGTGGCAGGCATTTGCATCTCTGCCAAGGCCACCTATACCAAGCCCAGAGAAGAGTTTTAGAAAAGGAAAACTCCATTTAGCAGAAGAAAGAACTCAACATCACTTTTCCTACCTCTTAAATTACCGCCTGTCTTGAAAGTGGTTTTCCCAGCTGATACACTGACACTTCTGTTATTAATATAATGTTCATGTATGTGTGTGTAACTTTCTCATCTAGATTTTTCCTGACAAAGGGAGCAAACAAACAGTTTTAGTTTCTCCCAACAGTCCTTGGTTCTAGGGTTTCTCCCTGACTTTCTACTTTATTCCTACTGGATCTTCCTGGGCCCTCCACCTGAGACCCTTCAAGTGTCACACGTACCCCCACCTCCAGCATAGCCCAAGCACAAGGAAACTTAAAGGAACAAAACAAAACTACACATGGTCACCTGTTAAATGAAATGAACATCACATTAATAAACAAACCAGAGAGAGTGACATCACAAGGGAAAAACTACAGACCAAGGGCAATAATAAACACAGAAACAAAACCAACTCTTCAAAGTCCTAGCAAATCAAGTCAACAGCATCTAAAAGGCATTATACTCCAAGTGTGATGTATTTCTTATGTGTATGTCTGGTCCAGCGCTTGGATGGTGGCTGGAATCTACTGTATCAATGGGTTAAGAAGAAGAACCTTGTGGTCAAATAAGCTGATTTAAAAAAGGGAATATGTTTACTGTTGAGAAGCTGCATGCTTTCCCCCCTAAAGATCAGGGGAAATGCCTTCTTATTCAACAATGAAGTGGAAATCCAGGCCCCTGTGATAAGACAATAAAATATGACATATAGAATGAAAAGAGAAAATCAAAGTGTTGGTAGGAAATGAAGGCATTGGTGAAGGCCTGGGTAGGACCTGTGCATTTTCTTTTTTGTTTGTTTGTTTTTGTCAAGACAGGGTTTGTTTGTGTAGCCCTGGCTGTCCTGCAACTACCTCTGTAGACCAAGCTAGCTTCAGACACACAGAGATCTTCCTGCCTCTGCCACCCAGGTGCTGTGATTAAAGGTATGCGCCGCCACTGCCCAGAACTGTGCACTTTCTTTATTGCACATTTGTTTTGTCTCAAAGATGTCCACTCTCCCTCCATTATGGCTTCCTTCTAGTTCCTTGAGCTTAATGTGAGATTCTGTTGTAAGGTTTTTAAAATGGAAGTTCAAAGCATGTGGTTTTCAATTTTTCTCAACTATACACAGTATCAGCTATAATTTTTAAAATTCCAGCCCTTCCTCAATCCAGATGTCTTAATGGGTCATATTGTCATTTTAACTTAAACTATTTAAAATTTCATCACATTTTTTTTCAGACCTGTAAGCTATTTTAAAATGTGTTGCTACCAGTCATGATGGCACACATCTATAATCCCAGCATTTGGGAAGTGGAAGAGATCAAGGACATTTTAGCTGTCCATGGAGTTTGAGACCTTATCTCTAAAGAAAAAAAAAAAAAAGCTAGTGATAATGACACAGGGAGTAAATAGTACTTGCTGCCAAGCCTGATGACCCCAGGGCCTACACGATGGAAGAAGAGAACCAATTCTTGTAAATTGTCCTCTGACCCCTACAAATGTCCTGCTGCATACATGTATGTGTATGCACGTGAAAGGAAATGCAATGTTAAAACTAAAATAAATAGGGGTTGGTAAATAGGAGTTAAAAGCATACTTTTTTTTCTTGCAGAAGACCTGAGTTTGGTTTCTAGCACCCATGTTTGATGACTCACAACTGCCTGTAACTCCAGCTCTAGGGGGAGCAGACGGTGTGTGTGTGTGTGTGTGTGTGTGTGTGTGTGTGTGTGTGTGTGTGTGTTCATTTCCAGAACTTCCAAGGGATTTGCTATTGTTTTCCTATTATTCATTTTTAGTTTTATTTGACTTTAGAAAGAAGCATATACTGTGTGATTTCGGGTTTTGTGGGACTTGCTTTATGGCTCAGCATGCAATACATTTTGATAAATGGCTATATGTTGCTGAAAACTGTACATTTTGCACTTGTTATGTATAGTGTTCTGTAGACTTCAATTAGGCTGATATAAAGATTGGTGTCTTTACTGAGTTTTTTTTTCAGTTTATTCTATCAGTTATTTAAAAATATACTGAATTCTTCAATAATAGCTGTAAGTTTATCAAATTATCTTTCTTTGTCCATGCTTCTTTCACTTTAGTTTTTTTGTTATAAAGCTTGTAAAGACTCTCAGTCATTTTGTGTTCTTCATACAACACAGACAGAGTACAGAGAAATCTCCCTGATCCTGTCTAGGCTGTCTTTTAGGCTAATTTAAGGTTGGTCGTGTGGGTGTTGGCTTTATTAGTAGGTCGTCTGTGGTTTTCTAGATTGCCAGTCCACACAGGTCTTGTGATGACATCTCCTCAGGACCACACTGATACAAAGAGCTCTGCACAGCCCCACAGCCCCCAACTTCCCAGCCTCCCAGTATGTCCCCTCCCTTGACTGTCTTGCAGTCAGTGCCTGTGCTGGCTCAGCTCAGAAGTTGGCAAACACTTCAAGGGGGAATTTGATGTCGCCTTGTGGGTTCACTTCCTGCTATTCTCTGGGCCTAAGTACCACAAGGCTTTGCCCCTTTGCCAGTTTTGAGCTTCATTCTGTTTCTTCAGGGCTTAGCAATGCTGTTGCTTGCTGTACTTCCTACTCTATGAATTGGGTGGGGATGAATCTGCAGGTCACCTTGGTGTGACTGACTGCCTTCTCTCTGGGCTCATTTGTGCCTGTCACTTTCTAATGCAGTTGGATGCTTCTTCAAGTATTTTGTCTTCTTGCTAGAATCTCTCAGGAGGAGGGTTAGTCCCATATAAACTACTCTATTATGGCTGGCTTCCAAAGCCTTTCTCTTTTATATTTAAGTATAATGTATATTATAAATTTTAAAAAAAAAACAAAACCACTTAGGAGACTGAAATAAAGGCAAAAAGGATGAATTATGAGCTATAGTATGATAGTCCCAGTCAATGTCACCCATAAGTCCTTGGACTCCCTATACTATTTGGAACAAGCACCCTCCCTTTCTTATCCTCATGACTATTAGTTTTTTTTTTTTTTCAGTTTTTGAAACATGGTCCCATTATTTAGTTCAGGCTGGCCTTGAACGTACCAGGTAATCCAGTTTGACCTTGAATTCACAATAATCCTCTTACCTCTACCTCCTAAGTGCTAGGATGACAAAGATCTCAGATTCCTGGTAGACCTTGACACCAGTTAAATTTTGTTTTTCAATAAGAGGCTTGTACTTGGTTGAGAAAGCTAATGTTGTTCTTGTTAATATTTGTTTATTTATTCTTTATGTGTAGGGCCTAAGTGGGTGTCCATGCACCATGTGCATGCAAGAGGTCGAGGAGGTCAGTAGAAAGTTATCAGAACCATTAGAACTGGAGTTACGGGTAGTTGTGAGGCACTGTGTGGGTGCTAGGAATGAAACCTAGGTCTTACTCTTAACTGCTGAACCATCTCTCCAGCCTGAGAAAGCCAATATTTTATGTTACAAGCATTCTTTCCCACCTGCCTGGGCCTACTGCTGCATCAGCCCCAAATGAGCACTCAGAGACTTACATTAATTACAATACTGTTGGCTGTTGGCTTAGGCTTCTTATCTGCTAGCTCTGTCTTAATTACTAACCCATTTATATTAATCTAAGTATTTCCACATGGTCTTATCTTACCGGAGAATGCCTGACTAGCATCCTCTCCTCCTGGGAATCACATGATGACTGCTACTCTGCCTACACTTCCCAGAAGCCTCCTTGTCTCCTAGTCCTACCTATCATTCTGCCTCATTGGCTGAACAGTGTTTTATTCATTAGCCCTTAAGAGAAACATATTTACAGACTGCCATCTCCCATCAGTTTTATCTTTCAACTTCTGCGTAAAAGCCATGTGATCCAGGATATAAGTAAACAGAGAAATGGTGTCTAGAGGGTTGTCTGCTTCATATCAGCATGTCAGCTGGGGTCAGCTGAGTTTTACAGATGAGGCTTGCCCTGTATCATCCTGTAGTGATATTCGAAATTTAACTTTTCCAACTCTGGAACAATTTCTACTCATGCTCTGTTTTTTCTCTACTTGTCTTCATTAGAGTTATGAATTGACAGAGCCCTGACTGCTGTTTCTTACTCATCTGGGTCAAACTGTCTAGCTGAATCCCTAGAATATAAGAAAGCATGGGCATTTGAGAGGGATACATATGTGGAGAGAATTGGATGGTTTAGAGGGCCTGATCTGAACTCAACTATCAGGAACCTGAATAAAAATGGCCTAAACAAGAACATGATTCAAAATATGGGTGTATTGGTGGCACACACTTCCAGTAGTGGGAGGTAGAAGCAGTACGATGAAGAGTTCAAGGCTAGCCTTGGTTACATAGTGATTTGAGGACTAGATCACAAACAGTGAAATAGCTGTAAGTTCCTACAGCCATACTGGTACATTGTGTGGTTTGTTGATTGGACAGAGCCTCAGAGACAGCCTCTAGAGACTACTTTGCTGGGCTTTTTGTCTGCCTCAACCTGTGTCAGCTGTGTCCCTTTGGTCACACTGTATACACTGCACAATGACCCAACACCATATACATTTATCTGTTGATCTTCCTGCCATTCTGGAAGGTCAGGGCCTTCATTTCAAAGATGTGGACTCTGAGTCACAGAGACAGATCCATTTTTCCATGGTCTTAAATCAGAATGTTTCAGAGCTTATGTTAAGAACTCAAGTCTGGCCCCAAACTCAGCATCTGCCTGATGCTGTTAGTAAGCAAATACTAGATGGGTAAACCTCCCAAAACCACCTGCAGAGGAAAAGGAACCTTTTTAAAAAGCTGATTTTTGTCAAATAAGTAACCCCCCAGGCTAGCATTTTTATGCCTTAATTTCTCTCAAATATAATGCATCTTTCCCTATTTATTGAAGATCTACTATGTGCTAAAAACACATAGTAATACAAAAGACATAAAACATATGGTTAAAGTATAAGTAGGTACAACCCCTAAAGAGAGTAATTGGATATTTCTGTTTCTAAATGTGCATAATCTTTGGCCAAATTTCTGTTCCTCTACTTGAGGAATGATCCATCCATATGTACTCTGAGGTCTAGGAACACTGGCAAATATGTAGATATATTCAAAGCAAATTATCTCAAGTTGAAATAGGTGTTTAAAGGGGGGAAAGAGTTGTGTTAGTCAAGGAGCAGAACTGGGGTCTCCATGCAGTTGAGCAGGAAGAGAGCATGAAAATGAGATTATGAATTGGCTTAGGTATTTGGGGTACTGGCAGTTGGAGCTGAGGTCTGCATGGCAGGACAGGTTTGGAAGCTGGCAGAGAAGCTGATACTGCAGAGAGGAATTCCCTCTTCCCTGGAGTCATTTCAATTCTACACTTCAGTCTTTAACTGGCAGGATGAAGTGAACATAATCATCTTCACTAACAGTTACTTCAAGCAGATGTGATTTTCACTGGGTTAGTATTTGACTGAAAGATTGGGTAGCTGTGGCCAACCCATGTTGACATGCAAAACAAAACAACAAAATAGGCTTCAAAACAGGCTGCTTAAGATTCAGGGGCAAGTAGGTTGTTGTGGAATCTGGGAGGCTGAGGCAGTATAATTACTACAATTTTGAAGCCAGGCTGAGCTACACAGAAAGATTCTGTCTTAAAAAAAAGAAAGGAAGGAAGGAATAAAGAAAGAGAAAAGGAAGAAATGGTAAAAAGTAGAAGTAATGAAAATAAAATGAGAGAGAGAGAGAGAGAGAGAGAGAGAGAGAGAGAGAGAGAACCAGAGAGAGAGAACCAGAGAGAGAGAACCAGAGAGAGAGAGAACCAGAGAGAGAGAACCAGAGAGAGAGTCTCAGCCAAACTACTTTGGACAGTAAGGATATGTGCTGGTGTAGCAGAGGGGTCTGGAATTTGGCTGGGGTCCTTTGCTTCTGGAAACCTGCATAGCTCTCCATCTTTTGAAGGCTCTGTGCTCAGTGATTTCACTAGATGGCTGCTGAGCTTTCCAGGTCCCATTTAAAGAAGAGAGAAACCATCTCTTCCTGAGACCTTCATCAGACCTCTTTTCATGTCTCCTCATTGGTCTGAGTTTCACCATGAATCCACAATGAGGCTAATGTTTGTCACTGGTAGACTTAGCACGGAGGGACTGAGTGTGTCAGTAGTGAAAGGAATGGGTAGCCATGATTTCCATGGGTCAGAATTGCCCCTCCTTCTTAACAACAATACAGCTGGCAAACTGGAATGGTTGAAAGCAAGCACACCTTGGCTCCAGCTGGCGCGACATCCCTGGTCATCTCTAGGGATAAATGTCATTGCTATTGCTATACAAATGGGTGAAAGCACATATATTGGGTTAAACCAATTCAGAATACACAAGAAGGTATCTGTTGGTATCGTGCTTGCTGTGTAAGCATGAGGACATGCGTTTGGATGTTCAGCATCTTCATGAAAGCTGGGAGATACATGCCTGAAGCCCAGTGCTGGTTGAAGGGGCACAGGGCAGAGACAGAGGGATCCTTGGAGCTTTTCTGGCCAGCCAGTCTAGGCAATTCTGTGCCAGGGTCAGTGAAGAGATTGTCTCATAAAGGAAGACACTCTACATCACCTGATCTCCACACACATTTGGACACACCCCACACACATACACCCTCACACACAGAGATATTATTCTTTGCTTATTAGATTGATAAGAGCAAAATGTTTAGTAAGTATTGGAATCAAGACTGAGAAGAAACTTGCCCATTGCTGATGAGAGGTACAATCTTGATAGAAGGCAATTTAAACAATGTCTTTATCATTCAAATGAACATTCCTACACCAGCAATTCTACTTTTGGACTTTGTCTAAAATGGAAGTATGGACAGTCATTTGCAACATCTCTGTTTATTGTCCATAGCCTATGCAACTATGAAAGAGAATAAGGATGTTCTGTATGTACTGGGAGGGAGCTCTTTGTAAGGTATTTTGTTGCATGAAGGAAAACAAGCTCAAAGCAACATTTCTATGTGTGTATTCACCTGCATGTGTTTACACATAATTTAAATACTTATTTGCCTATTTACTATTTGCAGAATATTATGCAAATACAGGAAAACTTTATTTTTGTTTTCTATAGGAAAACACATTAGTCAAAGGGAGAGAATGATGGTAGAGGCTTTTCAAAAAAAAAAAATCAAACACATTTTGTAGCATCTATAAAACCATATCTCCTGCTCCAAATTAAATATAATGTTTTAGGGAATGTTAAGAAGCCCCACTGGGTAAATACACCTTCCACAAAGTCTGATGACCTGAGTTCAGTCCCTGGGAGCCAAATGATAGAAAGAAGAACTGACATCCACAGTCCTGTGTCATGACACATGTGCGTGTATACACAGACATACAGAAATGTAGTGATGAAATTGAATAGTTTAATCAAGAAGGCAATAACATATAGGCTTGAGGGTGAACCTTTAAAAAGATAAGTAGAATAGTGAATTTGCTATTGTGTCTATTTCTTCTCAACTTAGCAACAGTGAAAATGATGATCAGGACATCAACTCAGAACTAAGACCAGACTCTTTCTCCCAGCCCCTCTCTCTCTCTCAGGGCATCCCAGTGGTGTACCAGTAAAGGGTTAAGGACTGCCTCCCACTCCCACCATTCAAAGCACCTATTTTTAGCATTTTCCAATATCTGTGGTGTAGCTATTCCAACCACTGAACATGGATTTGGGACAACATGCCTAGGGTCAGCCCTTGTGATCCAGACATAGTACAGACATTCATTCAGTTGGAAAAACCACGATCTTTGGAAATATCCCTAAGTGCTAGGTGGAATCCACACCATCAACCCCATGGGACTGTATGGTCACCTCAGCAGTATAAATTGTAAATTCATTTTGTTCTCTGCTTGGGGATTTTGCCTTTTAGACGTTAACTTGCAGGACAAAAAAAAAGAAAAAAAAATGCAAGGGCTGGTATTTGTGATTTGCACGGAAAGAAACTCTTGTAGTGTGTGTGTGTGTGTGTGTGTGTGTGTGTGTGTGTGTGTGTGCTTTGAAGGGGTGTTCTGAGGGCCCTCGACCAGGTAATAGGATAGCAATGACAACAGAACTTATGGTACACACTTTAAAACTTGTCTGTGTTTGGTTAATTTCTTCTCAAATTTTGTGTGTGGTTAGTGTGGGTCAGGAACCACAGAAGTTCTCATGACCGTTGGGAAACAAAGTTACCCAATTTGTTTTTTGTCTCGATGTCCTGTTCTCCTCTTCCTCCTTCTTCTTTTGAGGGCCATTAACAAGAGAGAAAGGGCTCACTGACTAAGCACTTTCCTTGCTTGGTATGTACAAGGCCCTGAATTCGATCCCCAACCCCATAAAATAGGCAAACAAATTTGAAACACACACACACACACACACACACACACACACACACACACACACACACGGTGGGGAATCAAATATGAATTAAGCTCTTTCTTTGGCCTCTGCTTTCAACTGTTTAATTAACCCTGGTTTGGTGGAGTCTTGTCTATTTCCTGTATCAGTTTTTGCTATTACCCATATCTGAAGGGAACAGACCCTCACCCAGCCCCCTGCTTTGGCAACCATGTCAGGCTGCAGAAAAATATCCAGTAAGATGTAAACCCCTGACTCAGCAACATGCACTGAGCCACTGACCTTGCCTGACCTTACCCGACCTTGCCCTCCATATGTCGAGGAACCAATCAGAAGTTAGCTGGCGGGCTCTGGATGTGCTTTATGGAAACAGTGGGATGCAGAGCATAGCGACTGCCCTGGGAGGGCCTATAGGCCATAGCAACCTGGCTGGAGCTGTAGTTGACCAATAAACTCAAGACAGGTGGCCCAAGCTCAGAGGTACACCAATTCTGAGATTGTTGCTATGCAACTAGAGGATCTCTAGACAACCATCTTGCCCTACCCCAGTATATTCCCTGCCCCATGGTCCTTCCCGGTCCTTGTAGCTCTAGCCGCTGTGTTAGGCAGACCAAGGACCAGAGCTAATACAGTTAACTTGTTAATTAAAGACTGTTTGCTTTTGCATCAGATTGGGTCACTTGATAATTTTGGTGTTCAGAGTTTGGGCACAACAATATCCACCAGAACAATGGTCACAGTCCACATGAGATAAGGTGATGATCCTCCGAAAATTCTCGGGCCATTTTTTCTTTTTTACAGAAAGCTAATCTTGAAATCAGAATCTGTAGACAATGGACCTTCAGTGATAACTGTTTCAAAGTTGAGATGTAACTTAACAACAAAACAAAACAAAAACGGAACTTCAGACAGCTGACAGTGGTCTTCAACCCTTTCTAGGACCAGAAGCAGCTCCTGCTGGTCTGAGGAAGTGGTCAAGCAGCAAGCGGCTTTGTATTGCATTTTCACTGCAGGATGGAGTCTTCAGCAGCGGTGTGAGCCCATGGGCTGGTCATGCCCTCTCCATCGCTTATAAAGACACTCCCACAGTGGCAGATGAGGAATGCTCAGCCAGCTGGAGCTGGAAAACAGAAGTAACTTGGCCCCCCACAGCTCAAACGGGATAGAGCTGGAGCGCTCTTCCTGCTTCCGTTTGTACTACACACTCTGCCTTTGAGGCCCAGCAGGAGCCTCTTTGCTCTTGGTGGGGTCCTTGGGCCTAAGTTTCACTCGATTTTTATCTATACGTCTTTTAAAAGTATTTTTAAAAAGTGTGTGCATACCTGTTCTCTTTCTTTCTGTCTCTCTCCCTCTCTTTCTCTCCCCCCTCCCCTTCCTCCCCCACTGAGTCTGTGTGTCTGAATGTGCAGGTGCCAGCAGAGCCAGTAGGATCCCCTGGAGGTGACATAACAGGCATGTGTGAACCACCATGTGGGTGCTGGAAAACAAACTTTGGTTGTCTGCAAGTGCAGCAAGTGCTGTTAGCTGCTAAATCATCATGTCTCCAGCTTCTTGTATGCCTTGAAGTAGTAAAAGTGAGGCCAGCATGGAAGGGAGGCACACTGCTATTGTCCCAAGCCTGTAGGACAGCTCTGGGCTGTGTTCCACTCCACTCAAGGGCTCCTAGGTAGAACCTAAGTAGAACGCAAACTGTGGGATTCCTAGCTACATCTTCCCTGTGTAAAGTTGACCAGAGCAGACTTTCAGCTTGTTCACTGCAGACACCAAAGATGGCAGATATTGAACTTATTGTTTTCAAGTTCCCAGCTCATGGGGTACTGCCCTCTAACACTTCCTGGTGGCTCTGTAGCTCTTAACACCTACTTCTTTCACTCCTGCTGTCAAGAGGTAAAGGACTTACTTATTTTTCGAGCCCTGTCACTAACCCACCAATCAAAAAAGGCCCAAAACTCTGAAATAACCACATTGTTGAATAAAACTGACCTTTGGCAAAAAAAAAAAAAAAAAAAAAAAACGAAAAATGGTGACGATAATGTCGTACATGTCGTACACACTGCATTCCTGATAAATTGCCTTTTTGAAGGAGAGGATGGAAGTTTCTGTCCCACCGAGTCCTGCAGACAAGGAGAAACGGAATGTAACCATGGAAAAGCAGTAAAGGATAAAACCATGGGGTAAGATCAAGGATTTATTTAGAGGGTAGAAGCGACATTGTTGACCCTGTGTAGACTGCCCAGGGAAGTACTTTACATTTTTATTGCTGTGCACATGTGTTCATGGTGTGCTTTGTGTGGGCACACGTGTGGAGCCCAGAGGAACCCACCTAAGATGGGTTCGAGCAGTTGAGCTTGAGTTGCTCAGCTTGCATGGTGATCACTCCCTCCCTGTGCCCCCACAGTGCTATCTTGCTGGCCCAGGAAGCAATTTTTTTTAAAAAAAACAACTATTTCTTGTTTTCTATCTTTTTCTTAACTACAGACCATTGGTTCAGCTTGCTGTGGTCAAACCATTGTCCACAGTAAAAGTCATTATTTAGCCTGAGGCCGAAGGACATGAAATTAACCAAAGAATTGGGGAACTCAACTCTTGGCTGAAGGCTGGGGTTGTCGCAGGGCGGGGAATGCAGTGTGTATGTACACCTACCTCAGAAAATGTATTTGTGGAAGTCATCCTGAAGATTCTGGCGACAGTGAAAATTGGTAACTGGCCTCATGAGCACTTGCCTTTTGATTGGGGCCATTAAAATGTTAGGTGACCAGCAACACACAAAGAAATGAGTCACCAGTGATGGAACTTCAGGTGCTTCTGAGGCAGAGTCTACTTTCTTCAAGGGTAGGGAACCCCCCCAACATGTCAAGTCTAGTGATTTGTGTGTGCACGTACACATGTGTGTGCATATGTGTGAAGGCGGGAGATCAGCTTTGAGTGCTATTCCTTGGAAGCCAATTGCTTTATTTGTTTGTTGTTTGCTTTCTTAGTACTGGGATTGAAGCTTGGGCCTCACACATGCTATGCAAGCTCTCCATCACTGAGCTATCTCCCCAGCTCACTTTGTTTTTTTAAACAGAGTCTGTCTTTGGGATCTGGAGTTAGCATGCATTCTGCTTGCTGATTGGCAAACCCCAGGGATCCCCCTGCCACTGCTTCCCAAGTGCTGGGAGTGTGTGAGTGTGTGTGTGTGTGAGGTGTGTGTGTGTGTGTGTGTGTGTGTGTGTGTGTGTGTGTGTAGTTTATAGTGGGAGGGTGGTTCCTCCTCTCTTCAGCTATCATCAGCTTTGCAAGCTGACAAGACAGTCCCTCCTACTGTGACTAACACCCTGGTCAAACAGTTTGTTTCTGTCACCCTGAAGCATCCACTTGGTCCAGGTGCTACACCCCCACTCTAAATGACAACAAGAAAACTGTGCTGCTGCAGGAGGCTGAGGGGTGGGGGTGGAGAATGAGTCACTGCCTACTCACATTTCTAGATCCTTCCACAGCACAGTGTCATTAGCAAGTTGGCTCATGTAGCCTCTCCCAGTCTACAGAGCCCATGACAATTTTACCCCCTACACAGAGTTAGTTTGGGGGCAGTGGTTTGCATTTAATGGAAACAATAATTTTACACAGTCTCTGGAAAGCACGATTTGGCTCTAGTCTGGTGAAAAGTGCTTATTTTCTTTCATGCTGACCCAAGGACGTTCCAAAGTTCAGAAATGTCCCTCACTGCCAATGGGTTTGCAGCTGCCATGGGAAGTTCTTTGTCAGCACATAACTAGTACTCAGAGGACCCTTGCCAGCTGCAGCAGGAGGAACTGGGTTTGGGTAACTGGTTTTTTAACACCCGAAAGGAAAGCTGACTCCACTCCAGGTGGAAACACTGCCATTGCCATCAGTAGCTTCGGGATTTCTGTGTCTACAGCCTTCTCCACCCTCACCTCCTGTCGAATTGTAAATCCCTCTCCCCTGGTTTTAATTCCAGAAATGCATGGTCTTGGGAATGACTCTTCTCTGACCACGGGCATGCCCCATGCTGCCTCTGGCTGAACCTCACTTCTAAGGCAAATAAGCAACTTTAATTTGGGCTCCCAAGTGGAAATAAGAGATAGTCATCAAGAACAGAGGGCGCTTGCCTGGGCTTGCTCAGAAAGTCCCCACGCACAATGATGCAGCTGTCTCTCAGCTCCTGAGCCATGCCTGCCTCCCTTGTCACCTTAGCAGGAAGTTTAATTCTGTCAAACATTAACCCCATTTGGCTGCTCCAGTGGACAGAAATAAATGAGGGTAGAAAGTAAAAGGAGAGAACATCAGAGCCTGCTCAAGGTTTGTGTCTACTCTCCAATCTCTCCAATAACACACACACACACACACACACACACACACACACACACACACACAGGGGTGAGGTGGGGGGAGCTTAGAGACAGCAAACCAGAAGAGATGGCATTCCTTCTTAGCACATGGAGAAGGAAGAAGGTATCAATAAGGGTGAGGAATTCAGGTCTGCCGATTCAGCTGTGGCTAAGATCACCAGCTGTTCCTAAACGGAACAGCTCCCTCCGAACCCTCATCCTTATTGACACAGAAAAATAAAATAGTTACCAAATGAAAAAGTCAGTGGAAATCAGCCTATACCAGCCAGCTGAGGTGGCTCACTTGTAACTCAGCCTTAGGGAGGCTGAAGCAGGAAGACGGTGGGCAAGTTTCAAGATCACCTTGGGCTGCATAGTGAATTCCGGGCCGCTCTGAACTACAGAACTAGCAAATATCCCCAGCCTGTACACTGTCTTCCTTAAAATTTTTTTTTGGGTTTTGTTTGTTTATGCTTGTTTATTTTGTGTGTGGGTGTGTATCTGTGTGGGTGTAGTATTACCACAAGTAAATGCAGAGGTCAGAGGACAATGTGTGGCAGTTATTTCTCTCCTTTCAGTTTATGGGTTCCAGGGATCCGACTCAGGACATCAGTCTTGGCAGCAAGCCCCTTCATCCATTCAGCAATCTTGTCAGCCCCTCAAAAAACCCGCATGTTCCTATTTTAATTCTGTGCTTGTCTTTGCATACATAGCCAGATGTCATAAATAAATCTTTGTAACTCAGATGATAGGGTTGTAGGGTTTTCTTTATTACTATTCTCTTTGTTTGATCTTATTTTCTCTAATGAATATCTTGAATATCTTTTTAAAATAGTTAAAGGGATATTGACCAGTGAAGAGAGAGCCAGGCTTGCTGGAGGCACAGGCCTATTATCCCATAGCTTGGAAGACAGAGGCAGAAGGATCAGTAATTCATTCATCTTCAGCTACATAGTGAGTTGGGGACCAGGCTGACATACATGACAACCTGCTTCAAAATGAGGTGGAATGAGAGGAAAAGGCAGAGAGGAACACATTGTGGAGGAAGGAAATGGAATTTTCTAAGTTGCATGGTAACCCAGATATTGAATTCAACTATGCACTTCCCACTGTTATTGCCTGCTTGGTGCATCCTTGGCTATGTGAGTACTCTCTACAGGGTTTTGAGACAAGATCTCCTGTTGCCCAGGCTGGCCTTCCATTCTTGGTCCTCCTGCTTCAGTCTTCAGAATGCTAGGATTACACTTGTGGATTGCCACAGCCTGCCAGCCCTTTTACTGTTTTTTAATATTTAATCCTTAAATCTTCAGAGCTGTGTTTCCTAAATAGGATGCAGGGTGAAATCAACAGAGAAACTTTTGTAAAATCTCCTAGCCAGAGCCTCACCTGCAGAAGTCCTTATTTCGAAAGACCAGGTGGTTTTTTTTTTTTTTTTTTTTTAATTGGTGTCTAGCAAAACCTGCCTGAAAGTCAGATCTTCATCCTGGGGGGAGAATTCCATGGGATATAAAATGATTCATCCACAAGGGTCCTGGAGAAATTATCCAGATTAATTTTATTTCCTATTCTAAAACTCTCTACCTGTACACACTAAACTGAATGGATATTGATATAACATTTATAACTTGAAGACAAGTAAATTTACATATCTGAAGGTGCAATAAAACATTTTTCTCATGCCCAGGTCAGTGGCCAGGCTGAGGCAGCCAGCGGGATGAGTTGACAGTCTTCTTGGACCACCTAATGAGTTGAAGGTCAGCCTGGTAACTTAGCAGGACCCTGTGCTAAACAAAAATAGAGCAGGCAAAGGATGCCTCTCAGGGGCAGAGGTGTCTTGCCTAAGATGCGCAGGACCTTGTGTTTGGACCCTGGTACACACACAAGAAGTTTTTCTGATAAGGATGCACAGTGCAGAGCTTGGGAGGCAGTTGCTTCAGGGGCTTTCTGTGTGCTGAAAACTCCTGGAACTCAACTCCAGTCCATCCCCACCAGCAGAGGTAACAAAGAGGAGGGAAATGTTACACTGCTGACTATGACTCACTGTGACCTACTTTGCTTCTTGCTTATGGGTGTGTTGTTTTTTTATTTCTTTAGTGTCATCATTTATGGGAGATTATCTTCCCAGGTAGGCTCAGCTGTCCCCTTTGTAAACATGCATGCACGCACATGCAGCCGCCACAGAGATCCAATTGTGGGAAGCCCTGAAGCCCTGTCATTATCTCTTGGTTTTTATGTTCTTCGCAAAACCAACTAGATAGTCTTCACGTTAGAAGTGAAACAAGTCATAACAATTAATAATTAGTGACTAAAGACTGAGTGAAATATGGAACAACAGACCCTTAGGTTAAGAATGGAAAAGAGCATGAACACACTTATATATGACTCCTTTCCCCCAGGGGGGAAAATGATAGAAGGAATTTTAAACTCCACATCCCCCACCTTTTTTTTTTTTTGAGACAAGGCCTCTCTGTGCAGCTCTTACTGATTTGCACTTACTGTATAGACCAGGCTGGCCTGGAACTCTCAGAGAAGGGATTGCCTCTGCTTCCTGGGAGGGCCACACACCCAGCCAGCAACTGGTTGTTTTGCATGGTTGATTGGTTGGTTGGGTTGAGACAGGATGCTATGAAGTTGCCCAGGCTGGCCTTGAACTCCTGAGTCAGCCTGCTTAGCACTGACATTTTGGGCATGCACCATCACGCTCCACAGCAGTAGGAATTTGGAAACTCGAAGACAAGACACGTGTCCACTGACATCAGACATGGGAAAACTGAATCTTAAGTCAGCACCAGAGAAATTTAAGAACCCAACCAGAGTCCCCCTGAGGCTCAGTTCCAGACAGGTCTGCCAGTGAATGAGGTGGAGGTGTGGAAACCAGGAGTTACTCCAAAGTTGTTTAGGAAGCAATTAGACTCCCAGACACCTCCCTCTCTACGGATTTAGTCAGTGGCCTTGTTCTCAGAGAGCCTAGAAGAGGTAAGAGGCTGAGCACTGTCCTGGCCTGCTAGTGTTGTGGGTCTTGAGCCTTCAGAAGACCTGGGTCTCCCTGAAATTTACAGACACTGAGGTGAGGCTCCCCAGTCAGAGCACACAGAGGGCCTCCAGTGGCAAGCCCCAGAGTACCCATTCAGCTTCTTAGTGTTCATTCTTCAACAAGAATGGATAGTACAGTTTTACCTGATACCGACAACCTCTTGCATGAAGTACATGGACAAATATAAACAGGAAAACAACAAAATGCAGCCTAATAAAGAGGGGGCTGGGGTGGAGGTCAGTGACCGAACTGGTAGCATTGTCTTTGAGCCTCTAAGTTCCATCCCCACAACAACAAAGTAAAACATAATAGAAACTGTAGGTTTACAAAAACATGAAATGCCCTCTGACTTGTACTGTTACTCAAATATATAAACATCAAACAAGAACAAGATAAAGGAGAAAGGAATACCAAGGGGGGGGAATAAAAAAGCAAGAATTCTTAGACATACAATAATACAGACAAAAGTGAATGAAAGCAAATGAACAGATCTCTCTGGAATTGGAGCAAAAGAGAGAGAGAGAGAAAAGGACAAATGAACGATACGAAAATATAACCGCTGCCTAATATACTCAAATAAAAATTCCAAAAGGGTTCAGAACTGAGGGCAGGAAACCATGACACCTGCCAAACACAAATTTCTGAAACAAGAGACCACCAAATGCCTGCTTTGTGATAGAAAATGGATGCACACACCTGGGAAATCTTAGGACAAGAATGATACAGAAAAGCTGAATCCAGAAAGCATCTGTACCCTGGCTGGAGGTCTAAACTGCTCAGTCTTCTCCCAGTAACCCCCACCCCCACCCCAAGGCCAGACAAGCAGTTAGTCCCCACCGTGAATGTCACAGCTTCTAAATTCCACAGACAACTTGTGTTGGGCGTGTCTGTGAGGTGTTTCCAGAGAGGGCTAGCTAAGGAAGCAAGACCCACCCTGAGTGTGGGGGCACCATCCATAGGCTGGAGTTCCATGCTGAATGAAAACCAGAAACTCAAACAGGACCCCAACATGTACCTGTGCTCTGACCATGAAACTCATTGTGACTAGCAGGCTTGCTTCTGCTAAATCTCTCAACTTGGGAGGCAAAACAAATCCCTTTTTCTGTAGGTTGATTTTTTTTTCCTCAAGTTTTTTTTTGTTTGTTTGTTTGTTTGTTTTGTTTTGGGTTTTGGCATTAGTAATCAGAAAGGTAACTAATATACAAGCTATCAAGTGTTAGAGTATATTGAAATGCTCTCAGAAACACATCTTCTCAGAAATGTGCACCGGATGCTCCTGCCTTAGGCATTCCCCCCAAGAATGTGTCAAAACAATGAACCAGAGAAAGAGGAGAGCCATGTTCAACCAGGAAGAATGCAGGAGAAGCCCTGGGTGATGGTGAGGTTCCAAGAGGATAGCCACGTCTCAGGAACAGGTTAGAGCACACTGATGGTTCCAGGAGAGGAGATCTCCTTTTCCCCAGTAGATTGATGAAATTACCAGGATGTATGAGTGTCTTGAGTCCAGACACAGGCAGATGGAAAACAAATACACAGGAAATGTAACAAGGTTAAATAAGACACTGCGCTCCAGGGACTGACAAAGTTGTGCAGGAGAGGGAAAGTGAGCACATTTATTATAGGGCTCAGCTCTAACTAGTGTTTTATATATAGTCACTGTAGCACAGACATTGACTATTCCTCTGACAGTACAACAGAGCTATACTCAGGGGATGGGGGCAGGGAAGATGGGTGGATATATATGGGCAGGCACCAGAAAGAAGGGTATCAAATCTTAACCTTTAATCCTGGGGACAAAGCTAGATTGGTAATGGCTAAATTAGAAAACAAAACAAAACAAAAAACTAAGAATAACTTTCCCAGCATTAATTTTGAGGCCTGAATGTGTGTGTGTGTGTGTGTGTGTGTGTGTGTGTGTGTGTGTGTGTGTTTGCAACCAAGACTTAAAATGTCTGTGGGTGGGGGCAGAGAGGATTAGGAAAGGGTGTTTTGAATGAGAAGAACATAGGATCGATTGTATGTGTGGGTAACTCTGGAGGGAAAACAAAACAAAACAAAACAAAATAAAAAAGTACTTACCAAAATTCCATTCAGAAAAAAAAAAAAGGACTATATGGCCTATCAATGGGGAAGCCGAGGCACCTAGGCAAACAGCCTCATTTTTCAAATCTCTCAAGACAGTGAAAAGAGAGAAATTGCAAAATGGGATTATATGCTTGCATGGTTATAATAACAGACGAACACCTTTATCGGATGCCAGAAGATGTCACAAGTCTACATTCCAGGGCCTACATGAATAGGAGGTCCAGAACAGGTGGCCTTGATGTACCAGGTCTCATCTCAGACAGGCCCTACTCCACATCCTTCCCCCGCCCTGCCCATTACCAAGCCTTTGCCTTCCCTTATCCAGACAGTGTGTTCTACATCTGCCTTCACTGGACTGCATTACGTCTCCAGGGGCTTCTCTGACCTTCTTCAGCCTGCTGTCAGCTGCCCCTTGAGTCTACAGGTCTTGCGTCTAATAGCCCTCATTAATTAATTAAAGTGCCCTCCTCCGCATGTTTTCTGTGCTAGTATGGCATTCACATTTAATGAGCATGTCATTCCATTCTGCCAGTAACACATAAAGTGTTGTGTCATCAGGCCACATCTCCATGGCCATCCCACATGTTATGTCCTCAAGGTTAGTCATAATCCACAGACACTCATTCTCCAGGCGTTTGGCCACCTTATAATCATGTGGGCTAGAAATGAAATTTTACATCAGTAGTTTGCAAACTTGGCTGCACAGGTGAGACATCTAGGGAGGTTATTTAGTTTGTTTGTTTGTTTGTTTGTTTAATTTTATTTTTGGTAGATAACTACATCTTACTACTTTAGCCATATTAAAACATTGTTCCAGTAAGGAAATCTGTTCTCATCAGATGTAAAATCTTCTTTGCTCCTTAAAAGAGAAGAAAAGGAAAATACTGGCATTGGCTTACAAGGCTTTGCAATAAGAAGGGAAATCGGTCAGATTATTTTTTTTTCCTTATTTTACATTCTTAAAGACAAACGAGTTTTTCTAAACTTAGTTATGAGTGCTCTTTTTAGTTTCCAATTCTTGCTATATAAAAAAATATCACCTCAAATTCAGCGACTTAAGACCACATGAATTTGTCATCTACAGTTGTGGAGGTCAGGTCTGCTTCAGGTCTCAGTGCACTAAAATTAAGTTGTGGACAGCAAGTGCTCTGGCTGTGGAGGGCACCCACTCTCCTTGGCTCATAGTGCCATTTCTGAAGTAGCTAGGCCTACATCAGCCTTCTGCTATGTTCTCTCTCTCTCCCTCTCCCTCTCCCTCTCCCTCTCCCTCTCCCTCTCCCTCTCCCTCTCCCTCTCCCTCTCCCTCTCCCTCTCCCTCTCCCTCTCCCTCTCCCTCTCCCTCTCCCTCTCCCTCTCCCTCTCCCTCTCCCTCTCCCTCTCCTGTCTCTTTCTTGTCTTGTTTTTTAAGAACCCCTCACAAGACACTCCCACAGAATCCTCCCATGTCTAGGTTGGCCATCAGGCAGCATTCTATTTTTCTCATATGATCTAATCTATCCCGAGTTTCGGGGCAAAGGGTACAGACATAATGGAATGCTGGAGACACTCTTCCACTGACCACAGACTTCCTTCTTTAGAAGAGCTTCCTTCTTTTAATTGTCCTCTAAGTGTCCATAAAACCCTCCTGCTAGAATTCTAGGTGAAAGTTTCAGGCTGAGGGCGAAGTGACACACCCTAACTTGGACCTAGAGGTCCAACCTGGATCCCAGGGACTTGCTCTCACATCAGCCTGAAGAACACTACTGACCTCTTGGTGCTGAAGACTTAGCAGGCCAGTAACCCCACCTCATGGGCTTGGTGTGCTCAGAGGAAGAGAGGGCTGGGACTGGAGCAATGGAGTCAACTCTGGGTAGCTTTCGCCTGCTGTCAGTGCCCACGGCTGCCCAGATGGCTATAAGCTACACCTTCCTCTTCCAGGCTTCCCGAGCTTCCCTTTGATCAGAGGCTGAAGGGGCAGTGCCCAAGAATCAATATTCTCTAAAAATCTCAGTTTAACTCTGGAGGTCAGAAATTACCATATCCATACGTTGTAAAAGGTAAAATTTAAAGCTTGCTAAAATCAAGACTCATTGCTTTTTGAAATAGGTGTTTTTGGAAAAAAATGTATAGACCCATTTTGTGTGTGTGTGTGTGTGTGTGTGTGTGTGTATCATTCATGGAAAAAAAGATTATAATCAGATTAGAAGAATGTCCTTTGTAAGAAAACCTATGGCTGGAGATAAAGCTCAAGTGTAGACTGCTTGCCTGCCATGCATGAGGCTATAGGTTCAGTCGCCAGCACCACCAACATACATTAGCTGATTTAAACTAGTTCACAAAATAATAACAACTTGCTTTAAAGTTTCCCTAGGTTACTTAAAGTATCAGTTACAAGAATTCACCTGCTGTGCTGCTTTCCAGGAACATGCTGGTGTGTTAAGCATACTCACCTGAATCCTGAAGGAGCCTGGGATTTCATAGTGAAGAATCTGTCTACCAAATCTTCCTGCCTGAGGGTCCAGTCTACCCGCCCTGTGCAGTTGTGCTAGCTCCAAGGAAGCTCTGGTTTCTGTAACTGAGCCCATCAGGTAACACCTTCAGGCTGAGCCCTGGGCTCCTTTCTGGGATGGATCCTAATGTCCAGGCACTCGAGAACCACTACATCAGCACTATCTCAGCCTTAACCTAGATCCTCACTTCTTAGAACTGTTCTTTGCTTGTATACCTTCATTCCTCACTCCCTCCTTCCCTTCCTTTCTTTATCCTTCTCTCTCAACTTCCCTTCCTCTTCTTTCCTCCCTCCCTTCGCTTGACAGGGTCTAGATATGTATAGCCCAGAAAGTCCTCTGACACAGAATCTTCCTGCCTGCACCTCCAAGCACTAGAATGACAGAATTGCACTTGAGTCAGCTTTGCTTCTAAATCCTGGCTTATAGTTCATCATGCCCCCTCTGCCCTTCATGAAGCTTCCTGTGCTGTCTCTGACCTTATGCTTCACAGGACAAACTTGTACAAGCCCACCAACCAGGGGTGCAGGGTGACACTTGAATAGAGAAGTCCAGCTACACGAATAAGCTGACCTTCATGTCCTGATGGCTAGTTCTCCCAAGCTAGTGGACCCCCTTAGCTATAGATCCTAAGCAACTCACACTATATTACCCACACGGCCACCCAATCCATCTTTTATTGGGTTCCAGTTCTCTAGTATTGTTTGCAGTCTAGGGCTGGTCTTCAGACTACTTGTCTGGAGCCTAATATTCTGATTAATTGTGTGTGTGTTTTTTTTCCTCTGTCAACAATTAAATTTAGTGCCTCAAGTTGTTTATTGGTATTCTGTTTCAAACCTGACAGATTTTTCTGGATTATCTCAGTATGAACCGTTGTTTTTTGTGTTTGGTATTTTGTTTGTTTGTTTGTTATTTCAGAGCCTGTTCTGTAGCTGTGCACTGACCAGGTTAGGACTTAGCTTCCCACCATACTCTGAAGGGCTCTAGCAGGCCTCTAGCATGACAAACATGGTGAGGAAAGTTTCTGACTTACCCTTCTCCTGCATCCTCTCTACTTTGCTAAATTGTTAGGTTACAGACCTACAGCTAGCCACCAAGGTTCATTCCCTGTTTGGACACTTCCTCCTAAGTCTGATCACCAAGGTCCAGCTATCAAAGCATTGAAATCCCACAATGCCTTCTTTTGGCTCATCTAATTAACATGCTCAATCAAACCACACCAACCCATCTTTTTATAAATGGCAATTTGCCTATGGGCCATGTCTTTCTGTCTATCCAGAGGCTGTCCTTTGTCCTTCCAAGGCAAATATCCCATCCCCCTCTCCCTTCTCCCTCATTATTTATCTCCTGTCTTCATCTTGTTTGCTGCCCTTTGTCCTTATGAGGCAAATAAATCTTTTTTGTCTGAGAACTTGGTCTTGGGGTGTCCTGTGCTCATACCTGCCCTTTCGATCCCTGGGGGAGCTTCTCTGAGACAATTTAGGCTTACACACAGCCCCCTGGTGTCAAGGAGTTACTTTATCCTTTAGTCTCAGAGGCCAAGTCTTGAAGTGCTTGGCCTACAGTAGGGCAATATTTACCAATTGATTCCCCTCTCCTTTATTCCTTGGATAAAGCTGACTGTCTAAGGACTACATATGTCTCATGACAAAACAAGTTCCAAAATATCCTTATCTACATCGTTTGCCTCATTTCTACTTTCTCAAAAGTTAGGGAAAGACTGACGCATTTGCAACTTTTGAAACCCTTAAAATATTAAATAGCTATTAAGTGAATGAAAAGATGTAAAAAGTCTAAGAGAAAATATTTGCAAAAGATGTATATAAGAAAGGAACTTTTGTAAAAAGAACACCCAAGTTTCAACAGTAAGGAAACAAACAACCCCATTAAAGAGTGGACAAGATCTGGATAGACAACTCACCAAAGAAGACACATAGAAAAAATAATCACATGGAAGAATGCTTTGTGTCACCAGAAAACAGCAAATTAAAATGAGGCACCACTGCACTCTTGTGCCCAAATCCCAAACACTGATGACATGGAATGTTGACAAGGATGTGGAGCAACAGGAAGGCTCTTTAATTGCTGCTACAAATGCAAAGGGTGTGGCTACCCTAGAAGAGTTCGGCTGTTTCTTACAAAACTAAATATGATCTTAAATGCACCATTTAGCTGTTGTTCTCTTTGTTATTTACCCAATTAAGCTGAACATGCGTGTTTACAAAGAAACCTGCACACTGACTTTATCCAGTTCCTCAAACTTAGAAATAACTAAAATGTCCTCCAGTAGAAGAATGGCTGAGCAAGCTCTAGGGCATCTGGACACTGGTATCTTCTTCAGTGGTTTTAGAAAAGAAAGAAATGAGCTATCGGGCTCCCACAGGACATACGCATAGCAAAACATTGCTAAGTGAAGGAAGCTGATCTGAAAAGGCCACAAACTGCATGGTTCCAGATATAAGATTTTATGGAAAAGACAGCTCTGCAGAGACAATAAAAAGCAACCAGCGCTTTAAAGGGGATGGGGGAGGGGAAGTGCCCGTGTGATACATGGGATCTTCAGAGTGGGAAATTGCATGACACCATGATGGTAGAGGCCTGACCCTATGCATCTGCCAAAACCTGTAGAAGTAGCCAGGCAGGGAAGCTCAGACTTCTAACCCCAGTGTTTGGGAGACTGATGTAGGAGGATTGCTATGAATTTAAGGGCGGCCTAGATTACATAGTGAGTTCCAGGCCAGCCTGGGCTGCAAAGTAAGAAAGTCTATTTTAAAAAGCAAACCAATAGAACTTTGCAGCACAAAGTGAACCCTGGCATGAATTATGGACTTCAGTTTCTAATGATATAGCAATACTGGTTAATCAGTTGTAGTGATGAACCACACAAATAGAATAATCAAATAACAGGAACACCTGTACTGGAGCAGGAGAAAAAGTGCAGAATGTCAGCCCTGTCAAGTTTTCTGTAAAACTGAAACTGTTTTTTAAAAACAATTTACTAATTTAAAAAACAAACAAAAAACAGCCTGGAAGAGCCCACTGAGAGGGTAGAGAGAGGCAGCCTGACCAACTTGGCTGCCATCCAGGCCCAGATCCAAAACTTTGAGTAGGTCAATAGGAACACCTATCCCATCTGAGACACTGGACCATAAGGAGGAGCTCATGTTGCAGAACCGGACCCAGGAGGATGTCATTGCCACCAAAGTTGAAAACCTGGAGTGAGCATGTTATGATTGAAAATGGCAGCGGCCACTGACACCAACCTTGGGACTGGGTAGAAGCTCAGAAGAAGCCTGAGAAATCCATGGAGGTTCTGCAGAGCCTGCAGCCCGCCTGGAGCGACTAAAGAAAAGCAGGTCCCATGGGGAAGATGCTTTTAAATAGTGAACTGACTAGACTGGACAGGAAGAAGGTGGGGCGGGGTGAGAGAATGGTGAGATGACAGATGTGGCGAGGGAGGTATGAGAGTGATAAAGAACACAAACATGGCATCACTGAATAGAGCCAGACCTTAGCCTGCACGCTGGCCCATAGCCTGGAGCTACCACTGCTGCTGGTCCTGGGGAAGAAGGAGAATGCAGGGCTGGGGCACTGCCTGCAGGCTGTGGGCACAATGGTTGTACCTGGTGTCTCTCAGGGTGGCTGGCATTGGGAGCGGGGAGGAGCGTGGAGGCCTGGAGCTAGCTTTCTTGGATCCTGCTCACCAGCTGAAAGATCATCTCGCTCTGGGTAAAAACAGGATACCTGAGATGAGTCCAGTATTTATGATGGATGCTTCAGAGACTAGAGAATCAATGACTCTCGGCAGTGAGTATTTAAATAAATATTTGTAGATGTTTGAGCAAAAAAATTATGCTGAGGGACACCCTACAGTGCCCCTGCAACAAATGAATTTATGATGACGGGATTGTGGGAAGGATGGAAGAATAGAGCTGTGCACATGCAGTGGAGAGAGGTAGAATAATGTCAATGTTCTAGGTCCCAGCTATCACCAGGGGCCATATTGATATGCATGGTCTGAACAGCACCACCGAAGGCCATGATGAGGCCAGTGGTCCTGCTACAGCCTGTAATACCACCAAAGGCCATTCAGATGTTCATGGTCTCTGCTGTTGCCTAAAGAAATGTTGATGTCTGTGGCCCATGCTGCTACTGAGGGCCATGTTGGGGTCAGTGGTCCTGCTGCAGCTGGGGACCAAGTTTTTGTCTGTTCCCCGTGTTACTACCAAAAGCTGTGTGAACATCTGTGATCTTTGCTGCTTCCTGAAGTCATCTGATATCTGTGGCCAAGGCTATAATTAGGTACCACATTGGTGTCTGTAGCCTGCATTGCTATTGGAGACCATGCTGAGGTCCATGGTACATGCTGACTCCAGAGGTCAGGTGGATGGATGTCCATGGTCTATGCTGATGATGGAGGTCTCTGTCCACCTGATTGCACAGCCATTTAGTTCCAAATAAATACAGAAAGACTTACATTAATTAGAAACTGCTTGGCTGATGACTTAGGCTTCTTCCTGGCTAGCTCTCTCTTAATTATTAAGCCATTTCTTTTAAACTATATATTGCCATCGGATTGTGGCTTACCCATAATGTTCCTGCATGTTAATCCTTTGATGGCTACACGACATCTCCACCCACCCCCCAACTGCCGCCCTTGTTATGAGTAGTTTTTCCCTGCCTGTTTTGTCCCACCACCACACCAGCCCCCAATAATACACAGAGACACTGTATTTGATATAATGCTGTTAGCCTGTTACTAGCATTTCTTATTGGCTAGCTCTATCGTAAATATTAACCCATTTCTATTAATCTAAGTACTTCCACGTGGTCTTATCTCACCAGAGAGAGGCGTCCTTCTCTCTCTGTCCTCCATCTTGGATCTCCTCCCTACTACTTTCAGAATCCTCCTTGTCTCCTAGTCCCGCCAATCTTCCTTTCCTATTGGCCAACAGTGCTTTATTTATTAACCAATAAGAAAAACATATTTACAGAATGATATCTCCCATCAGCCCCGTGGTTCCTTTCTGCCTTCCTCTTCCCAGCATTCTCCTACTCTGGTAGCCATCTTGTACTTCCTGTTTTGCTACTGGCCAATCAGAATTTATTTATCAACCAATAAGAGAAACATATATTCACAGCATACAGAAGGATATCCCCCATCATCTTTGAAGATGGAGGTCTCTGTCCCAACTGGTTTCATAGCTGTTTAGTTCCAAATAAACACGCAGAGACTTCTATTATTTGTAAATTGTTTGGCCGATGGTTCAGGCTACTTATTGGCTAGCTCTCTCTTAATTATTAACCTATTTCCATTAAACTATGCATTACCACCAGGCTGTGGCTTACCCTTAATGCTCCAGCATGTTACTTCTTTGGTGGCTACATATATCTCCCTGGCAACATTCCCTCACTTTTTCTCTTCCCAGAATTCCTAGTCTGGTATCCTCACCTATACTTTCTGCCAGACTATTGACCAATCAGCATTTATTCATCAACCAATAAGGGAAACACATATTAACAGCATACTGAAGGACATCCCCTGTCACTATGCTGTCACCAGATACCATGTGGAAGTCCGTGATCCATGCTCCTGCTAACTGTAAAGGACAAGAAAGCTTCTGCAGTGGTATACATGACTACAGACTCAAAGTTAAGAGAGACATGGAAGGCTTCTGTGACAACCCCACCCCCCACCCCCATCAAAGTAATAACCTGGAGAGGAAGCCATAGAAGAGACCTCTTAAAATTTGTGATAAGGATTCTGAAGTATAGTTCTCCACAATAAATGGCTTCTGGTAGTGGGGGGTGGGGTAGGGTGGGGGAGGACTTACTTTTTCCTTAAGGGGCTGCCCACTAGGAGTCTGATCATGCTCCATTGGCTATATGGATAATACCAATCAGATCTGGATTTTTTTTTTTACTGTTGTTTCTATTCTTTCTTTTTTCTTTCTTTCTTCCTTTTCTTTCTTTCTTTTTTCTTGAGGCCTTAATACGAACCAATGACTCATTTGAATTGGGAGACCAAGGCCACAAAGGGGAGGGAGCAGAGTGGGGAGGAATGAGAAGTAAGGTTGATCTGGGTGCATTATGTGAAATTCACAAATAATCAATAAAAATATTAAGTTAAAAAAAGCCAGGTGTTAGTGGCACACACCTTTAATCCCAGCACTCAGGAGGCAGAGGCAGGGTGATCTCTGTGAGTTTGAGGCCAGCCTGGTCTACAGAGCTAGTTCCAGGACAGGCTCCAAAGCAGTACAGAGAAACTCTGTCTCAAAAAACCAAGGGAACCACACACACACACACACACACACACACACACACACACAATCAGGGTAGTTTTTTTAATGGTTTGTTTTGTTATTTTATTTTATTTGAGACAGAGCCTTATGAATCCCAGGGTAGGTTCAAACCTGTTGAGTCCATGAGGCTGGCATTCTCTTCCACATATATCCACTTGCCAGATGCTAGGATTATAGGTGTGCCCCACCATGTCTGGCATATTTGTGATACAGAGGGAGCTTAGCACAAACTTAGACAAGAACCAATTGAGCTGTATTCCCTGGCCTCTTCTTGATCATGAAAGGCTTTGTCATAGAGATCTCAGCTATACCAAACTCTTCTTTGTCCTTGTCACAAAAAGTAATACCCTGGCTCCTCCAAAAGTTCAAAATCACAACTGAATCTGGTAATGTCAACCTGTAATCTCAATAATTCAGAGGCAGGAAGATTACCATGAGTTTGAGGCCAACCTGCTCTAACTATATAGTGAGTTCCAAGGCAAGCCTGGGATATAGAATGAAACCCTAGCTCAGAACAAACAAACAAAAAAGCAAACAAGCACAAAACTGATTGATTAATTAATTAATTAAAAAGTCAAAAGATATGGCTAAGAATTAGTTTACTCTCCTGACATGTTAGAGGCCTTAGAAATCAGCCCCCAAAACAAAAATAAAAATAAGTAAATAAAGCCCAGACTTCACTCTGGTTCTTCAAGGGGTTAATGGGTCTTTCCCAGTGCTATGTGAACTGATATCATCATCACTCCTTTCATAAGAAGTTGCGATGACTAGTTTATGTCAAGCTAGGGTCATGGAGAGGAGGGAACCTCAGTTGAGAAGATGCCCCTGTAAGATTCAACTATAGGGTGTTTTCTTACTTAGTGTTAATCTGGGAGGGCCCAGACCATTGTGGGTGCCATCCCTGGGCTGGTGATCCTGGGTTCTACAGGAAAGCAGGCTGAGCAAACCATGAGGAGCAAGCCAGTAGTAAGCAGACCCCTCAAGGGGCTCTGCATCAGCTCCTGCCTCCAGGATCCTGCCCTGTTAGAGCCCCTGTCCTGATTTCCTTTGATGATGACTGTGATGTGGAAGCATGAGCCATATACACCCTTTCCTCCCCAACTTGCTTTTGATTGTGGCGTTTCATCACAGCAGTAGTAATCCTAAGACAGAAATGAATACCAGTTTAGAATGATGAATTTTTATCTAGAAGTTACACCACATTGTTTTTCTGTCATGAAGCATTTTCATTTTATAAAATCAACACATATACACTTCAAACTATTTTAAGTGTAGGGAATAAAATCAAAAGATAATTACTGTCTATAAGATAATTTTATCATATTCCTTCTATGAATATCTTCCACATGAATAGATGTTTATTTCCTACTTTTAAATAAAGATTATTCCAGAATAACGTTTTAATGTTAATACAAAGTGTTTTATCTATGTAATTCTTCTTTTGCGTGTGTGGAATGTTAGGGTTGAAACCAGAGCCCTGAGAGGCTAAGTTGATATTTTGCCACCAGGTTACACCCCCAGCCACACAAATATTTATAAGCCTTGAATCAGATAATTTATATCATTCCATTGTTCTCTTTTTCTCACTTATCTCTGACATTTGAATACATATTTCTAATGTCTTATATTAAGCTAACACTGTGGTGAACTTCCTATGCATACAGATTTCCAGCATTTAGGGTTTTGCCATTGCCTGGTATTCCCAAGCAAATTCCTGAGACAAGGGCCATGAAGAGTGGGTATCTACACCCTCCCTTGCTCTTTGGAGGTGTTTTTCTCAAGCTCCTTCAGATGCCAGGAATCACTCAGGATTCCTCCATCATGGGGAAGCATGTAGGAAGGACAACTGTGGGAAATATTCAGAGCAGGAATCCCAGGCATTAAAACAGGCCAGGTAGGAACCTGAAGGGTGAGCTGGCTAAGCTGCACAGGCTGCTCTGGAAGTGGCTTCCCAGTGTGGCATCTCTGAAGCTCTTTCCAGAGTCAGGACATTGAAACTGTTCTGCTCCATTTCCTGTTTCCATTACCAATGCTTCTTCATTCATGGTTTTAGCTCCCTTTCCCTACAGAATTAATCTCACTGGCTCACACCTATTTGAAATCAATTATATTTCATTAGTCACTTGCACAGACATGTATTTGGCTACATGCCCACTTCTGTCTCAATTCTCTTGGGAATTAAGAGAATTTAACATGGGTCTCTTATGTTGAAATACAGTAATCTGCTAATAATTATTTGAAATATTTAACCACAAACACCATAGGCACTAAATGGTGCGTCCCAGCTAATGTCCCAGATACTCAAAGGATGGCCACAGGGACCAGCCAGCCTCTCCAGAACTACTCACACACATTAAAAAAGGCAAGATGTTATAGCAGTGCCATTCACAACTGCCAAAGACAGAAATCGCCAAAATATCCACCAGGGGATGAGTGGACATATGAATTCCTTCAGAGAGAGAATAGAGCATTATTTGGTAACGTTATGTTTAGTGATAGAAGCACAAAAGATGCACACTGTCCCGTTACAGGTAAAGAGCCTGGAGTCAGGTTGGTTAGTGCTGGGATGGGGGAACCAGAAGTGATTACTTGATGGGTACCAGGTTTCTTTTCAAAGTGCTGAAAATGTCTTGGGACCAGAGCTGGTGGTTGCTCATCCCTGTGATGTGCTAAATATAAATACTGCTAGATTGTTCACTTCAACATGGGTCATTTTTTTCTTTTATTTACTTCGTATGTATGAGTATTTTGCATGCATGTATGTGTTTGCCTGGAACTGGAGCTAAGGATAGTTGTGAGCCACCATGTAGGAGCTAGGAAGAAAACCTGGATCCTCTGTAAGAGCAGCCAAAGCTCTTAACTACTGAGTCATCTCTCCAGCACCAGAATGGGTACTGTTATGCTATTTAGGTGTTAGCTCAGTTGAAAAGAAAAGGTATAGAGAAAGGTTTGTTCAGCTGACCTGAGCAAATGGAAGCTCACGGACCCCAGTCAGACAGCTGGGGAACCAACATAGGACCGAACCAGGCCCCTTGATCGTGGGTGTCAGTTAGAAGGCCTGGGCAGCCTAAGGGACCTCTGGCAGTGGATCCATGATGTATCCCTAGTGTGTGAATGGATTTCATGAGCCCATTCTCCATGGAGGGATACTCTCTCAGCCTAGACACATAAGAAGGGCCTAGGCCTTGCCCCAAATGATGTGACAGACTTTGATGATCCCCATGGAAGGCCTTACCCTCCCTGGGTAGTGGACGGGGGCATGGGAGGATGGGAGGGAGAGGAAACTGGGATAGATATGTAAAATAAGATTGTTTTAATTTAAATAAAGATTTATATTACAAAAGGAAAAAGAACAAGGAAAAAGGTTTCAGTAGCCACACTCCCACCCCTCCCACTTTCTCACAACCCCCCTCCCCTACCCCATTCCCCAGACATCAACCTCTGCTCATGACAGGTAAACATTGGCCTTCATTAAAAAATTTTTGGAAATTTTATAGGTCAAATTGGTGCATGGCTTTTCTAAGGTTCATCTTCTTTTGTCAGTAACAGTCACTGGCTTGTTCAACAAATGTTTACCAGGATCCTTCCAGGTGCCAGCTTCTGGTCTTGGTGCTGGGGACATGGCTTTGAGCAATCTGCCTGTGGAGTCTGGGGAAGGCTGTTCTCACACACTGGGTCAGAATCACTCCAGGTCTGTAAGAACACCATAGCAGCTCACATGTTTGCCATGGGCCTCCTGGTCTAGTACAAGAGGGCTTGCCATCATAGTGAGCATTTAGGTCAAGGACATCACAAGGCAACCCACAAAAACAGCTAACTTGGGCTCATAGGAGCCCGACATCCAGGGAGCCTGCATAGGACCAACACAGGCCTCTACATATGAGTGACAGTTATGTAGCTTGGTCCTCTTGTGGGACAAACAGTGGGAGCTGGTGACATCCCTAATGCTTTGGCTGACTTTTGGGAACCTCTTCCTCATACTGAATCACCTTGACAAGCTTTAATACAAGGAGAGGAGCTTAGTCCTACTGGAACTTGATATGCCATGCTTTGCTGATACCCATGGGAGGCCGGCCCCTTTCTGAACAGAAACAGAGGAGAAATGGATTGGGGTGTGTGTGTGCGTGTGTGTGTGAGTGTGTGAGTGTGTGTGTATGTGTTGTGTGAGTGTGTGTGTGTGAGTGTGAGTGTGTGTGAGTGTGAGTGTGTGTGAGTGTGTGTGTATATGTGTATGTGAGTGTGTGTGAGTATGTGTGTGTGAGTGTGTGAATGTGAGTGTGTGTATGTGAGTGTGAGTGTGAGTGTGTGAGTATGTGTGTGTGTGAGTGTGTGAATGTGAGTGTGTGTATGTGAGTGTGAGTGTGTGTGTGTGTGAGTGTGTGTGTGTGTGAGTGTGAGTGTGTGTGTAGGTGTGTGTGAGTGTGTGTATGTGTGTGAGTGTGTGTGTGAGGTGTGTGTATGTGTATGAGTGTGTGTGTATGTGTGTGAGTGTGAGTGTGTGTGAGTGTGTGTGTGTATGTGTATGTGTGTGAGTGTGTGTGTGAGTGTGTGAGTGTGTGTGTATGTGTATGTGTGTGAGTGTGTGTATGTGTGTGTGTGAGTATGTGTGTGTGAGTGTGTGAATGTGAGTGTGTGAGTGTGTGTGTGAGTGTGTGTGTGAGTGTGTGTGAGTATGTGTGTGTGAGTGTGTGTGTATATGTGTGTATGTGTGTGTGAGTGTGAGTGTGTATGTGAGTGTGAGTGTGTGTATGTGTGTGTGAGTGTGTGAGTGTGGGTGTGTATGTGTGTGTGAGTGTGTGTGTGTGTGTGTGTGTGCAATGGTGTATTTCAGTTGGCACCTGCGGAGATCAAGAGAGGCTGTGGGGTCCCCTGAAGCTGGAGTTATAGGTGATTGTAAGATTCCCAACTGAGATGCTGAGAACTGAACCCCAGACACCTGCAGGTGTGCTCTTGGTTGCTAAACTGTCTTGCTGGCCCTGCCTAGTCTTTTTATAAGTGATAAATTTTTTTCTGTATTGATTGTATGTGGTGTGTTTTAAAATCTGTATGTATTGTTCAGTGGCTAAATCACATACACATTGACTCACCTGCTCTTTGTGGTGAGAAAACAATCTGTTGTTATTAACTACAGTCACTAGATTGTAGATAAATCTCATGAACTTAACCTCCCATCTAAGGAAGATTTTATATTCTTTAGTTAACATCTCTCTAGTCCTCTCTGTCCCCTGATAGCCACCATTTTCTCTGTTGCCATGCTTTTTTCTCTCTTTAAAATTATTTGATTATTTTACTTGTTAAATTAAAACACACACACACACACACACACACACACACACACACACAATTTATTTGGGGTCAGGAGAAGCAAACCTGTAAGAGTTGGTTCTCTCCTTCCAACATTTGGTTGCAGAAATCAAATTCAGGCCAGCAGGCTTGCATCAAGTTCCATCTCACAGTGCCTTTACCTGCTGTGCCAACTCACCACCCCTTCCTCCATTTTCTGGAGGCAGGATCTTACACTGTGGCCCAGACAGGGTTTATACTGTGGTTTTGAGTGTGTGCTGCCATACACAGCCTCTCTTATTAGTTTAACTCTTTTAAGTTTCACATATGACCTTTAATCCCAGCATTTGGGAGGCAGAGGTGGGCAGATATCAGTGAGTTTGAGGCCAGCCTGGTCTACAAAGTGAGTTTCAGGACAGCTAGGACTATTACACAGAGAAACCCTGTTTTGAAAAACCATTAAAAAAAAAAAAAAAACCACACATGTGAGTGGGATCATGCAGCATCTGTGTTTCTGTGTCTGCTTGTTCAATTAATAAAATGTCCTCCAGGTTCATTCACGTATCACAGATGGCAGGATTTCATCCTTTTAGGCTGAATAGTGTTCCTTGTGTATGCATGTACCCATGTGCACATGTATTTATTTGTGCATTACATTTTCTATATATCTATCTATTGATAAGCATTTAGGTCGATTTCATGTCTTGGCTATCAAGCAGCTGGTGCAATAAAATAGGAATTCTGGTGTCTTTTCTACATGATGTTGTTTTTTTCCTTTGGATGTACACCCACTAATGGGATTGCTTGATCATAAATTAGCTATTTTTTATTATGGGTATATGGCTTTCAGAGGCCAAGAGGTGTTGGATCATCCTGGAGTTGAAGTTTAGGCTGTTGTGAGTCACCTGACATGGGTGATGAGAACTGAACTCTGCAAAGCCAATACATGTCCTCAACCATGAAGACACCTCTTCAGGCCCCTGTTTCTAATCATGCTTGAGGAACCTCTATGTTGTTTTTTTACACCGACAGTGCACAGGAGTTCCCTTCTCCCATCAGTAACAACACTAGCTAACATTCATTAGTGGATAATACCAACTCTGATACTTTTGAGGCTTTCATTTAACTCCTTCAATGATCACAGCGATACTGAATACCTGTTCCTGAATCCTGAAGCTGAAATGGACTTTCAGGGATCCTTCATAAAAGAAGATGTCTCAGTCCAAAAGTGCCCAACAAGTAAAAAAGGATCCTCTATGATTGGGACTCAGCAGAGCAGTGGGTGAGGAAGACTGTAAATGTAACAATGCCAAACACAATTGAAAACTTGCCACCGTCTTCCTAACTTGCCTGGAAAAATGTATGGCATGATCCTGTTACATGTGTTATCAGGAGGAGCTCGTGGGTAAGAGGTTACCTGGCCTTTGAACAGTGTAGAGACTAAACAGTGAGGGGACACTGGAACATGAGCTAAATGTAGTTTTCACTGAGGTGGTCATGAAGTTTTTCAGGCCAGGATTGGAGTAGTATGTCTTAATGGGATGGGTTGGCGTGTTAAGTTCACCAGTGGTGAACTTGAGATGATGAATCTTCACTAGTGATGTGACTTGATTTAGAATCACCTAGGAGACGCATGTGTATATCCATGATGATGTTTCCAGAGAGGTTTCATTGTGGGGGAAAGACTCACCCTGAAGGTGGGTGGTACCATCCTATGAATCAGAGGCCCAGACTGAATAAAAGGGACAAAAAGACAGCCTGATGAATGTTAGCATTCAGCTGCTCCTACTTCCTGACCAAGGACACAAGGTGACCAATCGGACTTAAGCTCCTGTCACTGTGCCTTCCCCACGCCTTCCTGCCACAACAGACTATCTCTTCAAAACCAGACTCACAGGACATCTTTCCTCCTTACAAAGTTTTCTGCTTTCAAGTTTGTGTTCTACAACTTCCAACTTCTGGCAAATTCTATTTTATATAATTCTCATTAACATCATAAATATATGGTACAGTTATAACTAAGCACAACCCCTCTTGCCAGGCTAAGACATCTATTTTGATGAGATATTTGTAAAAATTAAACATGCTGCTTGTAATTTTTGCATGCCTCATGTTTAAATGGCTTTCCAAGAGCTGCCTTCTACCTCTATAATTCAAGCAGTCTTTCTTTCCTGCTACGTACACAGTCTGTTGAAACACATTCATCCTTCAACGTGACCTCCGGTTCTGCACCTTCTGGTCAGAATGGCAGGTGGTTGGCACAGCATTTCTGGATATCTTTCCTACCCCCATGGGTACATTAAGCAATAACATGGCTGTGCATGTGGTGACTGCACATCACATAAATCTATCCTCATAAACCCAACCTTAATTTATCTTCAGATTGAAAATGCCCAGTGCCCCTATGATGACACTTTCCAGGGGAGAAGAGAGTGATGGAGGAACAGCCAAGTAGAAAGGGAGTAGTGGTGCCAGCCAGATATGACTAAAATTATTTATTTTACAAGATTTAAAAATACATGGTGGTAAACTGTGGGGGTGTCTGCCAGAGTCTTGAGAAGGATTTTTCACAGATGAGGGCCCCAACTATTAGGCTTCAGTGTCTTAAGCTAAATCACTCTTCCCTTCTGCTATGCATGTGTTGATAGATGTTTCTAAGTTGACTCCAATAGAGGGTTTCCACCCATAATGCTGTCTTCCCTTCCTGAGGTCTTTTCTGCTGAACATACTATCATGTTGTAGATTCGTACCAACGAATGGGTAGCGCAGAACAGCCTGGCAAAGGTGGTCTTCGCCTCTTTCAAGTTCCCAGAGGCATCTGGGCCTAAGAGCTTTATCTCATTTTCAGTGAACAGTTTGTTTTCTTTGCTCTTTTTAGAGCATGAAGTATCCCTTTCTTATTGATTGCGAGGTGCATTTCATGTCTTGGTAGATTAGCCTTGTTATCTTGATAAACCTGGCAAGTCTGCCTCCTTTTATCTCTTTTGCAATTGAACTTGATGGAGTCTCAGGAAATGAGGCAGGACAGCTGTGTTCCTTGTTGGGAAGGAGGAGCACTGGGAATGATTGCAAAGCAGTGCTCTCCCTAGCAAGGAAAGCTTGGGGATTAGCTGGGAGCTTATACATATTCACATAGGAAAGCACAAGGTGTGCAAGTTGGGGGATTTCTGAGCATGCTCAGTGCAAGGCATATGGCACCTTTCAAAATGGACAGATGGCAAATGCAAAGACATTGCAGTGAAGATTTAGCATTATAGCAAGCAAAGTTTACTCTTGGCAGCTTGAAAGACTGTGTCAGGGTGACTCAGTGACCTTGGTTGATTCCTCTTAAGCTTCTCTGAATAATTTTAGCTGAAACAAAAAAAAAAAAGCAAGAATAACTTGGAAGACTCTTTTACAGTCTTTAAAAGGGGTATTTTCCTAGTGTATTAGAATTTCATATTATTATACCAAATATTTCATATTTTGTCTCCGAATCTTTGGCCCATATGGTTGGGAAGCTCTTAAACAGTGGTGGTTTATTTGCAGCTTTTAGGGCCTGAAGAAAATGGAATTTGTCAAAGAAAAGCTCTTGTCTTTGAGCTTTCCCTTTAAAATAAAATGAACGGCCAATTAGAGCATAAGACATATACAGACAGACAAGACGCCATGCTGAAACCCATTACTTGGTATGCAAACCTAAAAAGTTAATTTCCAAAGTTAATTTTCTTTTTTCAGTAAGCTAATATTTACTGGACACCCACTGTGTGCCGGACCATGAAATGTCTCCGGGTGGAAAAATACTACCATGGGAATGAACGGGTTCCAAATAAAGGTGAGTGCACTCTTAGAAACCGAAGTGAAAATTAAACGGAGCACTAGGCACAATCCGGAATAAAAATGCCCCTGTCTTCCAGAAATCTTGATATGTATAGAGGGCTGCTCAGCCTTCACAGTTGAGGTCACACATCTTCTGGGGAGGAACTCACTCTTCTGGGCACGAGCAAGCACCCTTCCTTTGTAGTGCAGGTACTTATTTTCCAAGGAAAGATCAAATATTCTTCTGGGCTGGAAACACCCACTAGGCCCTGGCATTTCAAAGGGCTTCTCTGCTCACATTCCAGACATGTCCAAACCAAACCTTGCCCAGAAAAGTTGCCCTGGCTTCCAATGCAACCTGTCTCTTCCTCTAGGGTAAAGAAAATATGCCAAGTGGGGGCTGGTAGAGGAAGACACAAAGCAGAAGCTAAGAGGATGAGCAAATCTTGGTCTAATGGATTCGACAAGGACACTATAGGGGCTGGATTTAATATTGCCGTGCTGAGGCATTGTGCTCAAAGTTGACTTCAGGGACTTTGCTTATCCATGTGTGGGTAACTGAGATGTTCATTTACTTGGCCTCAGGACTATTTTCACCAACGGTATATCAAAATACCACATTGTACATCAGACACATCTACAATAAAATGTCAATTCCCCAGAACCTATTTGCAATGATCATGTCCTAGCTGCATGACATTTTGTCTTGAATGAATATTCATGCAATATCCATCGTTAACGGGAGTTCCCTCTTTGCCGATGTCAGAGACAAGGATCTGGCTCTTCCTTTGCTATTTAGCAGAGCTCTTTGAGCAGATTTAGGACCATGAACTAACTCGCTGCTGAAGACAAATGGTGTCTCTGAACCGAGATCCAAAACGAAAGAACTAAAGTAACATGAGACCTGAAAGGCGCCTTTGAGATCTGTGGGCTCAACCCCTCATTTTGAAGATAAGGTAGCGGCCCAGAGGACTCTGAACTTAATGACATGTTTATCCGTGTTTGTCTCGTTATCACGCCCATAAATAAAAGGGCTCCTGAGTCCTCTTTCTTAATTTTGTTTAACTCACAGTTACTATTTAATTTTGTTTGGTTGGTTTTTTTAAATGTGTGTTTGTTTAAAAGCAGGAAGGGTTGGTATGATCCCAAATCTATCTGCAAGAAGATAGCAGCTGTTAAAAGGTAGCCAGATCATCAGAGCAAGCCTTGAGCCAGACAGAGCCTGTGAGGGTTTGCCACTCGCTGGCTGTGGGATTGTGGCCTGATTGCACGACTTTTCCGAGTGTCGGTAACAAGCGAAGTGGAGCTGGAGAGGGGACTGCACACAAACGGGCTTATAGTCAAGCCTGAAGGCCCAAGTTCAGTGATGGGACCTACACCACAGAAATGGTGAACAGTTGTCCTCTAACCTCCACACGTGTGCCATGGCACATGCGCTCGCGTGACACACACACACACACACACACACACACACACACACACACACACGATAAAAAAGGCTTTAAAGAATATCATGCAGAGTAAAGTAGTCAGGTTGGTGGGCACAGTTATATTTAATTAGGAACTATTTGTGTACTAGAACTGTGGTAATATCCACACATTTTTGTAGTATATAATATTTATTTGTTTGTTTGTTTTGTCATTTTCAAGATACGGTTTTTATGTGTAATCTTGGCTGTCCTGGAACTAGCTCTATAGACCAGGCTGACCTGGACATCACATACTTTTTCCCTCATACACATTTCCAAAGTTAGCAAAGACATTATATTTAATGTCACAGTCATACCTTTAGAGAAATAAAAGGCTTATTTCTCCTTTGCAAGTGCACAGTGGTAGACACCTTCCCCCCAACAGGGGCCTGGGTGTGCTGAATCAGCAGCTCCAACAAAGGAAAAGGAAACGAGTTAATTTAAGGGAGCCCCTTGAGAATGAACAGCTAGATTTACAAGGTGTATCTCTGAGAACGCTTTGATGCCCGCATTTTAGAGAGTAGGTACGGAGTAATTGGTGGCTACATTGGCAGATCAAAGTATTCCAAGCATTGCAGGCTGGGCAATGAAACCCTTCTCACTTTTCCTGCATGCAGTGTGCATATTTTGTAAGCATAATAATAATCTGTCCCTGCACAGAACTTTTCATCTTGGGGAGGAGCTCGGAGCTCTTTGAAGATGTTAATAAGGAAAAGACCCGCTAATTAGAAGTTGCATAAAAATAAAAACTCTCCAGGTTGGCGGGGAGAGGGGGGGAGGGTGGAAGAGGACATCAGGGTCAATAAGAACAAAGCAAAAATCACATCTATATATGAGGATGCCCAATGACACTGGACTGCTGGGGAGTTGGTGGCCTGGAGATTTGCTTCTGCTGGTCGGTGTGATTTCTTTAACAGGCCACTGGAGTTCGTGAACCAATTAAGTGGCTTTCTCTAGGCAATCACAACAGATGTTAACAAGAATAATTCAACAGCCTGTGGCACTCTTGACATGAAGAGCATACACTGACCTAGAAGCTTTTTGTAGGAAACAAAGAGGGGGACATTTGTGATGAATTTTAACATTACCTGGCAGCATGGTAGAGTGAAACCAGAAAAGCAAGGTTAAAAGGACAACGGCCTTACAGCTCTTTCTGAAGTTATTGTTTTCAAAACTTGGGCTGTTGTTGTGTGTTTGTGACAGGAGCTCACTGAATAGTCCAGGGTAGCCTCCAACCTAAGGCTCTTTTGTCTTAGCCTCCTGAGGGCTGGTATGAAACTAGCTAGTGTTCTTAACAGTTGTTCTCCCTGAAGACCCAAGGTCATTGTGACACAAACATAACTGCACTCATGCACATGCGTGTGTGCACATTTACACACACACACACACACACACACAGTTCAAATGCCAGAGCTGTGGTGCAGGCCTGTAATTTTGGAGACTTGGGAGACTGAGGCAGAAACTGCAGAGATTGTATGAGACAATCTCAAAATAAAAAGAAAATTAAAGATGTAGTTCATGGGGAGAGTGTTGGTCTGGTATACCCAGGGCCTCAGGTTTACTCTGCAGTACTGCCAATAAATAAACAAATATAAACAAATAATTTTTTAAAAGAGAAAAATAGAACTGCTCATTGACTTGAAGTCTGCATTTGTTAAGCTTGCTTTAGTTGGGCAAGTGACCTAATATCCCATATTTCTCAACCTCACCACTTTCTCTCTGAACAAAGTCTCCCTTTTTCAGGAGGAAGCATTCCGGCCAATCCAAGCCAACTCCCTGGGGCATCTCCCGGGGCACCTTTCCAGAGCCCACTTTCTAAACTTGGTATACTAATGGGCTGGGACGGATTCCCAGGCTGACTCTGGAAGCTGTCAGAGTCTCGCTGGTAACTTTGCTAGAGACTTTTCTGGTTTCTCACGAGGCACCAACATTTTTCAGTTGTAAATCAGTTTCGATCAAGATTCAAGCAGGCAGCTTCCCTGGCCTGGAGTTCCTTCTGGTCTTTCTCTCTGGCTGTTGAGTTCTGCATGAAACCCCCTGGAGATGGGCCGAAATAGTAAGCTACCTGGACCAAACTCTTCAATGATCTCATAGCTGGTTACCTGGTCCAACTTCTTCGAAGATCATCCTCTCTCTTTAGTCAGCAGGGCAGATGGGGGATGGGATCTGTTTTCCACTGTTTGTGTATGCTGGCTTGCTGCCAGCCTGCTTCAATTGAAAGAAAACACTAAAACAGAAGGGCAAGGGGAAAATTGAAGAAATAATGAGAACCTGTTTTTCTGAGATCTGACCTGGCCTTTTTTACTGGGGCTGATTGCAGAGTAGTCTTAGCTACACAAATTTGCCAGCATTTTCTGAGAGGGGAGAATACCCTCTGGTGGTAAAATTCTATGTCTGCAAGGAATGCCCTAAATTTCCGTTGTAGGCAAGTTGCCTACCTCCACTTGGTCATGGCTACACATACCTACCATTGGGCACAGACATCTACATGTCAAGAAATTGACTCAGCCTTTCCCTTGAATGACACAGAGAGGTACAGCCTTAGGAGACCCGTTCCTGCATGAAAGCCTCTTTTGTCCTGAGTTCTTGTGTAATACATCATGCAGTTTCAAATTCTGAAATTTACCATATTGCTTCCTTATGGGAAAAAGATCCTTATCATGGCACACTCTCCAGAGCCATAACCAGTTTCTGTGTGCCGGTTGTTAATGATATTTTGCCATGTGGCTGTATTTATTTCAGGCCCATTTTGTTGTTTGAAAGGATTGGAGGGGTTCTTTTTGTTTAATTTTTTTTATTCCTTTTTATTTATTTAGTGTATTCACGTGTGCAGGCATGCGTACATGAAGGAACGTGTGCGCACGCAAGCATGTATGTGGAGGTCTCTCCTTTTTACTGTGCAAGTCCAGGAGCACAAATTCAGGTTGTCAGAACTGGCAACAAGCACCCTTACCCACTTAGCCATCTCACCAGTCCCAAAGTCCCAATGTGAGATTGTCTTTTTGTTTTTTAGTTGGTTTTCTTTCTTTCTTTCTTTCTTTCTTTCTTTCTTTCTTTTTTTTTATGCTCCTAGTACAGTTCAATTCTGCTTTGTGCTTTATCTTTCACAATGTGCCCATAGCCAGGATTTCTAGTCCTGGCGGTTCTCAAGCTGATCGGTTGCATGGAACATGATCAAAACAGATGCTCAGGCCATGTACTGAGGAGGCCTAGATGGAATGTTCCCTGGAAGTCAGTGTTCCTGTGGGTGCTGACCACTTGCCTTCCTGAGGCTGCGCCTTTGGCTTTTCCTTTTGGGAATACCGCCAGAAAGGTCACTGTTTCCAGTTCAGAGTATTCCTTTTAGTTTCTGCCTTGTGAGAACTCTGCTGAAAGCCAGTTCCCTTGACCGTTTGTCCTCCTAAGCCAGAGACGGCTTCTGAAGCTGGACCCCTGCTTGACACCTCCAATGATTGTCTGAACTTGCAATTGTCACCAAAAAATTGGCACATCCTGGGCTGTATGGAGGCCTTGGGGCATTACCTTAAATATGCATTTGCTCCTTGCTAAGATGCTCAATGGCCACCTTGGACAGTGAACGACATTCCTGGCTTGTCTGATCCTTCAGAGACGCCCACATTCAGATGTTTGCTTACAGCAGTGTGAGTTCGGGATCACAGAAACAGGTTCTCTGGTTCTCCCTGATTAATTACTCCTCCTTTATCTTTGTGTCTGCCTAACGATGCTCCTGGTGTTTCATGGTGAAATCTACGATGCTCAAATAATAATAATAGTAATTACACCTTAAGGAGTTAACTTCATATGAAAAGTATTAACCATGGAAACCTTTTCATGTGAGCTTAAAAATGATGCCGACATTAACTTGAGACAGGTAGGCCTCCTCTGTTCTACATGATAACTCAGTCTTGCTGTGAACATGTACTATACAAGCTGAAGACTGTATACAAGGCTGGGTAGTTGGGAGTGAGGAGCTACAGGGATGAGCAGATGTTGCCAGCACAATTATGGGTGTAGGAGGTCAAAGAACAAAGGAGGACGGTGGGCTGGGACAACTGGGAGAGGCTGAACACAGGAAGTGGGGTGTGGAGAGGGCAGGAGAGGCATCTGAAGGTAAAATGAAGCCTGGGATGAAGCTGCATGGACTGCTGTCCTCAAAACTACATTTTGGGTTATCTGATGAGCCATTTAAAGAGGGCATGTGCACACAGCCTGTATTTGTGCATGGCTACTTTTCACAGATTGTAGACACGGTGCACACAGCCTTCCAGACAGGGGACAAGCACTTGCACTCATTCCTCTGCCAACCCAGACCTGGTATTTCTAAAGAATTGCTCAACTGCCATACTTAATATTTGGGGTACAAAGAACTCCCACATTGTCAAAGCTCTATGTACCTACTCCACCCTTCCTTCTATTGAATCCAGGACTGGGTGGGTCAGTCTTAGGAATATGAATGAGGAAGCCATCCTTCACTCCTGTAAATAAATGCTGGCCCAGATAACTTGAAGCACCAGACCCATAGCTATTGTTCTCAGCAAATGCATGAGCGTAGCCACATGAAATAACTGGGGATAGCTACTGATTCCTCAAGAACTCCACAATTAAATACACTCTTTCAGAGGACCTAAGTTTGATTCCTAGCACCTACATGGCTGCTCACAACCATCTATAACTCTAGTTTCAGGGAATCCAGTGCCTTTTTTTTTTGACTTTGTGGGTACCAGACATGAACATGGTACACATACATACATGCAGACGAAATATCCATACCTCTAAAAGTAAAGCAAATAAATCTTAAAAATCTCTAAACATAAAATAAAACAAAAAAGAATTTGTCAAGAGCAGGACTTCAGTGATCATATTAACGATTGGATGTAGCAAAATAGCAATATGTCATAGCACCATTTTACCAAAATGGTCTTTGTCTTCTAATAATTACAAGGTTAGGGTCATAAAACAAAACCAAAACCAAAAAGATACCATAGGGTGTAGGGAACTGGTTTGGGGATGGGGAAGGAGGGGTAATAGGAGGTGAGATTATATGAACAGAACACATTATATATATGTATGAAACAGTTAAAGAATGTTTTTTAAGAGAGAGGGCACAGTGTGTTAGTGCACACCTTTAGTCCATGCACTTGGGAGACAAAGACAGGTGGATCTCTGTGAGATCAAGGCCAGACAGAGCTACTTAGTCAGACTATCACAAGGCAGGGTTGGGGGATCCCCACCATTATAGATGGTTATGGTGGTTCATGACTGTAAGTCTGTTAGATTCAGATTTTATGAAATATGCTCTGGTCCCTATTAGACATCATTTGAACCACAGCATCTGCTGTTGACCTTGTCTGAGATTTGAGGCTGCTTACACCATCTGGCCTTGATCACCTACCTGATCCATCTTCCTCATCATTGTCATCCAATGTCTTCCTTCCCCACTCAGCCCCTTCTGTAAATGGCTTCCATCCACTCTGTGACTGATCTTGATTACCTACAACTCCCACTGGCTGTTTCCACATTAGCCCACAGACCTGCTTCCTTTCCAATGCTTGGGGACGTGTGACCACCTGGTTCTGATCCTGTGCCCTAGAATACGAACTTCAGTGATACAGCTGAGTAACTGTGACCACTCTTCTGGTTTTGTTTGTTTGACTTAAAGATATAGATGGTAGCTCCAGTTCCTATGCTTAAAACTTGAAGAGAAAATCCTTCACATCGTAGAGCAAGGGTTGACCAGATATCCTCCTTTGTGAAAACACTGGCTTTCTTTCTGTGATCACTGGGCTTTTGTCATATCTTCAGCTAAGAGTCCTTCTCCATTCCATTAGGTGCAGAGGTCCTTTTACCTCTGCTTGTCAATCATTATGTAAAAAAAAAAAAAAAAAAAACAACTTTGCACTTGGCTTTGCCCTTAATGTTATCAGTTAGATCATTATCATCAGTGGAATTGAATACTAGGGCTTAGTGCTTGCTCTTAAGTTAAAAGTTTGCTTGGAAAGGGCCTAGTTCTTTTAATCAGTTTTTGAAAATAAGAAACTCCTTTCAAAATCTTGGCTTGAAGATTCTTCCTTTTAATTAAGAATTCTTATCTCTGCATGTTGGAAAAGTCCAAGGCAGTATTGGCATCCCTTAATTCTACCAGACAGCTGTCCTTCCCTGGAGCTGTGTGCTGTGTGTGGAAAAGAATGTGGACAGTCACAGTAGACCTCAAAGATGATCTGGCATTTAGATCAAGAATATCAAAAGTAAACAAACAAACAAAAAACAAACAAATATAAAGGCAAGGGAAGAGAATTCCACCACCCAGGTCCATTTAAATACGACAGGCAAAGCCTTGGTGCCCTCAGAATGCTGTTAGTTCTGCTTTACAGCTCAAAGCACTTTGTGTGTAGAAGACCTTGGTCCTTCCTGCATTCCTCCAGATCAGGGAGCTGACAAGTGGAAATAACCCAGTTTCCAAATGTGGACAAGAGGCACAGAGGACTCAAATAACCAGTTCAGGCCACAGTGTGATGCACATGTAATGAGGAGGGTCCAGCCTTCCGTAGGTTAGAGAGACCGAGAACAAGATGCAAAGTCAGGGAGACAAGTGTGCAGATTTCTTTTCTGGGAGATGAAAGTTTCTCTTCTTCGTTTAGTCTTCTTTCTGTTGCTTGTTCAACTGGTCTATTCTTTTCCTTTCCTTTTCTTTCTTTCTTTCTTTTTATTATTATTATTTTTGAGACAGGGTTTCTCTGTGTACCTTGGCTGTCCTGGAACTTACTGCTGTAGACCAGGCTGGCCAGAAGCTCATGGAAATCTGTCTGGCTTTGCCTTCCAAGTGCTGGGATTAAAAGCATGCACCATCATGGCCAGGCAATTATTTATTGTTGTTCTGTTCTGTTACCTTGATGTTTTCCTTCTCTCTCTTTCCTTATGATTTCCTTCTCCACTACCTCCTAATGTCGTCCTTCTGTTCTAGTTTATTTTTCCCTTACAGCTTATAGACCATAGCAGAATCTTTCAAGCAATATAAGGAAGAAAATATGGTTTCATTCCATTTTATGTGAATAAATACAAGCAAAAAATAACATGTTTCTCATTTCCCTTACATGATTAAACATTTTATGTATCACAGGTGAAAAAAATTATCTCCAAGATAATTAAACATTTAAATGTTAAACAAGTTAAACATTTATCTTTGAGACTACTCAGGGGGTCTTTCCACCATAACCATTTATATAAGCAGTAGTTATTAAAATTGCCAGGTTACTAGTTTCACTTTTCATATTTTAGAGTTCAGTCCAATTATCTTAACTAACCATCTAATTCTTTGTTTCCTAATTACGTGAAGCCAATTGTTTAAAGTTTTGTTTTACCTATGATGCACACTGAAAACCAAGAACATATTTCCCAGTATCAAAAATATCTTGAGCTAATTCCTGGGACTCGATAGTTTTCCTTAATCATTAACCTAAACCAACATCTATATGGTTCTTCAAGAGAAACTCATAGGTTTTAGCTGTGTGACATGTCCTTGTTCCTATTTTCTGTCCTCTGCAACCCCTGCTTTATCGGGGGCAGGGGCAACACTTTAAACAGTACAGCTAAAGAGGAAATCATCTTCATAATAATCCGCAGGTTAAAATGCCCAGTAGAATGTCATATGTCCATGAGATAACCACGCTATATTAAAGGCAGTGGGCACCCCCTGACACCCATTCCCAACATGCAATATACCGGAGAAAAATGGCAGAGTCAAACACGCAAAGGCACAGCATTGGCAAAGACATTCTGGAGCAGAAGCCCTCCGGGCCTTGCCTGCCTGAGGTTCACCCATCAGTGCCTTGCATGCTAGTGGGCTGAACTCCTGAATTCAAGTGCCACCTGCTGCTCCTCTGATGTGGCACCAGTGGTGTAACTCCAAGAAGGCACCAAAATTTTCCAGAGAACTAGATGCAGCAATAAGGCGATGAAGTATAGGCCACCTGACATCATCCTCTGGTCTCTACATCTCTGCATGTACATGAGAACACACAGTCATGCACACACATGTGCGTATACACGTACATGCACACACCTATACAAAAAGAAAAAAAAAACAAGTATCTATGCAGCAGTTCCAAATGATGTAAAATAACTCACCAGGAATACTGGCCAGTTTCCTTGTAGGCTGGGGACCATTTGAGATGGGTTTTAATCTTTTGGCTTTTGCTTCTCATCCCCCTTCTGTATGTTCTCCACCCACCAGCAGATCCAGCCTTGTGCCTTGTGCATGCTAAATGCATATTCTACCTCTTAGCTCCACCTGGACTTACCTCCTTCCTCACAGTTGAACCCCATTATTTAGATCCCCCCATGCCTAGCCCCTGTCCTGTGCCTGCTTCCAGGCAATGTCCTTGCTCAGTGCCCTTCACTGAGACTAGTCATGTGGCCCCGTCACATGAGGTGAGGAAAGAGGTGCTCAGTGCCTATAGGAAGGTGTTTGCTCCCCTGCAGAACCGGATGGGGGTGACTCTCACTGTCCTTGCATCTCTGCTTCCTGCCTTGGGGTGTCACTATATAATTGGAGTTGTGGAAGTCACTCTGCGACTTTAGAGGAAAAGCCAGAGAATTTCAACGAACCCAGCTCGGATCTGGCTGTTGTGTAGCTGCTGTGCCTACTTAGTTATCAGCCATTCAGATTTATCTGTGAGATTCACGGGCACTTAAGCTTTTTATTCATTATCTCGTCCACACTCTGCAATACATATGTTTAATATTTCTTTGCCTATTCATACTAACATTTTCAATAATAGATTTTATTTCCTCAAAGCAGTCCCCTAATAACTAAATAGTTTCTTTGGTAGTGTTAAAGTACACACCCTTCAGATAGTACCAGGACAGTAACAGTTTACACAGGCACCAAAAATGTCGGAAAGAATGTCCTTAATGGAATCCTGTTGCTGCTATGTTTTCACAGTGAAGCATTCTTTCTAGGGGTCATTTGAACCCTTGGCCCTGCTGGTATTATTGCATTGTTGCATTGGGAGGGTGTGGCACCTTTGGGAGGTGGGACTGCACTTTGGAAGAAGACTACTAGGGATAGATGGTGAGTGTGTGCGCGCGCGCGTGTATGTGCGTGTGTGTGTGTGTGTGTGTGTGTGTGTGTGTGTGTGTGTGTGTGTGTGTGTGTAGTGGACCACCTCAGGTGTTATTCATCATCCATCATTTACCTCCTCCCCTCTTTCACTTAGTTTCCTTCCTTTCTTTCTCTCCCTTCCTTCCTTCCTATCTTTCTCTTTCTTCCTTCCTTTCTCTCTCTTTCTTTTTCTTCCTTCCTTCCTCTTTCTTTTTTTCTTTCTCCTTCTTTCTTTCTTCCTTTCTTTTTTCTCTTTCTTCCTTTCTTCCTTTCTTTCTTTCTTATATGTCTCCCACTGACTAGATATGCCAAGTAGGCTTGGCCCAATAGTTAAACTGTCTCTGCCTCCCCAGCACTAGGAAAAACATGGCAGCCACCTAGCTGCTGTTACTATTCTATTTACTTATCATCATCATCATCATCATTATACCTGGGTTCCAGGAATCAAACTTGCGTCCTTGTGTTTGCAGGACACAGATTTTGCTGACAGAGCCGTCCACTGAGACCTAGGGGTAGGCTTTAGATGGTGTAGCCAGGCCCCTGTTTCTGGCCTGGTGCTCTGCTTCTTGCATGCTACAGTGACGTTCATCTCTACCGCACACACCTGCTGCCATGGCATGCTATGCCATACGCAGTTCTTCCCATGCCTTCATGAACCAAAATTGCCATGAGCCAAAATAAACCTGCCCCATAAGTTGTTTCTGTGGTGTGTGTGTGTGTGTGTGTGTGTGTGTGTGTGTGTGTGTGTGTGTGTGTGTGTGATGTAACACTGTTATGGTTTGAATGTGAAATGTCCCTCCCTGGCTCCTGTATCTGAACACTTGATCTCTATCTGGGCTTGTTGGTTCAGGAGGCAGTGGGAATTATGAATCACTCTGACTGCTCAGCTCAAGGTGGGTCATGTACATCAGCCTCTCGCTATGTAAGGCTCAGAGAACTTCATAAAATTTCAAAGAATAAAAAAATCTGAACCTAAAGAAATGTCCAGAGACCTACAAGACTGACCCCAACTAACAATTTGAGCAGTGGAAATTCCCTTCCCTGATAATGAGATCAACGACTAACTTATCCACCATCATGGAGCCCTCATCTAGTACTTGATGGAAACAGAAGCAAACACCCATAACTAAACACTGAGCTGAACTGGAATCCAGATGCAGAGAAGGGGGACAAGACCAGGCTGCAGAAACACATAGAGACAGATGACCTGAACAAGGAGGAGCTAATGGCCCCCAGACTGATAGCTGGGAATCCAGCATGGGACTGACTCAGACCCCCTGAATGTGGGTCTCAGCTAGAAGGCCCGAGCAGTCTCAGGGACTTCAGACAATGGAACCAGGATGTATTCCTGGTGACAAAAGGACTTTGTGGGCACATCCCCCATGGAGGGATACTCCCTTAACCTAGAGACAGGAGAGAAGTCCTAGTCCCTACTCCAAAAGACTTGACAGATGTAGATGACCCCTCCTGAAGAGCAGCACCCTACATGTGGAGTGGGGGGGGATGGGATGGGAGGGCTAGGGAGGTATGGGAGGGTTGTCGGGGTTCATGCGAGGGTGGGAGAGAGGGAAAGAGGAAGGGAGGGAGACAGAGGGAGAGAGGGAGAGGGAACTGGGACCGATATGTAAAATAAAAATAAAAAATAAAACAATAAAAAAATATTATTTAAAAAAGAGTAAGCTGGGCTGTGTTGGTGCATGCCTTTAATTCCAGCACTTGGGAGGCAGAGGCAGGTGGATCTCTGTGAGTTCAAGGCCAGCCTGGCCTACAAAGCTACAGGGAGAAACCCTGTCTTGAAAAACAAAAATAAATACATACATACATACATACATACATACATAATAAAAAGGGGTGAAATGAGGGCTGACTGAAAGAAGTAAAGCAATGGGGTAGACTTTTCTAAGTTCCATCCCTGCCAGGCATGGTGGTACACACTTTGATCCCAGCACTCAGAGGCAGAAGCAGACAGGTCTCCATGGGTTTGAGGCCAGCCTGGTCTACATGGGGAATTCCAGGACAGCCAGGGCTGCACAGTGAGACCCTGTTACAAATAAAGCAGAAAGAAAGTTCTACCCCAGTACTTGCTATAGTCTAGTCTCTGTCTTTTGCTCTGGCAAGATGTGAACAAGTTGAGCCATAAGCTCTGTATACAATGAGATGGAGTTTTAGAGGAATGAAGAAACCCACTCAAAGTCTGAGGATAAAAGAATGCTGAGTCACAACTAGAACTCTGACATGTGGCTCTAAAGTCACACTTAAAAAATGTATTTACTTAGTGTGTGTGTGTGTGTGTGTGTGTGTGTGTTCATGAGCATGTGCCACATGTGTGCAGATGCCCACAGGGGCCAGGAGAGGGCATCAGATCTCTGATGTTCATGATGGGAGTGGAACTTGGGTCCTCTGCAAGAGCAGAAAGTACTCTTAACCTCTGAGCCTTCTCTCTAGTCCCAAGCCCTTGACTTTCCAAAGCTGATATTGCAAAGACAAGAACAAGGTACCCAGGTCTCTGTCCTTCTCGGAACATGGGTGAGTTCTTTCTGTGAAGATACTTTCCTTTTCTATTTCTTTTTGGTGGTTGTTGTTTGCATACAAAGAAATTGGTCTCATCACACCTTTCTCTTTCATGAAAACACAGTTATACTTTGTTCTTATTCCTCATGCATATACACTATCATCATCTCCCCCACCTCTGCCTCTTCTTGAGCCTCTTACTCTTGAGTCCTATAAAAGAATGTTTGTCCAGTAGCATCTTCCTCTACTGGAGGTACAGTTGACATCTAAGGATAATTGGTTAGAAGAGACTAGAAGAGAAGTGGGTTCAAGTTTTTGCTTTCTTCCCAATGATTCTGGAATTAAGTATCTCCTCCATGGCAATTTTGACCCCATGTCAATAATTTTTTCCTCTACTTGATGGTCATTTTCTTTTGTAATGAATATTTTTATTAATTCCTTGAGAATTTCATACAGTGTATATGGATCACATTCACCCTGAACTCCTTCTAGTTCAACACCCCCCCCAACTTCATATCCAATTTGTGCTGTCCATATACGTCTGGATGTTGAGTCATCCTCTAGTTTGTGGTCAACATGTCAGGGGCCACACTCTTGAAGAAAACTGATTCTTCCCCTCTCAGAAACCATCAAGTTGGCATAGCTCTTCACTTAGGGGTTGGGACTCACGACCCCTTTCCTGTTCCCTGATAGATTGTTGACTTGACTTGACCTCAGAGCACCACTTTCTCATGATGATTTTTCTTTAATCCGGGATTCATCTATCCATCTATCCACTCAACCATTCATTCATCCATCTTATTAAAAACACACCTACAGAAATCCTCCTAGCCTGCAGGTTCAACAATATGATTCTGTACTTTAGAAGCTTAACCTCGATAGAGAAAATTGAAAATGGAGGAGGCAATCAGAGTGCTCACACCATATAGCAGTAATGGACCTGCCCTCTGATCAGCCTGGGAGGCCATGCAAATGACCTTGAACTTTCCTTTCTCTCTTTGGAGTCAGATGTAACTCATCCTGTTGACTTCTTCTGACTAATGACAATAGACTCTTCAGGGAGGGAAATGAAATGTGGTATTCCCCTGGCTAGTGGATTAATTCCCTTTACTAGCAAAAGTAATTTCTCAGTGATCCTGAGAGAAATCCCAACTTCCAGCTTGTCAGGCTCACTCCTTTCCCTATAAAAAGAATTGACTTGAACATTGGCAAGTACTGGTGTCTGAAGTGCCGGGGCCCTTATCTAATATATATTCTGAAAAGTAAATTTTCTTTTCTAGGTTTAGGCAGACAAATCACTGTGGTATTTATGGTTTCAAATGTTTCAGTTGAACATTATTTTGTTATGCACCTTAACTCTGAACCCTCTGAGGAAGTGAACACCCCTATAATTCTTTATGTTCTAGACACAGCAGCACACTCATTTCCAATGTTCTAGACAGAGCAGCACACTCCTCTTTCCAATGTTCTAGACACAGCAGCACACTCATGTTTCCAATGTCGTAGACACAGCAGCACACTTCTCTTTCCAATGTGCTTTAGCCCAGAGCACCCTATGTCTTCACTGCATCCTCCAAAGACTCCCAGAACCACATCAATGTGATCCTGCTTTGCTTTCCCCTGAGCAATTCTTTGCCTTTAATCCCACTGCTTCAAAAATGCATCTTAAAATCGGAGTTTTTTTTTTTTTTAAATTCTTGAATATCTAATATGATCAGTTTCTTGATTCTTTCCCTTTGTGGAACATCCTGATATCACAAGCACCATGAGTGCCTTGAGCCATTGTAGGCCTGGCCCAATAATGGCTCAAATACCCATCTTGTTCCAGTCACAAGCCCTCTTGGCCAGAAAAGCTAATACAATCAGCACACAATCAATTCTAAACACCATACTAAGCATCTTCACCTATGCTGTTTGCCTGAGTTTTCAAAATTACTATACAGTGGACAGAACAGTATCTAGCTCATGATAGATGCTCGTGAAACATTTGTTGAATGAGTGGAGAACTGAAACCTCCGTTTCACATATTAGGAAAACCATAGATGAGCCGGGTATGTAGTACACACTTGTGATCCCAGCATTTAAGAAGTGAAAACAGGAAGAGAAGTTCCAGTCACAGTGAGCTTAAAGCTACTCTGGGCTATGTGAGATCCTGGAGAGTGTGCATGGGGGTGGGGTATGTGGTGGCAAAGAGAGAAGGGAGAAAGGAGAAAGGAAAGCATATAGGACAAATAATAAAACCCAGGGACGGATATTAGGGTTCAAGCTGAAGATCAGCAAAGCAAAGCAGCCAAGCCATCAGAGCGCTCTTACCTCTACCAAGGCTGGGGAGATCCTTTCCTCAACATGGCTGGAGACTAATTGCCTAAGACTGAATGCCAGCTCTGAGCCCCTGATCCTGCCTTACAAACCTCTCTAGTACGTGGGTTAAAGGCGTGAGCTCCGTTTCTCATTTAGACTAATTCACTCTCAAATAGCGCTGGGTGGTCTTGAACTAACAGAGATCCATTTGCCTCTTAATCATGGAGTCCTGGGATTAAAGGTGTGTGCCACCACAACCTAGCTTCTATGGCTGTGGCTAGTTTTGCATTCTGATCTCCAGGCAAACTTTATTAGATCATAAACATCACCACAAAAAGAGGCAAGAAAGAAAGATCATAGATGAAAGAAGTCTTGTCAGCTCCGGGCTCATTTCTTCCTTGTCCATGTCCTCTCCCTCTGTACCACTTGCCCTCAGAGCAGTAAGGTTAAATCCTTGAAGTCAGCTCGAGTGTGTCATCACACAGCAGCCCTGGGGCTTTCTAAGTCACTGCAATCAACACTGACTAAGTCCCCCAGATAACCAAAGCCCTTTAATCCTGAAATGTGAAAGTAATGAGCTAGGTGCTAGCTTTCTATCTACTCTGGATAAGAGCATCTCCTTCATCTCCTGTCTGGGAGCAATTGTCCAAATTATCCAAAGAGGTGTGGAGACATGCCCAGGAAACTCAGAAGAGAAAACTAATTTGAATGACTGTAGGTTATATAAGGACTCATGAAGTACTGACATAATCTTGGACATGTCACCCTCTGGCTGCCTTGTTAAGGTCAAGCTCCTTCCTGGGCTTCGAGATCCCTCCGAAGCCTTGCTCCATTCCTACTCCTTCCCTGCTATCCCCTGGGTCCTGGTCTATGCTCCATTGTTGATAAACTGTCCTTGAACTTGAAAGACTCAGGCCTCCACCTGCTTTTCCTGACGACTGTTTTCCCTCACTATTGCTGTATTGGATGTTAGTAATGTCCTTTGTATAGACACCCCAGTCATCTTTGTCCTTCTTTGTTTATACAGCGTCTCACTAAATAGCCCTGGCAGGACTGAAATTCTCCTGCAATCAAGCTAGCCTTAGGTTTGCAGCTATTCTTCTGTCTGCTTTGTGAGGGCTGGGATGGCGGGCATGTGCCATCACACCCAGCGTGTCCTTGGTCTTGGATTCCCAATCCCATTGGCTATCTCTTGCACTCATCTTAAGCACTCAGGTAAGCTTACCTCAATTCTCCCAACTTGTTTGCTCAAAGTCTTGGGTTCAACCTCAGCATCAGAACCAAACACAACAAGCCAGCTCCTAGTGGCTTTTTATAAAGCCAAGCTGAGGTTTTTGTAGGGACCACAGACCTTAGCACAACTGACTCCATGATGGGAGTACCATTCAGTCTGTAAAACTCAGGCACCACCTGCCAAAACTAAAACAAAGGGCTAATCCAGCAAAGGCCACAGTTCTGGGAAAGTCACTAAATGTACTAACCTTGCTTTTGGCTTCTATAGTTCTGTTTCTGACTAACTGTTCTTGTTAACTGAGGTATGTAAACCCAGAACATGTTTTTTTTTGTGCTAAAAAGCTGCTCCTGAGAAAAGCTCAGAACTACATTGGAATTCTGAACACACAGTGTAGTTGCTGGCTGGCTGATAAAGTCTCCCTATTGGCTCAAAACCACAACAGTTTTGGTTTTTGTTTCTTTTAAATCCTACTCTGCTACTCGCCAGGCATTTCTTTCGCTGCTCCCTTCCTTTTATTTTATTTTCTAGCAATACAGCTCACTCATTCCACTCTTCCAAACACAATCAGAATTTGACTCAGAAATCCTGTAAAGAGTTGCTGGCTATCTTGCTATCTGTCCTCAGGTCCTGTATCTTGAACCCACTGCTTCATCTGAGTGTTCTTAGTTAAGTCAGAGCACCTGTGTTTACCTGCCTTCTGACCCATCCTATATCATCTATTGCTAAAATAATCAAATTACCCATCACAGGGAGGCTTAAGACTTGGGTTTATTTAAATAAGAAACTCTCCTAGCTGGTTCATATCAACTTGACACACTGAGTTATCTGAAAGACAGGAACCTTAATTGAGAAAATGTATCTATAAGATACAGCTGTAGGTATTTTCTTAGTTACTGATAGGGGAGAGCCCAGCCTATTGTGGATGGTAGCATCCCTGGGCTGGTGGTCTTGGGTTCTATAAGAAAGCAGGCTGAGCAAGCCACGGGGAGCAAGACAGTAAGCAGCACCCCTTTACAGCCTCTGCATCAGCTCCTGCCTCCAGGTTCCTGTCGTGTATGAGTTCCTGTCCTGACTTTCTTCAGTGATGAACAGTGATGTAGAAGTACAAGCCAAATAACCCTTTTTCCCCCAGATTTCTTTGGTCATGGTGCCACTACACTACAGCAATAGTACACTACAGCAATAGCAACCCTAACTAAGGCAGAAACCCAATTTAAAGCCATTCATAGTGGCTCATGTCTATGATATCAGCAATCAGGAGGCTGAGGTAGGGGGATTGCCTTGAGTTTGAGACCATTCTGGGCTACCCAGGGAGAGCCTGTTCAGAAAGAAAAATAAATTAAAAAAAAAAACTCATCTTAGTCACCAAACTTGGCAAACTGGTGCTTAAACCAGAGTTTTGCTCATACGAAGCAAAGGCTCTACCACTGACCTAATCCCTAGTCACAAGCTATATTTTCATGAACTCTGGAAGGACAGTTGTGGTGGTTTGAAAGAAAATGTCTCCCAAAAGTAGTGGCAAAAAAATGGGGTGTGGCCTTGTTGGAGGAAGTGTGTCACCATGGAGGTGAGCTTTGAGGTCTCATATATGCTCAATCCATGCCTGATGAGACAGACCACTTCCTGTTGCCTATGAATTGAGAAGAACCTCAGCTCCTTCTCCAGCACCATGGCTGCCTGCAGGCTGCCTTGCTTCCTACCATGATAATAATGGACTAAACCTATGAACTGTAAGTGAGCCACCACAACTAAATGTTTTCCTTTATAAGAGTTGCCATGGTCATGGTGTCTCTCACAGGAATAGAAACCCTGACAAAAACAGAAGTTGGTACAAGGGACTGGAGTATTGTTGTGATAGGCTTGACCACACTTTTGCTTGAAGGAATATGGACTTTGTGACAAGGCATTAGAACAGCAGTTGCACACTTTGAGTGTTGCTTAATGGGCCAGAGTAGTAAAAGCATAGAAGGCAGTGGACTCAAGAAGAGGTTTCAGAAGAGAAAATTTTTAGTATGCTGTCTGGAAATCTTTCTTGTGATATGTTGGTGATGAAAGTGGCAGCGTTCTGCCCTTGTCCAAAGAGTCTGCCAGAAGCTAAAGTCAAGAGATTTGGGTTAATTCTTTTGGCAGAGGAAATCTCAGAATAGCCTAGCATAGACTCTGTCATGTAGTTCCATGTAGTGTTTATGCCTATAAAGATTTATAATGAAAAGGAGGAGCAAGCTGAGGAGAAAAGGGGCTCCAGGAAGTAGAATGGGGCTAAATCCTGTGTTAGAGGAGATAAACAGATTAAGAATAAGAATAGCAACCTCAGGGAAAGATCCGACTCAGTTAAATTTCCAACCCGTGAAAAGGAATTAAAGAAAGCTTAGTTGGGTGTGGTGGTGCACACCTTTAATCCCAGCACCCAGAAGGCAGAGGCTGGCAGATCTCAGGGTTTGCGGTTAGGCCAGACTGATCTACAGATCCAGTTTCAGGGAAGCCAAACTTAGGCTGAGAAGAAAGCCAGGAAAAACAGAAAGCTGATAAAGATGTAGTTGAACAAGGGGGCATGTTCCAAACCCAGCAAATAGCAGAACTTTATAGCAGGTCTTTCTTTGGACCAACAGCTCCCAAACAATGTCAGCATGCAATCTTTGCCTTAGCTTAGTCTTGTTCCCAATAGTTCTTAAGACTTAAATGAACCCATTTATATTAATCTACGTTCTGCCATGTGGTTCTTTACCTCTCCTCCATATTGTATGTCCAACTTTCTCCTTGTCTTACTGGCGAATCCCTGCCTCTCTTTCTTCTCAGAGTTTCTGTCTCTGCCCAAAATTCCCACATATCTTTTTCTGCCTAGCTATTGGCCATTCAGCTCTTTATTAAACCAATCACAAGGTGCTTTATCAGAGACACATCTTCACGATGTACAAAAAGATTATCCTACAATAGAACTTGACAAGCTCCAATCACATGGTTCTGGTGTTAGAGTCAAGGATAGAAGAAAAGCATTATGGAATCTCCCTCTGCAACTAGGGAAAGCCACTGGGGCCAGGCATGTGTGAGGGATGTTCCTGAATGGAGGCCTAGAGAGGCCATTGTGTGAAGATGTGAAGTTGAAGCCTGGAATGCCTTGGAGTCCACAAGATGTTGGAGATGCTGGAGTTGTGAGATACCTGCCAAGGAGAGCTGCTAACAGGGAGTGGAACCAGCCCAAGGGAAAGAAGTATGTTGCAGTCAACAAGCTGAAAGGGAATGGAGATCAGAAAAGCATTTTTATATCAGAGATGGGGGTTTAGAGTTTGGAGTTTGTTGAATTGGGTTTAGGTCTTGCTTTGGTCAAGTATTTCCTCACTATGCTCCCTTCCATACGTTTTGGAATGATAATGTATATCCTGCACCATTATATGTTGGAAGTATGTGATCTGCTTTTTGATTTTGATTTTACAGGGAATTACAGTTAAGAGACTGCATGACTTTGGACTTTAGACTTTTAAATAAGTTTGAGACTGTTATATCCGACTATGGGGGCTTTTGAAGTTGGACTGAATGCATTTTTGCATTATGCTGTGGCTACAAGCCTATGGGGATATGGAGTAGAATGTGGTGGTTTGAAAAAAAAAAAAATGGCCCCAGAGGGAGTGGCCTTGTTGGAGTAGGAGTGGCCTTTTGTGAGGAAGTGTGTCACCATGGAGGTGGGCTTTGAGGTCTCATATATGCTCAAGCCATGCCCAAAGAGACAGACCACTTCCTGTTGCCTGTGAATTGGAGATGTAAGAACCCCCAGCTCCTTCTCTAGCACTATGTCTGCTTGCATGATGACTTGCTTCCCGCCATGATAATAATGGACTAAACCTCTGAACTGTAAATGAGCCACCACAATAAAATGTTTCCCTTTATAAGAGTTGCCATGGTCATGGCATCTCTTCTCAGCAATAGAAACACTAAGACTATTGTACAAATAAGATAGCTGTTTGATTGACCTAAAGCAATTACTTACTTATTTGCTTTGCTTCATTATTCACCCTACGGAACTTAAAAAACATAAGGTGCCAAAGCTTGTCTCTTTTGTAGATAACGTATTTTGTTTTGTTTTTAGATAGGGTCTCACTCTGTAGTTTAAGCAAGCCCTTAACCATTATAAAATCCAGGTTAGCCTAGCAACACAGCAGTTTTCCTGTCTTGGCCTCCTGAATGTTGGAATTACTGCTTCAAGTCACCATCTTCTACGGCAGTTCATCTTTCAAGGCTTCCAGATAAGACAATGGATTAGAATCCGCCTCTGGGTGATCCGGGTGAGAAGAACCTACACAGGAAGGAGTAGACTACCACACAGCAAGAAAGAGTTTAATCCACACAAGCAGCACTGAACAAAGCTCAGAACAAAGATGCACTAGACAGCGAAAAGAAGGCACCAGAGAGCCAGAGAGGCACAGGGATTGGGGAGAAGCCCCATGCTACAGTTCAGCCAGAAGTCCCTGGTGAAAAGAAGTTAGCAGTGGCACGAGCCTGTGGGCTGGCTTTGGTGAGACAGACAGTCCTCTGTTCTAGGTCAGCTGGAGAACAGACCCCCCATTTTGTCATTGTGTGTGACTAGGAAGTCAGGCCCACCATGGGAACCTGAGAACTTAGGTACAGGCCCAAGTCTATGAGCCAGAATTCACCTTCCATGGCTCCAGAGGAAGGCAACCCTGGGCTGCAGCTTTGGAGAGCATGAGGTGGCCAGCAGAAAAGCTCATGCAGAAGGCTCAGCTCAAGTAGTGACATAATACTTCCCCTCTCTCCAATGGAGCAGATCTCATCAACTATGAACCCTGAGCCTGAGGTCAACAGATGGGTCAACCTCTGGAGCCACCTGCCTGCCTTTGAGTACCGCAGAGTCTAAGAACCCTGAAGGGCATCCCTCCAGCTGGGTGACCTGCTACTGAGGCCATCTGGAATGTAAGAAGTAACCTCCCAGATAGAACAGTTAGGAAGAGCTGATAGCAACACTCTTCAAGCTGCTCTACAAAATAGTAAGGGAAGCCACACCACTAATACCTTCTAAGCAGCCAGTATTACTGTGATACCAAAAGAATAAAAGAAAGAAAGAAAACTATAGACTGTTTGTCCTGGTGAACATAGACATAATCATTCTCAATAAAACACTTTTAAATTGAACTTACACAATAAGAAGAGTCATAGACCGAAAGCAAGACAGTTTCATCCAAGGATAAAAAGTTGGTTCAACATATAAAAGTCCATAAATACACTATGACAGATAATATTTTAAGAACAGAAAGCACATATTCTCAGTTGATAAGAAAATTGCCTCCACAAAGGACATCATCCTTCCTGATAAGAGCCTTAAAGAAACTAAGCTTAAAGAAAGGAAAGGAGCATTCTGGGAATGCTGGGGTTAAGGCGGGGGCGGGGTGCCAGTTGGGATGGATATAACCCCATTTCCATCACAAGATACATTGTGAACATGTGCAAAACCATCAAAGAATAAACAAAAGATGCTCCATTTTAAAAGGAATATGTGTTAACACAGCACAATAAAGGTCGTTAAATGATAAACCATGGACAACATAACCAATTGGGAAACTGAAAGTGAAATGCTTTTTTATGTGTCTAAAATCTTTTATGTGTCTAAAATCTTGAATGACACAAGGGTGTCCCCTCACAATTCTTATTTAGTGTAGTGTTCAAAAGCTCAGCTACAGAAACAAGAGAACGAGAGAGAGAGAGAGAGAGAGAGAGAGAGAGAGAGAGAGAGAGAGAGAGGAAAAGTCAAACTATCTGTCTATTTGCAGATTATATAATCTCATATTAAGAACAATGATGAAAAAACATGTGACTGGAACAAAGGCAAAACCAACAGACAAAAAGCAGTAGCTGTTCTATCTGTTAAATATGATGGATTGAGTGAAAAATGTCCCTCATAGGCCCAAGTATTTGAATGCTTGGTCCCCAGCTGGTGGCACTGTTTGGGGAGTGTTATACAACCTTCCCTATGGAGTCTTGCTAATGAAGCACTGGACTGGAGGCAGACTGCGAGAGTTCATAGCCTTGTCCTCTTTCTTCACTGTTTACTGCATACTTAGGTTGAAGATGTGGTTTCTCAGCTTCCAGCTCTTCCTGCCTGTTGCCATGACACCCCTCCACCCTATTATGGATTCTCGCATTGGAACTGCAAGCCACCTCGAACTCTCTTGAGTTTTGTCATGATGATCTATCATAGTAACAAAAAGTAGCTAATATAGAATGTGGTACCAGGAGTGGAATGTTGCTGTGTAGAACCTGACCATGCTGGGTTGATTTTTTGGGGGGTGGGGGTGGGGGAGTTCCTCTTAGGAATGTGGAAAATTTGGGGACATTGGATGAGAAAAAATAACTAAATGTTGTAAGCAAAGTGTAATGGGAATTATACTAGGAAATGACAAATGGAGGAAGAAAAAGCTCTTTACAATGAAAACTCTAAAACATGGAGGAAACAATTTGAGTACTATGTTAAAAGATAAAAAGGCCTCCATGGATTGGTAGATTTAATATTGTAAAAAAAAATGGCTAAATTACCAAAAATGATCTAAAGAGTCAGAGCAATCTTCATCAATATTCTGATGAAATTCCTCTCAAAAATATAGAAAAAATCCTAAAATTCATGTGGATGCATGAAAGAACACAAGTAGCCTATGAAATCCTAAGCAGAAGAATAATGTGAGAGGAAATCCAATACTTGATCTCAAATTGTGTCACAGAGCCATAGTGACAAAAACTATGTGGTACTGTCCCACAAAGAGGCTCACAGACCTGTGTGATAGAATAGAGGAATGAGAAATAAACCTACATTTATGGACTCTCTCATGAAAACATTCATTTTCAACAGAAGTGTCAAAAATAACCATTGGGGAAAAGGCACCCTTTTCAACAACTTATACTGAGAAAACTGATACCCACATGTAAAAGGTTGAAACTAAATTAGGTATAGTGATAAGTGCCTATCATACCAAGACTTGGGAACTAGAAATAGGAGGAACAGGAGTTTGGAAGCCAGAATGGATGATAAGACACCCATCTTCAAACAAGCAAGTACACAGACAAAAAAAAAAAAAAGACCAAAACTAAGCCTGTACTTCTCATCTGATACAAAAATGAATTGAAAATAGATCAGGGATCTTAATATAATACTGAAACTTTGAAACTGATAGAGGATAAACACTTCAGGGTAAAGATATAGGCAAGAACTTTCTGAAAGGAATCTAACAGCACAGAAAATAATCTCAATGATTGACAATGAGGTAGTATAAAATTAAAAAGCTTCTATCCAGCAAAGGAAACAATCACCAGAGTAGAGAGACAGCCTATACAATGTGGTAAGAGCTCTGCCAAGTGTACATCAGCAAAGATTAAAAGCCAAAGAAATAGATATTCCAATCAATACATAGGCCACTGAACTAGATTGTAATTCCCCAAAGGAAGAAATCCAAATGGACAATAAATATTTTTTAAACGCTTAACATCATCAGCTATCAGGGAAATGCAACTTACAACTGCTTAAGAGTTGGTCTCTACCCAGGCAGAATGGCTAACAACAAGAAAACAAAACAGGATGGCCACAGCTTTAATCTCACCCAGAAGGCAGAGGCTGGCAGATCAATCAAGGTCAATCTAGTCTCTAGTGACACAGAGAAACCCTGTCTGGAAAGCAAACAAAAGCCAAGGGGTGGGGGATCAAATTTGTAGGGGCTAGAGAGATGGCTCAGCAGTTAAAAACACTGGCTGCTCTTCTAGAGGATGTGGATTCAATTCCCAGAACCCACTAGGCAATACACAAATGTCTGTAACTCCTGTTCCAGGGCATCCACAGCCCTCTCCTGGCCTCTGTGGGTACTGCATGCATACACTGTACAGATGTACACATAGGCAAAACACCCATACACATAAAATGAATCTTAAAGAAGAAAAGTGTGTATGTATGAGGGGAGAGGGGAAGAGGGGAGGGAAAGCAGAAGGTGAAAGAATCCATGAGATATGAGAGCAGAGGGAAGCCATCTGTGGGGAGAAACAGGACCAGCAGGAGTGGGGTAAAGGGATGGGGGAGAGGAATATATACAGACAAGGAATAACATGTGTGCATATCGATGAAAACCAACATATAATACACTCACTAGATAGTGGATTTTAAATTTTCTTTTCTTTTCCTTCTCCTTCCTTCCTTCCTTCCTTCCTTCCTTCCTTTCTTTCTTTCTTTCTTTTTTTTTTTTTTAGGCCTGTTGCAGAATCTGGAATGTGCTCCAGCCAACCAAATTCATCTCCATCTTCTACCCCTCCACCCACTGATGTCCAGTATCATGTACCAAACAGAGTTCCCTCTGTTTGTTTAATCACTGTCTCCAGAATGGGGTACTTCTTAGGCAAGACTCAGCTCTTCCCCTGGTTCTGTGGTCATAGACCTCTGGCTTTGTGTTCTGCTGCCTCTGAATGGTTGTTTCAGCACTATTCCCTAGCAATGAGATTGGTGGGCAATGGATCCATGAGACATGAGGGGCATTCCATGCTTTTGGTTCTCAATCTAAGTTTCCAAAGCCACTTACATTTTTATTACAGTGTGTGTGTGTGTGTGTGTGTGTGTGTGTGTGTGTGTGTGTGTGTGTGTGTGTTATTGTGTAGGGAGGAGGCACATATCCTGCAATGCAGTTGTAAGGGCCAGAGGATACTTTGTGGGGGTGTTTTTCACCTTCTACTATGAGTTCCTTACTCACTGAGCATCTCACTGCCCCCTCCAGCTACTTTTTTTTTTTTTATCTCCGCAGTAGTTCCCATATTGAAAAGCATTTTTTCCATACACAATGGACATCAGTGATGATTACAACTTATATTTCTCATTTTACCTGCCTTAACTTGCATTCTGTTCATATTAGCCTTTAAAAACTTATTTTTTAAAGTTTAATTCAAGTATAATTATTTCGTTTCCCTCCTTCCATTTCGTCCTTCCAGCCCTTCCTATGTTCTCTCCTTCCAACCCTGGAGAGGCTTTCAGTTCAGACCCAGCTCAAGTTTTCTGCCTCCTGCAGCTGAAGTGCATGGTGTCTTCAGCACCAGGGAATAACCTTCCACCTCTGGGAAGTAACCAAAGGCAATAGTATCCCTTTTATTCTTTTTTGAGGCCTGATCTTATCTATTCAAGGCTGGTCTTACATTTTCCACATATGTATTTGAAGATGACTTTGAACTCTTGAACATTCTGTTTCTATCTCCCAAGTCTTGGAACTATAGGAATTCACCACCACATCAGCTGTTTTTATTAACTTCTTCAAGATCAGGTTTATATAAAATAATTCACTTGTGAGGCAGGAGCAGGAGGATTGGTGCAAGTTCAAGGCCAACTTGGTCTACGTTGTGAATTCTCAGCTCAGGGTACATGTTGAGACCTGTTTTAACAGATGAGAAAATAATCCTGATGATTTGGTTGTTGCTGCTATTTTTGTTGTTGTTGAGACATTGTCTCACTGTGTATCCTTGGTTGTCCTGAAACTCACTATGTAGACAGCCTGGCCTCAAAATCATAGAGATCTGCCTGCCTCTGCTTTCCAAGTTCTGGAGTTAAAGGCCTGTGTTTGATTTACACAACCCATCCTGGCTGTCCAACTTTTTTCTGCATTAATTTCAATTGGTTTGTTTTCTGGCTCAAGTGAGGGGGATGCTGGATGTTTGGTTGGTTGGTTGGTTGGTTAGTCGGTTGGTTGGCTTTGGAGATGGGGTTTCCTTGTAACCCAGGCTGGCTGGCTTCAAACTCACTAAGTAGCCAATGACCTTGACTTTCTGATCCTCCTGCATCTACCTTTCAAATGCTGGTTACGAGTATGACACACAAATCCTCTCATCTTTTAAAGCCATACATAGTGATGCCAGCCATCAATCAGTCAACTCTTCTCAGTCCTCACTTGGGTTAAACCATTACATTCACCACCTATATTAATGTAGTGGCTCTAATGACCACCTTGACTTTATCTTCATTCGGGTCAAACCATTACATATCCCACCTATGTTAGTGTAGTGGCCTTCTAATGAGTACCCCAGCTTTGTCTTCCCATCTCCCAATTCATTGTCCACCATCTTCAGAGCTGTGCCATTGTTACCAGCACAGAACACAGACACCCTGTCATTGTTACAAGACGCTTCTCCATATCACCTCATGACTTGTTCCCCAGAGCATTCTACTTTCTAGCTCCATTTCTCACTTCTTGGTCTTGCTGTCATTCCTACCATTTTGTAAAAACAGGAGCTTTCTATAGGCTGGAGAGCAGTCATAGTGTCATTTTTCCAGCTGGAAAATTTCCTCTTCCTTGATAGGCCCTGAACAGATCTGTGAGGAAGAGAGTGCTTTTGTAAGGGCTAGGGAACAGGTGGGCAACATGATTGGCACTGTAATGTGATATCCCTTTGTGAATTGAAAAAAAATAGTGACCTTGGGTATAAAATGACTTTTTCAAGATATAGCCCCTCATGAGGTTCCCCCCAAAGTAACCTACTGCCCCTTTCACCTTCATTGTAACCCAAGTGAAATACTAACCCTGCCATGATTTGCTTGGTGGATGCTCACCTGTCCCCTCTGGTCTCTGTCATTCAGCTCCACTATGTTCTTGTGCTGTGTAAGCATTTACTGAGATAGAAAGTTCCTACAGGGAAGTTCCTTAAGCAGGAAGGTAAACGATTCAAGATAGCTTCAGGAAGTCCCTGAAACCAACCGGATTCACTAGGCCCCTTTCCTCCCAGATGAAACAATAAAGGCTGCAGAGAAGGCTCTGAGACCAGCTGAGCTGCCTGGAAGATGTTTAGGAACAGAGTCACTTGGAAAGGACACTCTCCAACCTGTTGAGCTGCCTGCAAATTGTGCAGTGTGTCCAGGTCCCCATCTTGGTGAGCTGTCACCAGTGCTGGGTGTGCTTTAGTGAAACAGCTGTCTTTGGTTATTTTTGCTCCTTGTAAGTTACCCCTCACCCACACATACTGTTGTAAGTGACCCCATTAAAACTCACTGGTTCACCAAGTTGGATTTTGGTGGTACCTGGACTTTGGCCTGCTGTGGCTCCCTATCTGAGGTGAGTAGATATGTATATGTAGTGTCTCCCCAGGAAAACTTTTGTCACACAACACCCTGGTTTCTCAGAGACCTTCCAGTTCTTAGAGCTTTCTTGAGTTCTCTGTTTCATCCCTTGGCTCTTCAGCTAAAGCATTGTCCTTCTTAGAGGAAGTTTTCAGTGGCTGTCCACGTGAGGTCTACGCCACCCTTTTACAATATTAACCATTAACCAGAGGTTCTCAGCCTTGGAGTCATGAATCCTTTGGGGCTCACATGTCAGATAGCCTGCATATCAGATATTTACATTATAATTCATGATAGTAGCAAAATTACAGTAATGAGTTATAAAAGAAATAATTTCATGGTTGGGGTCAGCACAACATGAGGAACTGTATTAAGAGGTCACAGCATTAGGAAGGTTGGGAGCCACCTCCATAAACTAAAATTATCTGGTATATTAGCTTATTAAAGTTCTGCTTCTCCATTGGAAAGTGTCTGTAGAAGGGTGGGATCTTTTGGGTCATCATCCATGGTATCAGTCTCAGGACCACAGTTACTCACTACGCTGGGGAATTAAATGAACAAATCGGCTTGGATTTGTGTGCAAGATTTCTTTTTGTTTTCTCTCTCTCTCTCTCTCTCTCTCTCTCTCTCTCTCTCTCTCTCTCTCTCTCTCTCTCTCTCTCTCTCTCTCTCTCTCTCTGATTTTCACTTTCTAAAGAGAAGTGCAGAGCAAGAGATTATCCAGCCAAACCTCTGTCAACAGAGGTTCCAGAGTGGTTTAGTGGTCCTAAAGTTTTCCCAGGATCCTCTCTGCCTCTGCTCTTGACCCTGTCCCATGCTGATTCAGGCCAGAGGCAGTGCCGATGGCCTTTCTTGCTTCGAATGTTCTGGGGCCACCTTGAACCTACCTAAGTCTTTGGTGGAACCTGTAATACAGGAACTGCAAATATGTCCATTATTATCCAGAATAGACAGGATAGATCAGAGTTTTATAATCTTTGGATTGGGGACATTTCATTATCCGTGATGATGCCAGCCAGGTTCTTCAATGATTCTGAGGATCTAAATTTTCTGACCAGCACTCTAGAACACACATACGCCAAGGTGCTCAGTTTTTGCAAACATTTAAATGTACATCCATCAGGCTTCTCTCTTGACAAATGATATTTGCATTTCATAATTTCAACACTTCACATCTGAATCTGGAGCTCACTGCTTTGCTGCTGATTTGGTATAAAGCCGTAGAGAAAAACACTGACGCTTCTTATCTCCAGTGCTCTTTGGAAATTGTAAGGGTTTTTGTTAGAGAAGCATCTCAGTGTTTTTGCCAGAACCTGAGAAATACCTCTGGGGCGCTTTGCACAACACACTGGTATGGTGGGAGTGTTCACAAGCAGACCCTGGAAATGCACAGCCCGCAAATAAAGCATTTTACACTTGTCTGGTTGAGAATAGATAAAAAGCCTAGATCAGACAGAGTAAAATGTGTCTGTTTGGCAAGGGCTTTCCAGGGAGAAGAAAAGGTCTGGCAAAGAGCAGTGTTTGAAGCTGTAGATCTCCTAGGAGAGAGAATTGAGTGCCTGTAATTAGAAATTTTATATCAGGTATTAGATTCACTAAATGGGCAGAGAACGTTCTGGAAGCCTGACTGCTGAGGACAGGGAGTCACTGTATGAATGTCTGCATTAGGGCTCCCCAAAGGGAATAACTTATTGGGGTGGTGAGAACTATACCTGGCAGCTGCCCAGCAAGACGAAGAGCAACATGTTATCCAAGAAGAGCTGGGGCCAATCCCCAGACACTCTGAAAGGACAAAGGGCCCACTGTTTGGCAGAACAAGTCCCGAGAAGCCTCCTTTAACCTCATTGCTTTACTCAAACATTTAGCAGTAGAATCTTTGTGCCTTTAATGATACAAATCTGGGCAGGCTTGGAAGCAGAGAGCGCGCTTTGGATGCATCTGAAAGTAAATGGAAAGATGGGAGTCTGGTGTATTTGTCAAGAAAACTGGATGGGCCTGGGGTGGGGGTGGGGGGTCTTGAGGTGGATACAGCTCTGCACTTTCTAGCTTTGACCTTTGTTTATCTCTGTGCATTTGTGGGTGGACTACAGTGACTCATTCGTGCCCAGGGTCATACAGTACTCCCTGGATTGTGATAAACATTCAGACACAAGGTTAAGGCAGTCTGAGGCAAACTGTGCCAATTTAACTGTATTGTTTAGCTCATCAAGGGCTTTAGGAATTAAATCAAATTACTATACATTTATCAAGCATCTGTCTGTCACGTGGGAGCTAATGGGGCAAAGTGGTTTGAAATGCAAGGAAACTCAAAACAAAGAGATGACGACCAATCTCTTCTGAATTGTGTCCCCCACACCCCCTCCCGAGTTAAAGACAGGAAGCTCACGAACTTAGCAACAGCTGAAGGAAACTTTTCTGGGAATTGTCCCGTAACACAGCCAAAGCAAATATTTTGACCGGGAGGAAAACAAAGGTTGAAATGAATGCAAAACTGACCTTCGCAGGAAGATGCTAGATGAGTCCCACGGTGACAACAAAATGCTGAACACGTCCTGGGTGTCGAACAGACTGTGCAAAGGTTAAAAGGCACGGTCAACACATGAGATCAATTTACACATCTTATGCCGAGAAGAACAAGTTCTGCGTCATTTCTTTTGGTGGTGCTGAGTGTTAGAGCCAGGACCTTACACGTGCTAGACAAGCACACTCCCTCTGAGCTGCTTCCCCAGGACCCCCTTTTCTTGAGGGTCTCACTAGGTCTCCCAGGCTGGCATGGACTTGCTATAGAGTATGGATGGGCCTTACACTCGGAATCATCCTCCCTCTGCCTCCCAGGTAGGTAGAATTACAGGTATGAGTTAGCCATGCCAGGCTAATTTTTCTCTTTTTCTTTCTCCTCAAATCTTGTTTTTTCTTTCCATTTCCTTGTAGTTCCCTTTTCCCCTCCCACTATTCCTTCCCTCTTTGCTTCTTCTTCCTTCTTTGCCCATCCTTTTCATCTTTCTCTTGCTCCTCTTCCTCCTCTTCCTCCTCTTCCTCCTCCTCCATCTTTCTGTGTTTTAGGACCAATAGGAAGAAAGAGTCAAAGAAAAAAAAAAGAAAAGAAAAAAAAACAGAAAAGAAAAAAAAAAGAATAAGTGGCTATGACAGGAGCCTATGAGAGGAGGCTGTGATGACAGGAGGCTGATGAAGATGCCCCCTTTCTTTAGTTACCAACTAAACTGAAACTTCAGGGAGACTTTATTTTTAGTTCTAATTTTAGCTGAACTTTGCTTTGAAACCACACAAATATTTAAAGAGAATGAAAGATTTATCCTAAACAATTTGTTATGCTCAAAGTTCAGAAATGTAGGGAGTTTAAAACTCAAATGCCACCCATGCCACAGGGCCAGTGACTTTAATTGGCATAGATTGTGGCATAGTCGGGAAGTTTTTTGCTATATTATGGGCTTTAATTTTGTAAGTTATATTTTTTATTTTTGTGTGTGTGTGTGTGTGTGTGTGTGTGTGTGTGTGTGTGTGTGTGTACACCACCGTGTTCTATGGCCAAAGGACAATTTGGGGAGCGAGTGCTGTCCTTTACCATGTCGGTCCTGGGGAATGGAACTCTGGATGTTAGGATCAGCAGCAAGTATCTTTAGCTGCTGAGCCGTCTTGCCTGCCCTGTATTGTGATTTTGAGATGAGGAGGTAGGTTTCTTCCGAGGAAGCTTTCACAGTGTAGCTCATTCAGATTGTGGATCTTCTTAATGCTTGGAAGTCTTGGTTAGGTTTAACTGGGTAACTTGGTTTATGAAAAACATTTAAATGCCGCCTTTTGAAGCTTTCTAATTAATTTTAAACATTGGTGATGTTTTTCCAAAGCACAGCTTACGAAAAGCCATACCCTGACCTAGTAGCTTCTGTTGTTTTTTGAGACATCTCTTGTGTAGCCCAGGTTAGCCTTGAACTTGTGATTCTACTGCCTGGGTCACCCAAGTCTTCCCATTCCAAGCATACGCCACACTTAGCACCCAGTTGAGAGTTTTAGATACAGTAAGTGGTAGTTGGTAATCCTGAAGCTTGGCCTTTGGGGGCTATCCCTGGTATGGTAGTTTGAGTGAAAATGGCCACATAGGCTCATAGGGACTGGCACTATTGGGAGGTGTGGCCTCCTTGGAGTTGGGTGGCGTTGTTGGAGGAAGTGTGTCACTTGGGGTGGGCTTTGAGGTCTCAGAAGCTCCAGACAGGCCTATTGTGTCTCAGTCTCTTTCTGAATGTAGAACTCTCAGCTACCTCTCCAGGACCTTGTCTGCCTACATGCCATCATGCTTCCCGCCAGGATGACAATGGACTAAACCTCTGACCTGTCAGCCAGCCCCAATTAAATGTTTCTCTTCTCAGCAATAAAACCCTAAGACACATGGGGAAGCACAAACTGAAGCTTGCTGTTAAAGCAGGCATTATTTTTACTGGAGTTGAGATAAGAGGCTCTGAGGCCCATGGCTTCAGGTAGAGTCTCGATGCTTTTTGTTTCTTGGAGAATGGAGTTAATGAATGTAGCTGGCCTGGTTTCCTTCCCTCATCATCTGGCTCCTGGGGGGAGAAATATCTAATTATGCTTCTCCACCTCACTCTTGAACTTGAACAGGAACCGGTAAACTTAATTTGGGAAAATGGCCTGGGAAAGGAGCTTCCAAAACAGAAGCAAACGATGGACTAATGTCTGCAAGTTTCCACAGCACCAGAACTGTGAGATATTCCAGCTTTGGTTGAGGGTGTTGAACATTTTGGAATCTGTCAGGGACTGTTAGGGAAAATATTGAAAATAAGCTTTTTCTTATTTTCTTGCAGGCAAGTTGTAAATAATTATAATTTGTTCTTAGAGACTTTAATTTCCCTCAGTATCTGGTCTTTGGTGGTGTCAGCATCCTTACCAATAGTAAATCCAGTATTTATCAGTGCCCACTTTGCTCATTACGTCGTTGTGCAGTTGTCATACACAGAAGAGTTAAAAAGGCAGAATTTCTGAGTACATGGCTGGTGTGGTGGTGCTGGCTGGGAGGCTGGGAGGTGTCTTGGTCCATGTGATGCTCTTATAACAAAACGCTTGGCACTGGATAATGTATAAGAAACATAAATTTGGTTGGATGAGAAAGGTGTTTGTTGCCAACTCAGAACCCACATGGTGGAAGGAGAGAACCAACTCCTGAAAGCTGTTTTTGTCTCATGATTCTAGAGGGTGAAAAGTCTGGGACCAAGGGGTTGAGTCTAGTGAGGGCCCATGACAAAAGGGCAGAAAGGCCTGACTGCCAGAGGGCAGGGGGTGCTCCCTAGTAACTCACTCCCAAAATAACAGCATTAATCCATTCATAAGGGTCCCCTTCACCTCCTAAAAGGTTCAGTTCCCCACATTTGTCTGGGTGTTTGTGTGCCAGGCAGACATTCTGTGGTGTGATATGGATGGACAGGTGGGCAGTCACACACATGGAGACAGGTTATGGAGGCCGTTTCTTCTGATTTTGCTTCTTTTCTTCTTTTTTATTTAATAAAGGTTTATTTATTTTTGTTTTATGAGTGTTTTGCTTGAATGTGTGTCTGTGCACCATTTATATGCCCATGGATGCCAGGAATTGAACCCAGGTCCCCTGAAGCGCAACCAATGCTTTTAACTATGGAGTCATCTCTCCATCCCCAAGAAAAAACAATCTTTAACCACCCCCTCAAAATTTCCCAATGACTAGGCAGTAGTGGCATATGTGCATGTTAATCCTAGCACTTGGGAGGCAAAGGTAGGTGGTTCTCTGTGAGTTTAAGGCCAGCCTGGTCTACAGAGTGATTTCCAAGTCAGCTGGAGCTACACACAGAGAAACTCTGACTTGAGAAACATATATATATAAAATCTCATCCATAAAATGGGGATAATGGTCCTTGGGTATCATCCAGGGGAGGATTGTTGTTGGTTAGTTCCTTCCTTCCTTCCTTTCTTCCTTCCTCCTTCTCCTCCTTCTCCTTCTCCTTCTTTTTCTTTTTCTTTTTTCCATGATAAAGTTTTTCTGTGTGGGCCTGGGTGTCCAGAGCTCACTCTGTGGTCCAGGCTACCCTTAAACTTAGAGATCTGCTTGCCTCTTTTCTTAATTCGTGGAGTGAAGTAAGATCCTAAATTGGGAGGGGAGGGAAAAGAAGATATTGGGTACTTGGAGACAGGCAGCAATGTGAAATAATGCCAAGGATATGGAGAGGACTTTGAACATGGACATACTGTGATTATGTAGTCTCAGTGAGTGTCACTGGAGATTTGGGGTTTGAAGTCGTGACTTTTTATTGTAGCCAAGAGGCCTGTATGTTTTTCTCCATCTCTCTGTGTCCATGTTGGCGTAGGCATGTAGCAGCCAAAGTTAGCCCAGCATGAGGTCTTGACAAAGCAGGAATACATATCAGGTTGGGAAGAAGGCTTGGGAATGTAGCTCAATGGTAGAGTACTTTATAAGGCCCTGGCTTCAATATGCACTATCAAAACAAGAAGGGGTTCAGGAGAGAAGGTCACATGCATGTACGAGGCCATGTAGTTCAGTGAACTCTGTAGATCCTCACCGACATGCAAGCCCTCCGTGTAAGCCTCCTGGGGTTGCTCCCACAACCCCGCTGTTTGGGATGTCAGAGTCTGAGACCAAGGAGCCCGGAGCAGGCAGTCCTGGCTTACTGTTTTCCTCTCAGGTTTCCAAAGAGCCACATCACTGTGTCCTCACGGGGCCTTTTCTCAGTATCTCTGGTACATTTCACATTCTCCTGAGGGTACCAGTCAGATGAATGGGGCCCCACCCTAGTGACCCTCATTTAACATTATTCGCCTCTTTAGACACCCATCTTCAAGCTTTCACACTTTTTGCCCACAGTAAGACATTCATAACATAGCATGGCAGGGCTCACTTTTAATACCAGCACTTGGGAGGCAAAGGCAGAGGGATAGGTCAGCATGGTCTATACAGAGAATTCCATGGCAGCCAGAGCTACGTAGTGTTAAGATCCTGTCTCAAAGGAAATCATAAATGTATAACTGAGAAAAGTTTTCATAGAGCAGAACTATGTATCTGTCCTTTTGACGCTTTTCTCTTTAAAAATCCCCGCAGAGCTTTTCTATGAGATACCTGATGTAAATAATAACCAATAGAAGTGTGCAAATAGCAGTAAAGCGTGTGAACAGCGTGGGTTTCCCAGGACACTGGATCCTAAACTAGGACAGAGGAAGAGGAAAGGGTCATTGATGACACTCAGAGTCTTGATTCAGCATCATAGGAAAGAAATACAGAGTTCAATAAAGGTATAGACTATATGCATATTCTCTTAAAAATCTGGGAGAAATGGTGAGAGTCGTATTGGAAACCTCTGAAAGTAATTACCTCTGTGGAACAGCATGTTGTAGACAGCAAAGCTCTGGAGGTGATGGTGTTAATGTTTTCTTTGTTTTATGTTACATGCCGATTTTTATGTTTATAAATACAATTTATTATGATGCCTGATGATTGCTGTGTTCCCAGAAAGGGATCATAACGATGGGGGTGAGTGTGTTGCACTGATTAAGGAAGAAGGCACCCTGCCTTGAGAGCACAGACATTCTGGTCTCTAGCACAAATATCTCCACACTGTAGATGCACAAGGCTTTGGGGTTGCATCATTAGCTCTGTAGCCTATCCTCGTTTGTTCCAAGTCAACTTCACTGAACACCTGTCTGGATAATAGACTGTCCTGAAGTTCTATTTGGGGGGAAAATGTGCTCAGCACCATTAATTTTCATTATACATGAATAAACGGATGCCCTGAATTACACAGCTATGGCTGTGAGTGCATTTATAAACATGAGTCTCTCCATTCTGGATGCCCAAGAGGAGTTGGACTCCACAGGACAGTGGACAGGACTAGACCTGAAATGACAAGAACACAATCACCACTGTCCCAATCCCATGGCTGGCTGTGAGAGCATCTTTACCTCGTTTTTGATAACAGCAACATGACTCTACACAGAGTACTTCTCCCAAGCTGGAATTCTTGAGTTTCCTTATAGGGAAAGTTCCTTACTGTATAGATTTCTCCAGAAAGAGGGGAAAGAGGTGGGTTTTCAATGTTGATACCTGGCCCTGCTTTAGAATATGTACATCGTCAATTATTTATACTATTTTTTTGAAATGCTATTTACACACTCTATTGATTCATCCACTTTGCCAGTCATCTTGACTAAAGAGCAAAGATACATGAGCCTAAAGATGAGTTTTAAAAGCCAAGAAAGAAACCCAACCAAATGCCCATCAGATGGTGGGTGTGTTGTGCACATCAGTGGAGTGTTGTTCAGACTTCAAGGAGGGTATTCTATTTCAATGTGAACAAAACTTGAGGGTATTTATACTAAAGGAAATGAGCCTGGTGGAGTGACTCAGCATTCAGTAGGCTGAGATGAGGTGAGTTCCCTCCTAGGTTAGGAGTAGCTCACACAGCAAGATTCTATCTCAAAAGAAAAGAAAAATAAACAACAACCCCCGAACCAGAACAGTCTATGTGACTCCTCTCATACAAAAGACTTAGAATAGTCAGATAGAAACAGAAATTACAATGCTGGGTATGGTGACACACATCTTTAATCGCAGTACTTGCAGAGGCAGGTGGATAACTGTGAGTTCAAGGCCAGCCTAGTCTACAAAGCAAGTTCGAGGACAGCCAGAGCTACACAGAAAAACACTGTCTCAAAAGAAGAAGAAGGAGGAGGCAGAAGAGGAAGAGGAGGAAAAGGAGGAGGAGGAGGAGGAGGAGGAGGAGGAGGAGGAGGAGGAGGAGGAGGAGAGAAGGAAGGAAAGAAGGAAGGGAGGAAGAGAAAGTACAATGTGGTTTCCAGGAATGGGGAGTCAGTTTTTAGTGAGTATAAAATTTATATTTTATAAGATGAAAAGTTGGAGATTAAAGCAGGGCTTTAGTGGTGCACACCTTTAATGCCAGCACTCTGGGGGCAGAGGCAGGCAGATCTCTGTGAGTTCGAAGCTAGCCTGGTCTACAGAGTGAGTACCAGGACAGTCTCCAAAGCAATACAGAGAAACCCAGTCTCAAACAAACAAACAAACAAACAAACAAACAAACAAGCAAAAAGTGTTGGAGATGGATGCTATTTAACAGCAATTTTGTTTTGTTTTGTTTTGAGACGGGGTTTCTCTGTGTAGCCCTGGCTGTCCTGGAATTCTTACTGTAGGCCAAGCTGGCCTCGAACTCAGAGATCTGCCTGCTTCTTAAGGTGTGTATCACCTACTGCCCTTCTTGTTTAACAGCAATTTAAGGCCAGTGAACCCTACACATACAGTGGTTAAGATAACTGAATTTTAATAGCCCAGTGGTGGTGGCACACACCTTTAATCAGCACTCCAGGGTTTGGGAGAATGACTCAGTAGGTAGGATGCTTACCTAGCATCATAGAGCTCTAGGTTCAAGTCCTAGGTGTGGTAGCATATTCCTAGACTACATGAGCCACTACTTTAAATTTTTTTTAATTAAAACAAAACAAACAAACTAAAAGAAAAAACACTTGAAATTCCCAGCACTCCAGAGGCAGAGATCTGAGTTTGAGGCCAGCTTGGTCTACACAGTGAGTTTCTGGATTATGAAAAACAGATAGTGCATTTTATACAATTATGTATTTTGCTACCAAGTAAAAGTGGGGAGGGAAGAAAACAAATTTTAGTTCCTGCCCTAAGATGTTTACTACAATCTTATGAGAGAACAACCTTAATAGACTAGATAATATTATGGGAGTACAGGCAAAATAAAAGTTAACAATTATGCAATTCCCTCAGTTTCTCAAATTTCATTTATTAGAAACTTCCCATTGCAGCTAAGGAAACAGGAAACCCAGGAGACTTTACCTCTCATCCTGGGTCCAGCTGGAGCAAGCCCTCCTCTACTCCAGCAGATGGCGCCAGAACTGCAGTGCACCTCCCAGACCGTAGGCGGCGCTCTAGCGGTACCTCTGTCTCTCACCATCTCTATGACTCTCTCTTCCGTTTTCCGGTTCCGCCCCTCCTGCCGCTGGCTCACACTGCGCATGCGGCTCTGGGTGAGCGGCTGAGCCATGGCGGCTTCTTCAAGTGGGGAGAAGGAGAAGGAGCGCCTGGGAGGCGTCTCGGTGATGGCAGGCGTTGGCAGTACGCGAGAGCGGCTGCTGTCTGCGCTGGAAGATCTGGAGGTCTTGTCCAGGTAACCGCGGCCTGGGGACCTGCTCGGCCCGGGTCGGCTGTGGGCGCAGACGAGGGCGGGCGGGATGGACAGTGTCCGGGGAGCGAGTGTGGCGGACCCGGGGTCTCCTGGGGTCTGCTGCGGTCTGCCGGGGTCTGCTGGGATCTGCTGCGGTCTCCTGGGGTCTGCTGTCTGCCTCCCGGGGCTTTGGGTGGCACGTCCCCACTATGGGGGCATCTCATTGACCTGGGACCCCAAGACAGTCAAAACTGTAGTAGTCAGTAAGAAAGGGCCCTATCCACCGACACTCAACAGGTATTTAAAGAGCGTTCCCAGGTGCCGGGTGCAGGGATACTGTAGTCAAGGGGAGCCTATATGGCAACAGCAAGGAGACAGATGTGTAAAACGGCAGTGGAGCGGTTTTATGAGGGTTGAGCCGCAGCCTTCCGGAGTCCACGGATGAGACTCCCAATCCGGTGTTAGCAAGGCAAGCTTCCCAAAGCAGTATGCTGTTTGGGAAGTCGTCGGACTGTTAGGCGACTGGCAGATGATCCCCTGAAAAGCCAGAAAACGTTCAGGACTTGGTGGGATAGCTCCTCTTTGTCAGAGAGAGATTGAAGTGGGTGCCATTCTCCATATTGTCATTATAAAATCGGTCAGTTGGAGTCTTGTAAGGGGAGAGCCCCCATCGTCATGTACTGTTATACAAGAAAATAATTTACACAAGCAGCAGCCCTTCTGGATTTGGCCTGCAGATCCACAGTCCAGGTCAGGTAGTTTGCTTGTAAATCACAGCCATGAACCCAGTAATCAGTTGGGGCAAACAGCATTAAAAGTTTATTTTCTATTTACTTTCACAGATTTTTTACTGTGTTCTTAAAAGCTTTCACTAGGTAGCCCAGGATGGCCTGAAATCCCCCCCACACACACACACCTCACCCCACCCCAGTATCGAGTTTAAGACAAGTGCCAGCATACCCTGACGGTTTTTTTCCTTTTAGGGAACTTATAGAAATGCTGGCAATTTCAAGAAATCAGAAGCTGTTACAGCTGGATGAGGAAAACCAGGTAAACAGTTTAATTTTTAGTTTAAAAAGCAGTGGTGGCTCATACTTTCAGAGGCAGGCAGATCTCTAAGTTTGAGGCCAGGCTGGTCTTCAGTTCCAGCCTGGAGAGAGTTCCAGGACAGCCAAGGCTACATAGTGAGATGCTGTCTTGGTAAAAACAAAAATAAAATAAAACTATTTTGTTGTTGTTGTTGTTGTTGTTGTTGTTGTTTTAAAGTATCAATTTAAAGATTTCAAGTAACATGCTGTACTCACACAAAACAAATATAAGCAAAGTCTCAAACCATGTTTTTTTGTTTTTGAGACAGGGTTTATCTGTGCTGTTGTTGTCCTTGAACTCACAGATCTGCCTGCCAAGTGCTGGGATTAAAGGCCTATGCCACCACTGCCTATCTTTTTCTCTCTTTCTCTCTTTCTTTCTTTCTTTCTTTCTTTCTTTCTTCCTGTAAGGTGGGTTTTTATGTAGCCCAGACTTGCCTTGAACTTGCAGGTTTTCCTGCCTTTACCTCAGTGCTGGAATTATAGGTGTGGTTAACACTCCTGGCCTACTAAGCTCGTCTTGCATGCTACAACCTACGCTAAATCATGAGTCCTTAAAACAGTCTGGCATATAATAGGTGTTATTTGGGAATTTTTCTTTTTAGAGGAGAAGGTAGGCTCATGGAGGGTGGTGTCATTTCCTGTGTCTTAGTGCTAGCAACTGAAGGGTCACAAACAGAACCCCAGGCTGCTGTTGCATATTAACCTTTGTGGCATTTTGCCACATCTGCATACCATCTATTTATTCATTCATTCACTCATTCATTCGTTTGTTTGTTTGTTTTGAGACAAAGCTTCTCTGTGTAGTTCTGGCTACCCTAGAACTCACTCTGTAGACCAGGGTGGCCTGGAACACAGATCCGCTTGTCTTTGCCTCCTTAATGCTGGGATTAAGGTATGGGCCACCACAACCTGGCTTTTTTTTTTGGGTGTGTGTGGTTTTTGTGTGACAGTTTTTCTCTGTGATTTTGGAGGCTGTCCTGGAACTGGCTCTTGTAGACCAGACGGTGTTGAACTCACAGAGATCCACCTGCCTTTACCTCTGCCTCCCGAGTGCTGGGATCAAAGGCATGTGCCACCATCCCCCAGCTCTTAATGTTTTAAGAGCCTCGTTTGCTAGGCTATCTGTACTCTAAGCCATACTGGGTATGAAATTATGGTTTTAAATGTATTGCATTTAATTTCCAATAGCTTCTTATATCTCAAAGTTTTAAAATGTTTGGTGTGAACTAAAATCACCTCAAACCATTAGATTTTGGAAGAGCTTATTCCATTGTATGTTCAAGGATAAATTTTTAAATTTTATCTTTGGAAGATGAATAAACCTGAAATTAGGCACAGTGTTACTTCTGAAAGATTTGTTCTGCGTGGAAAGGAGCAGAATAAATGGGAATTTTTGATATCAAGACTTTCCCCAAATTACCACACAAATGGCCTATGTATATTGTTAATGCTGATTAAGACTATTCCGGGGTGTTAAAATTGATAAACTTAGCCAGTTCAAGTCTCGATTCTTTGTGTCATTGATAGTAGCCTTGATTACCTTGTTGTCTGATGGAGTCAATTATTACTTGACAGGTGTTGGAGTTGCTGATTCACCGAGATGGGGACTTTCAGGAACTGATGAAACTGGCACTTAATCAGGGAAAAGTCCATCATGAGATGCAGGCTTTAGAAAAAGAAGTCGAGAAGAGAGACAGTGACATTCAGCAGCTGCAGAAACAGCTAAAAGAAGCAGAGCAGATCCTGGTGTGTTGACGGCTGTTAACATTCTCTCCTGAAAGCTCTGGTTATATTTTGGGGGGGGGCACTTTTTTACCCTTAGATAGGGTTTCTCTGTGTAGTCCCTGGCTATCCTGGACCTCAGTCTAAAGGCATATACCAACGCCCAGCTCTAGCTATATATTTTATTTGAATATTTTAAATTACAGAAATAGGAAGTTTTACTTGTATTTTGGCCTAATTCGAGTTTGTATTAGTAGTCAAAATCTCCAGTTTATGAAATATTTTGGGTCAGTAAACATTACATACTAGTTTCACAAAATGTTTTGAATTTTATTATTTTATTTGCCCTTCCATCTTAAGATAGGTGAGTTTCTCACCAATCAAGGCTCTATACTAGCCTTGTTCTCTATAATTTTTATTTGCATTTTTGAAGTATTTTTATGTATGTGAATGTTTTGTCCATGTAAGTGCACCAGATGTGTACAGTGTTGGCAGAGCTAGAAGAGGTCATAAGGCCCCTGAAACTAGACTGTTTTCAGCTGTGGTGTGGGTATGGGTGCCTGGAACGGAACTTGGTTACTTTTCTATTCGCCTTAGCTGGTGAGTCATCTCTCTCTGCTTCTTGTCTCCCCCTTTGCCTTGAAACAGGGTCTCTAGGTAGACCAGGCTGGCCTCAAACTGCCTCTGCCTCCTGGGTGCACCACCATGCCTGGCGTGGCTACTTATTTTGAAGTAATTTATTTGCTTTGATTAGTCCAGTTGTTTTGCTTACTGCTAAAGTAAGTTTTCTATGCTCGTATTACAGAAACGACTGAGCTTAACATTCATATGATCTAATGAGCTGCCATTCTTGTTCTAAGTATGTCACAGTGGGCTCCAGGAAAAGAAGCCTGGGTGGTTTAGGATAACACCCAGGAGAAGGAAACCCCAAGAAAATGCTTTGGGGGTTTTGTTTTTAAATAAATGTTTTTTAAAAAATAATTCTTTTTTTTTTTTTTTTTTTTTTTTGATGAAAGTAGTATTTACTTACCAAGAAAAAACCCAGAAAATATAGAAAAGGAGAGGAAAAAAAAAAAGAAAATTTGCCTTTTGTCTCATAGCTTGAACAGTGGCACAATCCACATTTTGTTATATTTGTTTTTAGAGACAGGGTTAGTCTATTCTGAGTTCCAAGCGTATTTTTACTCGCATCCCCTCATTTTTCTTCTCCCATCCTCATCTTCCCAGCCCAATCCCTCCAGTATTTTCTGCCCTTTCATGCCATATATTCCTAGCAGCTTTTTATTAATGGAAGACAGAGTCATGAGTATATTTCCTTCATTAAACATAACTGTGATGCAAAATAGTATCAAGTGTGTTTCAGGAGATCACAGATAAATTTTAGGGATTTCCAAGTCTTGCAAATTGTTTCTGTAAGTGAGTAACCTTATGAATTCATCTGAAAACTCTGCTTATTATAACTAAGAGTAATTTGTATTTTAAATTTTGTTTAAATTAGGCAACAGCTGTTTACCAAGCAAAGGAGAAACTCAAGTCAATAGAGAAAGCAAGAAAAGGTTGGTACCAGGGGCAGGCTGGCTGACTTTATCAAAGTGCGAGGCTGTGTGTGTCTCAATGTGTAGGTCCAAGCAGACGGTTCAGTGGGTGAAAGTTTGTTGTTCTTGTGTGATCCCTAAAACCCATATACAGCTGTGCATGCGCCCATGCTCAGACACACGTGCACGTTCTCACATGTGTGCACACATAAAGTCTTTTAAGCTGATAAAATACTGCTAGTCACACTGTTGAAAGGGTGCTCAGTAGTTTTTATTGTAAGTGTGTTGTGTTTTTACATTGTGGTTGACATCCCAGAAAGGGTGGACATCTTACTACCCTCTAGTTATAAGACACAGTCACAAAAGGGACCTTGTGCTTTTTATTTACACGTATAGTAAAGACAACAGTCTATAAAACTGTTGAGAAAAAAAGAAGTGGGGTTTACGTAGGCTCTTAGGGGCTGGGAGAAAGGACAATGGTGGCCACTAAGATGGGCGCACTGCCTGCCAGCCCTTCACCCACTGGAAAGCCTTGCTTCATGAGCTCACTGGATCGTCAAGTACAGAGAGTGAAATTATGGTTCTTTAGCTAAATGTAAACCAAATACTTGGTGCATTTGATTTACATTTAGCCATCTCTGATTTGTTTTTCTTTTGCCCATTTGGAGTCTACTTTCTGATTGTTACATGTGAGGAAACAGCTAACATCCTTTGAGAGATGGGTGGGCTTCTCTAGAAAGAAGCAATGTTTTGTTTTGTTTTTTAATATTTTATTATTTTTATGTGCATTGGTGTTTTGCCTGTATGCATGTCTGTGTGAGAGCATCGGATCCCCTACAACTGGAGTATAGACAGGTGTGAGCTGCCATGTGGGTGCTGAGAATTGAACCTGGGTCCTCTGGAAGAGCAGCCAGGGCTCTTAGCCACTGAGCCATCTCTTCAGCCCCAATAAGCAAATCTTCAGGAGAGGTGGCTGAGTCTTATCAGCAAGGACTATGGTTAGAAGTTCATAGCCCCTTTTGAAACAGGTCTAAAGTTTATAGAATGAAGAGCTTCTCCTGTTCCTTGGAGGTAACTGCTGTCTGTTTTGTGCACAGCCCATTTAGCACCTCCTCCTTAGAACACAGAGGCTATGGACTGCTGGCTTAGCAGCCTGGATGTCACTGGAATGAGGCACTTGCCCCTCATTTTACTGGTCCTCGCTGTGGTGTTCGGAAGAGTTTGCATTTGATGGTAGCTACTAATTGAGATTATTGAACATTATCATGCAGGTGTCATTTAAGTTAGCTGATTTTGCCAAATGGTGTCTTGGTTCTTTGGAAATGTTTTATAACAGTTTCAATGTATACACAGGGGCTAAGGGAGATGGACGGCTGAGATTAGCCTATTTTCTGATTGTTGGAAGTTAGTATGATGTGACTGATGTATGCTGTTTCTAAACTTGTATTTACTAGTCTGACTTGTTCTATTTTCTCAACTCAGGTGCTATCTCCTCTGAAGAAATCATTAAATATGCACATAGGATTAGTGCAAGCAATGCTGTGTGTGCACCACTGACTTGGGTTCCAGGTAACAATGCTTCTTGTGTCAGGTTAAAACTGTTTAATGAAATGTAGAATGTACTTATCTGCTAATGAAGGTATCTTTCTTCAGTGACCTAGTAATGCCATCTGTGTGACCTCTTCTCTCTCAAGAGGCTGTCATTGTTGCTATTTCTTACTAGGAAATAGAATTAAATTGGAAGAATTGAGAATACTACAATTTGCCTACCTCTGCCTCCTGAGAGCTGGGCTTAATGGACAGTGCCCAGCTTGAGAATTTTAAATGCAATCAGAAAAGATGTGATAGTGTGTACTGTAAAGGCAACAGCTTGGAGAGGCAGAGGTGGGATTGCAAGTTTGAGGCCAGCATAGGCTGCATAGTGAGACCTGTCTCACAAAGAGATTGAGCATTTTCTTGTGTACCAAGGAATGTTAATTCTTCAAAAAACATATTTTAAATTTTTTTTTTTTTAATTAAAACTGCCTTTACTGTTTTAGGAGACCCTCGGAGGCCATATCCAACAGATTTAGAGATGAGAAGCGGGTTGTTGGGCCAGATGAACAATCCTTCCACGAGCGGTGTGAATGGTCATCTCCCAGGGGATGCTCTTGCAGCAGGTAGACTGCCAGGTAATGCTGACTGGAAGGAAGGGTGTTTTCAAGTAGACCAGGGACTCAGAGGTGCCAGCCAGGCATCGTCTAACAGGGAACACTTGAGATTCCAGGCCCAGCCTTACCCATCTACTGCCAGTTTGTTGTTCTGTGCCTGCTTCAGCCAAAGACCCTGCAGTGGCTTGCATGACATGAGCCTAAGGCCTTCTGTCCCTGTGTGCATCTCCTGCCATCCTCCTCAGTGCTGAACCTTTGATTTATGACAGTGAAGAACATTTCCATTGTGAGGCATGCTCCCCAGATAGACTAAGCATGTTTTAATATGAAAGAGAAAGGACATGAAGTGGGGGAGGGGGTACATTTTTACCTTTAGTTGTTACTTCTGTGCTCTGAAGTGCAGATTTGGGGAGTCTGTGCTTATCCCCAGATATTCCTTGTCTTTCTCATTGCGATTGTACTGTAGTAAACCACACCAGTAACTTAGTAGGGAAATTGAAAGAATTATTAACTAGTAATAGATATGGATGCCATTATATATAGGACCATGGCACAGGACCCCTGGCTGAGTATAATGGATGTAGTTTGTGGTTTGTGTGTTTAGCACGTGTGAACCCCTATCTTATCAGGTCATTGGTAATACGAGGTAGATGGGTAGACAGAATTAAGTTACTTGCATACAGGGAGGGTGATTGACAAGCAGATGGGTTACAAAAAGAACTGATCCCATGTGCTTCTTTCCTCCAGATGTCCTTGCTCCGCAGTACCCATGGCAGTCAAATGACATGTCTGTGAACATGCTACCACCAAATCACAGCAGTGACTTTCTGTTGGAGCCTCCTGGGCACAACAAGGAAAACGAAGATGATGTCGAGGTTATGTCAACAGATTCTTCAAGCAGCAGTAGCGACTCCGACTGAAGAAGGTGTGTGGCTGCACTCCACTCCAGGGCTGCAGAGCTCTGACAACAGGGGCATGCAAGCCACAGACCCCCGAGGAGCAGCCCACTAAAAATCAAATGGCGGTTTCTTCTTAACACCCAGTCCCCTGGTTTTGTGCTCATCTGCTGGGCAAATGTGTGAGGGTGGGTCCTGGAGGTGAGACTGCAGGAGAATGACACACAACTCACGGGAGTGGCCTGAAAGGGCACTGAGCCAGGCATGGCAGCTCCTACCTGCAATCCCAGCACCTGGAGATGGGGATTGCTGTGAGATACATAGTAAACTCAGCCATCAGGGCTACAGAGCAGCCCTGGCCGGCACAGGCAGTGGGCTGAGTGTGGTATTTCAAACTGAAAGTGCTCACTTGAAGAGAGTTGGCTGCTGTTGTTGCAGCGGCAGAACTATCACTATTTGTATATGATAAATACTGTAATTTGTGTAAATAAACCTGCTTTTCTTTGTATTTTTTAATTTTTTTGAATTGTCTTTCTAATATATATGCATTTAGTATAATACATATAACACCTTCAGTATAAGAAGGAAACTTATTTATCTGGTTGCATTTAAGCTGGGCTGTGGTGGCACATGCCCTTAATCCTAGCACTCTGAAGGCAAAGGTAGGCAGATGTAAGTTTGAGGCCAGCCTGAGTTACAAAGCGAGTTCCAGAACAGCCAAGGCTACACAGAGAAACCTGTCTTGAAAAACAAAAAAATTCAGTTGCATTTTATAATATTCAAGTAACTAATAATCACAATTAGGCTTTTGAGAACACTAATAATTGAAAACATTTATTACAATCCCATACATATCACACAGACAGTAAATTTTATGGAAGGTTTTGGGATAGGAGTCCACTATCTCCTGCCATCAGCTTGTCTCAACTTTTTTTCTCATAGGTTTCTCTGTTTATGTAATGTACACAGGCTAGCCTGGGACTTGCAATTGCCTGCTTTAGCCTGTTAGTGTAGTTTGTCAAAAAGGAGTTACATTGAACTGTTTTTAAGTTCAAGCAGTTAACATCTGTGTCTGATCAGTTTATTGATTTTACGCAGGTATTTTTGATTACTGCAAATGTAATATAATACTGTATAGCATTTAGACAGCATAAAACAAACTTGGCCTTCTATCAGAGTTAGTACAAAAAGTTAACATTTTGGTATACTTCTTACAAGTCCACACACACAGTCACACATTTAATACCCGCACTTGGGAGGCAGATGCAGGTGGATCTCAGTAGGTTAAAAGCCAACCTGGTCTACAGAGCAAGTTCTAGGGCAGCTAAAACTATTGAACAAAGAAACGCTGTTTGTTTGTTTTGTTTTACACCCACATGTGCAGGGCTAGAGAGATGCTTCTGAGGTTAAGAAGACTGGCTGCTCTTCCAGAAGACCCAGGTTCAATTCCCAACACCCACATGGCAGCTCACAACTGTCTCTACTCCAGTTCAGGGGACCTGATGCTTTCACACAGACAGACATGCAGGCAAAACACCAATGCACATAACATAAAAGGTCCACATGTACCAAGCATAGTGGTACACATCCCAAGCACTGTGTGGCAGGGGTGGGCAGATATCTAAGTTTAGAGCCAGCCTGGTGTACATGGTGAGTTTCAGGTAAGCTGACATGTTTAAAAGAATAAAATTCATATGTTAGAGACCAGATAGGATTCACAGAAATGGGCTTGTAAATGAAAAGATGAGCTATTGCCTAGTGCGATCATTTAAAATGCTATTTTTTTCCCCTGTCTTTGTAATTTTCTTTTTTTCTTGGAATTGAGGACTGAACCCCACCTCACAAGTGCTAACACTGAATGAAATCCCCAGCTTCCCCTTAGGTTTTTCATTCCTTTATGAATGCTAAAAATGTTGGCTTTTATTTTTATAAGCTTTTATGAAATTATATTTAACATTAGACGTTTAAAACGAGAAAAGTTTATTTGACCACATAAAACCGAATGCATGTTAACAGTAAACAAAAACAGTAACAAAAAAATTCATGAGAAAAATTCACCAGTGAGAAAATAATTTTGTATTTTGGCAAATCTCTTCAGTGTCTGACCTGATGGGAGGAAGCTGGCTTCTCTTGACTTTGCAGTCTCTTAGAGCACTCGCCTGCCCATCATGTGTAAAAACCTAGGTTCAGACCCCAGGACCAAAACAACCACCCAGGAACTAACCATGCACCAAGCAGTGTCTGGAAAACTCCTGCACACTTACATGGAATGAGAAGGGATGCAGCTGGATTCATAGCATCAGGGAGGCTGAGGCAGGAGGGTCAGAAGTTCAAGGTTATTCTCAGCTACAGACAGTGAATTGGAAGCCAGCCAGAGATGTATGAGACTGTCAAAAATTAAAGTGAAAAAAAGTTAGTGATACTTGGATGTTACAAAAATAACTGGATTGTGCAACAGCACTCTTGAACCATATGCTAGGGCTGTGCACGGGAGGTGTGACCATTGTTCCCCCACTATATTTGTTTTTTTTTTTTTTGCTAATCAGAAATTAATCCACGAAAGCCAGGCCATGTGGCTGCACACACCTTTAATCCCAACATAAAGGCAGAGGTGGGCAGAGCTCTGAGTTCTAGGCCAGCCTGGTCTACAGAACAAGTTTCATGATAGCCAGGCCTACACAAAGAAAGCCTATTTCACAAAACAAAAACACAAACTAATCCATGTGAAACAGGATTGCTGGTGAAACAAGACCCAAAAGTAAAGGGTACGGAGCTCACAAGGCGCCTACGCAGCAGAGCGGACTGGTAACAGTGAAACACAACCTCACCTGAAGAGCTCACCAGGGGCCTGAGCCCAGTGACTGCCTGGTGACAGAAACGTGGCCCAAAGCTATGCCCTGCCTGACCAAGGAGATATGAGCGAGCGCATGCAATCCAAGGGCTTGGACGATGCTTAACATGGGCTATGGAGCATTAGCTAAGGCCAAGGTAATCCTTGTATCAAGAGGGTGACTTTCCCAAACCCAAAGCCCCCTTGAAAGCCAGAAGCAGCTTTCATTGTGGACAGGAAACAGCCCTGTGCATACTGCTCTGTGACATTTTAACTGTTCAATCTTTCACAGTAAGACTATGATTTGCTGGGAGGTTCGGGGAGAGCAACCAACCAACCAACAAACCTTTGGCCTTGTCCTGCAAAGTTCTTGAGGACCCCGGGAGAACCCCTACTTCTAGGAGACCCAGTGCACCGCTCTGTGTAATCCCAACATACAAGGACTCATACAAGATCTCAGGCAGAGAAAGAGAGAAATACAGATGACTCGGCCTTTAATAGTAGGATCCAAGTTTAGGCTGTCTCACATTTAACAGAGATTCCTGTTGGAAACCAGGGAAGTACATGTCATGATCTCTCTAGTTACACAGTCATTTAAAAATTCCTTTCAAGTAAAAGGAAAAAGAAAATCAGCAAGCATACTGAATTTTGCAGTGGGCAATTTGCTTCTGAACTTGAATGAGTTGTCTGACCTCCATTTGAATCGGAACAGTTAAGACAAATACTGTGACACTCGTCTCCATGTAGCCAGCAACGGTAACTTACAGCAATACAGATAGTTAGCCACAAGGCCCTTACCCATCTTCACAGCCACCACGCCTCAGGAAGGTGTTCTTAGGGATTCACGTTACTTTAGGAGACTGTAAATATGACCACATGGCTTCGTATATAAAACAAAGTTGTCTTGAAACAGTGAACCTTTCATTTACTAAGGTTTTTTTGTTTTTGTTTTTGAAATTAGGGAATCTCCTTGGGTCCTTCGAGGTGCTCACCTCTGTACCCATTCAGGTGGCTCAGGTCCTCTCTAAATGGGTCGTAGCCTTGCTCTTTTAAACAACGGAGAGCCCAGAAAAGCTGGTGTGATGGAGGGAACTCTTCCCAAGGAATCCACTCCCAACCTAGAAGAGAGACGATCAGTGTGCAGGGATGGCAGAGCAAGGAACTGTCATTTGGTGAACTAAGCTATGAGACATTCAGAGAAATGTTGACTGAATTTACAAGTGACCCAGCACTAATCAAAGCAACAGTGGTGTCTGGGGCTAGCTTGGCTGTGCAAATCAAACCTAGGTTTAGAAGGAAAACTAGGAAGAGAGGGGCAACCCATGAAACACTGAGCTGTTTCGTTTCTTTGTTTGGAGACAGGGTCTCATGCACCAAGGCATTTAGTCCCTACTTGAACTCGTGGGAGGTGTCTACTGTTCTCACACATGAGAAAAGGATGTCCCCTCACTGACTCTTTGGCACTTACAGTCTGGGCTCAGCTCAGGCTGGTCTCTGACCAGGTAAACAGAAGTGCTGCTGGTACATACACAAAAGCCTAAAATTGGCATTCCATAAAAACTGGTTCTCCATCTCCCTAATGCTTCCACCCTTTAATACAGTTCCTTGTGCTGTGGTGATCCCAACCATAAAATTATCTCACTGCTACTTCATAACTGTAATTTTGTGACTCTTATGAATCCTAATGTAAATGTCTGTGTTTTCTGATGGTCTTAGGTGACCCTGTGAAAGGGCTGTTCTACCCCAAAGGGGTCACATCCCACAGGTTGAGGACTTCTGCTTGAAGACTTGTGAATAGGGTGTCTGTCTGTCTGGAACAGTGTTTCCCTTACCTGCCCCTACAGCTCCATGTGGGGCATCTAGTCCCATATAAGACATACCTGTAATACCTATCACAGTCCCCAAACAAGCCTTTCTTTCTACACACGGAATGGCCATGTTTGGTAGTTTCACTGCATCCTCACAAGAACAGTGTATGAACCATGACACAAACCCAGGCAGGCTGCATTTCATGTCCCCAGGATCTGTGTGTTCACATCTCTACATTGTCTGTCTGTGCTGCCGTAACAGGATAGCTTGCACTAAGTGGCTTACACACACAGACATCTATTTCACACAGTTCTGCGGGTTGAAAGACTACAATCAAGATGCCTAGTAGTGGCCCATTTCCTGGCGCATGGGACAACCATACGTCCTCTGTATCCTCATATGGAGGAAGTGGTGAGGGTGTCTCTGGGGTCTCTTTTATAAATGTGAGCACTAATCCTATTTGTGGCAGTGGGTCCCAGCTGCTGCTGCTATTCTGGGAGGCGACGGTAACTTTAGGAGGTGTGAACTGTGTACAGGAGGTCACCAGGGATGTGCCTCAGAGGGCTATGCCTGGCCCTACTCATGCTGCCTCCCTGCTGGGGGGTTGGGAGGGGAGAAGGCCTCTACTACAGTTCCTCCTTGAAATTCTACCTCACAAAGGGCCCAAATCCACAAAGCCCAGGGGCATGGGCCAAAACCCAGGAAATCAGAGCTAAAGGAATCTTCTCCCCTTTATGTTGTTAATGTTGGCCATTTTGTCACAGCAATGCAAAGGCTAAGCTTTGTCCTCATGACCTAACCACATCCCAAATGCCCCATCTTCTGTTACCATCACCTTGAGGATTAGAATTTCAACAGGAATTTTCATTTTTAATTTTTGTGGGTATTTTTTTTTTGAGACTGTATCTTTCTATATAGCTTAGCTAGCTTGGAACTTGCTACATAGACCAGGCTGTCCTCAAATTCAAGAGCTCTGTCTGCCTCTGCCTCCCAAGTGCTGGGATTAAAGGCCAGTGTCAACACTCCTAGCTCCAATTCAAGGAATTTTGGAGGGGCGCAGACAGAAATCTGAGAATCCACTTCTCTTCACATGACAAGGATACACACAGTGACATGTTTCTTTGAGGAAGAACGGCTTGTTATATATGATTCTCTTACTTTCATTTTTCTCTGGTTCCACGTTCTTTGGCTCTGAACCGTAAGCTATGTCCACCTCTCCTTTCATTAGTATGGTGACATAATGGTAATTCTCCCTCTCAACAAAAGAATTTACCACGGAGGCAAAGCGCACGTTTTTCAGGTGCAGCCCAGCCTCTTCCCAGGTTTCCCTCTGAGCGCACTCTTCCCAGGTCTCACTGGAAGAAGAAACAGAGACTGTTCAGTATACGAACGGCATTAGATTGGTGTTGGAATGCTGTAGTATTATATAAAAGCAACAGTAATTAGTTTATGTTTTAAAATGATAAAACCCTCTGCCTTCACAGTATGCATTTCTATATTTAGTGATTTGAAGACCCAAAGAGTGTTTTATATAGGACAACAATCAGCATTTAACCACCAACATTGCCATCCAGGTCTGGAGCTAGACCTAGGCAGCTGGGGGCAGTTCAGTGTAAGAACCCAGGCTTTAAGTCAGCTGAAACCTGAAGTTCTACTTTCTAGCTTAACTAGAAAAGGGAAACATTAAATTTCTTGTGTTGTTGTTGTGTTTTGAAAGTACATTAAATGCCTTCCCTAGGCTTCAGAATCTTAGTTTAAGCCTCAAAACTGAGGCCATTACGCAACCCAGAAAGCAAAGTGCTGGGCATTTGGGGACTTGCTGCAGTAGGGCCAGGACAGTGTGCTCCCAGGCCACACAGCAAGGCCAGGTTACCTTCGAGAGGAAAGGCGTTGTGCATTTTCAGCCTGGCAGGAATGTTTCCCTTTCGTATGACGAGCCAGCGTTAGGCGCCTCCAATGACTCAGTCATGCTGCAACACCCAGGAAGCTGAGGCAGTAGGAACATCCTGAGTCCAGGCCACCCTGAGCCACAGTGAGTTCCGGGCCAGCATGAGCCAGAATAAGACCCTGCCTCAAAAACAACAACAAAATTCCCAAACATAAAAGCAAAAGCAAGAGTGAGTCAAGATATTGGCACTTCACTCCGGTCAAAGGCATATCGAGCCGCTGGACTTCAGAGCAGGTGTGGTAGGGCAGAGCTCACAGGTAAATCTGAGGGCACCAGGAAGGAGGAGACTATCCGACATAGGTCCCTGTGCTGAGATAGAGAAGGGCAGCCACACAAGCACCGTTTCCATCCTGGAATGCATGTTCCCTTCGGCCCAAGCAGACGCCACAGGAAGTCTCCTGTGGGCCTGGTGCAGTGGCGCAGGTCTTTGACCCCAGCACTCAGGAATGAGAGGCAGGCAGACCTTTGTGAGTTCTGGGCCAGCCAGGGCTACACAGTAAGAGCCCAAGTCTTAAACAAACAAACAAACAAACAAATCTATTAGATAATGCCGACCCACATATTTACAGATAATAGGAAGTCTAGGTTCCTTTTAAACCTTAGTTTAGAAAATCAAGTATGATATATGGTGGCTAGAAGAGCAAGCCGTAGGAGGGCTTGAGGAGCCGCCTTACACGTTTTTCTATTATCATACATTACTAAAGGAGACCACACTGGACCGTGGGGATTTAGATACTTTTATCTGTTCTATTGAAAACTGTTTAAAACTCACTTATGAGCACAAGGCCAGTGTTGTGGAGAAATTGACTTAGCCACGCTTCCCACTTTGTGGGTCTGACATCCAGAACGGGCCAGTCTCATAACACGCCCACAGGGGAGAAGGTAACACATCTAAATCTCATGGGACAAAGTGAAAACTCCCAGATTTTAATAAACACCCTTTCTCTGTATGCACAAATAAATACAGACGACTCCCACTTGCAGTCAGGGTAGGGAGGAGCAGTGCCCCCTCCTGGCAGGAGCCCGGAAGACCCCGGGGCCGTAGAAAACACACGGAACGCAACTGCGCAATTACGCGTGTGACACGGACACATTTGTCAAGCGGTCTAGTGCTACTCGCCCAACTTCCGTTTTCCCGAGGTTGACGCGCTCACCCGAATTCCAAATGGCCCCCAGGAAGCTGGAAGCTTCCGGCTCCAAACGACCCTTTCCTCTTCCCCAGAAGGACACAGCGAGGGTGCTCACAGCTCAACACCACCACGCCAACCCCAACTCCGGGGCGCCGCCTCGGCTCCGCGTTGGCGGTCATAGCTCTTGGCTGCTCCCGGAAGTGGTTGACTGCTCCACATCCGCTTTCAAGCTGTACGGGAGCCGCCTGGAGCCCCTTCTGTGAGTGTCTTCAGGTGTCGCCTGGTGGCTACAGATCGTGTAGAGACAACCCATATAAATAACTGATTTAAGCGTATTCGGAGAAGTAAATAAGACTAATAAATTCACCTAGAACAAATTATGTAGTTTAAAGAAAAGCGTTACTATACTAGATAAAAATACGTACAATTAAAAACAAAATTTTAAAGGAAAAATGTCTTGGGGAAATCAGCTGTAATTGAACAAATTTGACAACCTACATTTCTGCACGGATGGGTTTATTTTAAAAGTATTAATATATTTCTACCAAAGTAATATGTGCATAATTTTAGAAAACTCAATAGTACAAAAATACCCAACAAGAACACTATCTCCTTTAGTCCTGATTCCAGAGACAGGTTTAACTCTTTAAAGTGTCAGTTTTTATATTTGCACACATATTTCTAAGTGTATGCTTAATTTTATATACTACGTAATCCACTAGAAAGTTACCATATCAACTATGTATGCTTAGCAAAGTCCTATGTTCCGACAGCCAACAAATGTGCAAATGAATTGAATAGATGATTTAAAACGATAGCCAGGAATAATCACTATTTTTAAAAGTGTTGGATATCTCCATCAGGGAATTGCACAACAAAACTACTTCGAGATACCACCTTTCCCGCATCAGAATGGCTGTCATCAAGAGATCTTACAACAAATGTTGGTGGGAGGGTGCCGGTATCCTCAGTCACTGCTTCTTGGCCTTCCCAGACATGAGGAGTACCAGCTGCATGCTGCTGCAGCCATGAGCTTTGCCATGCCTTCCCTGTCTTACAGCCCAGGCCAATGAGCCCTCACCCAAACCTCATTCAAGAGATGTATTGGGAGGGAAGAATCCAGGAGAGTGGCTGCCCTCTGCCAGGGTGGCAGAGGTCAGCAGGGGAGGCTGAACAGCCACAAGCACAACAGACAGGGGGTTTATATAGGGCTTCTTAGGGGATGGCATTTTCCCAGGGAGATTTCCAAGGTGGGGATTGGACAGATTTCAATCCCTGAGCTTGGACTGGCTAGATGTTGTGTTCAGGGAATGGTTGGTTTTCTCCACAGGGTTAGGGTCAGATTTGGCTCTGGTTTCAGGGCCAAAGTGTGTTTCTTTCACTGGTCCTTTTTAGTCTTTTGGCTCTAATTTTAGGACCAGGGTGTATTTCTTTTGCTGGTTCTGATTCCAGGGGCAGAGTGTGTTTCTTTGGTACTGGTTTCAGGGTCAGGGTGTATTTCTTTGGTTCTGGTTGCAGGGCCAAAGTGTGTTTCTTTGGCTCTGCTCAGGGTATGTTTTTTTGGTTGGTCCCTTTCCCTTAAAACATCCTATCCTTCTCAGTAGATAGGTCATACAGACTAAAAGTAAATGCAGAAACTTCACAATTAATCTGTACTTTAGGCCAAATGAACTTAACCAATATCTACAGAATATTAATTACATCTTCGAAAATGTGTTCTCTTCCACAGAGCTTTCTCTAAGACAATACATTTTAGCCCACGAAGCAAGTGCTAACTAATGCAGAAAGGCCCCTGAAAAAAACTTCTTGCACCTTGTCACAGCATCTGGAAATAAAATGAGAAATCAATAACAAAAACACAAAACACAAAAAATAGAAAGTTTGAAAACATTTGGGGATTGAGCAACACACTCTTATATGGAATGACCTTGTGTAAGCTTCCAATGTGTGTTGCTTTTATTGGTTGATTAAAAAAAAAAAAACAAAAAACAAAAAACAAAACAAAAAAAACTGTTTGACCAATGGCCAGGCAGAATAGAGCTGGGCAGGAAATCCAAACCAAGTAACTGAGAGCAAAAACACAGAGTCAGGGAGATGCGTAGCCACCAAAAGAGTAACATGCAGGAACATTACCTACAGTAAGCCACAGCCTCGTGGCAATACAAAGATTAATAGAAGTGGGTTAATTTATAAGAGAGAGCTAGCCAGCAACATGTCTGAGCCCGTGGCCAAACAATTGTAATTGATATTAATCCTCAGAGTGTTATTTTATAAGTGGCTATGGGGACAAAAGCAGTCCAGGGGGACCAGCAGGACAGAGAAAAACATTCAACAACACACTCTTTTTAAAATACAAGTTTTATTTGTTTTTATTTTCTCTGTGAATGTTTTGCCTATATGCATTACATGTGTGCCTGGTGACCACAGGGGATAGAAGGGGGCACCTATCAGATCCTCTGGATCTGGAGTTAGCGGTTGTGATTCACTATATATATAGAGGCTGAACCTTCCTCTAGAAGAGCAGCCCATGCTCTTACCTGCTGAGCTGTCTCCAGCCCACACGATATACTCGTGAATGACACATGGGATCATTAAAGAATCAAGGGAGCTATTGAAAATAATTCTAGAATGAAATGAAATACAAACTTGCTAGTACCTCTGAGACACAACCAAGGCAATTATGAGAGAAAATCTTGTATGTATAAGTGTTCATGTTTGTTTGTTTGTTTTCTTTAAACAAATCAAGACTGAGAAGATGGCTCCATGGGTAGTTCTTGAGCTCAGGCTGGATGATTTGAGTTTGATCACTGGATCCCACAAGGTGGCAGAAGAAAACCAACTCTTGAGTGTTGGCCTTTGGCCTCCATACACATGTCTATACACACACACACACACACACACACACACACACACACACACACACACTTTTTAAAAATCAGAGATATCACAAATAAATAATCTAATCATATAACTCAGGGTTTTAGAAAGAACCAAAAAAACTCCAAAGCAGCAGATAAAGATATAAACTGCCCAGGTGTTGATGGCGCATGTCTCTAATCCCAGCACTTAGGAGGCAGAGGCAAGTGGATCTCCAAGTTCAGGGCCAGCCTGGTGTATAGAGTGAGTTCTAGGACAGCCAGGGCTACAAAGAGAAACCCTGTCTGAAACAAAAAACCCAAAACACATAATGAATTAAAGAATTTTAAGATGTGGGGATATAAACTGGGACAGAAATTAATAAAATGGAAACTAAAACACAATACAAGGAATCAGTGAAACAATTAAACACATAGTTAACAAGCACTGAGACCGCGCAGACGTAGTCTTCAAACAACAGTGTCCTAGGACTGGGTGCCCTCTGCTTAGTTCTACCAAATCTTTAAGGAATGACTAACACTAATGCTCCTAATGTATTCCATGTGGTAGATAGGAAAGAACAATACTACATCTGTTCTATATAGTCAGTGTTGCTATGACAACAAACCCAGGCAAGGACAAGGTCATATATGGTAATTCTATTTTGAGCTTTTGAGGAACCTCTATGTCAATTGCCAAAGAGATTGTACCAGTTTCCATTCTCACTGGCAATGTGTAAGCATTCCTATTTCCCCACATCCTTGCTAGCATTCTGTTATTTATTTTCATGAGGATAGTGTCTCTCCAGGGTGAGACAGAATCTCAAAGTTATTCAACTTTGCATTTTCCTGATGGCTAAGAATGTTGGAACACCTTTTCAAGTATTTATTGGCACTTCATATTTATTCTTTTTAGAACTGTTCTGGTCATTGGAACTATGGTCTGTTGCTCTACCCATGATCTTGATGCTGGCATCAACCCTAAACAAGTGCCAGAAATAATGTCTGTCAAATCCAAATCTCTGCTTTGTCTCCCTCCTCCTTAAATCTGGTAAATTCTTGTAGTAATTGAGTAAAGGGAAGAGCTAGTGCTTGGTGTTGTGTAATGAAGTAAGAAAGCACCTGTTGACATACCATCCTTACTGTCTGCTCAGAACCGCTGCTTCTGTGGGCTTATATTTTGTTCCCATCTGCTGGCCCTCTATGCTGTCTACATAGCTCCAAGGACATTGTACACCTTTCCAGGCTTTCCCTGCCCTTCTGAAGTAGGTGTGAACATTGGGACTGAAGGTTACTTCCAACTAGAAGATGCAAGTCTGTAACTATCCTAGAAGGAATGAAGATGGTGCGTGCATTCGTGTGTGTGTGTGTGTGTGTGTGTGTGTGTGTGTGTGCGCGCATGTACAACATCCATCTTTCACCTTGCTAAGGTCTGCTGATGAACTGTGTATTCCAGGCTATCTAGAACTTCTGGACAGTTCTGTCTCTATCTCCTATCTTGCCGTAGGACTTCTGGGGTCACAAACTTATGCCGTCACATTCAGCTGCCACATGGGTGCTGGAGATGGAATTTGGGCTGCCAGGCTTGTGTAGCTAGTGGTTTTATTGACTGAGCCTTCTCCCCTAGAAAGAATAAAAAAATTCTAAAGACACATGTTTGTCCCTTCCTTTGGCTCTCAAAACTATTAAATAACAAACCCCAAAGAAATTGGAACTTTGCTTGGAATCTCATGCCAGAAGGAAAAGAAATAGTCCTAGATCCAACCAGAGCAGAAACTTGTCTCTGGAAAATCGGTCACACCATTCTGATAATTGTTCAGACCATCTTACAGCAGAGACTGGAGCCCAGACAATGATGAGTGAGACCAAAGCTTAATCAGGATTGCTTTGTACATTTCTTTGCCCTTTATTTAAACTTAAGCCTTATGTACGGACCCTGAAGATGGACTCGGTAGGGGTATCCCTAGACCTCTTTGTTCCTCTCCTCAGTGTGTCCACATTGAACAAACTTTTTTTCTGTTCGTCTCTGTTACTTGGCTTTTATTGCTACACGCAAGGGATTTTGTGACCTTGGCTGTCCATCCAATGCTCCTTGTTCTAGATCCCCAAATCTCTCTAGGGTAGTTCACCCTTTGTCCTGGATACCACAGCCCTTGGGAATACACAATACACAGATCCTTCTCGAGGAACTATCACAAAATATCTTGTTTCTGTCCTTATCCTCCTCTTGTTACCCCCTCTAGAGTTGAGAAAATGGTACTGGAAATAGTTCAAGGTGGAGGGGTAAATGTGACCTGAATCAGTACAAAGGTTTTAGTAAAGAATATATGCTGTGGACAGAAACTCAGAGGGTGGAGGGGAAGGGGAGAGGGAAGGTATGAATTGCTTCCCTGAGGGTCAAAGGGTTTCTATTACAATAGTGAACTTAACTAGTCTTATCTCGGTGGGCCATTTGTGTGGGAACAGATTTTAATAGATAAGAGGTGCCCAACTGTCTGCATTGTTAGATGGTAAATTTATATCTTTATCCATTCTGAGACTGGCCTTTTAAGGTAAGATGTCAGGTGTTCATCAGAAATTAGCCTTCATTTGTTTAAATTCTGGAACTTCTTCAGTGTTGAAAAGGGTTGTTGAGAGGGGGTGGCTCGTTGGCATTGCTGACCTGTTCTGGGTCATAGTACCATCAGGCCAATGACTCAAGCCATATATCAGGGAGGGGAAAGATAATGAATATCGTAGGAGGTTAAAGACTGGACTGTGTCACATTCTTGGAGGCTGAGATGTTCTTGGTGGGAGACAGGTTATGTAATTGACAGTTGATATCCCAGAGAGAGTAACATTTGGAGCTTAATACCCTGTAATTACAACCCATAAGATAACAGAAGATAACAGAAGATTAAGCATGCAGGGGCCAGAGATACAGAATACACTTTTACAAAGCAAGAAAGTTTCTGTAGGAGCTAATCAGTCTTCTAGACCCATCTTGATAAGATGTCTAGAAGCCATGCCACCCACATCTGTGCACTTAACACAGATGTGGCTCTTGGGGGTTTGGGGTTATTTTGAGAATTTTTTTCCTTTCTCCCTTTCCATAAGTATTGATCGAGCAGCACAGATATCATTAAAGGAACCCATGTTCCTCCTGCTCCTGCATTAAGGCTGTTTGTGAACCCACAGTTTTTTAAGGTTACTCTTGCTAAGGAGCTAGAACTGTGTTGTTGTGACTCTATAGAGCCCATTGTGACCTTGCAGATACTGTAAAAGATAGACATTTCTTTTATTTATTTCTGAAGTTCCCATGTGTCAGAGGAGAGAAGAGACTAGCCTAATGCTACCTGTTCCAGAAACAGGTTGTTTGTGGCTAGCACTTCAAAATGGGGAATTTCAGACAATCCTGGACTTTTGTTTTGTGATATGAAGGCTTGGAGGTTTGGAGGTAGAGTGCTTTTTTAAAAAAAGAAAAAAAAAGAATAAGAAAGAAAGAAAGAAAGACGAAGAAAGAAAGAAAGAAAGAAAGAAAGAAAGAAAGAAAGAAAGAAAGAAAGGGGCCTAGATTGTGAAAACGCTAGGTGAGATATCTGAACATTCAGTGTGGCCATCTTATCACTTGTTTGCAAAGGCTAAATAAAAGTTGCAGCCACATAGGAAGTTGTAGCTTGTCCCCCTAAGATTACTAAATCCAGTCATAAAAAGTGACCTGTCAATAGGCTGCTGAAGTTGGCAGTAATAGAAGGATTGAGGGGCCTCGGGAATTGAATCCCTTTGACCTCATACCAGGAAAGTATTCAGCTACACACAGAGATTGCTCAAAAATGGGGTAATTGTAAGGGATTTGGTAAGCCAGGTTTTGAAAGACCAAAAATGAAAGGGAAAAGTGTAGTCTCACTTAACTACAAAAATTACATTTATCAGAATGCCAGTGGCATCTCCCATTGCTTAGTGGTCATGTGAGTGCTGTTTGAGGGCAAAAAGGAGGACTGGGGAGATGCTCAGTTGGAAAAAAAAATCTGCTTTTGCAAACATTAACATTGTTACCCTAACTGTCACTGCTCTAGAGGAGATGGGACCTGGGAGAATAGATCCCGTAAATGAGGTGGACTAAAGTCTCATGCAATAGCCAACTTTATTCAGTGTCAATTTATACCCTGAGAGTTAAGAAGAGTCACACAAGAAAAGTGTACAATCACAAGGACAAGCTGCTCGTGACTGACAAGCCACACATGACAGACAAGCTGCAAATGGGAAAAGTATGTTTTCTCATAGAGCCATATAAACATCTCATTAAATAATAGTAAATAATAGCAGCAAGCAATAATGAGTACTCGAAAGTAAACTCACTCTATCCACTACACACCTGTGGGGGAGCATGGAAACATTCCAAGAACAGTCCCCTTTTCTTTCTTTCTTTTTTTTTTTTTTTTTTTTTTTTTTTTTTAAGAAACTGAGGTCACAAGATTGATCTTGTTTTCTTGGAGTTTTCTCACAAACACTCACACTTCTCACATGACTCCAGTGTTGGATTGTGTTCATGCCCCTCACTGTGGTGCCTTGAACAAGAATGGCCCCCACAGGCTCATATATTTGAAAAATTAGTCACTAGGAAGTGAAACTCTTTGAAAGGATTAGAAGGATTAGAAGATTTTGTTGGATTCTCCAATAAGGAGGGTCTTTGTTGGAGGAAGTGTATCGCTAGGGTCGGGCTTTGAGGTTTCAAAAGACCAACACACACACACACACACACACACACACACACACACACACACACATCCCCCCCACCCCCCATCCCCAGACTGTGGATCAAGTTGTAGCTCTCAGATATGTCTTCAGTGCCATGCATACCACATGCTTCCTGCCATAATGAAAATGGACTAAGTCTCTGAAACTATAAGTAAGCCCTCAAGTAAATGCTTTCCTTTGTAAGAGTTGCTGTGATCGTGGTGTCTCTTCACAGCAATAAGCATAACTAACACACCCAATGTAGGTTGACAGAAATAGTAAAAAGAGTACATCTATCTTATTTATCACATGATTCTCACCCAGGATATCATCATTGGGGTGCGTAAGGAGATCACTTAGTAACATAGGATGGTGTTTAGGCACCGTGCAAATGGCCAGTTTCCTTCCATGGACTGGAAATAGAAAGGCCAGCCTAAGTACTGGGTTCATCCTATACTTTTTGTTGTGGTGGGCTACTGCCATTGTGGTCTTATGTATGAAGGACCTTCCCCCTTTCCATCAAAGTATAACTGTTGAATAGCTGATACAGGAGACCCTCAAATATTTTAAACAGGCATTAACCAAGCAGTTTATGACCATATGTAGGCTTGGAGAACAGACACATCTATAAACATGGAGTATGGACATATCCAACAACTAGACAGATTAAGCCAAGTTTCTATTCTGCTTATGACTAGAGTGAGAGGGTGAGAACTGCCTAAACCATAAAGGATGACATCATGAAGCAGCACAAATGGAGATTCAGCTATTGGGAAAGGGGATCAGCTGGAGGAAAGATTGTGTCATAAATCTAGCCAGGGCAAAGGGGATGACTTTGGGGCGAGAGGTTGGTTGCTTAGATAGAGGAATACAAGCAAAAGAACAATGATTAGGTTCCCAATATAGTGCTCTCACCACCACACCTGTGCCTTTATATAGAATTAGCAATAGAGGTTATAACATGAATTTAGTGGTGACTACAGTCCAGAAACAGTCTAAAAGAAGTCCTGGAAGAAACAGGCTGAAGATGAATCCTCCGAATTGAGTTTGGTCTTGTTTGATATTGAGGAAACATGAGAAGAGAGTTTCTAAAATTATTTCATAGAATTCAGAGAAGTGTGTGAGAGAGGATCTCGGCTACTCACATAGGCCTGGAGATGTTTAACGGGGTGCTTCCCTGCAGTGGGAGGTATGAGTAGAACTCAACACAGTCCAGTCCAGACAGGTTTGGGTGGATCTTCATTGGGAGTTTTTTTGTTTGTTGTTAATTTTTATTGTGTATCTTCATTGTACATGGTTCTGTGTTACATAAAGGCATTTTCATACAAGTATGTATTATGTATTGTGAGTGTTCCCTCCATAATTCATTGGCACCCTCATTCTTTCCTCCCTCCATTAGTCACTTTTGTTCCCTAGACAGTTCCACTTCTATTTTCATATGTCACATAGGCATATGTAATTTTATGTATCCATATGAGTTCTAAGAACCATATATGCGAAAAAATACATTTGTTTTTCAGAGTCTGGCTTAATTTGCTTAGTATAATTATCTCCACTTACAAACAAACTAACTTCGTTCTTCTTAAGGGCTGAACACACACACACACACACACACAGATACACGCAGACATATCATCATCGTCGTCATCTTTTTCACCAGTGCTCCTGTTGTTACACAGTTAGGCTTATAACTTAGCTATTGTGAATAGTGCCGAGTAAACATTGATACGCCCTTGTCTCTATGATATGATGAACTGGGTACTTAAATATCCAGGAGTAGTGTAGATGGGTCACAGGGAAGATGTACTTTAATTTTTATGAGAAACTTCCCACTGAGTCCTACAGTGCTAGGCTAGTTTACCTTCCCAGCAGCAGTATATACAGGGTTCTCTCTCATACTTGTCTTCAACCAGCATTTGTTTGGTTTGTTTTCTTGATGACTGACATTTCTGGTGGAGCAGAATCTGAATCTCAGTATACCTTAGATTTGCATTTCTCTGATAGTTTGTGAAATGGAATGTTTTTAAATGTGTTTATTGAAAACGTGTGTTTCGTCTTCTGAGAACTATTTTATTTTACAGCCTTCTTTCTGATTGGATTGCTCCATTTCTTATTGTTTAGATTTTTGAATTATATATATATAGTCTAGATATTAATCATCTGTCAGAGGTATAGTTAGTAAAGAGGGTGGAGTGTTGTTAATGATATGTAATAAAGCTACTGATTTTTATATTCTAATTTTGCATCTTCTCATTTTGCTAAAGTGTTTATTGGTTCTAAGTGTTCTCTGGGTGTCCTAATTAGGATTTCTATTGCTGTGATGAATCACTATGACCAAAAGCAAATTGGGGGTGACAGGGTTTATTTGACTTATATATCCTTGTTGTGGTCTATTATGAAGGAGGTCAGGACAAAAACTCAAGGAGGATAGAAACCTGGAGGCAGGAGCTGATACAGAGGCCATGGAAGGATTCTGCTTATTGGCTGGCTCCTTGTAATTTTCTGAGTCTTCTTTCTTATAGATCCCAGGACCACCCAGGCTGCTTTCTTATAGAACCCACCATAGAGATGTAACCACCCACAATGGATGGGGGCCTCCCCATCGATCACTAATAAGAAAATGCCCTACAGCCTTGCTTACAGCCCAATCTTATGGAGGCATTTTCTCAACTGGGGTTCCCTCCTCTCAGATGGCTCTAGCCTGTGTCAAATTGACATAAAATTAATGAAATTACCCAGCATACTGGTGGAGTTTTTTTTCTTCCATCTCATGTGTACAATCAAATCTTCAAATAACATCTACCTTTCCTTTTTTTGTATACATTTTTTTCCCATCTCAAGCTCTTTATTATGTAGAGTTGGTGTTTTTAAGCATAATATTACCTTGGTAGGTTCTTTTCTGGTCTTGTCTATTTGATGATCTAAATGTATCCTGTACCAAGATAGGCATCTCTTTGTCTAGATTCAGGGAATTTTCTGTGATTATTTTATTTACATTTTTCTTTTAAAAAGTTTTATTAGCCTTTTTATTAGCCAGAGGATCCAGATCCTGCCTCCATGTTCCTGCCCTGCTAGTTTAGTTCACCCCTTTAATCCCAGAACTCAAGAGGCAGAGGCAGGAGGAACGCCAAGTTCTAGGCCAGTCTGGCCTACAGAGTGAGTTCCAGGATTATACAGATAAATCCTGTCTTAAAAAGAAACAAAACAAAAACTCCAATTTGTTATTTTATATAATGTTTATGGGTGTTTGGCCTACACATATGTACCATGTGTATGGCTGGTGCCAGCAGAGGCCAGAAGGTGACATTGGATTCCCTGAAACTATTGTGAGCTGCCACATGGGTAATGGGAATGAAACACAGGTCCTCTGAAGAGCAGCCAGTGCTCTTAACTTTGAGCTATCTCTCTAGGCCCTTTTACTCTGTCATTAGCATTAAATTCTTCTATGTTTATGATTGGCAGCATTGACCTTTTTATAGGTCTTGAATGTTTTCTTCATAATTTTTAAAAATAATATGTCTCTTTTAGACAAATTATTTTGGCCAGTTATGATGATTCATGCCTTTAATCTCAACACTTACAAGGCAGAGGCAAGCCAGTCTCCATGAATTCAAGGCCAACCTGGTCTACATTGCATGTTCCAGGATAGCCAAGACTACATAGAGAGATCTTTCCTCAAATAAATTAAATAAAAATGTTCTTTTATTTTATGTGTATGAGTGTTTTGCCTGCAGGTATGTCTGTGCCCATGTCTATGCTTGGTGCCCAATGAGACCAGAAAAGGTACAAGTTTCTCTTGAACTAGAGTTACAGACAGTTGTGAGTGGGTGCTGAGAGTGTACCTGGATCCTCCTGAAGAGCAGCTAGTACTCTCGACCCCTGAGCCATCTCTCCAACCTCTCTTCATACTTCCTCATTCATTTATTATGGTCATTGTTGCAGTGCTCCAGCCCCTCTGCCTTGTCTTCAAGGCCAGACACTTTGTTCTCTTCCTGGTTCCTTCTATAGGTGAGGCTTCATTGAACTTTTTATTTGAATGATTAAAAATTTCATTTCCAACATGTAGTTTGGATCTTTTGTATGTATTTCTATTTACTGGTTTTCACTTTTATGTCCTTTATTGGCTTGCTTCTTTAGTCTGTTTACTTATGTCTTCCTGGCATTCCTTCCGAAGTTGGTGGTTCCTCTGAGTTCTTTGAGCATTCTTGTAGTCATTTGAATTTTTCTGTCTGGGATTTCATTTAATTTGCTGGCACTGGAAGCCGTTCTCATTAGAATAGTAATTTTTTTTGGGAGAGTTGTGCTGCCTTGTTTTTTTGTGTTTCTTGTGTATCTGAAGTTAAGCTGCTGGTTGAGTTTTTTTTTAAATCACCCTTCCTCTTTCAGTGGAAATGAGAGAAACTAGGTTATGTTAGATTTGAGGTGTCATTTTTCTCTACTAGACTGGAGACACCAGGCTCAACTCTTAGTATTTCCCTGACAGTAGAATACTATATCCAAAAACAAACTCTATCACTGGGTAGGCCCGCTATGAGGATACAGTACTAATCAAATAAAAAATAAATATTTCCTGAATGCCAAAAAGGAACCCTGTATTGTGTGACCTAATGCATCAGTTAGTGTGAGTATAATTGGAAAGGAAATAAAGCAGTGTAAGATCAATAACTAGCAATGAGTTACAGAGAAAGGCAGAGGGGAGAAAAGTCAATTGAAAAGGAGCAGACAGGGAGAATCGTTTTGGTAAAAGCTTGAATGAGAAGAAAAGTTAAAGAAATGCAATCCAGGAACTCAGAACAAGCTTTGCTGTCAGAGACTGAGACATGCAGGCTACTAATCAAATCAATGTACGTTCTCTCTGGAAAGCTGATCAAAAGCAAAGGAAAAGAAAGAAGAGAAGGAGTGTGTGTGTGTGTGTGTGTGTGTGTGTGTGTGTGTGTGTGTGTGTGTGTGTATGAGATGGGGTGAGTACAGAGCAGGACGAAATGACCCGCTACACTGACACTGGGTATTGAAGGGAGAGGGTAGAGTGAGAAGTGGAATGTGATCCCAGTCCTGCCTGCTGTCTGTTCTAGTTTCAGTTTTCCAAGGACTTTCTTCCTGGGGCCCTAGGTGCATGTTATGTTTCCATGATCCATTCTGAGTTTATATCAAGATGGTGGGCATTTCAGTGGGTTGTCCTTCCTGAGTCAGGCCCCTGGAGCTTGTAAGTGCTGTTCTAACTTCTGCTAAGATGGGGTGTAGAGGGGATGTTTCTGTCTGTGACTGGTCCTTCATGGGCTGGGTCACAGACATGGGTTGTACCCCTGGGAAGTCCCTCAGGAGACTGGTTATAAATGCTGGACCCTCCTCTGAGTGGCCCTTCCCAGTGTGTAGCATGCTGCCTGGAACCTGTGCCCGAGTTTCCCTGAAGCCTGTCTCCAGCCAGATTCTCAACTTACCAAATAATGTGATTCAGAATTCCTTTCCCTCAGTCTAGAGGTATTCTGCTGGTCAGGTGTCAGTATATGATCCCAGAAGTCGGTTCATAGAGGTCCTGGGATAGCCAAACTGCTGATTCAACATGGTCTTATTAAAATGGAATCTCACTGCCAGGGTCAAGATTTCTTCTCACATTGACTCAGGAGACTAGGTCTATCTTAAAACCCTCCCGCATGGGGTTGGGAGGTGGCCCAGTGAGTTAAGTGCAAGCCAGAGGGCATGGATTCAGGTTCTCCCACATCCACACAAAGATCTGGGCACAGCTGTAATCCCAGCACTGGGAGGTGGAGGCAGGAGGATCCTTAGGGCTCACTGGCCAGCCAGTTTAATTAAAATGCTGAGCTCCGAGTTCAGAGAGATCTCATCTCAAAAAATTAAGGTGAAAAAGCAACTGAGGCCAGTATTCTGACATCAAACTCTGGTCTCCGTATGCTTCGGCATGGGCATGCACAACTACATACATATGCACACACACACACACACACACACACACACACACACACACACACACACACACACACACACTCCCTACTATAGGAGAAACTGGAACAGAAAGCAAGCCAGGAATACACTTATGGAGTACACTGAAACCATAGACTTTCAACTGTTTACTGAGAGATTTCTTAAGTGGTTAGGTTTGTTCTTTTGACCTTCTGGGAAGATTGAGGGTGTTTGGTGTCAGGCTATGTGGAAATAATCCTCACTCACTTCCTGAATGATATTAAAAATGAAAGCCTGACCATAATCCGTCTGAAGGGATCAGGGGAGCCTGAAATATAGAATTTATATTCTGTGAGGACCATGGTTACCTCTGAGGCTGTTTCTGCTTTAGCAGGAAAAGCCTCTCTCCCCCCAGGGAAGGCATCCACTGCAATCAGTAGTTATTCGAGATTCATGTATGGGGACTATGGTTGAGAACCATTTGTCAGTTTTCTCTTACACTGGACTGGCTGTAAAAGGGGAGGAGGTCTGAGAACCCTTTCAGGATGGGCCTGATCACAGGTGGGTAAAGATTTGGGAACAGAGTACAGGTCTAAAGAATGTCTGTGCCTGTGAAAGAAGTTCAGTTAGAATTTGGAGGATGTCATAGTTATTGTCAACTTGACACAGACGTATTCACATCTGGGAAGAGGAAGTATGGATTGAGAAGTGCCTCCAGCAGACTGTCCCGTGGGCATGTCTGTGGGATGTTTTCTTAATTGCTAGTGGATTTGGGAGAGCCAAGCCCAGGGTGGACAGGACCAGCCCTGGGCTGGCGGTCCTGGGCTGTATAAGAAAGGTAGCGAAGCAAGCTTATAAACACCACTGTTTCATGGTCTCTGCTTCATTCCTGCCTTGTGTAAGTGTTTGTCTTTTACTTTTTATTCCTTGCTTTTGGGGGGGGGCCTCCCACCCAGCTCCCAAATAAACCACACATGGAGAGACCTAAGCTTGCCTTGTTTCTAGCCAGCTTTTCTTATTTTAAGTTATCCTGTTTTTTCTTTTGCCTCTGGGCTTTTATCTTTCTCTATTTCTGTGTATGTTTCTTTACTTCTTCCTCTGTGGCTTGATGTGTAGCTGGGGGGCTGGCCCCCGATGTCTTCCTCTCCTTGCCATTGTTGGACTACAGCCTTTAAGTCATTCCAATAAATTCATTTCATAAATTCTGTGACTCTAGAGAACTCTGACTAATACACTTTCCTTGATAGTGGACTGCAACCTGCAAACGAATAAACCATTTTCTCCTCTAAGTTGCCCTCAGATGATTGGCCCCATGGGGGTTGCTGTGAAGCCTTGATTTAAAGCCTGCCACTTCTCTTCAGGGTGTGTTGTGGATGAGGGAGAGTGTGCCTGGGAACTAAGGCAGCCTTCAGTGGAAGCAGAGCCCTTGCTTGCTCTGTTCATCCACTGGGTTGTTACCCAGAGAAGCATCAGACACCTCCTGTTAGTTCTTGCAATGAATGTCCACCCGATGTGGACCAGCCAAGAGCCCCTTTCTCTAAGGAATGACTTCACATGGAAAGCACAGATGAAAGCGGTGTGAATAGTAAGTTTCATTCCTAGCCTGTGACCTCTGTGGTACAGCCCACTAACACCTGTATCCTGCCACATAAACCTGTTTTCACCTGTGAACCAGATGGCCTTGCAGTGGAGACAAGGAGAATCTCTTACGTCTAGTCCAGTGCTGCGGATCAGGTCAGGCATTTCACAGGAGTGTGGTGGAGGCTTCAGAGGCAAGGTCTAGCCGTAAGGTCACAGTATTTAACCTCTGGCAGGTCTTCCTGAATGCTCTGGAGTTTGTAGGAGCAGCTCTGGCCTTTGTTCTACCAACTGTGGCTCAGTGGAATGCTCTGGAACGAGGAGTTTCAGAGATCTGATGAGGCATGTTAGCCACAATACTTAGCTGTTCAAGGAAATCTAGGGACCATTTATTTTAGGGCCTTATCCTCTTCATTCTTTTTCTGGTCTCCTTAAGACTTCATAAAGAGATTTAGCTGGAAGGCCAAACCGGGGAATCCAATTTCTGCAAAATCTAAGCATGACAAGAGAGTCCATTGTCACTTTTTTTTTCTGGCTGGGATCCCCACCGTCAAAATGAAATCCTTATGGTTACCAGAAAGGCTCCTTGTGACTGGAATTAATATAAATCCCATTGACTGGATCTTTTGATACAAGATTGGGGCGTTTGAAGGAGAAACCTTACATCTGCGTGAGGCTTGCTGTTGAAGAGGGAACTGTACTTTGAGTGGCTTTGTCCAGGCTAAAAGTTAACAAGTCATCCACATATTGAAGGAGTCTCTTCCCAGGGGAAATTAAGGAAGGGCAGGGTTTTGACTAGGGCCCATTCAGAGAGGTAGGGACTTCCTTGAAAACCTGGATGGGGAGATAGTTCATCATCACTTCAAGTGAGCCCACACTATGCCTACTGGGCATGGTTAGACACTGGGAAAGCCTAGTAGCCCTGTGTTCTTGGGCACTCTCAGCTGGACTGTTATCTTAGGGTTCCTATTGCTGTAATGAAATCCCACAACCAAAAGCAGCTTGGGGAGAAGAGGGTTTATTTCGCTCACAGTTGCATATAAGAGTTCATCACCGAAAGCAGTGAGGGCAAGAACTGGAACAGGGCAGAAATCTGGAGGCAGGAGCTCGTACAGAAGCCCTGGATGGGTGCTGCTTGCTGTCTTGCTTCCTCTGGCTTGATCAGCCTGCTTTCTTATAGAACCTGTGACCATCAGCCCAGGGATGACCCTCCCCCATCTTCACTAGTTGAGAAAATGCCTTACTGCCAGATCTTGTGGAGGCATTTTCTTAATTGAGGTCCCCTCCTTTCAGACAACTCTAGCTTATGGACAAGCTGACCTAAAATTAGCCAGCACAATTGTCTTAGTTGACCACAATGATGGCAAGAAAGAATCCTTTTATACAAGGATGGCTTGGTTTTCTTAGACTGAACTAGATGGTGACTGGATGAAAATCCATGATTTTCTGAGAAGGGCAAAGAGGAAGCAATTGTCATGTATTTCACCTGCTTTTTTCTTCCTTCCACAACTTGATAACTCTGGCCCTCAAGTTCCTTCCAGTTCTTAAAGATCTTAGAAGCCGTGTTTAATAAAGTAGGGAGTGGAATCTGGGGTCTCTGGTCTAGTTTCTGAAGCCTTTGTTTAATATTCAGAGTCACTTAGCTTATAACATGTAGAGCCAGGTCAGCTTGGTCCTCTGGACTCTCTGGGTGAGTGGACTGTGCATTCTCTCAGCTAGTCAAGACTGAAAGAGGCCAGGGTTTTCAGAAGATCCCCTCGTGACGTCCCATAACTTGCTAGAGTTAACGGGCTAGATAATGGTCCTTTTCATTCCTCCCAATAGAAATGTAACATATGGTTTCAGCAAATCCTTCCCCACTCACTCCTTACGTTGCTGGTCTGATATGATCCACACAGCTCTGTGTTGAGCATAGCAATGAAGCCAGAGCAGGCTGTATCTGGGTCATGTGTGTAAACTGTATTTTTCTGCTATGCCTGAAAGACCAAATTTGGGGCCTTTTCCTCTTTTGTACAGGCTTGCAGCAGGTGGTCTGATGACATAGGCATCTTGTCAGATGATATCAAAAACCATAGTAATGCTTTGGAACTCTCTAATGAAGGCGGCAGGATTCTGGTTGAATGACCCTGGTCCAGATTATCCTTGGAACAGGATAGTCATTGGGAAAAGAATATTCTGAGTATGACAAGGTTGACTACTTTGTAAAGCAGATGTTTTTCCTGGGAAGAGGGAGTAGATTTGATTTATTTTCCAGCATTCCCTGTATGATGTTTCTCAGTGAGTGTGTGAGTGAGAGGGTTGGTCTACATAGGGATGGGGAGCTGTTGGAGAAAGCTTCATGGGTGGAGAGGAGGACCAGGGCTTGTAAGCATTGGTAGAGAAGGCAGAGGTTGAACAGGGTGTGCATGAACACAAAGGAAGGGCCATCTAGCATGCCCTCTGTGGCTGACTGTTGTGGATATGGACTAGTGTAAGAGGGCTGGTGAGGCACTTACAGCCTCTCTCGCCTGGCTAAGGGATCTCTGACAAGGCCATGAACGCTTAGCTAGTAGTGTCAGAGTCCTTTGCTAAATCACAATGCAAGAGGCCTAACTGTAGGATATTACTGCTGACTGCGCCATCATGAAGCCATGTTCTTTGTCCTGGCAGAGAAGGAAGGTCACATTTTGTTAGAAAGAAAACAAATTTTCTTACTGAGAATCAGAGGCTCAAATTTGGACACATTTTTTTTGAGGGTACATCATTGGGGTGAATCAGGGGAAATAGAGGATGGGGCACATATTGTGGGTCCTATCAGAGGTGGAACACAGACCCTGGAAATGTCCCAGCAAGTGTCAGAGCTCTGTGTCTTGGATGAGTCTGGTGTCATTGAACTGACTCCTCAGCGTGCTCTCCTTGTGGACATACCCAAAAGAAGCAGCAGCCTCCCAGCCTGTGATGGCTTCACTCTGGAGCTAAACTGGCCCAACTGGTCTGGCGAGACCAGCCTTGAGGGGGTATTCACATACTGAAACTGGCCACAGATTAGCTGTGAGGACAGGCGGCCCTCCCATCCTGGAGAAAGTGAAAACACATGGGCATCTTGGATCAGGGATTCTGGCCAGGAAAGAACACGTTAACCACCCATGAGCACCATAGATAGCCACATGTCCCGTTTCCTCCCACACTGAAGCACAGAAAGGAGAAACAGTGATGGGAGGCGGGGCTAAGGGAGTCATCACAGATGTGTGTACCTGCCCTGGACAAGCTGCCCTTGTCAACAGCCCCCGCTCCCCCCCCCCCATGTTGGGAGTGCTCCTAGAAGGAAGAAAAGTAGCCCCTTACCTTTGCAAGACTATGGTAGACTAACTTTATTTCTCTGTTATCTTCAGGACCCACTAAAGCATTCCGCCTTCGCCAGGGCCCTTCAGATGCAATAGGAAGTAAAGCTTTCTACCATATACTGAAAGGCTATTATTATTATTATTATTATTATTATTATTATTATTATTATTATTTTCCAAGACAGTTTCTTTTTGTGGCTCTGGCTGCCCTGGAACTCACTCTGTAGATTAGGCTGGCTTCGAAACCACAGCGATCCACCTGCCTCTGCCTCCCAAGTGCTGGGAGTAAAGGTATGTGCCACCACTGCCCGGTCCTGAAAGGCATTTCTTAGCTTTTACCCGAGGGGCAAAGTGGTCTGGAATTCCAGCCCAGAGGCCTTCAGGTCCTACGAGAGAGCAGTGCCAACCAGGCATCTTTAGTTGCCCTCGAGCCTGTTGGCCACCTACTATAGCACCACAATCGAGAGGCCAAGAGCTTTAAGGAGAGTTCCCAGCCAGGCCACCAAAATGTCATTCCAGGATGAAGGACCTCCAAGTATGGGGTAAGTGTTCCCCCGATCAAAATTGATGTCAAGATTTTAAAAAGCAATATACACATTGGAGAGATGACTTATCACTTAGGAGCAGTTAGTGCTCTTGCAGAGGACTTGTGTTTGATTCTCAGCACCCACGTGGTAACTCACAACTGTTACCGGAGGATCTGATGCCCTCTTCTGACCTCTGAGTACTAGGCTTGTATGTGGTACACAGAAGTCATCCATGAAGGCAAAATACTCATACACATCAAGTAATAAATACTTTTTTTGTTTTGTTTTGTTTTTTGAGACAAGGTTTCTCTGTATAACTTTGGAGCCTGTCCTGGAACTCGTTCTGTAGAGTGGACTGGCTTCATACTCACAGAGATCTGCCTACCTCTGCCCCCCCCAGTGCTGTGACTAAAGGCATACACCACCAAATGCCTAGCAAAATAGTACTTTTTAAAAACAAAAAGAATACACAATGGAAGCTGGGACAATTTCACAGTTGGTAAAATGCTTGCTGTACAAGCATAAGAACTGAATTCAGATCCCCAGCACCTAAGTAAAAAGCCAGGTACAGCCTCCCACAGCTATAATCCCAGTGCTGAGACAAGATCCCTGGGGCTTATTGGCTAGTCAACCCAGCCAGATCTGAACACTGCCAGTTCAGAGAGGCCCTGTCCCCAAAACAACAATGAAAAAGTAGAGTGTGATTAAGGAAAAACACTGAATACCAGCCTGTGGTCTGAACACACACACACACACACACACACACACACACACACACACACACACCATAGAGGTGGGTTGGGGGGAGCAGGAGGAACTATGGATAGAAACAAAATGATAGAATTCTCAGAGAGAAAATCAAACCTCTCTCCAGGGGATATGGTGTCTTTTTTTTTTTTTTTTTTTTATGGCAGTTAAGAGTAGTGATATAGTTTTTAAGTGGGATGTTCCCTATCTTACACATTTTATTTTACTTTTTTTTTTACTTAAATTTTCTCTCTATGTAGCCTTGGCTATCCTGGAACTCTCTTCATAGACCAGGCTGGCCTTGAATTCACAGAGATTTTTATGCCTCAGCCTCAGGAGTATTGTGATTAAAGGTGTGCACCCCCATGCCAAGTTCATAAATTTTACGATGTCATTTGCAGCCCCTGCTCAGTCCAGAAGCGGCAGAGAACTGAGTGGGAGGCAGGCTTATCTAGGATTTTTTAGGGCCAGAGTTTCCCATGGTGGAGATTTCCAGGATGCGGATTGGTGGGATTTCAAGTCCTGAGTTTGGGTGGAGCTCAGGGATTTGTGGGATTTCGAACTCAGGGATTGGTGTTAAATCAAACGAGGGGAAGGGTTATAAATCTAATTCTCATTCTACCACCAGAGTTGGAACAGCTAAATGGAACCTGTGACCCTGGGTGACTTACATATTGTCTCTCAGCTTCCAGTTTCCCTCTGTAAATGTAGGGTTGGAGGACTGCTAAGAAAGTATATGTAACTACCCATCCAATACACAGCAGTTACTCATGTCAGCCCTGGGGGAAGGTTTGGAGTGAGCAGGATTATTGGAGTTTTCTTCACAACACTTGGAACTGTTGATGATTTTTTTTATTCATCTATTTATTTTGCATCCTGGCTGCGGCCTCCCCCCCCCAATCTTCCATCCCAGTTCCTCCTTACCCCCTCACACCCCCTAGTTCCCTCCTGCTCCTGTCTCTATCCAGGAAAGGGCAGGTCTCTCATGAGTATCAACAAAACATGGCCTATCAAGTTGCAGTGAGATTAACTACCTCCCCATGTAGTAAGGCTGGCAAGGCGACCCAGTATGAGGAGTAGGGTTCAAAAAGCCAGTAAAGAGTCAGAGACAGTCCCTGTTCCCACTGTTAGGAGCCCCACAAGAGGACTAAGCAACACAACTGTACCATATCCAGAGGGCCTAAGTCAATCCCAAGCAGGCTCCCTGGTTGTAGGATCAGTCTCCCTGAGCTCCTATGAGCCCTGGAAAATTGATCATGGGAGCCTTCCCATGGTGTCCTTGACCCTTCTGGTTCCTGCAGTCCTTTCTCCTCCTCCTCTGCAGGATTCCTGAACCCTACCTAATGTTTGGGTGGCTGTGGGTCTGCATCTGCTCCCATATACTGTTAGTGATCTTAAAATTAGCAGTTAAGACACAGCTGGGAGGGCCATGGCTCTGGGCATCATAAGATGAAGAGAACAACTCTGAAATGATCGGGGATATTAGTCTTCTCCCCTGAAGAATGTGCATTTTCTCATCATCCCGTCACATGTACCATCCCAGCAAAGAAAGAAGTACAGGGGTCTAAGGCAGAACTCTGTTGTACTTGGCAGACATTTTTCCCTTTCTTCCTTATGGAAAAGCCAATCCCATCTCTATTCTGTTTCTCATTCTGCTGCCATGTGCTGTCCACTCCATTTTCTAAGACCCTTGAATAAATATGGCCTGTAAACATTTTTGCTGTGAAAAAAAATCTTTTGGATAAAGCAACTTTAGTCTTAAAAAATTACTAGTATCTACTAGTTGTATCACTAATATCTACTAATACATATTAATGGAATTTTATGTGATACTTACACACTACATTTGTGGACTGAGCAAATGTAACCTTCCTTAGTCCTTCCTAGTTTCTATTTTACCTTTAAATCCTCTCTCAACTTGTGACAGGGCAAGACAGTACCAGAGGTTTCTCAGTTTGATCTTGGTTGATAATCCCATAGAAAATTACCCCACTCTATTCTAGGAATCCAAGGTCAAGATACCCCAGCTATTTTCTTAGCTTCTGTTAAACTGATTGCTTGCATAAAACCTCTTCCTGCAGCTGTCAAGTGAGATATTAGAACATGAGTTTTGCCTTTAGGAACCCCTTCCCTTATGTGTATATATTATGCAGGTATAATTATACGTGTGAGTGAAGGAAGCAGAAAGGTAAACATAAATATTATATGAACGGAAGTGTGTAGGCCACACACATATAATTAAATAGATGAGCCCAGAAAACAGCAGGTAACTGGACCATGTCAAGAAAGTACTTGGATTAAAGTCCTGTGTCACCATGGCCAGCTTCAGTTCCCTATTTTAAGGCTGCTTGCCTAATAAAGTTAGCTGGTGAGAGGGGAACAATCATCCTTTACCCTCCTAGTTTTTTTAAATGGGGTGTCGGGGTACACAGAGTGTATAATTTTAGGTTTACCCATGTGTCCTTAAAATGCCTTCACTCACATGGTTAATTGTGGTTTTTCTTTCTTTCCTTCCTTCCTTCCTTCTTTCTTTCCTTTCTTCCTTTCTTTCTTTCTTCCTTTTTTTTTTTTTTTTTTTTTTTTTTAAAACAGTTTCTCTGTGTAGCCCCGGCTGTCCTGGAATTTGCTTTGTAGACCAGAATGACCAGCACTAGGGAGGCATAGGCAGGCAGATTTCTGAGTTCAAGTCCAGCCTATCTGCAGAGTGAGTTTCTTTATAGCCAGGGTCTCAAAACACAGTCTCAAAAAAGCAAAACAAACAAACAAGCTCCTGCAAACTGATGTTATCTATATATTTCCACTTGTTGCTTCCAACATTTATAGGGTATATGTTTTAAGGTTGATTTCAGTTTTTTTGACTGCTTTTAGCAAATAATAACCCCAACATATACATACATACATACATACATACATACATACATACATACACACACACACACATACATTATTCTGGGCCAGGGCATGGAAAAGTCTTTAACTTAAGAGTAAAGCTAAACTCTCAAGGAATATTATTAACTCAGCTGCTAAGTCTGGAAAAGGTTCAGTCTCCTTACAGGCAAGAGAAAACATGTTAGCACCCACATCCTGGAACTTAACTATGTGGCTAAAGATTACCTTTGGACTTCTGATCCTCCTACCTCCAACACTTGAAATGCTAATGTTACAGATATGTGCCACTGTGCCCATTTTTGTGGTGCTGGGGGATTGAGTCAGGGCTTCTAGTGTGACAGTTAAACACTCTGTCACCTGAGCTACATTCCCAGTATTTCTTCCACAAAAGTTAAAACTCAGTGCTTCTAGGAATGGGAGTAGACCCCAGCCGTGTGTCTAGCCCAGGACCGTTGGCTTTAATTATGAATCTGACACAATTTGGAATCACTTGGGAATCCAGTCTCAGTGAGGGATTGTCTAGTTTAGCCTAGCCTGTGGGCATGTCTACCAGGGATTCTTGACTCCTGGGAAGACCTGCTCTTGGTGGCACTATTTCCTGGGTGGGTGAGAAGTCTGGATTGGATGGAGTTGTGAAAAACAGTTGAGCATGTGCATCCATGACGGTAGCCTAATGTTTTCTGCTCTGGAACGTGCATATAATGTGCCTACCTGTTTGGGTTCCTATCATCTTGATCTGCCACAATGATGGAGCCTTTCCTGTCTTTTGTTGGTGTATTTTATCACAGTGCCAGGAAGTGAGATTAAGATGATGTGTGAGTCTGCTCCACACAGAGACTCTGTTGAAAATGCAATAATTTCCCTTGGGTGGGGCCTATGGTGCCTCTTTTTTTTTTTTTTTTTTGCTTTGTTTTCTCATTTCAAAATAATTTAATTACCATATATTAGCATATATCAACTGTACATAATAATAGGGTTATTATTGCATTTCACACTTATATTTAATAGACTTAAAATTTTCATTTTGTGTGTATGGGGGGTTTGCCTGCATGTATGTCTGTGTACCACCTGTGGACTGGTGCCCTTGGAGGCCAGAAGAGGGCAACAGGTCCTCTGAAACTGGAGTTACAGGTGGTATGAATTGCCCTGTGTGCGAAGAGAATCACACCTAAATGCTGTGGAGGAGAAGCCAGTGCTTGTAAGTGCCAAGTCATCTCTCCAGCCCCAATATATACTGTACTTTGGTTATATCCAACCGTTCTCTTCTTTCGTTTCCCTCCCAGTTCCGCAGATTTCCTCTTGCCAAATAATCTCACTTCACCTTCAGGTTCTTTCTTTGATGACTGAATGGGTTTCAGTAGGCTTGCTATGGCAGTACAGGCTACTCCACTGAAGAAATTGGCTCTCCGACATTAACCATTACTGCCAATTAATCATCAGGGAGAGGTGGGGCTCCCTGAGACTCGGGCTCCCTCCATGACAGGATGCTGAGGGTCCCGTTTATACTGGGGTATTTCCCCCTGTTTTTTTTTCTGTAAGACAGGGTCTCAGTGTGAGTTTTAGAGTAGTCTGGAAGTCTTTAGCCTCCTGCCACGGCTTCCAGTGTGCTAGGATGGCAGGCATACATCACCAGGCATGTGTTGGGGTGGGTATATCTTTAGAAATTAGCATGCAGCTGGCAGGTTTCCTTACAATGTCCTCCCTTACCTCCCTGCTCCTTCTCACTTGTGTCCTATTAGTTACACAAAGATCGTATGTTTACATTTTTATATGTATTTATGTGCGAGTAAGGGTTAGAGGCCAGGAAACTACAGAGGAGCCCATGAGAGGAGAAAATAATATGCTGCTAATAGGACACATGAGAGAGAACATGTAATATGTCTTTCTGGGTCCAGACTTACCTCACTTAATATATTTTCCAGTTCAAAAGTGATAGTATTTTCTTTTAATTGTGTGTGTGTGTGTGTGTGTGTGTGTGTGTGTGTGTGTGTGTGCACATGGGTACAGGTGCCTAAGGAGGCCAGAAGAAGGTTTTAGATCCCACAGGCAGTGGTGTGCTTCCTGATACGGTGCTGGGAATTGAGTTGAGGTCTTCTGCAACAGGGTACCAGCTCTTAAACACTAACCATCCTTCCAACTCTCTTTCAAAGACATTTTTGCTAATGTTTCCAGAGTGCAGTTAGTTTTAATGAGTGACAAGCTTTGGAGTATTAGGGTGCTCTCTGTTTTATTTCATTTAGGCTCTTGTGTCCTAAAGGCTCACACATTGACTATCATGAATTAACCCCATTTTACAGGCGAGGCTACTAGGGCTCAGGGAAAACAAGAAGACAGAAGTGGCGACACTGCAGTTCCCTAGGAAGTGCTCTGGTGGCCCTTTGTCCACAAGGGCACACTTTGAGGCTGAGGTGAAAGATCTGAGGGTCAAAGTTTGCGCTGCGCTCGCCAATCCGGGCCAGGCCGGCAGCGACAGGGTTAGCCCGAGGCCCCGCCCCTCCTCCCCGGGATGGTCCAGGGTCGCGGGCTCGGTGCGCGGCGGAGACAGCGGGTCTCTGCGCCTGCGCGGTGCCCAGGGGACGGGTCGGACTCAGAAATGGCGGCGTCCATGTTCTACGGCCGGCAGTTGGCCGCGGCCGCCCTGAGGAGCCACCGGCCGCAGGCTACGCTGCGTGCCGCCGCCCAGGTAAGCCCGTCCCGTCCGCTTCAGGCTCGGGGGTCGGCGGACGAGGCGCGGGGTCGCGGCCGTCGGCGGCGCTGGCTCGTCCCGGGTGTCTTGCGGGGCTCAGCGGTGAGGCTGCGAGCCAGCAGTGCGAGCCGGCGCCCGGGCGGCTCCGCTCGGCTCCAGCCGGCGTCGTCAGGAGGCCCGGCCCGGTGCCCTGGCTGCCGGCCTCGGCTCCCGGACCGTGGCGGGGCGCGCGGAGGAGCCCGGGGCCGTCCTGGCCGAGCGCCGCCGCTCCCGGCCCCTTTTGGGTAAGGGGGATGCCCTTCAAGTGTACTCGGATGTCCCCGCAGCTGTCGTCCCCGGGAAGGACTCGGGGACACCAGCAGAGTCGGCCTACCCGCCGTCCCCAAGCAGTTGTGGTTTGGTCAGTCAGTCCGGTAGTGAGTGATGGTAACGAGTTCGAGTTTTCCAGCTGATTAGCCGGGGGAGTAAGGTTAGAGTGTGGCAGATGTTGACCTAAGGTCGTTAGACTTGTCAGCAGCACTGGGGTTGTCATTAAGACCAGTTGCCATTGATGACAATCTTGTGGCTGAGAGAAGTACTTTGGCCAGACAGACATAGCAGACGAGATGAGGGCTGAGGTTTAATTCCCCAACTGTCCGTTTCTGAAGCTGTGTGCTAGTGTCTGCTCTACAGCTCAAGAACATAAAAATTGGGTGCTGGGGATGCTGTCCATTTGGTGGAGTGCCTGTCTAGCGTGTAGGAAGCTCCGGGTTCCAGCCCCAATTATCCCTGTAATCCTAGCACTCAAGGAGGAAGCAAGAGAATCAGACATTCAAGGTCATCATCTTCTACATAGAAAGTTCAAGGCCAGCCTGGGCTACTGGACACCCTTTCGCAAAAGAACAAAACCAAACCAATTAAACAGCAACAAGCCCCCCCAAAATTGGCCCTCAGTGTTAATACCTTAAAACTATTAAGAGCAAGATCAGCTAAGATAGTTCAGAGTTTGTTTTTTGTTTGTTTTTTTTTTTTTGAGTGTGTTCTGAAGTAACTTTTCAGGTGTAACATATTAAATAGATTTAGTTCCCCCCACCCCCCTTAAATAATGCTGCCTAGTTTTTCAGAATAAGGATTTACTAAACAGATTGAATATCATTTCATTCTAGTAGTTTTCATCCATTTGGAAATCCAGTTAAACATACCTTTGTCATTGGGTGGTGGTGGCACATGCTGGGAAGCAGAGGCAGGTGGATCTTTGTGTGTTGAGGTCAGCCTGGTCTACAAAGCAGGCTCCAGAGCTACAACCCTGAAACAAAACAAAACAACAACGAAGAAACAGAAATAAATAAAACAACAACAACATAAAAGCCTTGGCATTTCCCTATGGGCTGTGCAATATGTTGTCTTTGTTACTGCTCTTTCCCTTTCACTCCAGCATTAAGAATGTATCTTTGGGCACCTTGCTTTTGTAGATGTGGACACAATGTCTTAGGAGGAAACTTCTTCAAGGTCACACTTTAAATTTAGCAATTCAGTTCTTTAAAAAAAAAAAATTTGTGGGTTTTTCTTAGAATTGATCACTTTTCCTTTTTCCTAAAGTTTTCTTTCTTTTTTTTTTTGTTGATACATAATGTTTTAATTTACATATACTTATAATTAAAATCAGGGTAATTAGTATTTTGTTACCTCAAATATTTGTCATTTCTTTGTCATGAGAACATGCATAGATACCTTTCCAGTTGCTTTAAAACAGAATTATGATATTGTTACCCATAGCCATTATAGGAGAACACCTAAACTCCCTCCTGCTCTTCAACTGTAACTTCTGATGCTGCCCTGTCCTTGAGATTATGCAAGAATTGTATTGCTAACAAATAATTTGAAGTTACAGTACTTAGTACTGCAAGAAACAATTTATTTAAATTTTTTTAGACATTGAAATCTTAAAGAGCTGGGCATGGTGGTGCACACCTTTAGTCCCAGGACTCAGGGAGGCAGGTGGATATCTGAGTGCAAGGCCAGGTGATCTATAGGATGAGTTCCAGGATAGGCAGGGCTACACAGAGAAACCCTGTTTAGAAAACCATAACTCAAAAAACCAAACTAAACTCAAACCAATGAAAGTGTTCCAACAGTAGTACAGTGGATACTTGTAATGCTTTCACCTAATTTAACGTTTTGCTACCCCCCTCACCCCCAAACCACCACTACCACGCTGTGTCTCTGTGCGGTCCTGGCTGTGTTGGAATTCTGCTCTGTAGATTCTGCTGGCTTCAACTCAGAGATCTGTTTGCTTTATAGGGGTGCTCTCCCACTGCCACCGCCACCCAGCTCCATGTGCCTTATCATTAAAGAATTATATGCTTGTGTCTAAGAGCCAAAGACCACCTAACAAAAACCCCAGTACTAGACATGAGGAGGCCAAGAAACTTCCAAAACATGCAGCCAGTTGCTGTTGCCCTTGGTTATCCCCAGAGGTGAAAGGTAAGTCTCTGTTCCTGAGGACACCATGTGCTTCAGAAACAGGGCCCAGAGACCCCAGATCTGGAACTGATCCAGTGCCCCCTTCCTGAAGACTGGCATTCAGGGTACCAGAAGGCATCATGAAATCTTCCCAAAGGAGGAAGGCAACCAACAGTCCTACCCCGCTGTGATACCTATGGATCACATCAACAACCACTATGGTAAACTAAGGGTACAGTAATGGCACACAAAAACTTCATGGTAATCAACAACTTTCTAATTAGACCTAAGACCTCTCAATAAGAGGGGGACCATGCTTTATACTGGAAACCTAGCTACTAAGTGCTGTTGGAGTCATGGTTATTGGAGGAGAATCTACAGTCACTAATTTATTAAACCAGCATAATCCCTAACAACAGTTTATTAAAGCTTGTCCTTACACCCACAGATAAGTGTAGTCTTCATTCCTCGTGAAGGAAACTTCTCTTTGCAACAGGTGGAGACCACTACAGAAAACCACCACCAATCAGAATGCAGTGTTGGGGAGCCCAGTCCTATTAGATACATCTACTGAAGATTCTCACACCTAAGTCTCAGGTGACATTGCAGAAGAGGGGCCATAAATATATTAAGAGCAGAGAATCAGGATCAGAGAATCTAGATTGTGTTTTTTTAGTAACATCAGAAGCTATACCCATAAAGTCTCACCAACATGACTGCCCAGGTGTGAGCTGAACAAGGGTGGCACCAGTGGACATGATAAACTGGACGAAGAAAAGCCCACAAGGCCTCCACCCTACATCAAGAACTATTGGCAACTAAGAAAAGCAGGAAATGGGAGAGGTGGCCTTCTCCAGGGAAGAACACATCAATTAGTTGCTCAGTGCTGAACAATTATCCCTGAAAACATACATACAGGTAGCATTAGATGGTAGCATACAGGTAGCAAATAGGATTATATTTAGGAATATATTTGTATATGTGAAAAAAGAAGCGATGAATTAGCAGGAGAGAGGAGAGGCGTGTATGGGAGCATTTGGAGGGAGAAAAACAAGGGAAGGACGAAGTATTATAATTAAATTATCTCAAAAAAAAAAAAACCCACCATTTCTTTTTTGAACCACTTGAGAGTAAGTTTCAGGTATCATGCCGCTTCATCCCTGGATACTTGCTCACATATCTTTAACATTAAAACATTTTGCCGGGTGTGATGGTTCACACATTTATTAATCTCAGCACTTGGGAGGCAGTCAGGTGGATGGGTCTCTGTGAGCTCAAAACCTTCCTGGTCTACAGAGTGAACACCAGGATAGCCAAGGCTATATAGAGAAACCTTGCTTTGAAAAACAACAACCACAAAAAAAAAAACAAAACAAAACAAAACAAAAAACAAAACAAAAAACGAAACCAATCAAACTAAAAGAATAAAACATTTTGAAACCCTCAGTATGTGTAGTACTAGCTACCTGGGGACTGCGATATCAGGATCACTTAATTTCTGGAGTTCTAGACTGGCTTGGGCTGCCTCAAAACAAATAAACCATACTAAGACAAAACACCCCCAATCCTCGAATAAGACCGTTTCCCAGTTAACAGTAATGCACTCATCTATGTAGGAACTTCATCATTGATTTAAAGTGAATAATGCGTAGTCCCTACAGTACTGTTTAGCTCTTATGTTTCAGGAATTGAAATCCTTTTCTGTGGTATTCCTTTTTGATGCATGCAGCTAAGGAGGTACCATCTAGTGGCATAGACTGCTGAATTGACTCTTTTTAAAAAGATTTATTTGGTTTTTCATTATGAATATATGTGACTGTGCATGGGAATGTGCACATGTGTGCGGGTGCCCATAGAGTCTGAAATTGAGCATCTGATCCTGGAAGCTGGAGTTCGTGCAACTGTGAGCTGTTCTGTGTGGGTGCCGGGAGCAGAACCTGGGTCCTCTGGAAGAACAATAGTGTGTGCTCCTAACACTCTAGCCCCAGCACTACAGTTTGTAGCATTAGTGATATGCTGTCCCCTATAAAAACATTTAAAAAAGTAATGTGACCACCTTTCCTAGGTTTATCTAGGTTTTTCCTCCACCTTTATTTTTGAGGTATAGTTTATGTGCAATAAAATTTATGTTCAATCAATCTAATGCCTAGATTGATTTTTATGTTTGTCTATAACTTTTAAGTGACCACTCGGATAAGATAGGTATCTGAGTTGTCAGCTCACGGTTCTATGCCCTCTTCCTTGAAATACTCCATTGAAAAGTAACTACTGATTCTGGCTTCTGCCACCACAGGCTAATTTTGACCAGTTTGAACTATGTAAAAGAACAGAGGGGCCCACAGGATGGCTCAGTGGGTAAAGGTATGTGTCACCAAGCTTGAAGACCTAAGTTGAATCCCTGGGACTCACATGGTGGAAGGAGAGAACTGAATCATGCAAGTTGTCCTTTGACCTCCTATGTGCCATGACATGTATACTCACACACATAAATGTATAAATTAATAAAAACAGGAAGTACCTTAGAGGTCTTCTTTTCTTTGATGTCTTTGCTTGAGATTACATTTGTGACTTTAGTTCACTATGTGTGAACAGTAATGTTTTTTCCCCCTCTGAAGTATCCTATTACATAAACGTAATTTACTCTGTTGGTGAACAATTGCTCTGTTCACATTTCTATCTTATTGAGTAAGGTGTCTGTGAATGTTACCATCTGTGCCTTTGGGCATGTATAAGACTCATTTCTGTTGATGATATCTAGGTGCAGGTCAGGAGGTAGACATCCAGGACAGTGGGAAGTTGCTGGCTTTTAATTTTGGAATGACACTGAATTAAGGTATTGAGTTAGCCAAATGAAATGTTATCCAGGTTTAATTATATTATTGTTTCTTCTTGTTCATGTTCTTCTTTTCTTGATCATGTTCTTTTCTTGTCCTCCTCCTCTTTCTCTTCTCTTACTGTTTCTTCTTCCTTGTCCTCTCCCCACACCCCTTGGTTGTGTGAGAGTGTGAACTCTTGTGCAAATGGAGTTTAGAGAACAACTTTGTGGAGTCATTTTTCTCCCACCCTTACTGGTTTTGGGGCTTGAACTCAGGTCACTAGGCTTGTATGACAAACCACTTTTCCCCACTGAACTGTATTTTTAACCTTAGCCAGGCTTTAAACTAGATGGATTAGTAATAAATTGCTATATTATATGTGATTGACTTGTTGGATTAGAGGTTCTCAAACTAGTGTCCTTAAGAATCAACTGATTTATTACTAGGTCAGATTTCTTTGAGTACAATCCAGAGATTCTGGTTTGGTAGAGAATGGAGTCCAGGAATCTGCATCTTAAGAAACAGTTTTAATGTGATGCAATAGAGCAAGAACTCATTTCAAAAAACAGACTTTATATACTGCTCTTTTAAATTTAACTCTTTTGGTGTTGTATTTTTGACGAGAATTATGATTTGGTATGTTGGATTTCATATGAAAGTAATGGGAGTGAATAGCTAAAGCTTAAGAGTCGGATTACAGTGTACTTTTGGAAGGCTTTGTGGCTAATTTGTTCTGTATGTTGCCTTGGAGGGTTGAAAGGATTAAGATGTCAGAGATCTAACTGATGTGTCTCCTTTCTGAGTTGTGGCCTTGGTACAGGAAACTGAGAATCTAGTTGCATATATTCTTTCTCATTTGGCAATAAAATACAAGTTAGTGATTTTTTTTTTTGATATTCTGTTTCATAAGAAAAAAAATTGTGTTTGGGGGTATGTGTGAGCATTCCCCACAGTGCATGTGTGGAGATGTGAGGACAACTTTCACTTCTGCAAGGCATCTGTGGATTAAGCTTAGGTCCCAGGCTTTCATTGCAAACGCCTCTTTATGCTCTGAGCCTCCCTGTTGGCTTATTTTTTTGCTCATAATTCTGATTAAGCTGATAACAGGATGGTTTAGTTTTTTCTCTGTATGAACACTTTTTGTCATTCTTATTGCCATATGCCATGTTTGTTTGCAGATTCTTGTGTGCAAATACATACTAGAATTAAGCCTCAGAGGATAATTTCACTATTCTATTTCTAATCCTACATGCTTTAAATGTTTAATAGAACATTCAGCATGAATTAAAAAGAGAAGGAGTTTGTAGTTGCCATGTTTTCTTGGGAGGAGTGTGGGTCCAAATCATTCAGCTATCATGTATCTAATGCCAGGCGATACAGATTGCAGAGAATGATAGAGAAAACGATTTATGGAGAAGATGAGATTGGCCTTAGAGCCTCTGAATTTATAATTCAGCTAGCCATTTCTTGTAGGCTAGTGGAGATACAGCAATGAAACACAGATGTCAGAGAAGGCCTAGGGATGGATGATCAGGAAACAGTTAAAAGTTACACGGATGACATTTGATATTTAACTGGTAGACTGGCCTTTAGTTATATGTTATGATTCAGGTATTCTATTTTGTTTGCATGATTTAATGTAGCAATTTTGTTATGGTTATGGAGAACTGAGTAATCTATAACCAAATATGAAGAGGTGGCTTGTTTGTTCTTTCTTGTAAAAACACCTGCCAAACCACTGTCATACTTAAATAATGTTACGAGTAGGTTTTTCCCTGCCGGTCGGTCTGGTTCTGATATGTCCTCTCTCTTTTTGTTTTTAGGTTCTGGGAAATTCTGGACTGTTTAACAAGCATGGACTCCAAATACAGCAGCAGCAACAAAGGAATCTCTCTCTGCATGAATACTTGAGTATGGAATTATTGCAGGAAGCTGGTGTCTCTGTTCCCAAAGGCTTCGTGGCAAAGTCATCAGATGAAGCTTATGCAATTGCCAAAAAATTAGGTACTTAAAACAAAATAAAAAAAAAAAAAAAAACCTTATTCACCTTGACACAGAAACTTGGATAAGATGTGAGCTTTGCTTTTGGTTTGGTGACTTTTGAGATTTATTTATTTTGGGAGGTAGGTTCTCATGTTGCCAAGGATGTCTTTGAACTCAGATTCTCCTGTCTTTACCTCCTAAAAAATTGCTGGGATTAAGTGTGTGCCACCACATTTGACTTGTCTGTCTGTCTGTCTGTTTATCTGTCTACCTCTCTACTTTTGAGATGGTACGATTTTTACAACTGTTAAAAGTTTACAGCTATTATAAGATGATTTTTGAGTTGTAGTGTTTGTGATTTAGGAACCACTTATATTGGCACTAGGATGTTGAAAATCCCTTTTTAGCTAGAACAGACTTATAGAGAAAGTGATTCCTTTTACTTTGTAGCTTGAAGGATGGTGGCTGTGGTGACGGTTTGTTTGTTTGCTTATTTTTTGTTTTAGGAAAATTCTGAAGGGAAATCTTAGCTGTTCATATGTGTGGCTGCGGAGAGGGTGGCATGTACTTCCTGCTTGCAGTGTGGGAAACAGACAGATGAGGATGAAGAGGCTGAGCTCTAGATTAAGCTCCCTACGAGCGAGCTGCGTCTTACTTGCTCACTGACCTTGCCAAAGTCAGATAGATGCCTGGTAAAATTAGGTTAAAGTTTGTTAAATGAGTTCAGGAGTTGCCCGTATTTTTCTAGTATGTTCTTTTATTGAGAAAATTCTTAATAACTTTCATTACTTTGAATTTGTAGAAATATCTTAAACAGTTTTTGATTTTAGGAAATAGGCCTAAATTTGCATTTTAAAAGATTTATTATGAAAACATAATGAAATAGTACAGTGTGTGTACACTTTTCTGTTTGAAATCCAACCAGTTTTTAGGTAGGTGAGTAGGCAGTCATCTTGGATGGACTTCTGATTACTGTGACTTTAAATGGGCTTTGCTGACCAAACTTTGTGTTTAGTAGCTTTTCTGCTAATAAAACTGCAGAACAATTAAGAAATGTTTAAACTTACATTTATCTTTGCTGTAAAAATGAAAATTTTCTTAAAAAAATGAGAATATTACTATATAAACTATGTTTTGAATAAGATGGCTATCTTCTTGACTTGAAAACCTGACTTTATAGTTTTTATTGTTATAATCAGATTTTTTTTCAGATTATGTATCAGTGAATTGCCTGTTATTGAATGCAGTGGGATTTGAATTTGTGTGGTCAAATGTCAACAGGTACTGATTTATTTATTAATGAAGTCAGTAAAACTATACCTACTTCCAAATTATTTTCCACTTAATTTTTTTCTAGAAAACAATTTTAAAAAATGAGATAAATATTTTGATACTTTTGGTTGTGAGCCTAGCCTTTAACAGCTGAGCTATCTCTCCAGCCCAATCTCTGATACTTTTAATTTATGATAACTTCTGTGGATTAGGACTTCGGCATGTAAAGTGCAGGTAGGAACTCATGACTTTTTAAAAAGATTTGCTAAAAAGTTACTTGTGTGTAGCGTGTGTGCCTGTGTGAGTACATGTACACCACATGTATGCAGGTGCCCACAAGGCCCAGAAGAGGGCACAGGATTCCCTGAAACTGGAGCTGCAGGCGGTTGTGAGCCTGCTCTGATGTGGGTCCTCTGTGAGAGGAGTCACCGCTCCTGGCCGCCAGGTTGTCTCTCCAGCCTTGGGAGCTCTGCCTGGGAGGCCTGTGGAAGAGAGGGAGTTCGTTCTTGTTACAAACACTGAGAATGCCAAAGCATGCTGCAGTCTGTGAGAGAGGACAGCACTCTCAGCTCTGAGGGTTCTCTTCCCTGTTGTGTCTGCATCGTCTGTGTGTGCCTGTAAGGAGCTGTTGCATGAAGTAATGGAGTTGATTAAACTGTTCCTATTACTAGTTTTCATATATGAGTGAGTGGTGGCATATTGAGAAGGAATGGTCTTTCCTAAGGTAAGGCATTTCTGAGATTCTAATATTTTCAGTTCTGAGGTTTTACAAGAGCAATGGAAAATAATCTAGATTAGATTTACAAGAATTCTGCTCATTTTAAATATGTTTCTTTTTTCAACCTTCCTCAAGGTGTGTCTTGGGAATTCTTGCAGCAGCTTATAAATAAACATCAGTGACAACAGCTAAGGTTCTGCTGCCTGGAGCCTCGTGCTAGTGGGGAACCCAAGCAACAAGTGACACAGAAGAAAGTTATGTATTATGTTAGAAGTTGATGAATCTCTGGTGGGGAAGCAGATCAGAGAAGGGAAATTGATCAGAGGTAGGCAGATTGCATTATTTGCTAGGCTTGTCAGCTTACGTAAGCCTAAGGGGCCATATGAGACTTCCGGAAGCTTGACGGGACATCTGGTTGAAAAGTACTTCAGATGGAACATTAGATCAAGTCCTGGTGGCAAGGTGCTAGGGGGTGGAGTGCAGTGAGGCCCAGGGGCTTAAAGGCTAAAAGGGCTGTTGAGGCTTAGGGCCACATAGGCCTTTGTAAATAATTCAGTGGATGTTTAAGCAGTTTTAAGTAGAGTAGCATCTGCTCATTGGTTACTGCTTGTAAGTATTTCCTGGGACTGTGAGTCATCCAGGTGAGAAGGTGGCTGGCCAGGGCAGGTGCCCAGCTGGAGGAAAGAAGCAGTGGGAGTGTTCTCTTTATTCCTAAATGCTACCTTGAGGACTGTGCTGTCATTGAAGCAGTAAACATTTCCAATGCAGGCTAATTTACATCATTACTTTTGTAAGTGTTCTTTTGTAATAATCCTGTGTGTAGTTTTGTTTGTTTGTTTCTGTTTAGTTTTCTCAACAGTGTTTCTCTGTGTCGTTTTTTTGAGCCTTTCCTGGAATTTGCTCTGTAGACCAGGCTGTAACACGAATAAATGGATTACCCAGAGACTGATTTTGGGGTTCAAACTTAAAGCTGAATATCAGAAAAGCAAAGCAGCTGGCCACTAGCTTCTTAACCTCTGGCTCAGGCTGAAAGGGCTGAGCCACACACCAAGTCTCAAACTGCTGCCTCTCTGTGGCTGAAGAACAAATGTCTCTCTGAGACCTTGCTTCTGTCTTATAATATACACTTGCCTAATGTTGGGATTAAAGGTGAGTGTAGTGAGATGTTGACCCTGCTCGTACCTGTCTCCACCCCAATGGGTGTGGTCAGTGCAACAGGTGAGAGCAGGGTGAATATCTCACTACAGGTGTGAGCTATAATTCTCCTTTAGACTGATTCACTCTTGTGGCCTTGGATTTACAGAGATCCATCTACCTTTTAATCCCGAGTCCTAGGATTAAAGGTGTGTACCACCACCTCCTAGGTTCTGGCTGCTGGGATTAAAGGTGTGTGCCTAGCTTCTATGGCTTGTGGCTGACTTTGCTTTCTGAATCCTCAGGCAAGCTTTCATAAATCATAAATGATATATCACCACACCAGGCTGGCCTCAAGTTCACAGAGCTCCACCTGCCTCTGCCTCCTGAGTGCCAGGGTTAAAGGTGTGCATCACCACCACCCTGCTTGTAGTTTACTGTTTGTCTTTATTTTTTAATTTTTTTTTTTGTTATTTATTTTTTGAGACTGGGTTTCTCTGTGTAGCTCTTGTCCTGGTTGTCCTGGAACTTACTCTGCAGACCAGGCTGGCCTCGAACTCAGGAGTTCCACCTGCTTCTGCCTCCTGAGTGCTGGGATCAAAGGTTCGCACTGCTATGCCTAGCTTAGTGCACTTCTCGACCACCAAAAGCATTAATTATCTCATTTATTGGTTTGTTCATTCTGCTTTGTGCAGTAGGAAATGCCTTTCTCATAGTAGACAACCCATCTTCAGCCTGTTTAAATACATATTTATAGGGTAGTGGTTATATCCCAGAGAAAACTTTGTGTTTGAGATACAGCAAATAACACTAGCATGAGGCCCTATATTCTTTTGCCATAATATGGTAAATGATGCTACACTGCCAAGGTAGGCAAATTGTTAAAGGCAGAATGAAGCGGATCAGAAATTCCACGTCTTTGGGACAAGAGTATCTTGCTAAAAGGTTATTACTCTTGACTATGAACAGTGAGCAACATCTAGATTAACTATCCATTTTGCTAGGTTTGGGTGGGAATGCTCCAGTGTAGGTGCATGTGAGGCCAGAGGGTCAGTGTTGGGTCTTTTCCTTCATTGCTCTCCACTTAAAAAGAAATTAATATTATTGGGGTATGTGTGTTTGTGCACAGACGGCAACCTTTGGGTTTTCTTCTGTGGGTCCTGGAGATTGAATTTAAGACCCTAGGCTTGTGTGGCAAATGCTTTACCTGATTAGTATTTTATTAGTTCTCCAATTATGTTTTTGAGACAGGGTCACCTACTGAACATGAAACTTAGTGTCAGAGAGGTTGGCTGGCTATAGATGTGCACCTGTGCTTGGCTTCTTATGTGGGTGCTGGGATCTGAACTCAGGTCCTCATGCTTGCACATAAGCAATTTTTCCGCTGAGCTGTCTCCCTGGTCCCACGTTTGTTGGTTTTGTACAGTAAACTAGAAGGGGGAGAACATAGTGTTTTTGTAAAGAAGAAGTATTGTTCTATTTATAAACTATGTGAATGACTTACGAGCATAGCATTTGGGAATTTTTTTATATGCCTGTCTCCTAAATTGTAGTAAGTCACTGCTCAGTGATGTATGGTGACAGAATTTGCACAATGCATTACCAGTCTAGGTATTAGAATTATTTCAAGTCCTGCTTAAATTAGTATTTGTGACTCAGCATTCACAAGTTTACATCTGAACAGAAAGGCTGTTCAGATGTATTTTTTTTAATTATTTAGATTTGTTTATATGTATGGATATTTTGTCTGCATATATCTATATTTGTACATTACATGTGTTCCAAGTGCCTGCATAGGTTGGAAGAAGGCACTGGATTATTTAGATTTGGAGTTAAGGATGGTTGTGAGTCACCATGAGGGTGCTGGAAACTGAGCCTTGTTCTGCTGGAAGTGTGACAGTGATCTTAACCACTGATCCAGCCATGGGAAGTTTTAAGAAAACATTTTAGTCTCAATGTTGTGCTCTTAATACTTTCCAAAGCTTTAGTTTGAGAATTGTAAAATACATTTAGTACATTATTTCAGAAATGATTTAATGTACCTAATCTTTTAAAGTCATAGATCTTTTTGTAAATATTTATTTATTCTTCTTTTATATTTACATCACCAACCATTTTTTTCCCTTCCCTCCTCTCTTCCCATTCCCTCCTCCAACCTTTTCTTTCCTCCAGATCCACTCCTCCTCCATTTTCCTTTAGAAAAGGGCAGGCCTCCTGGGATATCAACCAAATATGGTGTAACAAGTTACAATAAAACCAGGCATAGTCTCTCATAGCAAAACTGGATGGGGCAGCCCAGTAAGTAGGAGGAAAAGTGTCCCAAGAGCAGGCAAGAGAGTTAGAGACAGCCCCTATTCCCATTGTTAGGAGTCCCCTAAGAACACCAAGCTGTACAACTGTAACATATATGCAGAGGACCTAGATCAGACCCATAAAGGCTCCCTGATTATTGTTTGTGTCTCTGTGAGTTGTTATGAGTCTTGATTAGGTGATTCTGTGAACTATGTTCTTGTGTTGTCCTTGACCCCTCTGGCTCTTCCGTGGGACTTTCTAAGCTTAGCCTAATGGTTGGCTGCTCCTATCAGCTGTTGGACGAAGCTTCTCCAGTTGATGATGATTATGCTAAGGCTCTGGTCTACAAGTATAACAGATTATCATTAGGAATCATTTCATTGACTTTTTTTTTTGCCAATCATGTTTGGTTCTACCCTAGGTCTCTGGTTCCTGGCCTTCCAGGCAGTGTCAGGCATGGACTCCCTCTTGTGGCCTGGTTCTCAAGTTGGACCAGTCATTGGTTGGCCACTTCCACAAGTTCTGTGCTTGTGGAAGCATTCTTGTAGGCAGGACAAATTGTAGGTTGAAGGTTTTGTGGCTGGGTTAGTGCCCCTGTCCCTCCATTGGAAGCCTTGTGTAGTTACGGAAGATGGCCAGTTCAGGCTCCATGTCCCCATTACTAGGAGTCTTTGCTAGGGTTACATTGTTCCAGGGAGTTTACATTGCATGAGGTTTCTACCTTGCTCCCAAAATGCTCCTCAATTCTAATGGATTCTCCTAGTACTCTTTTCCTCCATCACTCCAACCTGACTTGATTTCCCCTGTTTCTATCCCCACCTGTCCCAAGTCCACCCATGAGATATATTCTGTTTCCCCTTCCCAGGGAGATCCATGCATCCCCCCTTGAGCCCTCCTTGTTACTTAGCGTCTCTGGGTGGGTGGACTGTAGCATAATTATTGTTTATAGCTGATATCCACTTACAAGTGAGTATCTATCATATTTGTCTAATCTTATAAAGGCAGAGATCTTTTAGATGGTGAATGCTCTACTTTTGAATGCTCTACTTTTCAAATCTAGAAAATCTTCTTACATGAAATGTCTCAGTCTTGAGATTGTGGATTAATGGAACTTCATTTAATAACATCTGTTAGTATTGAGTGTTAAATAAAATACTGTCTTTCATGTGACTCCCTGCTTCCTGTGTAATAAAAAGTATTTTTCTTCTAGGGTCAAAGGATGTTGTGATAAAAGCACAGGTTTTAGCTGGTGGCAGAGGAAAAGGAACGTTTTCAAGTGGCCTCAAAGGAGGAGTGAAGATAGTTTTCTCGTAAGTCAGTTTTTATCAGATTGTTAGAAACACTGAGATTTACTTTGGGTATAGATTTTTCTCAGTTGGAGAACAGAAGAATCTGAATTCTTTTTCTTATTATAGTCCAGAAGAAGCAAAAGCTGTTTCCTCACAGATGATTGGGAAGAAATTGATCACCAAGCAAACAGGAGCAAAGGGCAGAATATGCAATCAAGTTTTGATCTGTGAGCGAAAATATCCCAGGAGAGAATATTACTTTGCAATAACAATGGAGAGGTCATTTCAAGTGAGTACTTGAAGATAAGACACATAAGGATTTGTTTATGACATTCAATTTCAGAAGTTGAACATTATGTGTATGAGGAATAAGAAGTATTATAACACAGAGACTTTGTCATTTTTAAAAATCAGTATGGTAAAATTTGAAATGTAATGTAATTTTTAAAAAGCTATAGGAAAAACCCCACTGTAATACATTGTAATTTCAAGTTGTTAATTCATTAGAAATAGCTTAAATCTCTGGAGATCATATTTGGGTTAAAGGACTGTGAAAATTAGTTCCTTGCATAGCAAAATAATCTTACCAAAGCAAAAGTCAGAATAGGCAAAAGTGTATATCTTCTCTCATCCTTTTCTTTTTCCACTTCTAAGTATATTTGATTTTACTCTTTGTTAAAATGTCTTTTGTTGTACTGGGTTATTTGGTATGAGTTGACGGTGACATTAAATAGGGAGTGATACAGTGTTAAAGGAACATGGCATTTTAAGGCACATCAGCACAACTTTCCTCTATGGCACCTAACGTTCAAACATTGAACATAGGTGTCAGCTTCAGTTAAGCCTTCACAGACAAGATGAATGGATGGTAGCTTATATTGTAACTGGCCTTTGGGGCTCAGTGTTTACAAACAAGTATCTTAAAAGTTTTAATTTTTATAAGAGGTATTTCTTGAGATACAACACTAGGTGGTAGTAAAAACTCAATCAATGATTTTAGAAAACATTCTTCAATGGGAGCTACAGAGCTGTTTCTGTAGATAATCTGTAAGTTATTTCAGAAAGTACAAGGCACTAATCTTACCACATAGATTTGCAGAAGTTGTGTTTTATGCATTTACTTGCTTTCTTTACACATTCATTTCCTACTTGGTATATGTCAGTACCTATTGTTGTGTTAGTCAATGTCTAGACAAACTAAGAGAGACTTTAGTTTTTTTTTTAAATTATATTTATTTTGTTACTCTGTGTGTGTGTGTGTGTGTGTGTGTGTGTGTACAAGCATGCATACATAGGTACATGGCATATGTGCCATGCAGCTCTATGGAGATCAGCAAGCTCCCAGGACCCTGGCTTCAGCTGCAGTGGGTTATGGAGTATGGTGTTTGCCTGGACTTCTTCCCTTATTAAAAGCTCCTTTTGAGCCAGTCTCACTCTGAAGTTCATGCTCACCTCAGACTTGCATGGATCCCCTTGCTTAGCCTCCTGGGTGCTAGGGTTACAATTCTAGCCCAGAATGACTTAATTTAAATGTAGTGGATGCAGTGAACTGAATGCTTTATTGTTGAGGAAACTGAGTATGTTACTAAAGATGTTGCAGAGCATTTGGGAGAGGATCAAAGTGTAGTTCACTTTAGTAACTTGAATATACAGAGAAGCATTTGGGTCTTTTCTTACTAATGCAGATATGCCTTTATTTCAATTACAAAAATACTGTATTTGTAATGATTCAGAATGAAAATACTAGTGAAATGAAATCATTTGGCCAAAACCACCATGCTCATTTTGTTTGAGACAGAGCATCCCTCTACACTCCATGATAGCAAATTATAAAGTCCTTTGATGTTATCACCTTAGATTGATGTAGAATTGGTTATGCTTTCTGGAGTGTGACCAGCTTTGAGAAAATTCCATGGATAGGTCTCAGTTGAGCAAACAAATCGGGCAGCAACTGGGGACACAGCTCAGTGTTCACATAGTGTGAATAGGCTCTAGAGTTTAAGCCCAGCCTTATCAAAAGTCAGTCAGCAATTAAAGCTAGAAAGCAAAGGCTATTTCTTGATTGAATTAAAATTGTATACACGGCTAGGTATGGTGATGTGTGTTATAATCCCTGCACTGAGGAAACTCCGGTGGGAATGCAGGACGCTCTTGAGTTTGAGGCTGCTTGGGCTTCCTAGGGCGCATCGGTCAGCCAGGGCTCCTTTTCTTTTATACTTTAGTTGGGGTTCCTATGGTCTTTGGTAGCAACACACGAGAATACTTGGGCAGGTATGACCGTGAGTCAGTGTGCCAGAGGGATAGACATCAAGTTACCCACTCTAGCACTTTGTTAAATGAGAGTTGCTGACATTTGCCAGCTGCCTTTTGTTATTAACTTTGTCCCAAGAGAATCCAGTTCATTAAATACCTTTGGTACTTTACTTTTCTAGTAAAATTTGATAACCTTTGGGGGCCAGTGAGGTGGCTCCAGAGAGCGCTACCTGCTCTTCTAGAGGTCCTGAGTCCTGAGTTCAATTCCCAGCAACCACATGGTGGCTCACAACCGCCTGTAATGAGATCTGGTGCCCTCTTCTGGTGGGCAGGGACAATGCAGACAGAACACTGTATCCATAATAAATATTTTAAAAAAACTTGATAACTGCTGAGTAAATGGTTCACCTGATTGTCAGATTTTTGCTTTTGGCATGAGGTAGATGTATAAAAAGTACTAAAATAATTCCATAAGTTTTTCTTAAATAGATCTTTATTATAGTGAGTGGCTATTATATACTTTAAATTCAAACTTATTTTAAGGCAAGGATTCTTAAAAGACAAAAAGGACAAAGAACTTAGGTTTGAAAATGAAAATGACATTTTCCTAGAAATTAAATTACTTGAAATATTATGACTAAGATTTAAGTTAAAATTAAAAGTCATTCTGAAGTGATTTTCAAAGTGCATTTAGAAAATGAACAGAACCTTATTTACCTGTGGAGGATGTCATAGAATTAGTATGAATAAAGACTTTTCACTTTGTTTTATATATTATTTCATAGGTATCTTTTTAAATTGGAAGATAGTTCTAATTCATTTTTCTTTTTACATTTTTATTTTATTTTGTATGTGTATGTTTTTATGTGTGTATGTGTAAGCAACTGCCCACATTCATCTGTGTTTTAGTATATAGGTTGTCAGGACAACTTACAGGATTCATCTCTTTTCTCTTCCCTCTGCCTTGTGGGATTTGGGGTATTGAACAAATATCCTCATGTTTGGGGGTAATATCGTCATCTGCTGAACCATCATCTTCCTTCCCTCCCTTTCTTTCCTGAGACAGGGTTTCTCTGTGCAGTCCTGGCTGTCCTGGAACTCACTCTGTAGCCCAGGCTGCCCTTGGACTCTAATATCCACCTGTTTCCTTCCTTTTTTCTTTCTGCTGAAGTTTTTATTATTTGAATCTTAGTCTATTTGAGAGTTTGTTAATGTTGACCTTTCTAACCAGCTAATTCTTAGTTTTGTTAATTGTTTTAGAATTGTCTTTGAATCCCTGTCATACTATCACCAAATGGCCGTCGAATGTTCTAGGATGTTACCATTGGTTAAATTGTATGATGGCTACTCAAATGAGTCTTCTGAGGCACTCTGACTGCTGCTCCTCCCTTGTCAGCTGTCAGCAGTTAAAGAGCAGTGTCATAGGGTTTCTATTGCTGTGAAGGGGCACCATGACCACGGCAACTCTAATAAAGGAAAGCATTTAATTGTGGTGGCTTGCTTACTGATCAGAGATTTGATTCATTTTCATCATGGCAGGAAGCAGGGTGGTAAGCAGGCAGACATGGTGCTAGAGAAGGAGCTGAGAGTTCTTACATCTTAAAACAGGAAGTGGTCTGTCTTCCTGGGTGTGACTTGAATATATATGAGACATCAGAGCCTGTCTGCACAGTGACACACTTCCTCTAACAACCTACTCCAACAAGGCCATACCTCTCAATAGTGCCACTTCCTTTGGGAACCATTTTCTTCAGGTCACTTCAAGAAGTATGATCCTCAAACTCCCTAACAGCATTTTAGGTGACCTATGAGAGTGAAGAAAGGCTAGGAGTTAGGCAGATTCCCTGAGAGGCAGACAGATAGGGAGAAGGGCCATATCTAGATAATAAAGATGGTGAACTTGCAAGATAGCCTTTTCCTCTTCTGACCATAGACAAGCCTAGCAGCTTAAAAAGACCTTATGATATTTTCTCCTGATAGTGAGGCTCCTGCGATTTAATCACTTGTACTTGTATCTTATTATTATTTTTAACATTGCTTTTGGCAGTAGCCAGGGCTGTTCTTGCAAGGTGGTTTTTGTTATGAGCACTTTCCTGCCAGCCTGGTCCCACCTATCTTGCTTCTCTATTTATTGGCCAATAGTGTTTTATTCACTAACCAATAAGAGAAACTTATTTACAGAATGACATCTCTCACCATCTCCTCTTTTCTGTCTAAATAAAAAGAAGGGCATTCCCCATCAGGTTTTGTTTTCTTTTTTATTTGCTTGTAGGAAGACTAGGAGCTTAGAAAACATGCAAATACTTCCTTAGATGCTTTCTTGTTTTTACTTAATCAATACTCTAACATCTCTTCAGTTTTATGTGGGAAATGCATGTTATATTTCATGTATTTAATTATATTTACTTATTTGGTATGAGCATGTGTGTTTTTTAATCCTTTTCTCTTGAAGACAAGGTATCATTTTTGTTTTCTTTTCCTGCTTTTCCATTTTTCAGTTAATCATTTGTAGTGGTTATTTGTTGGAGATATATTACATTGTCAAAAAAAATTTAAATATGATGTGGAGGCAGTAGATGCCCAAATCTGACAGTGCATAGATTAGTTTTAAAGTTGTACAGAGTCTAAAGTAAAATGTGATGCTTTTTTCTTCATCCCTTGTAGGGTCCTGTATTGATAGGAAGTGCGCAAGGTGGTGTTAACATTGAAGATGTTGCTGCCGAGAATCCTGAAGCCATCATTAAAGAACCTGTTGATATAGTAGAAGGCATCAGAAAGGAACAAGCTGTGACAGTACGTTATGTTCTGAATCATCTTTAGTTTTTAATTAGATAATTATAATACTTATTGTAATACACTAAACAATTAAAGCAGTTTAATTTCTTTTTTAAAATTGCAGTTTTTTTGAAAAAACCTATAGTACTTATTTTGTAAGCTCTGTAAATATTTCTGTTTCTTTAAAAAACAAGGCTGCTTTTAAGTGGGCCACTGTGCCATTGCTGTATCTAGTAGCATTAGCAGGAATTCCTTAATGTTTTCACATAGCCAGTCATTCACAATTCCTTGATTAATATCTAATTACTGATCCTTATAGAAGTACCCTGAGTCAAGATCCACAAGAGGCCTTCACTCTGAGGCATTAATTTGTCCTACAGAACCTTTTTTCTAATGTATAGGTCTTTTCCTCACTTTCAAATTTCAGTTTATTTGTTGAAGAATCAAGGGTGATTATTAACCATCAATTTTCATAGTGAGAGTCATCTTAAATGTTTCCTGTCCTCATTCTTCCCTGTACGTTGTGTGTAGTGGTAGAGAGGCTGTCTTAAAACACACACAGAGAAACATTTGTTTATAGTTTCTCAGGTTTTCTGTGCTATCCTTTCCTCCCAAAAAAAGTGCTTTGTGAGAATTGCTTGATATTTTAATGATATCGATGAATTAGATTATTTGGTTTGTGTAAAAAAGTAAGTTAAAAAGTTTGCTGTGGATATAAGCACAAGGCTTATCAGTTGCTGTGAGAAAACATTGTTAAAATAAGCTTAGTTATGGAAGTATAGCAACAGCAGGCTTTGACTGACATAAGGCTCACAGGACAGGAGAGGTTTCTCTAATGAGACCCATGGTTTGAACAGATGAGTGGGATAAATATGCAGAAAGCAGATTTGATTTATTAGGAGTTATATGAGAGTGATGACTATATGGGGGAGCAAATATTTAATATATAAGAGCTAAGAAAAAGCATTTTGAAAATAGCAGGAATGATGGTCTCTCAGTGCTTAGCTATATAATGGCATATTGGATTAATGAGGATCATTTTTCAATTCTCAAATATGTAAGTCTATACAAAGCTAATGAAAACCCTTATAGTGAAATGATGCTTATATAGTATTTTTCATTTAAAAAAAATTAACCAAGTGACTTGTTTTTCTTTTTCTTTTTTTTGTTGGCTACTTTATTTTTTGCTATTTGGCTCTTTACATGAATCATATGTCCCTTCAAAGGAAATAATTCTCTGTAGTGTTTCTGAGCAGACTAATGTCCTGTGTTAAAATTTCTCATGGAACTTTGAAATTTATAATTGCTCCACCTGGGAAAATAGCTCGGTGGTAGAACACTTGGCATGCACGTAAGAGGTCCTAGGTTCAGTACATGGCAGCAACCCAGCTAAAGGGAGGGATACTTGCTTAATCTTAGAAATTGTGAACTAGAACTGCTGGCTTGTGACTTTGATATTTGTTGTTTAAAATGCTCCTAGATGTCTCTGGTTCAGATTTCTGCTCAACTCTGTAAACTTTTCTAGATGAGAAGCTTAAATACCTGTATCTCTAGGGCCTGCCAGAGAAGAGTTTTGAATGGATGTGATAGTATCTATATCTATCACATCTATGACGATAGCTGTATCTATCGTTTTGGCCCAGGAGATACGCCTTGCATTACCTTAAAGGGGAAATGGATGCTTTAACAACTTTAGTCAGTGTTTGGACCGCTGAGGTTATCAACCTACTTTTTGGATGTAGTTTTCACAAACTATGAATCTCTTTTTCTTCTCTGTATCGTTTTGATTTTTAGTATATATGCTGCTGAGCACATAAGTCTGTATTTCAATTTAGGTTGCCTATATGCTCAGAGGCAGTGGGGAGGCTATGGAATGAATGCTGGGACTATAATCTATGATAATGGCCAGCACTTAACCTCTGGGTCAATTCTGACTTGTAAAATGGGCATAAAACCTACCTACCCTGTGAGGATTTTGAAGTACCAGGTTTTGTTGTTTAACTGTTAAAAGTGGTTGCTTTTTCAGTGATTGCTAACCACAGCTCACGTTTATCTTTTTAAATGATAAAGTTTTTGTTTGCAATATTTTAATGCTCACTGCTACTAAAAAGGCTGTTACTTTCAGCTTGCACAGAAAATGGGATTCCCAGCTTCCACTGTGGATTCTGCAGCAGAAAACATGGTCAAGCTTTATAATCTTTTTCTGAAGTATGATGCGACTATGGTAGAAATAAACCCAATGGTAGAAGATTCTGATGGAGAGGGTAATGTATCTTCTTCTATCGGGTGGTGCCTTGTGTCATCTAAGCAGGCAGGACTCATTCCTGTGTAGCAGCTTATGTTCTCGTCAGCTGAATGTGAGCAGATTTGAAAGAAACCCACTAAAACACAGATTAGTGTTGCACTGCTTCATATGGTGACCCCAGCCAGTCTGTCACAGGTTCTGTCTGTCACGGGTGTCTGGTTAAGTTAATGAAAATGATGTAATTTGAAAATCCAGGTGAGCAGTCACATCAGTTACATCCCAGGGCTCATCATATCAGAAGGGACAGAAATGGAGCATTTCCATTTGGTCAGAAGGCCCTGAGGGTAGCCAGGTTGGAGTAATGAAGTGATCTGGGAGAATTAGCCATCCAAGGCTGCATGCCTACATCTTTTGTGTGAAAGGATATGCTCATGCATGAAGTTATTTCAGTATTTGGAGCCACCAAAGAAGAGGAGCTTGTTTGCCTGTGGGCTCCCTTTAGCGTGTATGTAACCATACATCATTACATCATTTAAATTACTATGCCCTCCACATAGATTATTTTGTCTCTTTTTTTAAAGTGTATTTTTTCCTTGTTTTATATTAACTGCTTCTACTACTATACTTTCTTTGGTTTTGTAATAGGTTCTTTGTATAGCTAACTCTTCTTAAGTAACTCTTCTTTCACTTTTATGCCAACAGTTATTTCTGTTCTTTATCAAAAGACTAATTTTTATTTAGTGACTTACATGATAATGAATAAATTGTCTTGTAATAATAAGCAGACTTTGTAAAATAGAATCTAATGAAACATTTTCAAAGGGTGAGGAATTACCCATGTAAAGCATCTGGTATTGCTGTTCTATTTGAGAGAGGTAAATTAACCCTGAAAACAAGCCCATGGATTTGTTCCCGCTGAATTATAGCAGCTGTGATCTGTTGCTGTGGGAATGCCTTCATGCTCTTAACTAAGCGTGCTTTTCTTTGAGTACTAAAGTGTGTGTTTAGGACATTGTGTGCATATTAGAGATATCAGTGCAGGACTGTCTGTCTGTGCAGTACCTACTGGGCAATACTACTCTCCCTGGTGCCTTCACCTCTTACTTAAAACTACACAGAAGAACCTTTTATTTTTATGTCTCTGATTGTATTGTGATTGTCTTAGAAGATTTTTGGGTCAAATAGTATTTTTAAGGCATGTTTCAATCTTTCAGCAATAAGATTTTGTGATACCTTTCCCCAGGTAGATTTCTTTTCACTCCATCTCTCCCATTCTTTTTTTTCCCCTAAATCCTAATATATTTTCAGAGTTAGTTTTGCTGCATATTTTGCATGAAGTGGCTTATATCTTCAAAATGATGATGAAGAAATGGTGTTTTACCTAATTTGGTCAGTTCTTTATTTCTACTAATGTGTTTTTTTCATGTTTGTTGAGCATGTTTTCTGTTGATGCTCTTTGTTTACCAATGTCAGTTTTCTGTGTCTGGTAAAGCAGATTTATAGCTTGAAGTGACTTAACACCAGTTTTTCTCCCTTCATATTTCTAGTCTAGAAATAGAAGTTCAAAATGGTTCCCAGGTGCTAGCAGGATTGCATGTTTTCAGAGACTGTAGTGAAGAACCTGTTGCTTCAGTTCACCCTTCCTGGTAGTGCCTTTTGATCTGTAGGCAGGTTCTTCCTTCCAGTCTCTGTGTTGGTGGCCACAATTGTTACTGCAGGTTTTTCCTGCCGGCGGTCTGGGCCCACAGCCGCACCAGCCCCAAATAACACTCAGAGACTCTGTATTTGATACAATCTTGTTGGCCAGTTACCATTATTGTTTATTGGCTAGCTCTGTCTTAATGATTGACCCATTTCTACTTAGCTAAGTATTTCCACGTGGCTCATCTTATCGGGGAGTCGTAGCTGGCGTCTTCCTTCCTCCTAGGTCTACATCTTGACTCCTCCCAACTACTTCCTCTTTCCTCCTCCTGGTCTCCTAGCCCCACCTATCTTGTTTTCTATTGGCCACAGGCTTTATTAATTAACCAGTATGAGAAACATATTTACAGAATAACATCTCCCATCACACAATGGTTCTTTTTGTTTTCTGTGTATATCTACCTGCTCCTCTGGCTTTTCCTTGTGAGGATGCTTATGGTTCCTGTAATCCAGGATATCTGATGTCACCATCCTCATCTTAGCCATATCTGTAGGAATTCCACCGTATAAAGTATTATTTCTGTGAAGTAGTGACTTACTTGCTATAGTACATGAATTTGATTATTATTATTATTTTTTTTTACTACTTTGGTGTCATCTGGATATTTTTGTATTAGTTCTTAATATAACTCAAAAATTAATGAAGTATGTTTACTCACCCTTAAAAAACTCTTCTCTCACTTGTTCCCTCTCATTTTTTGTTCTTTCTTTGTCTAATATCCATTTTTAACAAACATTAGAATGTTCTTAACTATTCCCTTAAACATTGTAAACTATATGCATTTTACATCTTGCTTTATTCACTTAGTCATGTATCCTGGTAATATCTCCAGGTATACAGACATTTTGTTTATTAAAGATCATAACTTCCTTTTTTGGCATTTGATCTGTATACTCTTCTTAATTTTATTGTTTGATTTTGCTCACCTTGGGGGAACTTAATAAAATTTTTAGCTTTTGTTTTAGTTAGGGTTTTTACTGCTATAAAGAAACACCATGACCGTGACAACTCTTATAAATGAAAACATTTAATTGGGCTGTCTCACAGTTTCAGAAATTTAGTCCATTATTGTCATGGCAGGACATGGCAGTGTGTAGGCAGACATGGTGCTGGAGAAGGAGCTGAGTTCTATATCTTGAGCTGCAGGCAAAGCAGCAAGCTACCAGAGATTTCTTACCTTTACCAAGGCTAGAAGGGGGATCCTGTCCTCAATATGTCTGGAGATTAATTGCCTTGAGACTGAATACTGAATGCCTCATAAGATCCTGTACTCCTCCTTATGTACCTCCCTAGTGCTGGGATTAAAGGCATGAGCTCTGCTTTTCCTTTTAAACTGATTCACTCTTGTGTAGCTCTGGGTGCCCTTGACTCACAAAGATCCATCTTCTTTTGTCTCCTGAGTCCAGGAATTAAAGGTGTATGCCACCATTACCCAGCTTTTATGGCTAAGGCTAGCTTTGCATTCTGATCTTCAGTGACTTTATTAGATCATAAACAATATATCACCATAGCCATAATAAAATGCAGAAATGTATTATGTCCAACTTTTAAAAAAGTTCTCATAGTCTATAACAGTCTCAAACTTGTTTAAAAATTCAAAGTTCAAAGACTCTTCTGCGATTCATGCAATCTGTTTACTGTAATCCTCTGTAAAGTCAAAATAAAAAAGTAGATCACATTCTTCCAACATATAACAGCACAGAATATACATTGATGTTCCATAATGGAGGACAAGGAGCATAGTGAAACACTGGACTAAAGCAAGACCAAAAACCAGCTGGGCAAACTCCATTCTGTGTCTCCATGTCTAATGTTGAAGTGCTCTTCAGATTCCCAACTCCTTTCAGCTCTGTTGAATGCAACACACTTCTCTCTCTTGGGCTGGTTTCACTCCCTATTAGCAGATCTCCTCAGCAGGCCTTCAATGCCTATGGCATCTCTAACATCTTGGGGTCTCCAGGGCAATCAAGGCTTCACTTTCACAGCTTCATACAGTGGCCTCTCTGGGCCTCCATGCAGGGACACCCTGACACAAGCCTGGCCTCTTTGGCTTTCCTTAGATGTGGAGGAAGATTCGCTATCTCATTTCTTCTATCTATAGCCAGAGCCACGTTCTGCTGCTTGCTAGAGCTGGAACATGAGCCTCTTATTCAATCACATCTTCATTTGCATTCTGTTTTCAATGGTTTCCTTCACTGCCTTAACTTGGCTATCTCGAAATTAGTCTGTAGACTAGGCTGCCCTTAAATTTAGAGATCTGGCAGTGTCTGCCTTCTGAGTGCTGGGATTACAGGCATGCACCACCATACCTGGCTCTTAGCTTTCCCTTAGTTCCTTTTCACAAGTTGGAAACTTAGCTGGGTGGGGTCCTGCCCTGAGGTCACCATTCCCTTTATTCCATTTAACGCCCACAACTCTTCCTTGAACATAGGATTTAGCTCCATTCCACTTCCTGGTCACTTTTCACCTCATTCAGTACATTTTGTATTTTTACTTGCTCAGCATTCTCCTTTTCATTATAAAGTGTTTTATATATAATGGAAATACTAGTAACCACAGGACAGAGTCTGTACTAGGTTGTTTTGAGATTTTCTTTGCCAATTCAATTAATCCAAAACTCTTCACTTTAGCCTCAGACAGACTTTTTGAACAATGACCAAAAGCAGCCACATTCTTAGCCAAAGTATCACAAGAATAGTCTCTAGGCTACATACTAATTTTTTTCTTTCCAGAAACCTCTGAAGCATAGCCTCCACAGTTCAAATTACCCTCAGCACCAGTCTTCCATGTCCCTACTAGTATGATCCAGTAAGCAGTGTTTAAAGTATTCCACTACTTTCCTAATCCAAAGTCCCCAATTCCACATTCCTCCAAACAAAAACATAGTTAATCCATCCCAACAATGCCCCACTCCTAGTACCAACTTCTTAGGGCTTTTACTGCGTTGAAGAGGCAACCATGACTATGGCAGCTTTTATAAAGGAAAACATTTAATTGGGGCTGGCTTACAGTTTTAGAGCTTTAGTCCATTATTTTCATGGAGGGAAACATGGCAACATGCTGAAGAAGGAATTGAGAGTTCTACATCTTGACCCACAGACAAGGAGAGTATGTACCACACTGGGTGGAGATTGAGCATAGGAGACTTCAGAATCTGTCTTCACAGTGATATTTCTCCAACAAGGCCACACCTCCTAATAGTGCCATTCCCTATGGATCAAGTATTCAAACACATGAGCTTGTGAAGGTCATACCTATGCAACCCACCAGTTTTCAATAGTCAGACCCCTTTTTGACTTCCTTTCTTCTTCTTCTTTTTTTTAATTTTATAATTAAAAAATTCATTTTACATTCCAACCACAGTTCTCCCTCCTACCCCTCCTTCTGTCCCCCCCCCCCCCTTAGCAGCCCCACTCTTATGGGTAAGGGCTCCTATGAGGAGTCAATAAAGTCTGACATAATAGGTTGGGGCGGTACCAAGCCCCTCTACTATGCATTAAGGCTGAGGATGACATCCTACCATAGGGAGTGGGTGCCAGCAAACTAGTTCATGTACCAGGGTCCTACTGCCAGGGGCCCCTCACATAGCCCAAGCTTCACTACTGTCTCCCACATATAGAGGGCTTAGTTTGGTCTCATGGAATCTCCACAGCTGTCAGAGTTCATGAGTTTCCACAACCTTGGTTCAGCTGTCTCTTAGATTTTTTTTATTATGGTCTTGACCTCCCTTGCTCTTCGACGGATTCCCTCTTCGATGGTGATTGATTGTGGATCTCTGCATCTGGTTCCATCAATTACTGGATGAAGGCTCTATGATGATAGTTGGGGAATTCACCAATCTGATTACAGGGATAAGCTAGTTCGTGCATCCTCTCCACTATCGCTAGGAGTCTTGGCTGGGGTCATCTTTGTGGATTCTTGGGAATTAACCTAATACCAGGTTTCTCCCTAACCCCATAGTGGCTCTCTCTATTAAGATAATCTTTTTCATTGCTCATCTACTCCATCCTCCCCCTCGACTATCTCATCCTCTCATGCTCTCATCCTCTCATGCTCTCATCCTCTCTTCCCTCCCCTTTACAGCTGCCCCCCACCCTTTCCTTTTTCCATTGTGCCATTTTGGCTTCTTTGCCAAAAATCAGGTGTTTGTAAATGTGTGGATTAATGTCAGGGTCTTCGATTCAATTTCATTGATCCACCTGTCTGCTTTTATGGCAATACCAAGCTGTTTTTATTATAATAGCTCTGTAGTAGAGTTTGAAGTCAGGGATAGTGATGCTTCCAGAAGTTCCTTTATTGTGCTTCAGAGATCAACGTGTGCAGGGCTTTCTGTGACAGGCTGTGAGGGTGTGGGAAGACCTGATCACTTGTGTTAAGTTCCTGCTTGCACTTCCCATGATCAAGCAGGCAGTGATGGGTGTGTTGGATGCAGAGGCAGTAGCTCTGAAACATTCAAAATCCCCAACTCCTCTCCAAGTTGAGAATTTCCCAGCTTCTGAATCCTGTGCCAGACTTATGCTTCTGTGCTCTGACGATATACCGAGAAGGGCTGTGTTACTGAGAGATGAAGTCAGAAGTCACCTTCATAGAGCTGTTTGTGCTGGCATGGTGCCACATGTCTAATTACTTGGGAAGCTAAAGGAGGAGGAGGACTGTGAGTTCTACTCATAGTAAGACCCTGTCTCAAACAACCAAGGGTTGGGTAGTAGGTCAGGGGTAGAAATTTCCTACTATGTGCTATGATCTTGGTTAGATGCACATAATACCTCAAAAAAATATTTAAGGCAGGGGGGAAAAAAAAAGAACGAATGATAGGAGCAAAATTGGCACAAGTAGTTTGAGTAGTTACTAAATAATTTTGCTTCATCAAGCATTCACAGTGTTGAGGTTTGGAGTTTTCTTATTTTTGTCCCCCTTTTCTTTTTGTTCTCTGTAATCTTTTTAAATTGTGAATCACTTTCTTAGTCCATAAGTCATAACAGAAATAGGCAAAAGTCAACTGGACCATGGGCCATTGTTTGCTGACTCTCACCTCCTTTTAACATTCAAGTCTTTAGGGTTTCTGTTGCTAAGAAAAAAGAGTGAGGAGGGGGCTTAAGAGAAAATTGCATCAGTATTAACACCATTTTGCAAGTCGATGGAATTTAGCCATTATAAAATGGGGAGTGGGGTTTAGGATTTGGCAGAAAACAGAGTATCCTTGAGTGATAAGAAGGTATGGTATCTGGGCCCAAGGGAAAGGTTTTTAGCTAAGAACACAGCCAGTTAATATTTGGAAAGGTTAAAAAAATGTAATGTCTTTGAGGAAAGTATTTTTAGATTTTGTTCTTTGGTGCTGGGATAGTTAACAGGAACAGTAATTTTGGGGTATTTTAGATTCCTATTTTTCTTTAAGAAACAGTTTGAATTCATATTCTGAACATAAATTGAAATACTGTGAATACATGACAAATTAAAGTGTGTTTTTTATCCTTAAACTAAATCATGTTTATTATTGGATAGGTCCTAGTATCTGTCATAAAATTAATACTGCTTTCCTCATTTCCTCTCTAAGTGTTATGTATGGATGCAAAGATCAATTTCGATTCAAACTCAGCCTATCGCCAAAAGAAGATCTTTGATCTCCAAGACTGGAGCCAGGAAGACGAAAGGGACAAAGACGCAGCTAATGCAAATCTTAACTACATTGGCCTTGATGGGAACATAGGTTGTCTAGGTACCTAATGTGTTCTCATGTTATAGTTGGCTTTGTACAGCTTCATGCGTTTTCTCTGTTCCTTATACAAGTCATCTTTCCCTCTTGATAGTAAATGGTGCTGGCTTGGCTATGGCCACAATGGATATAATAAAACTACATGGAGGGACTCCAGCCAACTTTCTTGATGTTGGTGGAGGTGCCACAGTCCAGCAAGTAACAGAAGCATTTAAGCTGATCACTTCAGATAAAAAGGTAATAATGTGTTAGAATTGGAGTTGTGAGAATTAACTTGATTAATTGGTTGATGTCATTATACTAGTTCAACACTAAAATTCAGAGTATTACAATAGTTTGAAAAGAGGAATTGAAATCTTTTAAGTGAAATACAAGTTACAGAACCTTTGGAATTAATTAATTTTGAAATTTAGCAAACTGAAGATATTTGATAAAATTAGATATTAATGCCTCTGGTGAACTAGCTTGGGAGCCTTTCATATGGTGGTATTATTCAACCTCAGAAGCCTGAGATTCTGCAAATATGTGTACCCATGCATAATTACTTAGTTCATTAATAAATATTGTTGACATTGCTGACAATATTTAGGTTTTTTTTGGTATTAAACTTTAGGAAAAAGGAAATCAATGAAGATGCTAGAAGGTGGAAAAATACTCCTTGTTCCTAGATAGAATTAAAAAGAGAATTATTTTTACTGTTTTTCCCTTGGAATTCGGTAGAGATATTTTTTCCCCCTGAGAATTCAGCTAAATTGAAGCACATTGGGAGTTGGTTCCTGTTGTACTGCAGGGGCAGTGGTTAAGGATTTTGGAATCAATGTGCTGAGCTTGAGTTGTGATGACTTTCTAGTAAACAATTGGCTATAAATATGCTGTACTTTGAAAACATTGTTTTATTTTCGTGTGTGTGTGTGTGTGTGTGTGTGTGTGTGTGTGTGTGTGTGTGTGTGTGTGTGTGTGTAAGTGAGTATCCATAGAAGCCAGAAGAGGCTCTCCTGATGCTGCAGTGCTGCAGTTTTTGAGAGCCACCTAACGTGGGTGCTGGGAACTGAACTTTGGTCCTCTGTAAGAGTATCAGTCGCTTTTACCTGCTGAACTATCACTCCAGCTCCAGGATGTTACACTTCTTCTAATGATTGGAGATACATTTGACTGTTCTCAGCATATTGGGAAAACTTGAATTCTTAGGAGATGGGGAGATGAAGAAAACAATAGATCCTGTCTGTCCCCTTGTTGTTGTAGAAGAAAAGCTTGTAAGAGAGAATGACCTGATCACATGAGGAGAGGGCTGATGACCAGGGCAGACAGTCTAAAGAAGGAAGACTATAGGTAGCAGTGAGGAAGAGAAAGGACTAAAAGAGCTCCTGAGATTTGATTAGCTGAAGTGGCTGTGGTTCAGAGGAGAAATAATTATAGAGGTATTATGACCTGGTTTGAGTAAAAAATTGGTTGTATTGATTGGGCTGAAAGAAGGGTAGGTGATAGGCACTAATGGAGATGCTTTCTGTGACGTTGCTGTAGGACAGGATCTGAAATGATTGTGTTGGTAAACAGGAAGAAGTAGACGGAATGACAAGGTTTTGTATGGGATATAGTAGAAAACAAATATAAGCAGCTGTTGAAATTAGTGGAAGTAAGTTCTGGTTGGTAGTAGACTGAAAGATAGAAAGGGAAATGATGGTTTTATCTGAAAATGTTTCTATGGAATTGATTTTTATAAGACACATATACTATTTTGGGAGAAAAGGATAATCATCCCTTTATATTCACTTTATTGATAGGTGCAGTCTATTCTGGTCAACATTTTTGGAGGCATCATGAGATGTGATATTATTGCACAAGGGATAGTTATGGCAGTAAAAGATTTAGAAATTAAAATACCTGTTGTGGTACGGTTACAAGGTGAGTGTTAACAATATTGTTTCTATTTAAAATATAATTTTAAAAATAGCTATGTCTTTTCAGTGAAAGCATTACATACAAAACTCTGAAACTCTGTTATTTTTCTATTACTGTGTTAAAATACTAGGATCAAATGTAACTTAAGGCGTGGCTAGTGCACACCTTTAATTCTAGCACTCAGGAGGCAGAGGCAGGAGGATCCCTGATTTCAAGACTAGTTTGAAAGTGAGTTCCAGGAAAGCTGGGACCACACAGAGAAACCCTGTCTCAATAAAACAAAACGGGGCTGGAGAGATGACTCAGGAGTTAAGAGCACTGGCTGCTCTTCCAGAGGTCCTGAGTTCAATTCCCAGCAACCATGTGTGGCTCATAACCATCTATAATGAGATCTGTTGCCACCTTCTGGCCTGCATTGATATATGCAGGCAGAACACTGTGTACATAATAAACAAGTAAATTTTTAATAAACAAAAACAAAAAGGCAATTAAGGAAGAGTTTATTTTGGCTTACAGTTTCTGAGAACAAGATAGCCATAATAGTGGACAAGGCACCTGCAGGAGCAGGAAACTGAAATCACATCTCAGACACATACATAGTAAAGTAGGATGAGACTATACACCCTTCTCTAGTGATGTACTTCTTCCAGCAAGGTTCTGTAACCTTCCCACACAGTGCCAGCAATTGGGGACATCTCTCACTCAGATCACCACAATGTGATTTCTTTTTCTTTTCTTTCTTTTTTTAATTTGCTACACTGGGCAGAAATGCTCAAAGTTTTGCCTTTTGTAATGTGACATGTTAGGCTTTTTCTTCTGGACTATTAATCAGCTCCCAAATCATGTCATGCAAACTTGTTAGTTATGGATGCTCAGCCTTATCTCTTATTTTGATCTGTTTCCCTTTGCTTTTTAACCTTTCTTTCTGTGTATCTTACTCTCCTGCTGTCTCCATGTCTGACTGGCAGTTGCCTGGCTTCTGGCCCCGGGCAACTCCCTCTCTTTCTCCCTTGTGCTCCCCTTTTTCTTCTCCCTTACCTAGATTTCTCCTACTTATTCTCTCTACCTGTCAGACCCACCTGTCCCTCTCTTGCCTACCTATTCTCTGTTCAGCTTTATATTAGACCAATCAGGTGCCTTAGACATGCAAGGTGAAACAGATGCAACACATTTTTACATAATTAAACACATCCTTACATTGTTAAATGCAGCATGAACAAATGTAACACATCTTTACACAGTTAAAGTAATATTCCACAAGAGTGATTTGTTTTGTGATTTTTCTGAGATTCTGACTTTGCTTACTTTTCTGACTTTTATTACTACGGATATGTAAAATGAAATGTTTCACAAGGTAGTTCCAGGCTCTTACAATATTTCTTAAATAAGTGTTTGTGTTAAATAATAGAAATTCCTGTGTGAAATACTTAAAATGTTAAAAAAGTTTTAAATGCTTTTGTGTATATGTGTGTGTATATACATGCATACATTTATTTACTTAATTCATTTACTTTTGTTTGCATAAATCATTTCCAGGTACACGAGTTGATGATGCTAAGGCACTGATAGCAGACAGTGGACTTAAAATTCTTGCTTGTGATGATTTAGATGAAGCTGCTAAAATGGTAAGTGGGTTCTGATGATCTAAGGACAAATTTGTAGTATGGAAAGGATCTATAGACCTTTTGATTCCAAAATGATCCAGCTGAGTATTAATACTGCTAATGTTAATGTTTAAATATATGGAAAGTAAGCTTAATTCTGGAGAGTGACAATAACATATACATATATTGCTAAAATGGAGTTTGCAGTGGGGGATAAAGATTGTACTCAGCCTCAAATGCAACCAGAAAAGTGGGAATTTCAGTTCAAGGATCCAGATAGGTGGCCACCAAGTGGGCAATTATTAAAAGAAATCAACATATGTGAGGGGAGATTCTTGTTCATATTGACAATGCAGAAGAGTGGAGGCAATGAGAATTTAAAAACTATTTTTCAGAACCTCTTGTATCTTCTCTCTATTATCCATCTTAAACAGTGGCCAATATACACCCGATCTGGTCTAATCGATGTTCTTACCTATTTCTTCCCTCATTTTTTAGTAGTGATTAAATTCCCATATGTATCATTTTATACATGGCAGTCATGTAGATGTGATGAAGTACTCTAATGATGTAAAGGAATTACTGTTATGGGACGCTGGCCTTCTGAGTGTGCCAGTTCAACATTATCTCACACCATCTAGGTTCCTTGTTAGATTTGGATCAAACTATACAGCAGTTGGGTGACACATAACTGCATTTCTTAATCGGTAGCTCTTCTGTTTTAAAGTAATCCTCGTCTGGAGTTTATTTGTTAAATGCTGTGTTCTGGTCTTGTAGAGTCTCCCTTGGTCTGGGAATCATTTGTGTACTATGTTCTTCTGTTTGCTGTATTTTTCTCCTAGACTCGAAGTTCAGTCTGTAGTGTTAACTATGTTTGACAATGACTCCTTCCCGCCCCCTAGGATCTTGTGGGAAATTTTCCATGTGTATAGATGGAGAAATAGCTTATATAAATTCACTTATTTAAAGTCATATTCCAATAACCCTAGACTCTTTTTTGTAACTACTTTACCAGGAGAGAAACTAAATTTTGGTTTTAGATATGTCTAATTTGTATGACATTTTGTATGGAAACAGATATTCTCATATCTTATAGGGCATTGGTTATTGTTACCTCACAGAAAATATGCCAGCAATTTTTATAACTAAACTCCTACTCCAATATTATAAATTAAGCTTGTAAGCTTTTTCAAAGTAGGTTTTATTTAGTTGTGCTTTGAATTGTGGGGTATCTTACAAGGGTGCTCACTGTTTTTGTCTTCATGGTAAAATTTGGGTAAAACATGTCTAGTTATATATCATCTTTATCAGAATATACTTAGTTGGTTATGAAGAATGTCAGACTTGACACTCTTACAAGTGTCAGTTCCTAAAAGGAAGTTGTGTGACTTACAGCAATGTCAGAACAGCCCTGGTGTTTTAAATGGAAAAGATTCTATATTCATTTTGCCTTGATTTACAATGTGTGTTCACCTTTTTATGAACATAGAATCAAAGCTGCTGTGTTCTCTTTCAGGTGGTGAAGCTCTCTGAAATAGTGACCTTAGCTAAAGAAGCCCACGTGGACGTGAAGTTTCAGTTGCCAATCTGAGCAAGAACTTGGCAGCTGGCTGACGTGTTAATGTGCTGTAATTCTCTATTATACTGTGGTCTCTGCTATTGTCCCTTTCCTTTTCAGTGTGTGAAGAACGCAATTGCCACTTAGCGCCTCACAAACCCTTGAAAGCATTTGGTCTGTGTTTGATTCTGCTGCTCAGAATGGACTGTTTGTTTAAAGAATGTATGATGCACATTGCTGGTTTCTTTTGTTGCAGCCATCTTTTTTCTTCCTCTACAGAATGTCACTTGCAGTATGTCTCTTTTCTGTTGTTGGATTCAGCGTTCTTCATTGCTAAGAGTTCTATAAATAAAATAACTACAAAGATAAAGCTTTATTCTCTAGTATGAAAATATATCTTAATAACTGCCTCATTAGAACAGTGGTGTGTTAAAACAATGTTTATATAAGAAATATTTATCTTCAGCATCAAATGGATCTTAAATGTATCAATCATTATTTATACACAGAACTTTCAAGCACTCCTCAGAATATCTTGTAAGTATTTCAGAGAAGTAACTTGTTGATTATTGGAACATTCTTTTGATCATTATAGGACAACGATAACCGCAAGTCTTCATGATCTGTGGTGGTGAAAACACCTGCAGGTCGATATCTCAGACATTCATTAAGAACATGCTGGGCAAAATTAAGATTGCCAATTTAAGTTAATAAAAGTTTCCCAATGTAAATTGGAGTAATGTATTTTTTTCTTTTGAAATAACAGTTGTAGGTGATCATTTTAGTAAGTAGGTCTAAGGAGCCAAGTTATAGCTCATGCAGCTAGACATGACAGTACATACTCTAAAGCTTTCTATAGAAGATTCAGTAGATTTCTACTGTTGACAGACAAAACTTTCTAGTATATGTCGTTATCACTTCTTATGTGTATGCTGTATCTTTGAATTTGGGGAGGGTATGCAAGGATGCTTTTCTCTTTAAAGTCCTATATACTTCTTTCTTAAGTAGCACCCCCCATTTTGTTTTTGTTGTTGTTTTTGTTTGTTTGTTTTAGTTTTTTGAGACTGGGTTTCTCTGTGTGGCTTTATAGACCAGGCAGGCCTCAAACTCACAGAGATTTGACTGCCTCTGCCTCATGAGTGTTGGGATTAAAGGCATGTGCTACCAAGGCCAAGCTAAATAACACATTTTAACATTTTAAAATCTTTAGTTTATAATTGAGTTTTAGACAAATATACTACAGTAATTCCTGTGGAGACTACAGAAAATTTTAAGTGTGTGTATAGGTACAAAGATGATTTGGGGGTTAGAATTTATGTCTTCCTCTGCCAGGCAAGAACTTAACTACTGAGCTACATCACTAATCCTACGTAATTTTGCCTCTTAATTGTCTTGGTAGATACTAGATCTCCTTGATTATATTACTTTTAGCAGATAGATGCAAATAGTCAGGAGGGGAGAACAAAACGGTGCTCAAGCAGCATACTAAAGCTGTGGATGTTTTGGTGACATGTTTTTATCTGGGAATTTAGATGCTGACTATAAATGTTAGACTGGGGCTAAGTGTAAAGGATTGTAGTGAGAATCATGTGCTTTTCTGTGGAAGCAGGAGCAAGAAAGTGTGTGACAACCAGTTTTCAGATTGCAGTAATTTGTAGTATTAAAAAATATATAAAATGTAAGCCTTGATTTTTAAAGTGTTGAAAGAGTAAGACAGAAATATTAATTTAGGAGTTGGTATCTAAAATGACATTGAAGAGCTGGGATAATGAAGCCATGTGTTAGGCCAGGATTTGATCTAATCAGTGTCCACAGTGACACAGAGAAGCTGAGATAACAAAGCCACTGGTTCCTGGAAATCAGGACTGGCTTCCCTGCCTAATGTTTGTACTCAAACAGGACGATCTCTGTCACCTGGGGCCAACCTGACCTACATAATGAATACCAAAACTACGTAGAAAAAGACCCTATCACAAGGGGAAAAAATTCTCTCACTTTTTAAATTTTATTTCTTTAACCAGTGTACAAAGCATTCATTGGGTTTCTGTAAGGCTTTTTAATATACCTCTAGCCTTGGTTAAAATCCCTTACCACTCCGTTCCTCCACCTTGCCCAATACCCAACTAAAGCTTTGTTCTGTTTCCTATCATGTATATTCTCCTACCTCTTCCATTGAGGTCCCTGCCCCTGCCCCAGTGTACGGGCTCTCCAGACACTCTAGGTTAAATGTAAAAGTGTAAACTGTCAAAGCTAGGCTCCACATGCAAGAGAGAACTTAGTGTTCTGGGCTTGGTTATCTCTCAGTGTATTTTCCAATTCCATTTTTCTGAAAATTCCCCAGTTTCATTTTTTCCTTGCAGGTGATTAAAGTTCTACATGAACAAAACAAACAAACAAACAAAAAAGTAAAAAAGAAATTATACATGGACACTTTGATTATTCATCAGTTGACGAATATCTGGGCCGATTCAGTTTCCTAGCTACGGTCCATGAACAGCGGTGAGCATGGTTATGCTAGCATCTACGTACAAGCATGGATGCATGCTCAGAAATGGTATTGCTGCGTCATGAGGGTATTGCTTTAGCTCTTTGAGAAACCTCCACACTGATTCTATAGTGGCTGTATTAATTCACACTCACATCAACAGGGACCCCAGTGTCCTCTTTCCCCACATCTTTACTAGCATTTTTTGTCATTTGTTTTCTCGATGACCACCGTTCTGGGTGGGGGGAGTAGAATCTCAAGGTAGTTCTAACTGGTGTTTCCCTGGTGACTGTATGTAAATCATTGCTAAACATTTAAAAAGCCCGTTAGCCATTTGTATTTCTTTTGAGACTGTTCAGTGTCCTGTACTCTACCCCTTAAAATTGGGTTGTTTTCTAATTGCTTGAGTTATTTGTATATTGATGTGCATATAGTTGGCAAGGATTTTCTCACATTCTCTTGATTGCGTCTTCATTTATTGTGTTGTGATTTCATGAGGTCTCATTTGTTGGTTATTGACCTTATTTTCTGTGCAATCAGAGTCTTCAGAAAGGCCTTACTTTATCTGTGCCTAGACTTGAAGTGGGTGCCTTACGTTTCTAGCAGTTGCAGGGTAAAGGGTCTTGTGTTGAGGGTCCTAATCCACTGTGCAGGTTGAGAGATTAGGAACTAGTTTCATTCATACATGTAGATATCCAGCACCATTTATGACAGACTCTGTTTTCTCCAGTGTGTATTTTTGGCATTGTAGTAAAAAATCAGGGCTGTAGGTGCATGGACTTCTAGCTGGGTCCTCAACTCTATTCCACTGATCTTCATGTCTTTTTTGTTTTTTTTTTTTTTGTGTGTGTGTGTGTGTGTGTGATAGGCCATGATATTTATTGTTTCTCTGTTTGTTTACTATGACTCTGTAGTAGATTGGAATCAGATAATGGTGGTGTTTTTTTGTTTAGGATTTCTTTAGTCAAGTTGGCCACCAAGATTTTGACTGGGGGAATTGAGATAGTTAATACCCAGAGTTGTTACTGAAAAGTACACTTGATTCCTATCATTTTGTTGTCATTGTAGTTGTTTTTCCTCATCTTTCACTTGACTATTATTTTAGCATAGTTGATTATTTCTTGTGGCCTAGTGGGTGCTTTTTGTTCCTTGTTTTTCAGATTCCAAGATTCCTTCAAATAACCTTCTGTAAAACTGGTTGAACGGTCATAATTCCTTTAGTCTGTTTTATCATGAAAAGTTTTTATTTTTCTTTCAGTTATGACAGATGGTTTGCTGGGTGTAGCAGTCTGGGTTGGCAGCTGTTGTCTTTAGAGTGTGAAATAGATCCTTAAAGTTTCTGTTGAGAAATAGACTGTTATTCCGATGGTCCTGCCTTTACATGCAATTTGGCCGTTCTCTTGCAGCTTTCAGTATATGTCCATCGCTTTGTATGCTTAGCGTTTTGACTGTGATATGATAAAAGGGGTTCTCTGCCTGGTCTGCTTGATGTCCTAATGTTGCTGTATCTGAAGCTCAGATAGTCTCTGTTCCCCATAGTCCATTCTGTTGCTGGACTTTTCCATAGGGTTTTTGTTGTTGTTATGTTTTCCCCCAGCATTTCAATTTATGTTTTAATATTTCTGTTTCTTTTTTGGGATTCTTAGTGTCCTGATGAGCGCATAGCTAGCTGATGAGACTGCAGTAAGAGAAGTGAGCCAAACCCATCCAGACTGTGTAGCAATGTTCTTCCAGGAGAACTTGCTACGACATAAGATGGTCTATGATGCTTCTCAGCCTGTGGGCCACAACCTTTTGGATTGAATGACCCTTTCATAGACCATCAGAAAACACAGGCATTTACATTATGATTGACAAGAGTAGCAAAATTACAGTTCTGAAGTAGCAATGAAAATGTTATGGCTGGGGGTAACTACAACAAGAGGGACTGCATTAGGAAGATTGAGAACCACAGTTCTAAGGGGAGGGAAGAAAAACTCCCTCAGCTCAGGAAGTAAACAACTCAGAGGGCTCAGGGGGGTGAAACTGAACACACTCCCTAGGCTCCTCTCCTCCCCAAACGTGTGTAAGCAGTAAGGAGGGTTGAGAGACACTCAGATCAGCCAAGCTGCCTAGAAGAGGCTCAGACCAACTGGGCCGCCTGGCACGGATGCTCTCCCACCGGTGAGCTGCCTCAGGCTGTGTGATGCATTCCAGGTTTCTAGTTCATGTGAGCCATCACCCATGCTGGGCTGAGCTTTTGGTGATGCAGCTGTTTTTGAGTCATTTCTGCTCCCATAAGTAACTCCAATAAAACTCAATGATTCACCAAGTTGAATTTGGGTGGTATCCTCACTGTGGTCCATCATCAGCCCCTGGGCTGGGGGGGGAGGGGGCGAGAAGGGGGTCGGGGTAGACCTTTGTGTTTCTCCAGGAATCCTGTCACACAACATCCATGAGGATTTTAGTGTTTCAAGCTGAAAAACATTCTGGCATTTTTACATGAAACAATATACTGTCATACCCAGGAGTCCAGTTTGATAACTTTTCAAAAAATGTAGAACTTAAAATTTTAATCTGTCATGACCCAATTCTTTAATAAAGTAGAAACAAAAGTCACAGGAAAATGAAATGTTGAGTCATTCAAAGTAATCAGTCCCAGTTTAATTAATCTTGATCCAACACTATAAAAATGCCCTCTTAAATTGTTAAAGGTTTCCAAATGCTCAGCTATCACTATCATCATCAGTCCATAGATCAGGTTTTCTGTTGAACCAAGAATAGCTTCACAGTTGGTGAGAGGCATGTCAGCACAGGAAGTGCAGGTCAGCTGTAAGGAAATCCTTAGGAGAGGAGAGGAGAGCAGCTTCTGCTCAGCATCATATGACTCAGGGTTTGTAAGTCTCTGTAGCAGTTGCTTTCATCAGAAATCTAGCCACCCCCAGTACAGTAACAAGTCAACAAGAGTAAGGTGTGTGTGTATGTGGTGGGGGGGACGGGTTGTTTATTGTTAATGAACACAAACATTCATTGATTGGTCCACATAAAACAGCCCTTGTCTCAGAGGGAAGAGATGGTCTATTCTTGAGCTAAATATTGAGTGGTCATGGCCCACAAATCCAGGTTTCTCCATGTTCCAATGTGGATTCAATTTCGTTTTATAGTTACAGAATAAAAAAGTCACTACACACTGCTCATTGCATTGGTGGGAGTGGTTGGGTTAGTTTGGATTGGTGGAAGTGAGTGGTATGTTAAAGCGTTTCAAATAAGAGTTTACTTGGTAATCCCAAGTATGTTATGTCAGACATAGAAGTGAGCTGTGAAGGGCTATTAAAGGGCTTAAAATAAGATGATTTGGCTATGGATCAGCAACTTTCCAACTACACTATAATCAAAGTTTTAATCAGTCAACCTTGTAGACTCTAGCATAAGAATGGCTTCTCCTCCTGGGAAATTCAGTTCACAGATGTCAGGCAGGAATTGATTAACTACTAGTTGAGACTGTAGTCAAGTAGTTGAAGGTGATAATTCCTGGATGGCAGGATGAGTATGTGAAAAGGAAGCCAGAGGCAAACCATGACTATTCCTGATTAGTTTCCAAAGCATAAAAGCATCTTTTTTAAAATTGGTTTTACATAGTGTTGGGTGAACCAAGCATTGTTTTAGAAAAAGATAGCTGTTTTGGTAAACAAAACAAATACAAACCTAACTAAAAAGCTAGAAAAAAAAAGCACAAAAAGTTAAAACCACCTGTGCTGCTGGCAAGCATTCTCCTGGTCTCAGTGCAGAAGCACAGTGCTATGCCGGCCTATCCTTGCAGCTACAGAGCCACAGTCTAAAGAGTGCCTCTGTGCCTGCCTAACAAAGACAGTCACATGTGTACAGGTATACACACACAGACATACACCATACACACAGACATACCACACACACACACACACACACACACACACACACACACACGGAGCTAATTAAGTCCTCAAGGCTTTCATCTGTTTACTAAGCATGTGTAGAAGTTGTGTGTGTGTGAGAGAGAGAGACTTCATGTTTTTGAACATCCTCTATTGACCATTTCTTAATGATGTTAAGAAGTTTTTGTATATTTGAAATTGTCTGTTATATGTTACAAGTATATTAGATACCCTTTCATAGCTTTAAAACAATACCTGAAATAAAGTAGGAAGTTCTGTTTTGGCTCATGGTTTCAGGGGTTCAGTTCATGGTCAGTTGGCTCCCTTGCTCCTGGGTTGGGTCATGGTGAAGCTGAACATCATGGTGGATGGTTATGTTTTACCTTAAGGTTCTTTCTTGCTGGAAAGCAAAGATGGGGACCAGAGGCCAGGGTATGTTCCCATTGGCCTGCTCCAATCCTCATCTCCTAGATTTCATCCCTCCCCAGTAATGCCATCAAGCTATGAATCTATGAGTGGGCTAATCCACTAATGACATTAGAACTCCTATAATCTAGTTGCTCCCCCAAATCCATCAGCTGGCAGCCAACTCTAACACATGAACCTTTGAGTTACATTATTTGATTTTGAAGTGCCCTGTATCTCACACACTAAATCATTGTGTGTTGTTGGGTGTAGCATGAATTCTAATCAGGTAATAATAATAATAATAATAATAATAATAATAATAATAATAATAATAATACCCAGAGTCAGATGTTTTTTGGGGGGCCGAAAGGTAGAGAAGCAGAGTGACCAGCCACTAGAGAGTTCTCACTTCTACCAATGCTCAGACTGAAAAGGAGATCCTGTCCTCAAACTGCATCTCTAGACTGCATCTGTCTCTACCAAACCTCAAACCACATTGAGCTGCTTTCTCCCCTTTACATTCCCGGGATTAAAGGCATGGGATCCCAAGTGTTGAGATCATCTTTGTATGAGCTTTGTTTCTCTTTTAGAATGATCCGCTCCTGTATAGTTCAGGGTGTCCTTGAATTAACAGATCTGTCTGCTGATTGTTGAGATTAAAGGTGTGCGCCACCACTGCCTGGCCTCTGTGGCTGACTAGTGTGACAAGCTTTGCACTCTGATCTTCAGGCAAGTTTTATTTGTTAGATCATAAACAAACTATCTCCACACTTGGGTGGTGTGTGAAATCTTTACAGGGAGACTGTAGTGTTTGCTTTGCGAGCAGGGACTTGCCATGTATGTCAGGTTGGCCTTCTGCTCCAATGTGCAGTCCAAATTACCCTCAAGCGTGTGACTCTCCTGCCTCAGCTTCACTTGAGTGCTGGGATTACAAGCCTGAGCCACTTGGTTTACAGGAAGACTCTTAGGAATTAGGAAAGTGATCTAGGCTATACTGTTTGAGCCCCAGCAAATTAACAATATGAGCTGCTGTGAAATTGAAACATTGAGATTTACTGCTTGGGTCTGGTGGGCCATGGCTCTTGAGAGAGGCAGCATCAATGTGTTGATAGTAGGGGCAGTGTGCCTTGCACTGAGTCCAGGCACACACTAAGCAAGTGCTTCAGTGCTGAGCTGTACCCTGAACAGTCTAAATCTTACTTAATGCTTTTTATTTCTCTGGGAGGAGTATTGCAGATAGACTGGCCATGCCTTTCATAATGGCACATACCATTTCTGAGCATGTAAGAACCATTTTATTACAGGTTTCCTTTTAGTCACAATCAGGTTGAACTAAGGCTGTTGGTTCTCACATGTGACATCATACACCTGTGTAAATTATCTGGCCTTCATCAGCCTTTTCTGAGGCCATGGGACATTTATGGAACCACATCTGACTCCTCTCCTAGTGTGCTCCCCAGGGCCTTCTGTGACTCCTCCCTACTCTGTTCTTCCCGCTCAGAGTCTGCTCTTTTTTAGGGCTTGTCTTGTACTCAATTGTGGAAGACCAAGCACTTCATGGACATTGCTAACACAGCAGGCAGAGATTATTGTCTTTGTACTTTACCTGGGGCTTATTTTGTGGTGTTCTCATTGCTGTCAAGGCAGAATTAATTGTAAGGGATTTAAAGTCACCTACACACTATCTTATGTAGTCACTACAATGGCATGTCTAACTTTGTTAGTGACTTAGCTTACTCACATGAGCAGCGTCTGGCAAGCCAGTCATCTAGGGGACTGGTGAGAAAAAGGGCACACAGAGAAAGTCAGTTGTTTTGAAATGTCCCCTTGAGAAGAAAGCAAATTGAAACTTGTGCTACCTGTGAAGAAATTTTATTGAAGTCATAGAGAAAAATCCAAGAATCTGTTGCTTCTCATTTCAATGTCATGAGCGAAATACCTAGCATCTTTGAGATACAGGCTACCCAGCAGCAAAAAACCTACATGGTCAAGGACAGTGAAACACAGGCCTAGGTCTCACCGTTCATTCAGTTTGCTTAAACAACACCCAGTAAACATTGTATGGACAGGCTACCGATAAATGGCGTTTGCATCAGCTGATCAGCAACAGTTCACGTGCTTTTGGGAATGCTTATGGCGGGACAGGTACCCTTAGCCTTCACTTTGGGCTTTTATTTTTGTTTCTTTTGTGACTGCAAAGAAACTAATAAACAAGATCTTTCCTGCAGGCTCAGCTGCAGATTTAGAGACATAGGTGTCTTACAATGCCTGCTAAGCATGCAGTTTCTTCAGCCAATACCCAGACATTCCGGTTCAGCTGGTAGGGACATGAATACTCAATATATTCTTTAGGTGATTGTAATATAGCCTGTCACTTGAAAGATGCAAGATTAAGACAGGGTAGAAGAGAAATGAATTGATACTCTGTACTGCACTATTCACAATCATGACGGACCTCATTTTGGTGGATTCCTTCTGGATCAAAAATGCTGTGTCCACCTGCTCTAGACAAAGTGTTTTGCATAAATGTTGTGAAAACTCACATTTAGGGGATGAGAGTTATCATTGTCATTTATTTTTATTTATGTGTAGTGTATGTGTTTCTGAAGTATACCGTATGCATGTGGGTACCCCGGAGGCTAGAAAGATGCATTGGATTCCTGGAATTGGAGTTACAGGAGGTGTGAGCTATCATTCAGGTACCAGGACCTAAACCCTGACCTTCTCCAAGAGCAATGGGCACTCCTGATCACCATGCCACCTATCCAGCCCCCCCAGTAGAAGTCATCATTTTAGGCCTGATAGCATGATGCTATTTAAGGTGTCAGTCTGAGGCTACAGGCTCCTGATTTGTAACCAGGCTAAGAATTTTTTTAATCAGAAAGTCACAGGGCACCGTAGAGGAATCTGACTGGGGACAAGTAGATTCAGTATCAGCTCTACTAACATTTGAGCCATAAAGTGTGCAAACAGCATTTTTGGTGGTGGAACACCTCTCTCTATGACTCTGGGTAGGAAAAGTATGAGAGACAACACTAGCCACCACATGCCAGCTCTGCTTGCCAGGCCTGAATTAAAATAACTGGCTAGAATTTATACAATTGGCTTGGTTTCTTGGTTCATCTAGCCCCGCTCAACTGCGGAAATGCCAATGAAAGAAAATGCAGTTAGAGTATTCAGAGAAGGGGCTGTACTTGTCAGTCTGTGGCTTCTGGATTAAGAGAAAGGTGGTAGTAAAGGCAAGTCTTCCTCAAAGCAGTGGGGGCGGAGTCTGGTGAGTGCTTCAGATTTATTTGTTTAAGATTTTAAAGGTGTTTTTAGTTGTGTGTGTATATATATGTGTGTATGTATGTATGTGTTTGTGTATATGTATGTGTGTGTATGTATGTATATTTGTATATGTGTATGTGCATGTGTATATGTGTGTGTTTGTGTTATATGTATGTGTGCATGTGTGTGTGCTTGTGTACATGTATATGTGTGTGTATGTGTGTATATGTATGTGTGGGTATATATGTGTGTATATCTGTGTGTGTGTATATATGTGTGTATATATGTGTATGTGTATGTATATGTGCATGTATGTATTTATGTTTGTAAATATATGTGTGTGTTTGTTTTGTATGTGTGTGTGTGCTTGTGTGTATGTATGTATGTGTGTGTGTGTGTGTGTGTGTTCAGGTGCCTGTAGCAGCCAGAGGCATTAGCTCCCCCTTTGAGCTGTAGTTACAGGGGGTCATGGGTGCTGGGACCTGAACTCAAGTCCTTTACAAGAGCAGTGCTCAGTGTTCTCCTCTCAGCCATTTTTCCAGTACCCTGGTGAGCATTAGACAGAAGTTGAGACTCATCCTATGACTGCTATTGCACCCACCCATAAGGCCAGGCTCTTAGTTTTGTTCCCCCCAATGCCCATACTTGGAAATCATAACCAAGAGGTGAGGGCTACAGAGTTCTCTTCTAATGAAAGACTCTGTGATTCTAGAATTCAAGTATACAGTTATTTCAAGAATTCAAGTATACCATGTTCATCAACTCATGCAGTGCACATTGAGGATCTCTTATGTACCACACAGTACCAGATCAATGATGGCACATGATCCCTCATTTAGGCAGATAAATCCAAAAAGAGCACATGCCAAATACATATCCATGAAGAAAGGCAGGGGTGCGAATTCCAGTCTAATAAAATCCAGCCCATGCTTATTTTTCATTTGGAATCATTTTGATATTTAAATACAGTGAGTACTAACTTCTGTTCCACACACAAAATGTGCAAAAGAATGAGCTTCCAATGGGCTCCATCTTACAGCTGAAGCTGCAGCCAGCTTCCTTCCCGGGAAACTCAGCCAGGGCTCCTGCTCTTATACATTAGAGCTGTAAGGCATTTATATGGTGCTCCTGTCCCCCTGACATTTCCTTTCTTTAAAAGAACAAACAAACAAACAAACAAAACTGTTATAGGTCATTTGTGCTCCCTTCCACTGGTGATGGAGTGAGAGAGAAAACGTCCAGTTCAGACCCACTTACTCACACAGGTGGAACGGGGCTGTGGTCAGAATGGCCACACTCAGAGAGCATGACAGAGGTGGCAAGGTGAGGACTGGAGTCTCCTAGGATAGCTCAACTATAACAGTAGCAGACCAGATGTTTCCAGGATAGCTCGACACCCTAACCCTAACCCTAACCCTAACCCTAACCCTAACCCTAACCCTAACCCTAACCACAACAGTGGCAATCCAGATTTTCCCAAGATAACCTCAACTATAACAGTAACAATCCAGATGTTTCCACAAAGAGAAAACAGCCCCGGCTTTTCTGGCAGTCTCTATGTCAGGCTCTCAATGCTGCTGCTGCTGTTGATTTTGCAACTTTTCAGTCTCAAAGATGGGAAGAGCCAGGATCGTAAATGAAGTGGCCACAGTTCACAATGCTGCAGTAAAAAAGAAGTTTATTGGACCACAAAAAGGGAGAGATCAAAAATGTCACTGGCCACACTGGCGTCAGGTTCAGAGTCCTTCACAGTGTCATCAGGCTGTCCATCCTCCTCCTCCAGCTCCTCTTTAGCCTTCATCTTTTTGGGGCGAGGAGACAGGGGTCACAGCAGTGGCCGTGATGGTGGGGGGCAGCACATCATTCTGAGGACTGACTTTGTACCAGGTGTGTGCTGAGTATTCAAGTCAGAAACTACTTGGATCAGGTTCCTCTCCTCGATTCTCATTTGACTTTTCGGTTGATTTATCCAGGTTTGGCGATTTTAACTGCTGTTTGTTTTATATTCTTTGAGTGTAGCATCCCAGCAGACATTCCAGGATGATGTTAGTTTGAATTGAAATATCTGTTAAAATGCTTGTGACCTGTCCTGGTTAGCATTGGTTGTCAATGTGACATAGCCTCAACTGAAGGTTGTCTAGATCAGACATTTGTGAGGGATTGCCTTAATGTAGGAGGGGACGGCCCACGGTGGGCAGTGTCATTTGCTGGACAAGCGGTGGTCCTGGTGGGTACAGGAGTGAACAAGTAGCCTTCCTTCGTGGGCTCTTTTTCTGCTTCCTACCCTCACTTCCATCATTGGTGGATTATGACCTGGAAGTGTAAGCCAAGGAAACCCGCTCTTTCCTCCTCCAGTTGTGTTTGGTGAGAGTGTTTTCTCACAGCAGTAGAATGAAAGGGGGACAGGTTATTGAGTCCCCAACCAAAGCTGACATCAACCCGGCAGATCTCCGGCTGCTGTTGAACATCAGTCATGAAATCACATTATTTGAATGAAAGTGATCACAGACAGGATTGGCGTATTCCTTTTATCACCATATCTGGGGGCCTCCTATGCACAGGCCACACTGTTCAGACACAAGGTTGCATCAGTGAACAAAACAGGGACATGTGCATGCCTGCCCTCAGGCAACTTGGGATCTGACCCAATATCTGAATGTCCCTTGACAGCTGGCCATGCCTCTCACTTGGACATTTTCACTATAAGCAGTTAGCTCCCTGCTAACTATGAGTTCTGTTCTCAAACAGCTCTGAACATTGGAAAGATTCTTACCAGATGACGCCAAATCTCTGCCTGTAGCGTTGATGTGCACATGTGAATGAGGTTCTTCAGTCTTCAGTCCACTCTGGATATAGCTCATTCTTGTTTCATATCATGGAAAATACCTTTGTTTCTTTCAGTCCCCCCCCTCCCCCTTGCCATTTGGTGTGTAGAAATACGTGAATGCAGGAATACTTGTAAAGCAAAGGCATCTTGCCTTGGCTTGGGTAGCTTCAAGCTGAACTCCTCCCCTGAAGTATAGACACAGGGATGCTCTTTCCACCCACAGTTGAAATATAAACTTGCCCTTTCATGTGTATAGTGACAGCATCCCTTTGTGGCAGGACTTGGCAGATGACCCCGAGATGCAAAGGCTAAGTGACTCACTCAGGGTTTCCCAGCGCTGTGACCTGAGCCAGCCTTTCTGCCTTCACTCTTCCATCACTTTGCTGGCTTTAATGGAGAAGTGATATGAGGCCTTAAACAATGTTTCTGTCCTTTATAGTCATTGCTGAAAGAACCCTGAACCCAATCCAGGTCCTTTCCCCAAGTGTTAGCAGGACAGCAGTGGGCTGATCCTGGCAGCATCTGTAATACCCTTGTTTCTTGATTCATGGCTTTGATATCTGGCTGGAATAGTTCGCCTCAGAGCTTCTCTTTTGGTGTTTTAAAAAATCATTTCTGTGTGTTTATTTTTAATGTGTATGGGTATTATACCTGCATGTATGTCTGTGCACCTAGAGTCCTGATGCTTACAGAGGCCATGAGATGCTGTTGGATGCCCTGGAACAGGAGTTACCAATAGTTGTGAGTCTCTGTGTACTTGCTGGGAATCAAACACAGGTCCTTGGGGAGAGCAGCAAGTACTCTTAACCTCTGAGCCATTTCTCCTGCTCCTTATTTATTTATCTATCAGATTGGCTATGGCTGGGAATTGGATGGGAACTGCCTATGTAGCCAAGGATGATTTTGAGCTTCTGATCTTCTAGTCTCTCTCCCCAGTACTGGGATTATAGGTATGTGCCAGTTCTACCTGATACTGAAGATTCAACTCAGGACTTCATGTAAGACAGGCAAACACTTTACCTAGGATCATCTTTCATTGTTTAATCCTTGATTGTAGTTAAAACCCAAGGGTGGGATGTGTGGGAAGCTACGAGTCCCTGTATTCCTGTCCCCTCTGCTATCACATGGCTGCGGTGATGCAAACGATGATGAGTTGGACCTCAGAGCAACAATCCCTAACCCGCACTCTCACTGTAGAACAGCCTAAGTTAAATCAGAATCTCACAGACAAAGGCAGTGGCATTTGTATTTTTCATTTTAAAAAATATTTTCTCCTCATTCCAACCCTTCCAATCTGTCTTCAATTTCCTGGCCTCCTCCTTCTCCTCCTCTCCTCCTCCTCCTCTCTCCTCCTCCTCCTCCTCATCTTCATCCTCCTCCTCCTCCTCCTCCTCCTTCGTTGTCTTCTTCTTCTTCTTTTTTTTTTTTGTGAGACAGGGTTTCTCTGTATTGCTTTGGAGCCTGTCTTGGAACTAGCTCTGTAGACCAGGCTGGCCTGGAACTCACGGAGATCCACCTGCCTCTGTGGACTACAGGCATGTGCCACCAATGCCCAGTGGCCTTCTTTTGTTTAATTGTATTTTTATTATTGTCATATTGATGACTTGCTGACTCCAGCTAGTATTGCTTATATGGTCATATTTTTAGGGCTGACCAGTTGGTAGAAGACAACCAATCAGGGGGCTCATTCCTGGAGAGATCAATTCTCTTTCTCAGCCATTGTCAATTATTTGTAGCTCTTTATCTGAAAGTGGGGCCCTGTAAGATCTCCCCAATCCAACTGGCTTTGGAAATGTCCAGGTTTTGTTTAGGTGACCGTATTGTTGAGATATCATAGGTGTAGCTTCCCTGTCATATTTGGAAGACACATTTGTCCACCATATTTCCTAATCCTCCTGAGCAGAGGGCTTGATGCTCTTGTGTTCACAGACAAGCATTAAGGAAACCATAAATGTTAAGCACACAGGCTCATCTCTTCTAAGAAAGAGATGTGTATACCTGCTTGCCATGCAGAAGACTGGGAGTGGAGGTAGTTAATTTCCTGGTGACCTTTGCTGTCTGTCGGTCAGGCCATACCCAGATCCCCCGGTATGTTTATCTTAGTCTCTCCCCCCCAGGCCTTTATTATTGTCTTTGTTTCTCAGTCAATAGAACCCATCCTTAGGGAATATGCTACATGTATTTTATAGCCCACTGATGTCTACAATGTCTTGGTCAGAGTCTAGACCCTTAAGCTATGGAGCCCATCTTCATGACAGAGGTCACATCTGCTTTGCAAAAGGGTTTCCATGTAGTCACACTTTAAACTTCATTGTGAACATGAGATTGAGATAGTGGTTACCAGGAAAGTTTTTTACAAAATTGTACTGTACAAAAATATATCTAAAATAAACTGACTGGTGTCAGATTTCCGGAAGTTGGAACTGGCCTGGATAAGTCCTGCTGAGCCTCTGAGATTCCTTCTTGCTTCTCATGGTTCATCTCTCTGCTGGCAATAGAGCTTTCAGGGAACCCCACACTCAGGCTCTCACAATCTCCCACCCCTCTTCCTTGATGTTCAGGAGCTGTAGGCATTTGCATTTTAAGGGCCTCTCCAAGTGATTCCACTGTGGAGCCGGAAATCCTGGCGCCAGATTTGCTGCTGGGAATATCACTGTTGCACCTTACAACAGCTGTGAGGATACAAGGAACTTCCTGTAGTGGGCTGCAGACAGTGAGGTGGCATGCATGGCCAGTGAATGTGAGGAGATGAGGTTTGGGAGGGGACTCGTGACATTGAAAGTGCCAGCCACAGCCAGCGACGGGGATGGATGCTGTTGCCTGTAGAAGGCCAAGGAATTCTTTTCAGAGACCTCTGCTCAGGTGATGCTGGCTGCCAAGGGGACTCAAGGATTCCCAGCAGGGACATAGAGCCTTGTTTACCAACTAGTCTGCTCCGTTCCACTTCTTGAGATCATTAAGCACACGTGACTTTCTTGAAGTTCAAATATTTGCTGTTCTAACGTGTTTTTGCATGAGTTGGGAAAGAGCAAGTTATTTACAAAATGAGAACTTAACATGATCATCCAGGATTCACACAACACTATACTAGCCATGAATTACTCTCTTGATACAAGAATCGGAGGAGTGTGGGTGTGGTGAGAATCCATGCCTCTGGGTTCACTTCTAGAACTTTCTATAGCATTCTGTGTTAACATCACAGGAAGTCCACATGCCTGACCAAAGGATATGAGCAGTCATTTAGATTTTCTTCTTCTTCAATGAGTAGTTCATATTCTTTTATCTTCATTATCACCAGTTATGACTGAGATGCAGTTAAGAAGAAAGAGAAAGAAAGGAATGAAAATACTTTGAAAATTTCTTTCTTTTTTTTTTTTCAATTAAGAGAAGTTCCCAGGAACATGATATTCAGTAAATATTTTGCAAGATTTTGTGGGGTTCCTTGTCCAAAGAGTTAGGTAACTGGTATCTCACGAGTGTAGAAGGGAAAGATAGTTGGGAAGAAGAGGGGGGCCAGTGTGAGGGGCTTGGACATAGGAGAAAGCAGTGTGTACAGGTGTGTGTGTGTGTGTGTGTGTGTGTGTGTGTGTGTGTGTGTGTGCTGACATGATTGAAGTATATTACATTTGGGTACAAAAATGTTAGAAAGAAACCCATTATTTTGTACAATCAATATACTTGCTGCATAAACACAAGACCCTGAGTTTGGATCCCCAGCACTTACATAAAAGCTGGGCCTGGTGGTGCAAATCTATGGCTTTGGGGAGGCGAGGCAGGAGGATCCCCAGAGCTTTCTGACTAAGAACATCAGAGCACTGCTGCCTTGACCTCAGGTCTGTGTGCACACATACACTCCCCCCATATACTCAAGTTTAGAATAAAAGAGACCCAGTCGTCTGTTCACCTCTTTCTTTAAGCATCCTCTGGCTAGGATTCCGTGGGCTGCCTCTGGCTCTGAAGTCAGGAGATGAGAGCAGTTGTGGCTTGTTTTAATTGCTGAAGGTGGAAATGCTAGTCACTCTGATTCGGTCATTACATGTCACAGACATGCATCAGTTTATCACACCATACTCACGAGCATGTTGGATTGTTGTATGTCAGTCAAAAGAGAAAGATGAGAAATAGCATGCTGTTTTTTTTCTTGTTCAGTCCTCTGTGCACTGTCACTAATTTACAAAAGTGTAATTTTGTGGGACTTTACTTTTTCATGTCTCATTATTTTTCCTCCAGTGTAGGAAGTTGCTGTCCACATGGTTTCTTATTTTCCCTCTTTCTCAAAGAAAATGTCCAATTTAAAAGCCATTTGCTTTAGTTTCCTCCCATGAAAGCCCTCTGGTGACCTCCATTCTGCCAACAAAAAGGAACCATTTCCTGACCACCAGCAGCAATCAACAACTTTAAAATCAATTGCTTCTAAGGTTGGCATTGGCCAAGACTCAAAGACATCCAACTTTAAAGAAAAAAATAATGAAAATAATATTTGGTATCATGAATGAAATATCATGTTATAGAAAGCCCATCTCTGATGTTTTTGAAGCACTAACCAAAGATATGATGTCCCTGCGTTGGGACAGGATCGTATGCATCTCAGACACTCCAGCCTTGAAACCCTGAACCTCCTGCCTGTTAACCCCAACCTCCAAGATTACAGGTGTGTCACTATGCCTAGCTTGTGTGGTTTTGTTTCAAAAGATACCACAAAGCTGCTCCATTGTTTGCTCTGGATTCAGTTCATTCCCAATATGAAGTGACAAGAGGGGTGGTCACCGATAGGAGGAAGGAAGATGCCCAAGATGTTGAGAGGGCTAAGAAAAAAATATCTCTTGGTATATGGTAAAAGTTACCCAGTGGTTGTGGTGACATATTATTTATGATTTATTAAAGCTTGCATGTGGATTCAGAAAGTAAAACCAGCCACAAGCTATAGAGATCAGGCAGTGTACAAACAGGAGGATCTGGCTGGGGGGAGAAAGAAATAAAAGGAAGAGGAGATAGGAACTGAGATAGGATTGCCATTCAGCTTGGTAGGAGTAAAATCTGCTGGCTTGGCTGCTTTGCTTTTCTGATTTTCAGCTTGAAGCTTAAACCCCAATATCTGTCTCTGGGTCTTTTATCATTCACATTTTGAGTGGTAATGAAAGCATGGCATATACAATGACCGTTGTCATGTATGAAAGACTATGTTTTCAAAAGGCAGGTGGGCTTGTTCTATTTGCTTCACAAGCCAAGTATGTACCCATGGATACAGCCATAAGATAAGTCCTGGTCAGGACCTCAGGATATTCTGGGTTGTCTTTTGTCACCTGATGAAAGAATATAGGGCTGGTGGGTGACCGTTCACAGGACTTATATAAAGTGTGTGTGTGTGTGTGTGTGTGTGTGTGTGTGTGTGTGTCTGTTTGCGCGCTGGTTCCTATGGCTATTTCATGATTTTATTTTATGTATATAGCTGCTTTGTCTGTGTGTTTGTTTGTACACCACATGCCTGCCTGACATAGTGACCTTAGATGGCAGAAGAGTGTGTTGAATCATCTGGGACTGGAGTTACAGGTTGTTGTGAGCCACTGTATGAGTGCTGGGAATCAAACCCAGGTCCTCTGGAAAAGCAGCCAGTGCTCTTAGCCTCTGAGTCATCTCTACCTCTGTTTTCTATGATTTTTATACTAAGAACACTGCTTCTCATGATGGAAATGAAAATGATTTAATTTAAAGATTCCCTAAGTTTTGTCAAAACACTGTAAAATGTAAGCTAAAATTTTAGGTTGTAGATAAGTCCTTCATTTCAGGAGAGCGATTTTTTCATATTAAATGTTGATTGTATACACCTTGTTGTTTATGAACATATGCAGAAAATGTTACTCTCAATCTTCATGTTCCACTAGGCATGTGCTGAGAGCCTGCAATGCCATCACTTGGGAGGCCCAGGCAAGAAGACTGTACCAGGCCAGGCTAGGAAACACTGCTGGGCCCTTTCTCAAAAGGTAGGAGGCAAGACGATACAAACATTTGAAGCTTATTACCACACATGTGGGTGGGAATTTCCACCAAGCACAGTAGAAAGAGCAGTTGTAGTAGCTTCCATGCAGCCACAGAGAAGGAAGTTACTGCAGATCCTGATGCAAATGATGAGCCCTGGGACCCTAAACCAGGAATCAGCAACAGGCTAGACTATAAGAGACAGGCCTTTCCTCGTAATAAGACACTTAGGGAAATCCTGGGCCTGCTGTGCTCAACCCAAACACCTGTTGCCTTTGGTTTTTGGAAATGCCGTCTTGATGAGGGTGTCGTGAGGCCAGGTCACACAAGGTGTTACACCTGTGTTCTGTGTTTGAGATTGCTCAGGATTTCATAAAATAGTAGTAATCTAAGAACAAAACAGCAGCAACAACAAAACCATTTTTCTTTTCCTTTTATGATAGGAAAGAAAACAGAGAAGCTTCTCCCTGTCTTTTCTGAAACTAGGAGACCCTTTGTGGCCTCGTAAGTGGGTTCTCCCTTCACAACCTTATTAATTACAGCTGGCCATTGACAAATGTTCACTTCGCTGTTCCCCAGTTCAAAGCCCACACACCCTGCAAGCGCGTCACGGGGCACGTGCGGATGGATGTGTGTCTTGGTGCCTGGCTGCAGCATGAGACAACTTGAGGGTATGGGTTTTGAAGATAATTTTTTGAAAGCATGAGTTACCCTAGTGCGATGCTGCTTTTGACAGTCTGCATAGCACAGCCTCCTCTGAGTAAAACTTCACCACGAGAATGGAGGTAAAACAGAAGGAGCCCTCTATAAACACCTCAGCTGCTCTTCACGCCTGACTCAGCTCTCCGGTCTCGTCGCCCCACCTGAATTTCCTCCCACCTGAATTTCCTCTAACCTACTCAAGGGAGTGGATTTGAGACTTGAGTTTCTTGCCTTCTTTCACAAGACAACTCATTTTATCAGTTGGAACAGTGCAAGGCGGACCAAACAGGCCTGGTTCAGTGATGATTTGGTGACTTAGCCACTAGACAAATCCAGATAGGTGCTTTGTGGATAAATTAAGGAGCTGCCACGAACGTTTCTCCCAGGGACTCTCCCAGGACTTTGTTCTGTTCGGTGCTGCTAACTTCCGGCGGATAAGTTTTCTTTTGTAGGGGAACTGGTTTCTGGGCCTGGAAGACCTATTCGGTGAGCGATTGCATTGTGATCTTTTCATCCCCTTGGTTTGGATTTTTTCCTGGGTGGGGTCTTGGTTTGGGGACACCCGAAATTTGACTTCGTGAAGGAGGCCCTGGCTTGGCTTTTGCTTTGAGGGTTCTCATTGGGTGTGTTCAGCATTAGGTAGGGCCCAGGGAGTCTCAACTCAAGTTTGTTTCTGAGACATTGAGAGTCAGCCGTAGCTGCAGCCGAAGTATACAACAGCACCTGCCTTCGGAAGCCGAGTTAAGGTGAATTAAGTGCTGAGAGACTTCCAGCTACGTCTTAGCCCCATTGTTTGCGGGAGTCAGGAAAGAAATATCCTGAAGATGGGCTCCAGAGATGTCACCGGACAGGATTTGATCCAAACCCACCAGGGGAAACTGTCCCGGCAAGTCCTAGGGAGCATTCCCTCAGTTGCTTTCTCTGCCTTTTTGTGGGCTTTCTTTTTTCTTCTAAATTAACTTTTGGAGATATAAATATATATATATGTATGTATATGTATATATATACATATTAACTATATGTATATATAGTTAATATATATATCCAAATTAACTATATATATATATATATATATATATGTAAGCAGTCGTTTTATACATTTAATTTAAACGTTTCTTGTGGGCATTTAAAGAAAACTGTTAGCTGCAGCCACAGGCTTAGCAGAGAGAGGGCTTTCAGCTCCACCCGCGTGGAAAATGTTGATGGAATATGTTGACTAAACTTTTTATTTTAGCCAGTCCTGGCTAAAATGTAATCATCTAATTGTTAACTCTGAAACTCACAGAAAACCAAGAAAAGAAAAAAAAAAGTAGAAAAGATGCTTTTTTAAAAACAAAACAAAACAACAAAAACAGCCCTTATCATGGGACCCGTTTGACTTGGGAGCTATGGTATGCTGTCTGCATAAGAGTTCTAAACAACTATTCCTTACAGAACTGTCAGTAAACATAAGAGCTTGTTCAAAATCGTCAGCATCCCCCTTTTCTTGGCAGCTAGCACAGCTCAAGCCCAGCAGGTCTAGTGTTTCTGGCTCCACGTGTCCCTGCTGTGTGTGAGCTGGCTTCAATGACCAGTCAGGGAGTGAATGGTTCATTTTGTTACCCAGATGGAAAGTTGCGGTTGTCTCTCTGTGCTCCTGTAACCTCAGTATCCTTCTCAGAACAACCCCTGCAGCCTCCGTGGAGCACTACAAGCAAATACCGCCTTTTCTCCACTAGTGGAGAGATCTGAAATGCAATGAACCTCTGATAGACACTGGCAGGAGCCGTCCTCGCCATCCTCAACCTGCCGTGTTAGCTTATCGTCCGAGGTCTGAAACTATTCAAGTTGATGCTTTCTCATCATCCTTCCACCTGCCCATAATCCAAGAGTGCTTTCTTGGTGTTTACCCCTTTCTGATCCTTTCATCTATACCGATTCTCCTAACATTTCTTAGACACTTAGGGAGAAAATGTGTTGAAACCCAGAGCAAGCAACATCTAAGACCAGAACCCTGGATTTAGGCATGTGCTACAGACTCTAGACTACCTTCCCACTCCAGTCTTCTCTTTAAAACAATTGAAGTTTGTCATACATTAAGATGGGCTTTAGGGAACTAAAAACACTTCCCACATACTCCCTCTCTGGTTGAGTGGGCATAGAAAATGCCCTTGAAAGGCGAGGCTCAAGGATGTGATGCAGGAAATGAGCAAGGTTAGGACTTAGGTGCTTTTGGGGTTAAAGATGGTCAGAGGAAGTAAACAGAACATTGATAGCCAAATAAAGGGGAAAAGCTGCAAACAAATCTAAAAACTTTGCGATTTTTGTTTTGCTCATGTCTTTTGTATGCTTGTCTGTCAGTATTGGTTTATATTTTTGTAGTAGCAAATTGACTTAGACAAATGAGGACTCACAAATAAAGCTGCGAATGCTTTTAAGTAAGGCTTGTCTAATATTGTCCATTTAATAGACAAAGTTGTACTTCTGGTCAACAAAATACTGGCAGCACATGAAAACAACTGGGGGGTGATATCTGGCTTTGTTCAATGTCTCAGAGTTTCCTCTGTTGAGCAGAAAATGGGATGTTTTGTAAAGGAAGTTAAGGGAACTGTGAGAGTGTATTGTAGGGGAGAAAGTTAACCAAATGGATGAACATGGATTTGAGAAAGCCGGTCTTGGGAAAGACTTGATACGTGAAAAAATGATCAAAAACGATTCACAGGCTTTTCCAGAGGATGAGCATTGACAGTGAAGGCTCAAGCTGACCCCCGTGTTTAATCAATCCACTCTTGGAGCCCTGATATGCTCTTAGTGGGAAATTATGAGAGGTTCATTTTCATTTTTCTGTTTTCTTTGTTTTTTTGAGACAGTGTATGTCTACAGAGTCCTGGCTGTTCTGGAACTTACTATATGGACCAGGCTGATCTACAAAGTACAGACTTGTCAGCCTCTACCTCTGGATGTTGTGGGGTATTTACACAGAGAGACTGCTCAGACATGGGGTTAAGCCAATAGACTGTCTTTATCAGCCACCAGCGACAATGCTGGGTGTTTGGATCCCAGTGTAGCCCCAAGTCTTTCTCAGGATGATCTTTTAAGCATAAAAGCCATGTTCTGGATAGGCACACTTCGGTTAACAAGAGCAGCTAGCCAGGAGCAGAACTATAGAAGCTAAGAAGCAAGGTCAGTACATTTAGAGACTTTCCTAGAACTATGTGGACTTTGATGGATTAGGTCTTTGTTTTAGTTTTGGCAGGTGGTGCTTTCTATATGTGGAGTTTTACAGCCTGAATGGCATTTCCATCATGGAATTAGTTGTGCTAGGTCTCAGGGCCTACTAAGGTCTTGGGCCCTGTTACCCTGAGTGCTGGGTTTAAAGGCAAGTGCCATCACACCTGGCCAGACTTTCTTTCTTTCTTCCTTTCTTTCTTCCTTCCTTCCTTCCTTCCTTCCTTCCTTCCTTCCTTCCTTCCTTCTTTCCTCCTCCCTCCCTCCCTCCCTCCCTCTCTCTCTCTCTCTCTCTCTCTCTCTCTCTCTCTCTTCTTCCTTCCTTCCTTCCTTTTTGTCACTTTTTTCCCCTAGAAATAGCTTTGTGTTAAAAAAAGAAACCAATAAATCATTATCAACAACCCCCCTTATTTTTATGAGTATGGGTATTTTGCCTATATGCATGTTGGTGTGACATATGTATGCCTGGTGCCCAAGGGGGCCAGAAGTGGGCATTGGGTCCTCTGGAACCAGTTACATATGGTTGTGAGGGACCTTAAACCCAGGTCCTCTGGAAGAGAATCCAGTGCTCTTAACTGTGGAACCATCATTTCTCTAGCCTTGACGTGGTTTATCTTGTGATTTGATTTCCCTTTGTAATTCAGCTGATTCAAACTGCGTGTCTAGTATACATTCAAGAGCCCTATTATTAACGCAAGCTCTATGGAGAGAATTCATAAAAGGCTATCAGAAGTGATGCAAGAGTGGAGAAGATGGGGATCAGGTGTCCTGGTCCTCAGCTCCAGCCAGTAGAGTGGCTTGGTTCTGGCCGCCATTCATTTTACTACTTGAGCTTCATGACCTCTGGGGTGCGACTCTGTTGGGCTCTGCCCATCTCAGTTGTTAGCTGGGACTGTGTGGAATTTTTTCCAGAGGAAAAGGAGGAAGGATATTTGCTGATTAAGTCAGAAGCCACTGTATGTCTGGGTGTGCATTATTCTCTTAAAAATACTCCTCACTTCATGTGGTATAGAAACCACAATCCAGTGCAGGCCCCACACCCATGGATTTTGTTTTTTGTTATAATAATAACAATAACAGTTATTTTAATGATTATTTTATTTTAATAGTATATTTTAATAGCTGTTTTTAATAATTATTACTATTACTTATTTTCTTTGTAGATGGGGAGAGGAAGTTGGGTAGGCAGGGAGGTGGTGGAGAATCTGAGAGAAGTCGGGAGATAGGGATATGATCAAAATATACAGTATGAAATTCTCAAAGAATAAGTAAAACTATTATTTAAAATAGAAATAAAAATGTTCCCGATGACTGTGGCTTGGATGCTTAAGGAAGGAAAAGGTATGTGTTTGTCTGAACGTTTTTGTGTCACTGTTTACATGTGTGTGCATGTACATGTGTGCCCATGTGATACTTGTGGGTCAGAGACTGATGTTGAGTGTCTTCTGTGATCACGCTGCACCTTAGCTTTGAGACAGAATCTCTCACTGAGTGGAGAAGTCACTGATTGGCTCTACTGACGACTGCCAGTAGGCTTCAGAGGGCTGCCCATCTCTGCCCATATATGTTAGGACTACAGTGGCGCCACTGCATAGGCTTTTATGTACGGGTTGGGGATCCGAATTCAGGTCCTCATGGTTGTGTTGCAAGAACTTACTGACTGAACCATCTTTCCAGCTCCAATTCTGAAAATCTGATTAATGTATTACCAAGAAGTATGAAGCCTGGAGTACAGGTTCCTGGAAAATTCATCTCTCTTGCCCTAAAACATCCCATTATTTCATTCTGGATATAGTTATAGTATCCTGACTGCTACTCACTAGCAGCTAGATTTTCTTGAGCAAAGCCTGTCATTTAAAAAAAAAAAAGAATACATTTTCCATACTGAATGAGATCAAACTTACACCCTTAGAAATGTGTCACACCTGCAGTCTGTAGGCTGTACATAGTGGCTAAAGATAACTATGAGTGTGGACCAAATCAAAAATTATATACTTACTTGAAACGTTTTTTTTTTTTTCAACTTGATTGTTTGTATGAGCTTTGTAGGTGATACTGTCAGATCACAATGCCAAGCAGTTGGCCCCTGGAAAATACTGAATGGATGGTAGTGGTTACTATTTTTCTTTTGAAGGTATTTTATTTATGTTCTAGAGTTCTGAACTAACCCAAACACAGGACCAAGGCATGGTAGCATTGGCCAAAACTTGCTGACCAGAATAATTTCTATTCTTCATGGCTTGAGACTAAAGTACTGAGCCTCAAAATAAACTACCTTAAAAAAAAATCTTAAAAATGAGATACAGAAAAATAAGCATCTTTTGCCTTGCATGTGTAGACTTGTGTAATTGCTGTTATTAGGCCAAATATCCAGGACATTTCCAGCATGTTAGTAAGGGTTTTTTACTGTCAACATCCATCATCCCTTCCATGGGTAACCCTTGTTCTGACCTCTTCCCCACAGACCTGTATTTCCAGTTCCAATGTAATCATGGGGTATGCACTCCTGGTGTCTACCTTCATTCAGTCAACATTGGTTTCACCCATGGTGCTGAATGCAAAAGTGGTTTATTCTGTTATTGCTATGTACTGATGTGTGAACCACTTTTGGACTGCTGATGTACATTTGGGTTGTGTTTATATTTTGTGTATAATGAGCACATGTCTTTTGGAGGAGAGTTTCATTTTCTTGATCAAAGTTGCCTAGTCAAGTAGCAGACACATATTCAGCTTTAATGAGTCTATCAATTTATCTGAGATTTATTTATCATTTTGATTTTGAACTTTAATCCTTTGCCTCAGCAAGCAGATTTCTCAGCGTTCCCATAGCTCTGATCCAAGGGTATGGGGAGAGGAAAGGGACAGCTTAGCACTTACAGGGGTTTTGGGGGTATCTGTAGCATCAAATGACATCAGGTGGCCTTTGGACTAGGAAAGAGCTCCAGTGGCCCCACCCAATGGTGTGGAAGGTGACAAACCAACAGAACTTGATCTAGTTCTCCATAGCCCTTCATGACAGTCCCTGGCTTCATCAGTAATCTCCCCCCCCCCCCCCGCCCGCTCCCCACTGGGGAGAGAACTCCTAGCTGAGATTGGGAAGCATGTAACAGCTGACCCTGTTCATCCTTGTTATGAGGGTCCAGCAGAAAATGGCTAATTCCAACACTTCCAAAAGTGAGGCTTTGGTTCTGATGGTCACCAACATTGAGGGCATGGACATGTGCTCTCAATACTTAGACTTTACAGTTCCCGTAATTTCTCATTTGAACAAGATATTTAAGCCCTTCTCATTTAGTCTATTATGTTTCCAACTGTTCTCATTTGCCAAACAAGCTTTACAAAGAATCTCAGATTTTTTAATGGCTAGCACATTAAAAAAAATGAATTTGGTTTTATAAGACAAGCTGACACAACATAATTTCTCAGATAAATTATGTCACTAGCTTTGCTGTTGCCTGAATAATTTGTACCTACGTTATTTAGCTGTTCCCATCAATCAGGCTCCTTGTGGGCTGTTGCCAGAAGAGGGCTCCGGTCCAGTTTTCTTTCTCCTGAGAAGTAGGTGTGGGAGTGGCCTTCAAAGCGGACGTAAAGAAGTGTCATACTGCTGCTTGGGAGTCAGTGGCGTCTGTGTTCTCTTCTTTACTTGAATCATTAAAGAAATTTCTTTCAGCACTGTTCCAAACGTCTCTATCCACTATGATAGTCAGAATGCCTGGGTGTAAATCCTGCATTTGACAACTGCTTGCTCCTGCTCTCCAAACACGGATTTCCCATCTGTGGACTTCAGTCAGTGTCCTAGAAAGGCCTGTCCTGGGTGCCATGTGTTAGATACCAAGCCCTGCAAAATTCCCAGCAATAATCCCAGTAAAAATCTTCTCTCTCATAATTCCCTCCCTCCCTCCCTCCCTCCTCCCTTCCTTCCTCCCTCCCTCCCTCTGTTCCCTCCGTCCGTCCCTCCTTCCTTCCCCCTCTCTCTTCTCTCTTTTGGTTTTCTGAGATACACTCTTTCTACCTTAGCTGTCCTGGAACTCATTATGTAGACCAGGCTTGTGCTCACAGAGACTTGCCTGTCTCTGCCCCCGAGTGCAGTCATTTAAGGAATATGACAGCACATCCCGCCAAAATGTGAGCTGAAGAGGTTCCAAATTCATGATTCTCCTGCCTCTACCCCTTCTCTATATCCTACTGGCATGCGCCGCCACACAACAGGCAGCATTTTCTTAAGTGTCATTAATTGTTATTTTGATATTCAGTGGGATGAAGTATAAATTAGTTTACAAATCTGTCAGCTTGTTTTGTATATAAGGGGTGTGTGAGGGGTGTATATGAAGGGTGTGTGTATGTGTGTGAGGTGTGTGAGGTGGTGGTATATGTGTGTGTGTGAGTGTGTGTACGCAGAGTTAATATGTGTCTCAGCAGCTGCTCCCAAATAACCACAAAGAAGTTTAATATTACTTACAAATGCTTAGCCGACAGCTCAGGCTTATTATTAAATAACTCTTACAACTTAATTTAAGCCGTTTATGTTAATCTACAATTATGCCACTTGGCATTAGCTCTCTTTCATCTTGTACCTCCTGTTTCCTCTCCATGACTCTCTGGTGACTTCTGACTCCGCCTTTCTTCTTTCCAGTGTCGTTAGTCTGGTTCTCCTGCCTAACCTTATCCTGTCCAGCTATTGATCAGTCAGCTTCTTTATAAAACCAATCACAGGGACGTATATTTACACAGTGTAAAGGAGGATTATTGGGTGGGAAATAAGATTCTGGGACACAATATAGGCTGATGGATGTTTATACTGGGAGAAGTCACTTACACCAGAAACAGATGACTGCCATGGGTTCCCACTCCAAGGAAGGCCCTGGATGCTCTGTCTCTGACCAGGAAGTAAGAGCATGAGCTGGGGTACAGGACTCCAGACTTAGTCCCCACCAGTCATGTCTGTGCCTGTCCCCACACCCCAATGGGTGTGGTCAGTGCAACAGGTGTGGGCAGGGTGGATATCTTCTCATTATAGAGTATTCCGTGTGTGTGTGTGTGTGTGTGTGTCCATGCCTGTGTGTGTGTGTGTGTGTGTGTGTGTGTGTGTGTGTCTGTCTGTCTGTCTGTCTGTCTGTCTGTGTCTCTGTGAGTTGCCAGTCCTGACAGGTGTGCCTGATTGGCAGAGCCTAGGCCCTCTGACCGGGCAGTGAACTGGTCTCACTTTGGAGTAGATATTATCTACTTCATCAGTTGCTACAGAAGCCTAACCGGGTACCACAAATTGGTGGCTTCATCAAAACTCACTGCCCTGAAGTTCTGGAGTTAAGTCTGAATGAAATCGAGGTATTGACACCTTTGCTCCCCTGGAGGTGCAGTCTGGACTTTGCACTTTTTGGCCCTGCAGCATGTCACTCTTGTCTTTTCATAGTTGTCACCCCAGACCCGTCCCCAAGTTTCTTCTTTCATAAGGATGCTAGTCACATTGTATTCAGGCTCTCTCAGCACCACTATTATATCTATAAAGACCCTATTTCCAATATTCCGAGGATCCAGGAGTTAGAACTTCATTGTATCAGTTTTCAAGGGGGAAACAAACAAAACAAACAAACAAAAAAAGTATTATTTCCCAGTAATACTAACAAGAACTTATGGAAAGGATGGAAGCTGATGACAGATTAGCCTTCTTACCGGGGACAAAAAGGGGTCCAGAGATAGAATATAACTTATGTAAAGCCACGTGGCAAAGACAGAGTAGACCCAGATACTCTGCCTTTATCCAGGCCAGGGCATGCTGTGCTATGCATTCCTTTCACAACGGGGCGGGGCTTCTTTCAGGTCTGCGTGGAGGGTTCACATTTATTTAAATTCCGTGTTCAGTTTCTAAGTCTCCACAGGGATTGTCCCTAGAGGACCTAATGTTGTTTGCTGTCCCTGTGCGCAGCAGCCAGATGGTGACTGGCAGACAGCTGTTTATCCCGAGGTGGCATTTAGGACTTGACACATAGTTCTGGCCGTGGTTGTGGGGCAAAGGTGAGTTGCAGACGCGCAGAGTCAGCTCCCGGAAGCGGCTGCCAGTTCTTCTGAAGAAAGGACCTGGAAGGATAAGCTACTGGCTTTTTCCACTGGAGCAGGACATAGATAGAGTGTCTCAAAAATCGATGCTGTGGGGGAAATCCTTCTCTTCTGCTCTCGGGCTGGTGCCGTGCTGCCAGCTTTGAACGTGGAGCGGGCACTTAGAGAACCGAGTGTCCGGCTCTTCTGGGGGAAGGCTGTGTTCCTGGCCCACCTGGCAGTGCTGGCGTCTCCAGTTGGTGGATTTGGGGGACTGATTTTAAGAACGTTTTTATAGACTGTGTGATATGCGTTTTCCCTTTTAGCATGGATGTCCTCGTGAGGGTTTGTGATGATGGGTGGCTTCCAAAGCTTCTCACTTCCAACAGGGCATTCAGTCACAAAATTCAGCAGTCCTGGATCTTTCCTGTTGCCACTTCCTGCCACTTTCCCATCTTCCTTTTCTCCTGCATTTTCATATTTTTACCTGCAAGCAGACCTTAAATGTGAGCATTATCCCATTTCCACACTTCTTTGGGCCTATCTAAGAATATTATGTTTGAAACCTGTTACTTCCCCACCCCCAAAGCTGATTAAGGCCTAGCTAAGGGAAGCTGTTTCAAGGACAGCCTGTTTATCTTTCTCTTTCCTCCATTATCTTTAAGCTGTCGGTTCCTCATAGGAGCAGCCTTGGCTTGTGTAGGGTGCTAATCCAAGTGCGTGGGTTTCTATAGGCTAACTTTCTCCTTTCTCATGTCCAGTGGTGGCTTGTTAGCCCCTCACCTGGAAAGCGGCAGTCCTAATCAAATCCCATAGTTGTTTGGGAATCCAACAACATGTACTTAGGCTGGAGCTGGACTTTTGATTGACCTGTCCTTCCCTCAATCTCTGCAATGCCTCCCTCCGACCTTGGAGAATTAGATGTGTTTTGCCAACACCTCTCACTGTGACTGGCATGCGGTCAATGTTTGTTGTATGGAATTGTTTCTGATTAGTCGTGGCACAGAGCCCAGGTACATTGGCTGAGCATCAGAAACATCATGGGGTGACTTCCTGCTGAGAAAGTCTTCCTGGGCAATGTAAGTTGTCAACAATTAGTCTGATACCATCTGCATTCATGGTGCATGAGTACCACAGACTGTGGCTTCAACAATGAGGATTTACTGTCTCAGCTCTGTAGGCTGAAGTCTGGGGTCAGTGTATTGTTAGGCTTGGCTTCCCCTAATCCCTCTGTCCTTGTCTGGCAGATGGCATGTCTTTGTGTCCTCACATACCCTTCTCTTGTGTGTGACCTCCTCACATTTATTTCTCTTTCTGTTCAAATGGTCTCTAATATTTTCTTATCTCTCACTCTCCTTTTTCTTGTCTTTTTTTGCTTGCTTGTTTTTTGCTTTTGAGACAAGGTCTCACTACATAGCTTTGGTTTGCCTAAAGCTCATTATGTAGAACAGGCTGGCATCGATCACATAGAGATCCACCTGGTTCTGCTCCCAAGTGGTGGCATTAAAGGTGTGTGCTCTGGCTCTCAGTCCTTTTCTAGAAAGGACATAAGTTAGACTGGACAAAGACCTACCCATAGGACCTCATTGACTCTTGATGACCTCTTTAAAGCCATGGTTATATTCTGAGATAATGGGAATGGGGCCTAAATAGATGAGTTTTGGGGCAAGGTGCATAATTTGATGCATACATCACATAAATTTTTCTACCTTTTTTTTTTTTTAAATTAAGGAACTAAGGATTGGAATGGGCTTTGATAATCAAACCCCACTCATTTACAGATCAGGAACAATGAGAGAACACTGATGGGCCCAATCTTGTGCATTCTCTCTCTCTCTCTCTCTCTCTCTCTCTCTCTCTCTCTCTCTCTGTCTATCTCTCTCTCTCTCTGTGATCATCTTAGAAGCAGCAAGGCCCATTGACTCAGATTGTCCTCTGTGTTCCTGCATCTCCTGAGATATTTGTCTTTCTTCTGGATAGAGGGGCCTCTGGCCTGCTGTAGAGCAGAGAGCCCTTTCTGTTCTGCTGTTCTCCAAATATCTGAACCCCATCACTGTTGCATGAGGCAGTCAAGGAAGTCCTGAATGAATACATTAAGAGTAGGTGAAGTACTGAGGGAAAGTGTATTGTCATGGGTTCAGTCATGTCAAGGACCAATGCCTCAGACCCATGAGAAGGTGACAAAGCCTTCCATTCCCTCTCTCCAGATGTGGCTCACAGGGACAGCTCAACCTCCCTCTGGTTTGAGTGCTAATGATGGCAGCTGTAGCTTCCTCCACCAGGATGTTCCCAGTCTGAGCCTGCTGACCTACAGAGACCTCCTACTGATGCTGGCCAACTCTTCCCTGTGCTGTATGGGAATGCACAGTTTCCAGGTTGCTGTATAGTTGGTGCCCTATGTCAGAGTGAGCACAGCTCACCTGACCCCAGCTTTTCTATCTGTATGTCTGTCTTCCTTTCTTATCTCACTGTCCCCAGTCAGGTCAGGTCAAGGTGCCAAGCCATGGTGAGCACAGTACACAGCCATGACACTCCATTGGAGAAAACTTATTTTCCTTGTCCGAGAGGTGTTCATTGCTAATAGCTTCTTGGCCAAGGGGTGGAAGCTTGTGATTCACCTGGTGACAGCCAGCCTGGAATAAAGTGACACAGATGTCCATAGTGCAACCGGAGGGAGTGTCACCATTACTGTATTAGGATTTATTTCATTTTTATGCCCATTAGTGTTTCTTATGAACTAGGTGCCCTAATATTTGGTGCATATATAGTTGAAATTTTTGTGTCCATTTTGTGAATGGTCCCATTCATTAATTGCAGGCCTTCTTCATCTCTTCATCATTGTTTTGAAGCCTGCTTTGTCAAATCCAAGGTGGCTATGCCAGCATGGATAGCAGTTACCGTCAGTGCTTGAACTGTATCTTTCCATACTTGCCTGGCTTTGTGTGTTCTGAGAGGAGATCTGCTGTTATTCTGACGTTTCGGCCTTTGTAAACGAGTTGGTGGTTTTCCCTCACAGCTTCTCACATTGTTTCTTTGCTTTATACTTTGACATCTTGACTGTATATGTCACAGGGAGGATCTTCTCTGGTCATGTCTATCTACTTGGGGGTTCTAAGCGCCTCATGTTTGAAATTCTGTTTTTCTCTATAGCTTTGAGAAATTTGCTACAATTGCATTGGGTGGATTCTCTATGCTGTCTGTGTTCATCTCAGGTTCTTATCCTATGCAGTGGGTTTCTAGGTAGGGTTTGTCTCTTGATTTCTTCTCATAGCTCTTAGATGTTGTGGCCCTGCTCATCTGTTTTGTCCTTGATTGATGTTTGAACTTGGCCTACCACTGGCTTTGTCCTCCATCCCTGATGCTTTCTTTTGCTTGGCTGAGTCTATTGCTGAGTCTTTCCTGTGTGCTTTTTTTTTTTTTTCAGTCATCAAGGTTTTCTCTTCTAGCATTTCTGTTTGTTTGTTTGCTTTTAAATCCAATTTTCCTCAAAGATATTTTCCTTCCACATTGCTGACTTTTTCAACCATATTGCTTATTTCTCATCTATGTTGCAGACTTCCCTCTTTGTTGATGCCAACTTTCCTTTCTAGATCTTAGATAGAATTAATCTTCTAGTTTGTCACTGATCGTTTTTACCAGGAAAACCTTTAAAGAAATTCTCATTGAACATTTAGCCTATTTCCATATAGTAAGTGCAATAGTTAAGGGGTAATAACCTTTTGGAAGAGTCATGTTGCTTTATTTAGCATGTTTCTCACATTTCTGTGTTCTGATTTCTGCATATATTGTTGGTTTGGATATCTGTTTCAGTTTCTTTTGAGGGACTTCATGATATCTTAATAGCTTACATATCTTAAAGTTGAAGGTTCAGTGTACACTATCACTCAGTGAAGAGGAAATGAATTTGCTGTGTCAGTAACAACATGAAAACATACAAGATAAAGAAATATGCTTCAGATCAATTGCATGCCCTGATGTATCACCAACAATCATAGAACTGAAAGTGGTAAACTATCATAGAAGATGCATTGAAATTAAAATTATGTATGGTAAGTATCGAAATAGTGACCAAACCTGTCTTAGCTGGGGGTTCTATTGCTGTGAAGCGACACCATGACCATGGCAACTCTTAGAAAGGAAAAACATGTAATTAGGGTGGCTTGCATTTTCAGAGGTTTAGCCCATTATTAAAATGGTACAACATGGTGGTGTGCAGGCAGACATGGTGCTAGAGAAGGAGCTGAGAGTCCTATGCCTTGACCCACAGGCAATAGGAAGTGGCCCGAATGCCACACTGAGGGAAGCCTGAGCAAAGGAAACCTCAAAGCCCACCTCCACCGTGGCACACTTCTTTCAACAAGGCCACACCTCTAATAGTGCCACTCCCTATGAGCTCATGGGGGGGCAGTTACACTTAAGCTACTACAGAGACGAGGAAAGAAGGAAGAGGGGGGATGTCAAGGAGAAACAAGGGTGAGTCTATTACAAGGCAGAAAGGAAAAGGGCAAGAATCTTATGAAGGGGCATAGAAAGAAAGCAAGAAACTGAGGTGGGGATATGGAGAAGAAAAGGAATTTGAATTAATGAAAAAAAAATCCAAAATAAAAAATAGGTAATATAAGAAGATAATGGGGAAAAAAGATAATGAACATTAAAAAATTTTTATCAATAAAATAAAAATACTAGTGTCTATAGAGGCAGTAGGGGTTGTGAAGAAGGAAACATGGAAAAAAATGAAAAAACACTATCACTCCCATGTTATAAAATAGCACAAACCATATTAAGAGATTTAGGAAAATGCAATAGAGGAAAAAAAAATCCTGCTAAATGTACAGTTAAAAAAAAAAAAAAAAGATGTGATGTTGGAGAAGCTCTGTAGGTTCTCTACTGGCAGGGATGCAGGAGGCTCAGCTGGACCTGGGAGTCACCAAGGCTCAACTGTTCCAAGTCTAAACAAGAGTATCGGAGGTCACCAAGGGGAGTTTGCCGGGTCAATTTTCCTTCTAACATATCAGGGCCCTCTGCTGGCCACATATAGCTTTGCACTCTGTGGTCTGGGAGGATTCTGTCAGCTTCCCCCAGATCTTATACCCTTTGTGGCTGGTGTCTGGCTGGGGTGTTCCAAGTGAGTGGGAAGTGGACACAGGCAGCAGCTGGAGAGCTAAAGCTGCCATAAAATCCCTCTCCATCCTTGGGAGGCTTCCTGAGATGAACGTGGGCTGTGAGACAGCCCTCTCCTCACTGGACCCAGTCTCCTGCTGTTTACACCCCAGCTAGTTAATGCCATTCTCCTGCTCTCTCAGCTACCTCAGGGACAACTCTGATTCAGGACCTCTGGAGGGTCAAATTGTCCTCTAAGTCTTGTAGTGTGGCAAAAAATGGGATTTTTATTCATCACTGACCCGTTTAGTCACAGGAACCTGCAACTGGATTTGAAACTTGTGAGCACCCGGGCTTGTCCTGCAGGCAGGGCTGTCTGCTCCTGGGGAGGGATTGCCTGCTTCTCATCTGCTTATTTTTGACAAGTACCTTCTTCTTTCCTCTTCACCATCAGCAAGGCTGAGGCCATACTGGATTGTCCCCAAAGTCCCACATCTTGTAAATGTTCTTTCCTGGTATCTGCCCCTTCATGGATCTCCAGGACTCTCTCTCTATTTTTGTCTTTGGGATCTAACTCACTCTTTCCCATCTTATTCTGAATCCCTCTTCGCTGGCTCGAAGACTCAGTCTCTAGTCCACCAGAACTCATCTCCACGTTGTTGCTGTTTGGTGGTGCGGTGGTTCTGAATTCTGGTAACTGTTAAGCGTCCAGAATTGTTGTAGAGACTCAGTTAGGAGGTTACTGTAGAGGAGACAGGACTGCCTGATGGGTGGGAGTAGAGAGGAGAAGGTGGGCTGCTGTAGATGAATTTTAGGAGGTGAAGCCATCAGGACTCTATGGAGGACCGTCTAAGTATGTATTAGAAAGGGAGCTGTTTCGGAGACACACAGTACTGTGTGTGCATGGTAGGCCAGCAGCAGGCATGAAACTCATGGAGAGGACCAGGCCTTGCCAAGAAAGACCCTCCTCCCAACAGTCATGGCTTCACCATTCATTGTTTGAACAGTTTATTTATTTAAAAAATTAATTATAAATATTTACAATAGGAATTATTTATTCATCAGTCATTTATTTAGACTATTTGGGTTCAGCATTTATGAAAAGTAGCCTGAGAGAGACTCCACACATTGCTGTGCTATGTTGTGGTGTCGTGAGTACAGACAGCACCCACAGGGAACCTCAGCACCTTCATTTACTATTCCTTTATAGTTCTAATGGCTCCATCGATAAAAGGAGGATGTTCAAATGGCTACTCTTCAATGCCCCATGTCCCTGTAAAGACATGTCCCTGTATTCCTGTCTTGGCCTCTGTCTTATTAGATTTGTGTCATGGCAGCAGGGCAAGGCATGCTTTTGTGTCTCAACATTCATACACATCAGCTGCCCCTGAGGGAAAGAGTTTGTCTCTTTTCCCATCATGCCTCCTCACAGGCAATAAGAACAATTCCACCAAATACTCACTATAGAAACTTAGAATCACTGTATTTTGCCATTTGATTTTTTCCTTGAGCTCCTTCAAGTCATTTGAAATATATGTAATCACACTTTACTGTTTTTTTGTGTGTATACACACATGTTCTGCAATGTGCATGTAAAGATCACAAACTTGAAGGAGTTTGTGCTCTCTCTTTATCGTGTGGCTCCCTGCAATAGAATTTAGGTTGCCAAGCTTGGCTGCAGACTCCTTTATCCACTGAATCTTGATGGCTCCTTGAATATGTTTTTAATCTGCACTCATTTCCTAAAGTAAAAAGTGTTTCACCTTCAAGAAATAATAAATATATGTAAAAGGCAAGCTTATGTATTTCCTATAACCAAGAAATAGATTAAAATAAACTATTATGAGCACCTCTCCGAGACATCACCTAGGGAAATATTTTAGGTACAGTCAAGACAACTCAGGTTAACAAAACAGCAATCATAACAGCATCAGCATCAGCATCAGCATCAGCATCAGCATCAGCATCAGCACAGCAGCAGCAGCAGCAGCAGCAGCAGCATCAGCAGCAGCAGCAGACCATCTTTGCAGATAGAACAGAACCCACCTTGTGGATAGAACAAATAGCAAATCTCAACAAATATCAGAGCCCAAAATCCCTTTCAGATCACACCCAACTCATCAAACACACACACACACACACACACACACACACACACACACACACACACACACACACACACTGGTGTGCGTGTACATGGTCTAACACTCTCAGTTGGATGGATGCAGGACTGTGAGTTTCATGTGACACATCTATGTCAGTGCTCTCCTCTTGTCCCAACAGCCTCTGAGTTCTGCTGTCAGTGATGTCTTAGAAGCTATAATGTTGGCATTTGGGAAGCAGCGGCAGGAGGATCAGGTGTTCAGGATCAGTCTTGGCTACAGGAAAGGTAACCAGTTAAATGAGACTGTGTGTATTGGTCTATGTTGACTGCCTATTTGACAGGATGTAGAATTATCAAAGACACAGCCCCTGGGCATGTATGTGAGGAATTTGCTAAATTAGGTTGAAGTGGGAAGGCCACCCCTAAACACAGGCAGCACAGTTTCATGGTCTAGCCTCTGGACTGCATAAGAGGGAGATCAAAGTGAGTGTGAGCATCCGTCCACATCTGCTTTCTGACTGAGGATGCAATGTGATCAGCTGCCAGCTGCTCCTGCTGTCATGCCCTCCCTGCCATGATGGACCACTAGCAGTAACAACCCTCCCTTCAGTTGCCTTGGTCAGGTATATTGTCATAGCAATGAAACATGTACTTAATACACCTTCTACAAACAAACCATAAAAGCAAAGAAAAATCCACAGGACAGAACCTTGCCACAGTGGAGCTGTGAGGAAGCTGGTCATGCATGCATGTGTGCTGTGTGTGTGTGTGTGTGTGTGTGTGTGTGTGTGTGTGTGTGTGTGTGTGTGTGTGCTATGTATTTGTGCCATGGTATCATGTTTGTGACAGTCAGAAGAAGGCATCAGATCTCCTGGAACTGGGGTTCTGGGTGATTGTGAGTCACCCTGGTCCTTTCAACAGCAAAATATATTAACCACTGAGCTATCTCTTCAGTCCTGCGGCTCTGACTTAGATCAGCTCCACATCTACCTGGCTGGACACTGGTTCCAGTGCTGGAAGTCCTCCTGGCCCTCTCTTCATATTTTACAACTCAATCTTGGGTTATGGCCCAGGGGCTGCTATGTAATTACTTGGTGGCACTGCATTTAATAGGTTCCCTGGTTCAGAGGATGCTGCCATCCACACCACGACCCAGAGAGTGCTTTTCTGGCTTAAAGAAAGGCTTTTCTTTCCACTTTGTCCAGTTAGATGAAATTGCTTTTTGGTGATAGGAATAGAGAGCAGATCTTTCTCCTGCTTTCTTATATATATGTGTGCATGTGTGCACAAGCGTGTGTTTGTGTGTGTGCATGCATGTGTATGTAGTGTGTGTTCGGTGTGTGTGTGTGTGTGTGTGTGTGTGTGTGTGTGTGTGTGTGTGTGTGCATGTGTGTGTGTGGGGGGGTGAGGGCAACTTTTATTCATTACAAATGACCTTTCTGATTGTGATATTTCTCTTCATTCTCTTTTTCTCTTTTTCTTTCTCCCTTTTTCTTCCTTTTCTTTTCTTTTCTTCTCTTTCTTTTCTTTTCTTCTTTCTTTTTCTTTTTCTTTTTCTTTTTTTTTTTTGAGACAGGGTTTTTCTGTGTAGGCCTGGTTATCCTGGAACCCGTTCTGTAGACCAGGCTGTCCTTGAACTCACAGAAATCCACCTGCCTCTGCCTCCCAAAGTGCTGGGATTAAAGGTGTGTGCCACCACTGTCTGGTTTCACTCTCCTTTCATAAATACATAAATCCACTTTACAATGAGATCATATATAATTATACAGTTTATTTGCCCATGACTTGGGAAGGTAATAGCTCCCATTTGGCATCACCCAGATTTCCTAGGAAAAGTCTGTCCAGCTTCAGATCTCACTTTGAAAGTATTTGGGTTTGCGAGTTCTTTTTATTAAAAAATAGAGCTGTATTGAAGATTTCAAAAAAGCCACCCTGTCAGTTGAGGTAGCAAGGAGTAGAAGAGCTTGGTCTCTGTAAAAGAAAGCCAGTTCCAGTTGATGGAAGCTGTAGCTTTTTTGGAGGTTGCATTTATCCTGTGAGTCAGGACTCAGGAATTGGGGCTGTCGAGGTGAACGTTTGAGGTAATGTTAGAGAAGAGGGGACACTGGCTAGACTTCATTTTTGAAGTGGACTCTTTCCCTCATGAGATAGACTACCACTTTCTCCCCCATTCTATTTTTTATTTTTATTTTTATTTGTGTGTGTGTATGCGTGTGTGCATGTGTGCACATGCACATGCATGCACACACGTGCCATGGTGTGCATGTGCATGTTGGGGTCAGTGTACAACTTAGAGGAGTCAGTTCTCTCCTTCCACATATGGAACCTGGGGATTCAACTCAGGGCCTTAGTCTTGGTGGCAGATGCCTTCTCCTCCTTAGCTATGGTGCCAGCCCCAAGCTCACTTATCTGGGGCAGAAGGTTCTATGTTGAACACTAAAGGCTGCAGGTGAGATCTGGGTCAAGTCAGGCTTTTGCACACCCCACAGATGGGGACAGGCAGTGGCCTCCAATGTATTCATTGTTTTATAAGTGTTTGGAGGTCTCCTGGTCCCAGCTTTTAGGTGATTCATAACGTTCAGAATGTGTTGTGAACTTTTCTTACTTTAATATGATTCAAATGTTATTTTCCAAAAGGTTCTAATAATTTTATAAGTTTTTGTCTGTAGAATTGGTTACACAAATTGCAATCTTTTCTTTCCTTTGTCTTATACATTTCACTTCCTGTAAAAATGCTTTGTAAAATTAAAGATGTATTTAATTTGCAGTGATATGTAGGCATTATACATATTTATAGGCATTTTACATATTTATTGTGTACTACACAAGTGTGGGCAAACATCAGTCTCCCCAAACACTTGGCATTTCTTCGTGTTGAAACAGAGTCCTCTCTTCTAGCTTTTCCTTTTGAATACCAGTTTCATCCTGGGATAGACAACCCTCTGATAACAAGCTATGACCACACATTGACAGGTCCATGAGGTTAACATAACAAGCTATAACCACACATTGATTGACAGGTCTATGAGGTTAACAGGTGAAGAACAGATGGCTTTGAGTCTTGTCCGCCATTGGGCTGCAAATATTTTCATTTTTCTCGTTTCTTATAGTTCTTTGAGAATTTCATACTGTGTATTTCCCCAAATCCTCCCAGATCTATATCCCCCATTCTTACTACATCCTTTCCCAGAAGATGATGGAGTACAGCCTAATGCTGACTACTACTCATTTCAAAAGTCAGAGATGACTCCCAACTTACTAATGCTCCTTAATGAACTAAACATTTCATTGATTTGATAATGTGTTACATCAGGGCTTTTAAAAAACATATCAAGTGTGTACTGCACTGAGCTTATTTCTCTGTACTCTCCCTCTTTCTTTTCTTACCCTTCCCTTCTCCTCTTGTTCTCTTGTGCAGCTTTACTTCTGTTCTCATGCCAGACATAAACACATGATTTTGTGTGCATATACAAAATCTAGGAACCGTGTGTGAGAGAAAGCACAACATTTGCATGTCTTAGAGTGGCTTAATCTGTTTAATAAGAACATGTCCACTTCTGTCTGTTTTCCTGCAAACAACAAAAACTTTCTTCTTTATAGACAAAGACTCCATCTATTGTCTGTCTGTCTGTCTATCAATCATCTACTTATCCATCATCTATTTATCTATCTATCTATCTATCTATCTATCTATCTATCTATCTATCTATCATTTATCATCTACATATCCATAATCTATTTATCTATTTTATCTATTCATCTATATCTATCAATCTGTCTATCTATCTATCTATCTATCTATCTATCTATCTATCTATCTATCTATCTATCCACCCATCATCTGCATTGTTTTCTTTATCTGTTCACTTCTTACACACTAGGTTGCTTCCATGGCCTAGCTATTGTGAACAGTACTGTAATAGGTACTAATGGGTACACATCTTTTTGATATGTTGACTTGAAGTGACTAAGAATGATTAGCTGTGCTGTATGGTAGACCTATATGTGGTTTTGTGAGGGACCTCTCCACACTATTGCTGTGATGGCTGGTCTAGTTTACATCCCCACTGGCAGTATTTAAAGATTTCCTTACACACTTCCTCACCAGCACTTGTTGTTTTCTTTTCTTATGCTTTAGATCCTGACCATAGTTCCCCCTTCTCTCCACTCTTCCCAGTCTGCTTCCTTCTCCCCTAGATCCACCCCTCCTCTGTTTTCCTTTAGAAAAGGATAGGCCTCCCAGAGTTATCAACCAAACACGGTATAACAAGTTACAATAAGAATAGGCACAAACCTTCATTATCAAGGCCAGACAAAAGAGCCAGAGACACTGCCACTGTTAGGAGACCCTCAAGAACATCAAGCTGCACAACAATAATGTATAGGCAGAGGACCTAGCTAAGACTCATATAGGCCCTGTGACCGTTGTTTCGGTCTCTGTGAGCCCCTGTGAGCCCTGCTTAGTTGATTCCGTTGGTTGTGTTCACCTGATGTCCTCGACCCCTCTGTGTCCTGCGGACCTACTGCCTCCCTTGGTTCCTTGAGCCTGCCTAGTGTTTGGTTGAGGGTCTCTACATAAGCTCTCATCAGTTGTTGGATGAAGCTTCTCTGATGATGATTGGTTTAGGCATGGAATATGATTATAGCACAATAGTATTTGGAATCATTATATTGACTTTCTATTGCCAGTCATGTTTGATTCTTTCCTAGGTCTCAGGGCTGTCAAGCTTCTGGTTCCTGGCCATGCAGGCAGTGTTAGACTTGGGCTCCATGGGCTCCATGAGAAGTCTTTCATGTTCTAGTGTCTTTAGTTTCTTTTGCCATTTTAAAGTTTCCATTCAGTAGTTTTTATTTCTCTTTGTTGACTATGTTTATTTAATATATTTGCTTTTAAGGATATTTTAAATGAGGTTGTTTCTCTCGTTTCTCTCGTTTCTTTCTTAGTATTTATTGGTCTACAGGAAGACACTGATGTTTGTTAATTTTGTATTCTGCCACTTTGCTAAAAGTGTTTATCAGAGCTGTGAGTTTTCTGATGGACACTTTAGGGTCTCTTATGTACAGAATCATATCATCTGCAAATGAGGATACTTTGGGTTCTTCTTTTTTCATTTGCATAACTTTAATTTCTTTTCTTGCCTCACTGCTCTAGCTTAAACATCAAGCTCTATATGGAGTATGAGTAGAAAAAGTGGCTACTGTTGTGTTACCCCTGACCTCAGTGGATATGCTTTGAGTTTTTACATTTTTACACAATTAGTATGATGGTGATTACAGGTTTGTCATATATATTCTTTATTATTTTGAGATACATTGCTTTCCCCCCTTCCTATTCTCTTCAAGGATTTTTTTTTTTCTGCATCAATTGAGATGATATGGGATTTCTTTTTTCCCCTGTTCATGTGAAATCTAATGTATCACATTTATTTATTTACATGCATTGAACTGCCTACATCTCTGAAATGAGAACAACTTGCTCATAATGTATGATTGTTTTGATGTATCCCTGAATTTGTTTTGTAAATATTTTATTGGAAATTTTACCTTCTATGTTCATGAGGAAGATCTATACTTTTTGCTATGTCTTTGTCTTGGTATCAGAGTAATACTGACTGTAAAGAATTTGGTATATCCTTTTTTCCTATCTTATAGAATACTTCTATGCCTATCATTTGTCTGCTTCATTCTTGCATATTGTCCATAGATCTTGAATATTCTGATCGTAGCTTCCAATTAATTTGTCTTTGTTACTGTCTGATGCTGTCATTCTTACCTTTAGGTCCTGATTTCCTGTCCTTGCCTCAATTCATTCTGACACCTGGGCTTTCCACAGACTGTTTTTATTTGACTTACTGCAGTTTTTGTTCACAAAATTTCAGGATTTCTTCCTGTTATTTCTATGTCTTTATTGAATTCAGTTTTTATATAGTGTATTGACTTTATTTCATTTAGCTGATTATGTTCTTTAAGAATTCATCCAGGTGTTTTGTGACCTTTTATTTTTTATTCTCTTGAATGTTCATATAATCATTCTCTTGAATTTTTTCTCATTTCATGTAATTTATTTTCATTAGAGACCATTTTTGTGAGATCAGTAGTTTTTGGAGGAGTCTTGTTGCCTTGGCTTTTTTGTGTCTTATAGTTTTTCTTTTTTCTTTCCTTTTCTGAGACAGAGTTTCTTCTTGTAGCTCTGGCTGTCCTAGACCTCACCCTGTAGATCAGGGTGGCCTTGAACTCACAGATCTGACTGTCTCTGCCTTCCAAGTGCTGGGATTAAAGGTGTGCACCACCACAGACTAGCCTGTGTTTTATAGTTTTTCATTGGGACTTTCACATCTGGCTTTAGGTCATTGGTTGGATAAGAAAAAAAAAAATCACCCTTGTTTTTTCAGTGGAAATATTTTCAATGTTTGAGAGATGTAGTAGCTTTTAAGTATCTCTTTTCTCATTTAGCTGGTATTCAGTTCTCTAGTACTTGTCTAAAGGAAATACTGTCTAAACAATCACTCTCAAAGGGTAGGTTCGTTATGAACATACAGTAATAGTTAAATAACAAACACAAATGTCTTAAAATCCAGTTATTTTAGGAAGTAATCGAACACAGTTTGGTGTGGACTACTAGTACTCTGTACTAGTAGAAAGGAAATCAGAATAAGAATAGTAGTTAGCATTGGGCTGATAGGGAAAAAGTAAGCAGAAGGAGTGAACAGTGGGGACAAGAAGAGAATAAAGCAGGCTGACAAGAGAAAAAGAAATGCAATCAGAAAACCTAAAGAAATCCCAGGTCTTCGTGGCGGAGGCTTAGAGACTCCGCAAACCTATCAATTTGTCAAGTCTATCAAAAGGAAAATGATAGAGGGAAGAAAAGAGAGACAGGATGGAGGTGATGAGAACAGAGCAGGGCAGAAGTGGCCTGACAAACTGAAAATTGATATTAAATGAAGGAAGAATAAGTGTGATGGGACAAAGATAGTGGGAGGTACATGGTCTGAATATTTTGCCCAATTGCTGGCTGTAGCTTTGACCTTCTCAGCATTTCTTCCCAGGCTCCCAGATGCCTAGCACAGCCCTTGGTTGTCCTTTGTGAGGTTAGGTCACAGATGCCTGTCCCATAAGTGGGTGGATCTTCCCTGATAGGGTCACAGATTCTGATCAACCCTCTAGGCAGCCCTATGGACAGTGGGTTGTCAATGCTTTTTATGCCTCTGGGTGGTCTTTTGTAAGGGAGGTCCTTCACAGGTCATGTCCCTGGATGGTTGTCCTGGAGTTCAGTAGTTAACACCAGCGGGATTCTTGGTGGGCCTTCCAGCCAGACTTGTCCCTTGGAACCTATATCTGTGATCCTCAGGAGATGCATGCTTACTTGCCTTCACTGAATATCGCTGGGTTCTATTACAAAGTTTCTTCCCGGAAGTCATTTGGTATTCCAGTGGCCAGCTCTTTCTAGTCCTTTAACAATTGCTTGGAGCTTCCTGGGGGCCTGACAGGTTGCCAACCCCACGGAGCTCTTTTATAATGGTGACTTATCCTGCTTCTGTCTTGTGTAGGGAGAAGCTTGTCTCCTGGGTGTGTCTCCATCCTCTGCAGCTGGCATGCGAACCTTTTGCTGACCTTCTCCCTTTAAAAAATGTTACTGAGAGTACAGTGCATCATCTGGCTGCCTTTCACTGGGGTGGGAAGTTTCCCAGCCTGTGCCAGCACTTCCATGACAGACTCAGTATTTTTCCTATTCTGTTTTTTTTTTTTTCCATATCCTTCTTTATTTTGCTAGTAGACTAGAGTTTGGCTGTTCTGTTCTGTCAGTCCTCTGGTCTCTGGTGGCTGTTATCCAGCTTCTTCCAGTTTATTCCCCAGAGATCCTAGCAGACTCAGCTTGCATGTCATGCAGTATCTTTAGTCTCATGCGTTTAAAAAGTATATAGTATGTTATTTTTATCTGCAGTCACATTACTGTATAATAGAGCATAAGATCATCTGGAAGTAGTTTTTAAAAAATTATTATTATTATTATGGGCTGACAACACAATGTAACTATGGATTTTTCCAAGAATAATAACAATATTCCTGATTTTATATTTTGATTAAACCACGTAACATAGAAATGGGGAAATGAGCAAAGAGGGTAAAGAATCAATTTAGCAATGAGGAGGCAGCCTGACCTTGTCAAACTGAAACTATTCGCAGTGGAGAAAACTATAGCTTTAACAACTCAAATTGTTGAGCTAGACCGCTGACTGGAAGTAATATATATCTGAGCCAATATTTTCCTAGAATTACAGACTTAAGAAGTAGAAGCATTGGAGGCTTTGGTACACAGGTATGTTTCTATAAGGATAGGGGCTGTATATCAACCAGTGATGCCAGTACAATCTAGGTGGCCCCAGTGTACCATTGGCTTATGGTATTTCTATTCTTGTTCTTTGAATAGCTAGTACACCCCTTACCTGACCTTTCCTGTAACTTCCTGCTGTGGGTATGAAATGATTATTAACTCAACTTCCATTGATCTTTAAACTGAGGTTGAGTATCATTAATGGCATAATGCTGATGTCTTAGTTAGGGTTACTATTGCTGCAATGAAACACTGTGACCAAAACCATTTGGGGAGAAAAGGGTTTATTTAAGCTTACACTTCTAGGTTGACAGTCTTTGACTGAGGAAAGTCAAGGCAGGACCTCAAACAGTGCAGAATCCTGGAGGCAGGAGCTGATGCAGAGGCTATGGAAGGTGCTGCTTACTGGCTTGCTTCCTTGGCTTTCTCAGCCTGCTTTCTTATAGAACCCAGGACCACCAGCTTAGGAATGGCACCACCCACCATAGGTTGGGCCCTCCCCCACTGATCACTAATTAATAAAATGCCTTATGGCTTGGTCTTATAGAGACATTTTCTCAATTGAGGCTTTCTCTTCTCTGATGACTCAAGCTTGTGTCAAGTTGACATGAAACCAGGCAGAACAGTCATATTTTTGCCTACCCTATCAAACTAGAACACTCTGAAAAAAATCTACCAAATTGCTTGTCCACCCTTCCACTCTCTCTGTGTATTCAGAGACTATTTTTGAGTTTACGCTATATTCTTGAGAGAATTGAGGTTTGGAAATCTGTTTGAAAAATACCAGTTTGGGAGAGAAACTAAGCTCTTATCCTTTAGTGCAGCCTTTGGCGCTGTGGCTCAGTTGTCACATGCTTCTCCAGGTGAAGACCCTTGGACAATAGGAGCTTGAGGTTCTTTGTTATGTTATCAGTGGACACTTCTTAGAGTATATTATGAAATGGGCTAAATTCTGTGTTCCACAGCCAAAAATACTCATGGACTGGACTGGCTTTTATAACAGCTTCAGCCTCTAGACAACTATTGAAGCACTCATTGTTCTGTGTTTATTTATAGAAAATCTTAAGTTAGATTTAGTTTGTGTCATTTCTTCTGCATGGGCCCATTCTTCTCACCTCTTCTGGTACTTCATGATTAATGTTATGTGGAAAAGACAAGATTATTATTTTTTCAGTTTTTATTTAGGTCCATATTTAATTCCTTAGAATTGATAAACTAAGCAAAATCTGTTTATTAGTTTTTCATAAATGGCTCCCTGAGGTTTTTTCCCCTCTTTAAAGAATTTGATTACAATAATGATCATTGTCCTCTAAATGTTTACTGTAAATATAGTTTCACAGGAACATAGAAAAAAATGGAATACCTGTTTTGATAAAAAATATTTTCAAAGAACATACATAGGAAGCAAAATCTGCATAATGCGTTTAAAAAATGTGGCTGAGTCAGATAAAAATGAGAATAGGAGTCTCCGAATATTAAAAAACATATAAATGGGGCCAGTGAGAAGCCTCAGTTGGTAAACCCAAACACAGTGACCTGAGTTCCAACCATAGAACTCATAGTATGGAAAGCACCATGAGAAAGTTGAACTATGGCACCTGCATGCTCATGCCTGGGCACAAATGCACACTTGCACCTCTCTCTCTCTCTCTCTCTCTCTCTCTCTCTCTCTCTCTCTCTCTCTCTCTCTCTCTCATAGTAAATAAATAAAAACAGAAATTAAAATATGATAAACAGAATGATGTCTTGGTTCTATAGAAGACTGAGGGGCTAGAGAGATGGCTCAGTAATTAAGAACACTGACTTCCAGAGAACACATCTGTCTGTAACACCAGTTCCAGGGAATTTTATGCTTTTTATTTTTCTGGCCTCTGCATGCACATGGTGCACAGACACACATGCAGGCAAAGAAACCACATACATAAAATAAAATATAACGTACCAGAAGACTGAGTGTGCTGGTGGGTGGATTTTCCAAGTAGAGGTCTTCATAAGTGTTATGTGTTTTTTGAATGACTTAAGAAACAGAGCAGTTGGCTCTTCTTAACAGGCGAGTTACTTGTCAGAGTTCATTTGGTGGCTTGGAATAGAAACATCTTTCTGTTATAATGTATAGTTTCAATTATGAAGTTTTAACTATAGCTTCTCACTAGGGACCTTGAGAAGTGAAAGAAATATGGCTATGTAGGAGGGTAGGACATTGACAGATGAAATGCAAATGATGCTGGAAACGGAGACAGGCATTTTGAGAAGCAGCTGATGTGCCTTAGAGCTATTCACAAGCCAGCTAGAAAGTCCCACGGAGCGCTGTGCTGTGATTGGCTGTGAAGTTGCAGCTGCAACTGTGGAACAAGCTGCTATCCTGGCTTTAAATAATCCTTTGAAATGTGCAATTCTCTATGGACTGATAGGTTAAAATTTATCTTCTCCTTCTTTAGTACTTGGTGAGTTTTCCCTTTCAGAATCCACTGAAAACAGTTTTTAAATAACCCAAGGTTCAAAAGTCCAGAAGTGGCTATCTAGGGACTTTTACCTGTGAAGTCAGGAATGTATCGTGTTGTTTGCTTAATAACCCAGGGGCTGTTGGAACTGATTCAATTGAGAGATTAAATTGGATCAGGTATCAGGGCTGAAGACTAAATTGAATTATCTATTGATAAACTATATGTAAACTGTCTCTAATTCACCTGTACAATTAAAGGATTGTGACTTGGGGGCTGGAGAGATGGCTCAGGGGTTAAGAATACTGGCCATTCTTCCAGAGGTCCTGAGTTCAATTCCCAGAAACCACATGGTGGTTCACAACCATCTGTAATGAGATCTGGTGCCTTCTTCTATCCTGTAATCATGCATACAGGCAGTACACTGTATACATAATAAATAAATCTTAAAAAAAGAAAAGATTGTAACTTACCCTTGGTATCAAAATGAAACCCTCAAGACATGGAGAACAACCATAGCAGAGGATTCATCAGGAAGCAACATCCATCTGGTTCTGCTCTGTGCCAGCCCCCCCTCACTCTTCTGTTCCTTTTCTCCCTCATGTTGCCATTTCCTAATGTCAGGGTCTAGCTTTAGATACCTTCTGTGATTGCTCAGCCTTAGTAGACACACCATGGAGGCTAAAGTTCTTATGTTTCTACTTGAATGTTCATCAGAACCCACTGTGAGTGCCTGTGGCAGCACTTGGGAGGCAGAGGCAGGTGGGTCTTTGTGAGTTTGAGTTCAGTTTGGTCTACAGAGTTAGTTCTAGGTCAGTTAAGGCTACCAAAGAAACCCAGTCTTGAAAACAACAAAACACACATGCATGCATGTGTGCGCACATACACACACACACACACACACACACACACACACACACACACAGAGAGAGAGAGAGAGAGAGAGAGAGAGAGAGAGAGAGAGAGAGAGAGAGAGAGAGATCTGAATTCTATCTCAAAGAATTTAGGAAGCTGAGATAGTGGTAATAAGTTGTGTTTCCAAGTGACACGGCTGATGCTGCTCCTGGAACCATTTTTGGAAAACCACTCATCTATGACCTTGTGTTTTGCATTTAATTGTGTATGTCTTGAAAGAAGAGATCTTTCTTCCTATATTGCTGTGGAAATTGTTCTGTGACTATGTCTTGTCTGCTATAAAAGAGGTACTGACTCATTAAATGTAAGTTTCATTCACAATTCCCTCACTTCCTTATTTGAATTATACATTATTTGAAGAAGATGACTTTAGCATCTGCTCTCTTAGGAATTACTCAATAAATATCTTTAGGTGGATTAAAGGTCTTGATTTCAATGAAACTCTTCCTTGTACCCACAGATTCTTTTTGCCCTGTTATGGCTACTTTTAGTTTTCCTAAGAGAATAGTTCCTTTTTGGGAGATGGATATTGTGGAAAGAACTCATGACTCATTCAACATAGGTCCCAGTAGGCTACCAAAACAGTCTTTTAATTATGGGCTCTATCAAATGCTGCAAAATCCAGTGATATATTGTGGGCTTTTCTGTCACCTCTTCAGTCTCCTGGTACCGCCTTCTCTGAGGTTTGGTTGGCCCACTGGACATATGACTAAGAGAAAGACCTTGACCTAGCAGCAGCATACCTGAGCCTGCCTGATACTGGGATTTTGATCCTCTAATCTTCTGTTAACATGTTTTGTGCACACATGCAACTTGGGAGGAGAATTGGGGAAGAAATAAGCTCTTCTCTGCCTCTTGCTGTTGCCAGCAGGAGTTGAGTTGCTACTGTCTTAGAGTTTCAATTGCTGTGAAGAGACACCATGACAACTTTTTTTTTTTTTTTTGGCTTTTATAGATAGGGTTTCTTTGTGTAGCCTTGGCTGTCCTAAAGTAGCTCTGTAGACCAGTCTGGCCTAAAACTCATAGAGACCTGCCTGTCTCTGTCTCCCAAGTGCTGGGATTAAAGTCATGTACCTCCATTGCCTGGCTTCACAGCAACTCTTGTAAGGGAAAACATTGAGGTGGCTTGATTACAGTTTCAGAGGTTTAGTCCATTGTCGTCATTGTTGTTGTTCTGCAGCTGCTAGGGCCTAAGAAACACAAACACGAGATTCAGAGCCCACTCGGAGTTTATTGAGAGAGGAGAGAGGAAAGAGGGGGGTAGCTGGTGGCCAACCGAAAGCGGGGAGAGAGAGTGCTGGGTGTGGGGCGCTTGCTTTAAGAAGGGGGCTTGTGCATGCGTATCCCAGTCTCTGCAGCCAGGTAGCTTGGCCAGTGGGGTTTGCGCATGCATAACCCAGTCTCCGCCCTGCCAGGTAAGGCCTGATGTAGTGCTTACGAGTCCTGCCCATCAGAGGCAGGGCCCACAGACTGCTGAGCCTCAACAGTCATGGTGGGGAGCACAGCATCATGCAGCCAGACATGATGCTGGAGAAGGAGCTGCTACATGTTGATATGCAGTCAACAGGAAGTAGATTGTCTCACTGGGAATAGTTTGAGCATAGGAAACCTTAAAGACTGCCCCCATAGTGACACACTTCCTCCGAGACCACACCTATTCCAACAAGGCCACACCTCCTAATAGTGCCACTCCCCTTTGTTGATGGAGTTTCTGTCCAACTTTGTCCCACAGCCGCCTAGCCCCAAATGAACACATAGATGCTATCTATATAGTTATTAAATTGTTGGCTGATGGCTTAGGCTTCTTATTTGGCTAGCTCTGTCTTAATTATTATCTCATTTCTATTAATCTATGTATTTCCATGTGGTCTTATCTTACCGGATCTGTTACTCTTTCCTCCACTACAGGGCATCTCTCTCTGGTGGGCTCTCTCTGCCTATTTTCCACAGCAATCTCCTCATCTCCTAGACCCTCCTATTTTCCTGTCTCTATTGGCCAAACAGTGTTTTATTTATCAACCAATAAGAGAAACATATATACAGAAGGACATCCCCCATCATCCTTTGGGGCCCATTTTCTTGCAAACCACCACAGCTGCCATGAGTGGTTATCCAGGTTGGTCCAGACAACCTGGATAGTTAAACAAACATATAAGTACCTGAGAGAAATCCCATAAAGGGTCAGATGATTTGAGAAATAACAAAATAACAAAAATTACCCATGAGCCAGCATTTTAAAAGATTTTTCATTTTGCAGTGTGTGTGTGTGTGTGTGTGTGTGTGTGTGTGTGTGTGTGTGTGTGTCTATTGGGTCTCTACCACATTGTTTGAAACAGGATCTTTCACTGAACTTGGGGCTTACTGATTTAGCTTCACTGGCTGACCAAGATATCTCAAGTCTTTTCATCTCTGCTTCTCCAGTGCTAGGGTAATGGGTGCTTGCTGCAAAGGCTGCCGTTTAAGTGGGTGTAGGATTTGACCTCAGGATCTCATACTTGCACAGCAAGTACTCTATCTACCAAGACATCTCACTAGAATCATCATTTGTAGCTTTTTTGGTGTTATCGATCACTCCATATATGTGACTCCTGAGAAATAGTGGATTCTTAGCCTTTGGAGTTGCCAGTGAAGCCATCTTTCTCTGCTTATATGGATCCCATGAACATGGTGAAAAGAATGTCAATTTAAGGTCGTATAGCTTGGAGTTCAACTCTTGATTTGCTTTTATATTGAGGGCTGGTCTTTGTAGCCATTCTGATTAGACACGAGGAGATCTGTTGGAGGAAGGTGACGGTCACAGATTTTGTTCAGGTTTAACAACTGGAGATAGATAAAGAACTGTGTCAGACTATGGTGCTGAAAGAAAGGTTTGGCCAGAGTTGTGGAGAAACATCAAATTAAAGGTGTGTAGCAGAGTCTATGTGTTATGGCCTGGACCAGCCCCACAGGAGGCTTTACTGAGGGTGCTAATTGTACTTAGCCATTGTCTCAGTGAAGCTGTGGGTGTGTTATCTCAAAGAGGGGATGGGTCCTGAGGGCTGCAATTGGAGATGCCAGTCACATCCTTTCAGGAAGAGGTGTAAGTGGTTTGTTTCCTTGGCCACCACAGTCTCTAGTGGCACATTCTGTTTTCGCTGGTCCATGGAGATGGTCTGATGGGAATACCCACTGTGAAGATGTTATGCTTTTCCTTAGCACAGTACATCTGTGAGTGACTTCTGAATGTATTCTGGGGAAAGTGATCAAGACATCAATAATAACACATCATAGTAACCAGGCCCTGACTCTTGCTTAAAATTCTGAATTTGGTTTCTAAACTTTCCCTTGAGTTTTTAATTCTCTTCACCTTCCTGTGCAAGCTACATGACATTTGTTGTTGCTTGAAACCAAAGAACTCCAGTTCATTGACAGATTTTAAGTGCTTATCCTTTTTTGTTATGCTTGTTAAATATGGGAAGTTCTGAGGGTTAAGAAAGACAGAATATGAAAATATTTGAAATAAATATTTTGCCCAACATTTTCCCCTTCAAAAGCAATTTCAACTATGTATATCTGAGATTTCAGCTTGAATACAATTAATTGCATAAGGGTTTAAATAATTCTTTTTACAAATGAATCTTATTCACCTTGTTGAATGTTATAGGGATAACACAACTTTGTCTTCATTTTCTTAGGGTTCCATCTGAACTGGGAATTAAACTGATACAGGACAGATGACCAGGAAAAAAGCATACACAGTAGTTTGATATGAGTTCTACTTGCTATGGAGCCCCCATAAAGAAATGTAGACCCAAAGAAACAGTTAAGAGATTTGTGGGGAATGGCCAGTCAGTAAGGAACTTTCTGTACAAGAGTGAGGACCTGAGTTTGGATATTGGACGTGACAGAACACACCTGTAACCCCAGCAATGGTGGGTGGGGGATGATGACAGAATGATCCCTGGAACTCACTAGCCTACTAGTGTAGCCTCATTGAAGATATCTGGGTTCAGTTAAGGAGCCCCCTCACATCAAAAAGCAAAGTGGAAGACAGTAGAGGAAGATGCCCAACGTTGAACTTTGGATTCTATATGAACACCTGCACACACATGGGCACACACATGTACTCACCCTTCCACATATACATACATAACAAATAAACTTAAAAACATGCAAAAAGCATCAGTTACTTATCTACCTGTCTACACAATGAATAGTGAGTTATGAAGAGGCTGTTTTATTACACGGGGAGGCTTCCAAGGCAAGAACGATTTTAGCCTGATCTGGACAGAATTCTTTCAGCCTCTATTGAAGACCTTGAAGATAAGGGTCCTGCTTCTCCTTCTAGCATGGAGAGAGTCCTTCATGGGAATTCCATCTCTTTTGAGTAACAGAAAAGATGCCAGCATAATCTTACTGGTTTTAAAGCATCTTTTTTTTTTTCTTTTCAGACTAGTACATGCATTAGACATGTTACTTAATATTAACTGTATATGAAGTGAAATTCCACCAAGGGCTCTCAAGATGTGGTCCCCCATCTCAGAAGGCAATAACTACTTTCTTAAAAGTCTTAACCAACTGTTGTCCAGAATAAAATCGAAAATACTAAACAATTTAAGACCACTTGGCTTCAGACTTTGTTGTTTCTTTCTAGTCCTTTTCCTCATGACTGTCCATCATATTTTCAGAGTCCATCATATTTTCAGAGTCCCACTAGGACTGAATGCATTTTGCTTTCTGCCATCTGAACGCATCTTGGGATACTCCCTAGTATGACTTGGATTTTAAATGAACCCCAGTGGCTATGCGATGAAGGGTTGGTCCTCAGCTTCAGGTGCTTTGGGGAGGGATAGAGCCTTCAGGATACAGAGGGATAGTGAGACTCCTGCCTCTTCCTTGTCTGCTTTCCACCTACCATGTTGTTCTTCTGTTAGATGCTCTGACTATGGCACATTGGCTCCATAGTCCCAAAGCAATGTGTGATAGTTTGAATGTAATTGGCCCCCATAATCTCATACGGAGTGGCACTATTAGGAGGTGTAACTTTGTTGGAGTGGGTTCAGCTTTGTTGGAGGAAGTCACTGTGGGGGTGGGCTTTGAGGTTTCCTATGCTCAAGATACTGCTCAGTGTCTCAGACCATTTCCTGTTGCCTGAAAGATGTAGGACTCTCAGCTACTACTCCATCTGCCTGCACACTGCCATGCTCCCTGTCATGGACTGAACCTCTGGAACTATAAGCAAGTCACCACAATTAAATGTTTTCTTTCTTTTTTTTTTAAACATTTAAACACGCCTTTTTAAACATGCCTTTTTTTTAAATGAAAACAAACATTTATAAACAATATTTGGGAATTTGGGCATTGTTCTTTCCAAACTGCTTCCTGCTGGTAGGGGGCGCTGTCATGGGGGAATCCTAAGAAGACGCAGAAATCCTGGCTGTAGTGGTCTGCAAGAGTGCATTGTCCCATTGACGCTGCTTCAGGGGGTCTTGCTTGATCAAACCACATTTGTCTGGAAGGAATCCACAGCTTTTCATTTTCTGTGGAAACAAAATTAGAAATCCTTTTCCCCAGTAACTTGTCCTTAGGCTTAAATTTTGAAGTCAAGCATTTTAAATATATATATATATGTATATATATATATTTATACACACATATATTTATACACACACACACATATAATTAATCCAGCAGCAAATTTTTCTTCTTTTTTTAATTAATAATATAATTTAAAAATTTTACATGTGGATCTCAGTTTCCTCTCCCTTCCTCCCTCCCTCCCTCCCTCCCTCCCTCCCTCCCTCCCTCCCTCCCTCTCTCTCTTACCTTCTTTCCCCTGTGACATGCACCCTGGCCACCCTCCCCTCCCCTCCCCCCACCCCCATTCCACTTGTAGGGCTATGCTATCCAGGTTGGGTCATATAAATCTGTCAAGTCATTTGAAGTAGGGACTAGGACTTCTCTCCTGCCTCTAGGTTAAGGGGGTATCCCTCCATGGGGGATGTGTCCACAAGGTACTTTTGTGCACCAGGAATAGATCCTGTTTCTATTGTCTGAGGTCCCCCAGATTGCTCAGTACTTCTAGCTGAGACCCATATTCAGGGGGTCTAAGTCAGTTCCATGCTGGGTTCCTAGCCATCAGTCTGGGGGGGCCCAAGCTCCTCCTTGTTCAGGTCAGCTGTCTTTGTGAGTTTCTGCAACCTGGTCTTGTCTCTTCTCTCTGCATCTGGATTCTAGTTTGACTCAGTGTTTGGTTATGGGTGTTTGCTTCTGTTTCCTACAGGTACTAGATGAGGACTCCATGAAAAATGGGGTACAGAATTGAAGAAAGAATTCTCAATAGAGGAAATCAAAGAGACTGAAAGACACTTAAGAAAATGTTCAACATCCTTAGCTATCAGGGAAATGCAAAGGAAAACAACTTTGAGATACCATCTTACTCCTGCCAGAATTGCTAAAATTAGAAACACCAATGACAACTTATGCTGGAGAGGATGTGGAGAAAGGGGAACATGCCTTCATTGCTGGTGGGAGTGCAAACTGGTACAGCCATTTTGGAGATCAGTATGGCGGTTCCTCAGGAAAATGGGAATTAGCTTATCATAGGACCTAGCAATTCTACTCTTAGGTATATACCCAAATGGTCCACATCCATGCAACAAAGACATGTGCTCAACTATGTTCATAGCAGCATTATTTGTAATAGCAAGAACCTGGAAGTAACCTAGATGCCCCTCAACTGAAGAATGGATAAAGAAGATGTGGTATATCTACACAATGGAATACTACTCCGCAGAAAAAAATAACAGAATCTTGAAATTCGCAGGCAAGTGGATGGAACTTGAAGAAACCTTCCTGAATGAGGTGATCCAGTCACAAAAAGAGGAACAGGGTATGTACTTGCTCATATATGGATTTTAGACGTAGAGCAAAGGATCACCAGCCTGTAATACACACCACCAGACGAACTGGGATACAAGGTGTATTCTAAGAGATTCATATATGGTCCCTCACAAAAGGGGGAAAGAACAAGTTCCTCGGGGCACATGGGAAATCGGGGACAGTGAATGGAGAGAGAACTAGGAGAAAGAGTCGGGGAGGAGAGGAAAACACGTGTGACTAGATAGATTGAGTCAGGGTGGGGGGCATAAAAGAGGGAGCCATTATTGGTTTGAAGAGAAAACTGAACCTAAAGAAAGGTCTAGAGAACTACAAGACCGACTCCAACTAATAATTCGAGCAGCCATGGAAAGGCTACCATAAATGCCCTTCCCTGATAGTGAGATCATCAACTAAATTATCCACCATCCTGGAGTCCTCAATTAAATGTTTTCTTATAAGAGTTATGGTGTATTTTCATAGCAACAGAGTCCCTAAATAAGACAGAAACTGGTACCAGGGACTGGGGTATTACAGTGACAGAGACCATGCTTTTGTTTGGAATAATACAGACTTTGGGAGTTTGTGTTAGGAAAGCAGTGGAATGCATTAAGTACTGGTTAAGGGGCCACACTAGTAATAACATGATTTCAGGTCTGACCCCTCGGTGTTGGATAACCATTTAAGGGGGCTCATCTCTGGGGAAGACTAATTGTTCCTCTCTCAACAGTCATTAGTCATTAGTTCTTTGTCTAGGTGTGGTGCTTCTTGAGACTCCCCCTTCCCTGTTAGCATGTTTATTGGGGACATGTTTAAGTAGCAATATTGTTGCAGTATAGTGCATGTAACTTTCCTGTCATTATTAGGATGCATACTCTTACAAAGGATTTCCCAGGTCTCTGGTCCTTACACTCTTTTCTGCCCCCCTCTTCTGAGATGTTCCTTGAGCCTCGGGTGTAGGAATTATTGATTAGTTGGGGTTGGTGATTCCATGATCAGAATGTTTTTTTTTTCTGCATTTTGACTGGTTGTGGTTTTCTGTGATGGTCTTTCTCTGCTGCAAATAGAAACTTCTTTGATGAGGCATGAGTGCTGTAATTATTTGTGGGTATAAGGATAAGTTTCAGGAGTCCAGCTAGGAATTGTGCTTGTCTATCCCAAGGGAGTTAGTAGATTCTGCTCAAAATGGCATCCTAGCACCAGCCCTAGTTAGTTGCTTGGGTTTCTAGTGCCAGGCATGATTTCTTTCCTGTTGAGCTAGACTTAAGTCAAGCTAGACAACTGGTGATTACCACCAAGATATGAGTGCCACTGTTGTGCATTTAGGAGAATCTGGCAGGGATGGTCATTATAGTCATTCAGAGGTACCACAGCTGGGTAGAATAACTTCCTCTTCCCTCCCTTGGATGCTTGAATATCGCTTTCTGTATTCTTTTTTATTAAAAAAAAGCAAAATAAAAGAGAGCAACATAAAGCTAGTGGGATATTTGTGACATAAAATAGCTTTTTTTATGGGAGTGATGGCATTCTCAGTGAGTTTTCACAGTGCTCATCAGATATTTCTGGTCTAATTTTACTTACTGTGTTTCATTTTGAAACTGGTTGCTCACAAATGTAGGTAGGTGCTGCCAAACAGCAATGGCATGCCTAAAGTGTGATGGTAATGATGGATAATTTGTCTCTGGAAGAAAGAACCTATAAAATTCCAGTAAGGAGATATAACCAGGCTTCCCATAAGTTGAACATCTGGTTGTAGCTCTCTGCATTTTATTGGAAAATTGGCAGGTAGCATGTTGGCTAAATATGAAGCTATAGGGATAAAAAAATATTATTGTCCCAAAAATCTTGTAATATTTTTCAAGTCCTTGTGCAAACCAAGGCAAAATGTTTTTGTTGTTCAAAGAATTGTGCTTAGCCTTTGTTGGAACTTATTGTTTGTTATTGAGGTTCAGGAAGCCTCTTTAACCATTATTTATTCTTGTGTAGCACTTGCCCTAATCCCAGCACTTGGGAATGGTGCAGAGGCAGGTGGTTCTCTGAGTTTGAGCCCAGCCTTGTCTATAGAGCCAGCACAGCCAGGGCTACACAGCAAAACCTTGTCTCAACAAACAAACAAACAAACAAACAACAAACAAAACCCTCCAAGCCCCAATTACTTATTCTCTCTTCTCTGTGCCTCCAACATCTGTTCCGTGGTACAGAAACTGTGTCATTCAGCTTTTCACTACTGTAAAGAAATATCTAATGCTGGATAACTTTATAAAGAAAAGAATTTCTGGGGCTGAAGTGATGCTCAGTGATAAAGAGCACTGGTTGCTTTTCCAGAGGACCCAGGTTCAATTTTCAGCATCCCCCACCCAAAGAATTTCATCCTGGCTTTTAATTCTGGGAATTCAAAGTCCAATATCAAGTAAATGCCACTGCTTAATCTGTGATGGAAGGTTCCTGGGGTCACAGAACATCACAGTGTAAGAGATAAGGAGCATTTGCATATGTGTTTTTCTATAACTATCTGGTCTTTCTCCTTGCCTTACAAAAAGGCACTAGGATTCAGTCATTGGATTGTCGCCCCAGTGGCCTACTGTAATCACTTCATAAAGATCCCACCTTTAAACACCATACTTACATTAACGCTCCCTGCTTTTGATACTGTTAACATATGACTTGGGGGTTTACATTTCTGCATGAACTCAGTGGGACAAATCATATTCCATCACAGCAGTTGTAGACTGTGTTGTAATGATGTGGTGATCTTTGAGATCATAAGTGGATTTCATTCTCACACGGCTAGTGACCATTCTCACATGGCTAGTGACCATTCTCACATGGCTAGTAACCATTCTCACATGGCTAGTGACCATTCTCACATGGCTAGTGCCCCATTCTCACATGGCTAGTGACCATTCTCACACGGCTAGTGACCATTCTCACATGGCTAGTGACTAAGGAATAAGTGAATCCCCAAGACAATTTCATGCTGACTTCCTAAGACCCTGTGATTTGGGATTTTGCTAACTCTAGTGTTCTGTACTGTCCTTCTCTCTGATGCACTTTTGTTACTTTACTTTTTCCTTGGGAGAAATCGATATTAGAGCTTTATTGCAGTCAGAAAGGCTTTGGCTTACAAAGCATCTGTGTTTGTTTGGTGAGTGGATGGGGGTGGTAATTCCATTTGCAGGCTGCTGGAAAGCCCAAACCTTGAGGGCTCTGTGAATTTATCTTGTCACCTCTATTTCTCTTTGACTAATGGATATTTTTCTCATTCTCGAAGAATCCTTTAGATTGCTCCTTTGTATGGCCTGTGATAGAAACTTTTAGATGGCAGAAGAGTGATGACATACGTACAGGGAGCTAGAAACACAAAGAAGGGTGGTCTCAGATACCCTAGCACCGGACACAGCTTTCTAAGGCTGTCAGACTGTGTCTGAAAAGAGGTCTCCCCGCCCTGAGCTTCATGTGCATCGTGAGCTTACTGGGTACCACTGAGGCTTCCTGTCCTCTGCCCTTCCTCCGGACACAGTAGGTCTGGTGAAGCCGCTATCATGGGCCCTTCTTACCCTTGGGAACCTCTGCTGTTAAGGCACAGCCTCATTACCTGTGTTCTCTTCTCCTCCCTAGTCATTGCAGAACCCTGGATTCCACAGTACTGCTCTCAGCCTCTGGACTGGAGAAACTGTGTGTTCTACCTGTGCTGCAATGGCTTATGAATAAGGCATGAAGGAGAAGAGCAAAGGTTACCCATTTGTTACTAGAACAAAACTGTTGTATCTTACGTAATGGCACACCTCATATCTTGCAAGTAAATACTGTAATGTGCCACACATACCTATTTGAAACACTAATTGTAAAATTGAGTGCATCTCTTGAAACTACCACAGTAATGGGGATTGTAAAGGGAGAAGAGGCCAGATGCACTTGGCTTTGGTTTTTTAGACACCGTGAACATCTCTGCTCTCTATTTGTGTCTTGGTGATATTCCTTTCTCACTGCTGGGCCTGGTCTATTATTAACACAGTACATGTGGACCACACTGGCAATTTGTGTCTTAGGAAGTTTCAGTTTACAAAAATAGTTCAGGCTTGGGTTTTCACAGTCACTTCCTCTGTAATTAAAATGGCATATTTCTTAACTTAGAAAGGGATGAGATGGTAGTAGAGGGAATAAAACCCCTTAAAAGAGGCTGAGTCATATTCTTGAACCATTGCCATGTATATAATGAAAGGCTTGGTATTATTTGAAAGCCATTTTGAATAGTGGATATAACTAGTGGCACAAATTGGATAAATTAGGCTTCAGATACTTTTCTTCTTGAGAACATTTTGACTTTTTAAAATAAAAAATTCTTTTTTTTCCTGGCTGATCCAAAAGAAGTGGAGTGAAGGAAAGCATCCTGATGGGGGTTTCTGTTTGTCAGGAAGTTTGTTTAGGAATAAGCTTCTCCATCTCTAGAGGGACGAGGAAAGTGTTTGGCTTTACTTTCAGCCTCGGGTTCTATAGATTTAATACAGTTGAGTGCTTATACTTGAGACACACTTCACTGTAGATCAGAAATGGGCTGCTGAAGCTTCTTTTTGGGTTGAGACAATGTAGGTCTCATCCCAGAAAAGCTACCGAGCAACAGCCTGGAAGCAAGCAGGCGTTAGTGCTGGTTAAGTTACTGTTCTTTTGAGACTAGTTAAGACAGGAGCAATGTCTTATACTCCAAGGAGAGGAATGGGGACAACCTCTTCTGTGAGGGACTCAGAGCCATTTGAGAAATTTTGAGGTTGAATGAGGAAGGGAAATTTAAGAGAAAGCCTGCTGTTTTCTATAGTGGAGAAAAGTCTCTCGGCAGACAGAAATCTCTATGTCATCTTAAAGCCATTACAGTGAAAGTGTGCTTTGCTGAGTTAGTTCTTCAGCCTACTGTCTCAATCCCACTAGTTATGGCCCTGGGGATCATTAATGGGACTGAAAGCCTGGTTCTAGTCATGACTAGAAGAGAACACAATTTCATTTTAATCAATTAGCAGATATTGGGGGTCTACTGCATGCAGGCTTTCAGTAGGAAGGGACAGTCACAATTCTTCCCTTAAATATCAGTGCTTAGTTACACTAGAGTCATAGTGATACCATGAGTCCTTCCCACAGTGGAGGCAGGAGATGCTTACCCTTTCCACCTTCTGACATGCTCCTTCTCTTCTTGGGAATGTGACTGTGAGCTGAGCTTAGTAATTTAATTCTAACAAACAGAATGCTGCCAGAGCTCTATGTCCGGGTCTAGGCTATAACAGGGAAGCAGCTGAGAAATGAAACCAAGCTGTTTGGGGGATAATGGCCATGGTCTGAGTATCTAATCAGACTGCATTCTAGCTGAACAGATAAATACAGTTGTTTTTGGTACAACCATGTAAGATGGATCCAGCTGCTTCGCTGTAACTCAGTAGAAGAACTTAAATCTAGTGTCTATCTGGCATCACATTGGCCACTCTGGCCTGGGAATCAGGTAGGAAATTCTCCCTTTTCTGTTCTCTAATTCCAACTCCTAAGTCTTACTTCCAGCCCTGTATAGGATTATGTACTGGGGCCTCTCCTTCCTCTCTGTCCCCATTTTAGGGACCTCCACAGAATTTGTTCGGTCTTCCTCAATCACCCATACCTTTCTCTTAGCTGCCAAGAAGCACTGGATAGAAGCATTTTCTATCTGGGAACCCACTGGCTGTGCCATCCTGGGAATCAGGTTGTGGTGATATATTGTTAATGATCTAATAAAGGTCCTGGAGATCAAAATGCAAAGTTAGCCAGAGCCATAGAGCCAGGCAGTGGTGATCACACCTTCAATCCCACTAGCTATACTAGTTAGCCAGAGAGGCCAGGAGGTGGTGGTACATCTTTAGTCCCAGGACTCTGATGACAGCGGCAGATGGATCTCTGTTAGTTCAAGGCCACGCTGAACTATGTGAAATTGATTCAGTCTAAAAAAGAAACCGCTCACACAAAGGTAATACTAGGACTTGGGATCCCAGGCCTTTAATCCCAGGCCTAGTGAGGTGGAGACAGGAGTTATATGGCTGGGTGGAGAGAGAAACGTAAGTCAGAAGGAGACAGGAATTCAGAGGGTTGCATTCTGAGGCTTCTTGGATAGCATATTGCCTCTGAGGATTGCTCTCTGAGGATTTGTGGAGATGGGAATCACCCACTTCAGCCTGAGGTAGAGGAGGTAGAGGTAACAGCTAGTGGCTGGCTGCTTTGCTTTTCTCATCTTCAGCTGCTTCATTAGATCACAATATATAACTACAATTCAGGTAGGTGATCTTCACTGTCCATCTTGTTCTCCATTTCCAGTTTACTAGAATCATCTCCAGCCTTGTAGCAGACCATCTAAATGCGTCTGTCTTCCTCTCTGCCGCCACTCCTTGGGGACTCCACGTATTTCCATGGCAGACTCAGCTTTTCTCTCCCATGTGGACCCTCTCAGGCCCTGCCCTTCTAGCCCATCCCTATTTCTGTGTGTCGGCTGCCAATACCTAGAAACAAGTTCTACTTAGATACCTGGTAGCCACATCCTGCAAGGATTCAGAGCCATTCCCTACCAGTCAACTCTCCTAAGATTGAATTCAGGCAACAGAAACCAAGGAATAGAAACACACCCAACAAAGACAAGACCAGATATCAACACCCAGCATTACAATCTTCTCAAACCAAGATGCATAGATATCAGAGTAAACACTCAGTCACTAACAGCCAGGGCAATATATCTCCATCTGAATGAAGCAACTCTACTATCGTAGGCTCTGAGAAAGGCAATGTATCTGGAGCACAAGTCAAACATTTCAAAACAGCTATTATGAATACATTTAAGGACCTTGAAGAGGCTATGAATAAATCTCTTAATGGAATCTATGAAAAACACAGTGGAATGAAATGATGAAAACAGTAGAACTAGAATCACTAAAGAAAACCTAAACTGATATAAAACTCAAAATAATAAACTTAGAAGTAAAACAAAAGCTCAGAATTAACCCTTACCAACAGAATACAAGAGATAGAATATAGACTCTCAGGCATTGAAGACATAAGGAAGTGTATGCCTCAGGCTAAAAAGAAAAAAAAAAGTTAAATCTAAAAAATCCAAGCACAAAATATCTAGGAAATCTAGAACACTATAAAAATACCAAACCTAAGAATAAGGAATAGAGAAACCTAAGTCAGTGGTATAGAAAATATTTTCAAGAAAATCATAGAAGAAAATTTCCCTAACCTAAAGAAGGAGGTGCCTATCAAGATACAAAAAGCATATAGAACACCAAAATATACTGGACCAGAAAAGAAAGTCCCTTTGGCACAAATTAATCAAAACACTATGTTGAAAGCTGAAGGGGGAAAAGACCAACTACATAGTCGACTAACACTTGGATTTTGAATTGAGACTCTAAAAGCCAGAAAAGCCTGGACAGAAGTTCTATAAACTCAGAGACCACAGATTCCAACCCAGACTATTAAATCTAGCAACACTTTCAATAATAGGTGGAGAAAGAAAAATGCTGCACAATAAAACCAAATTTAAGCAGTATCTTATGTGCAAATCTGATTTTTCAGAGGCGCTAGAAGAAAAGCTTCAACCTGAATAGGTTAGCCACATCCAAGACAACATAAGCAATAAATAATCTCAGGCCAGCCAATCAAAGGGGGGGGGGTGAAGCCACATGCCATCACAAGAAAATATCAATAATCACAGCACTGATTATTGATATCTTTCAACATCAATGGTCTCAGTTCCCCCAGTAAAAAGGCACAAATTAACATATCCACCCTTCTGCTGGATACACCTTAACATCAAGGGTAGACATCACTCCTTGGAAAAAGGATGGAAAAAATATTCCATGAAAATAGACCTAATAAGAAAGCTGGTGTAGCCATTTTAATATCTGAGAAAAAAAAAAAAAAACAGACTTCAAGTCAATACCAATCAGAAAAGACAGGGAAGGAGACTACATACTCATCAAAGGGAATATCCACCAAGAGCATAGTGTATTTCAAAACGTCCATGCAACAAACAGGAGGTCACCTAAATTCAAAAATGAAACACTGCTAAAGATAAAACCACATAATTACCCTTATGTTGTGATAGTGGATGACTTCAGTACCCCACTCTTGCCAATACACAATTCATCCAGACAAAAACCAAATAGAGAAATGCTGGAGCTAACTAATGTTAGGACCATAGAAACCAAATGGACCTAACATATTTACAGGACATTTCACCCAGACACAATATACCACCTTCTCAGAAGTTTGTGAAATTTTCTCCAAAATTAACTATACACTGGGACACAGAGCAAGTCTCAACAGATAGATACAAGTCAAACCAACTGAACTGGAGAGAACTGAAAACAACTTCACTAAAACCAGGAATGAGACAAGGTTGTTCACTCTCTCCATATAAACATTCTTCTATACTCATAGATCAGTGCCTTGCTCAGCCATCATCAGAGAAGCTTCCATCTGCAGCAAATGGGAACAAATACAGAGATCCACAGCCAGGCAATGTGCAGAGAGAGAGAGACCTTGGGACACTCACCCCTAAATGAGATAGATGTCTCCATCAAATCCCTCCCCTCTGAGTTCAGGGAACCCCACTGAAGAGGGAGTGGAAAGAATGTAAATAAATCCAGAGGGGTGAAGGAAACCAAAAAAGGAAGGCATTCCAAACACAGTAGACTGGCACACATGTGAGCTCACAGAGATTGTGGCAGGTATGCACAGGGCTCACAAAAGTCTAAGCCAGATGTGGTTCCGTCTCTGAGAGAGGAAGTGGACATAAGCCCCCATCCCTAACCCCAGAGGCTTTCTCCAATTGACACGGTTTTTCCAGGGGAGCCTCACTGGGGCACTAATGAGTCTTCAGGGCAGGCCCCGTGCCCAACAGTAGATGATGAACATAAAATGAACTCAATGGCATCCTTGGAGGTTATTTGTCTCACAACGTTTTGTCAGGGCATTTTATATTATTTTATTTTTTCCCTTACAGTTAAAATATATTATGACTTTCCCATTTGTGTTTTTATGGGGTTTTCCCTTAAGTTAAAATATATTATGACTTTCCCATTTGTGTTTTTATGGGGTTCCTGTTTGTGAACGTCTGTGTGCTTCCTGTGCTTTTCCTTTGGCCTTTTTTTCTTGTTTGTTTGTTCTTATTTTATCTTATTATTTTTAGATGCCTTTTTTCTTTAAATTTAAAACAAGGTTGTTTTACATGTCAATCCCAGTTCCCTAACCCTCTCATCTTCCCCTGTCACCCCCACCAAACCCCAATTCATCCCCTTTCTGCTTCCCAGGTAGGGTGAGGCCTTCCGTGGGGAGTCTTCAAAGTCTGTCATATCATTTGGGGCAGGGCCTAGCCCCCCCCATGTGTCTAGTCTGAGAGAGTATCCCTCTATGTGGAATGGGCTCCCAAAGTTCATTACTATTACTCCTCCCTCTCTGTAACTGGATTCCAGGAGTTTGTAGATACCTTTTTTTTTTTTTTTTTTTTTTTTTTTTAAGGACACAGAGAAAAAGGTATGTGGATTTGGGTGTATCGGGAGGGGAGGAAGATCTATTGGGAACTGGGGGAGTAAAAGCCATAATCAGAATATATTGTATGAAAACAATCAATTTTCAACACAATATCTACAGAAAAAAAAATAAGAAGGAACAACAAGAAGAACTTAGTCAGGCAGTGGTGATACATGGCTTTAATCCCAGAACCCTGGAAGCAGAGGCAGGTGATCTCTGTGAGTTCAAAGCCAGTCTGGTCTACAAAGTGATTTTCAGGACAGCCAGAGCTGTTACACAGAAAAACCCTGTTTTGAAACAAACATATAAACAAACAAACAAACACCCCCCCCCAAATAAATGAAAAAGAAAAAAGAGAGACCTTGACTTTAGTTCTTTTCACCTCAGTTTTCTAAGAAAGCAGAGTCTGGCCAAAGACAGTATCATTCTGTAGTACAACTTCCTGCTGCAGATGTGAAGGGCACAGGAAGTTAGACCAAAATGACAAAGCTGTATGAAGTACCAAGTATTCTCGCTACTTGATTTCAATAGAAACATCTTCCCCAGGGGTGAAATAAATGATTTCTTGGGGCTAACTGTTAGAGAAGATGCTGAAGAATCCATGTGTGGTCTCATTTCTCTTGCTCAAAGTTTTGGTTAAGATACAACAATTCATCTGTTACTTGTGCGTGGCAAACAGTAGAGGGTGCAGGCAAGCCATGCCACACACTGGCACTCCAATTCCTTCTCTCTGGCTGACCGTTTGTTTATCTACTTTGTGAATCTGTCTTAGACGCTGGAGACAGGAGAGTTCATTGTCACATGTCTCTTCCTGAGTTAACAGACCTTTTTCGTGTTGTTAAACTAGCATATATTAAATACACATGACTATGTCATGCATGTACATGATGTATTTTTGATCATATTCTCCCCTATTACCCTCTCTTGTTCCTCTCTCATTCCTGCTAATCTCCTCCCTCTTTTCAGGGATTCTTCATTCTTCTTTTATGTCTTTAGTGTGTGTGTGTGTGTGTGTGTGTGTGTGTGTCCTAGTAAACCAAATAATGCCAATCCAGAAAAAAAAAACCAGCATGTAGAGATAAATGATTCCTGATGATATTCTGCTCTACTCATAGATCAGTGCCTTGCTCAGCCATCATTAGAGAAGCTTCCTCCTGCAGTAGATGGGAACAAATACAGAGACCCACAGCCAGACATTATGCAGAGTGAAAGATCTTGGAGCATTCAGCACTAAATGGGATGCCTCTATGAAATCCCTCCTCTCAGGGTTCCAGGAATCCCATAGAAAAGGAGGTGGAAATTATATAAGAGCCAGAGGGGTTGGAGGCCACCAAGAAAACAAGACCCTCTAAATCAATAGGATTGACATATCTACGAACTCACGGAGACTGAGGTAGCGTGCGAAAGGGCTGCATGGCTCTGCACAAGATGGGGCCTGAGAAGTGAAAGAAGTGAACACAGCCCCCTTCTCTAACCCAGAAGCTCTGTACAGTTGATAACCACTTGCAGTGAAAGTTTCATGACCTTCCAGGGAGTCTCACTGGGGAAACAAACTACTCTTAAGGGTAGGCTTCATGCCCAGCAGAAAATAAACTCAACAGCCTCTTCGGGGATTCTTTGTCTCATAACGTCATGTCAGGGTTCTCTCTCTCTCTCTCTCTCTCTCTCTCTCTCTCTCTCTCTCTCTCTCTCTCTCTCTCTCTCTCTTTCTCTCTCTCTGGCTTTATTTTTAACATTTCTCTCTCTCTCTCTCATGCACACACCCATTTCTTCTTTTTTATCTCACCTTTGAATATATATTATGGCTTCTAATATAGTGTTTTCACGGGATTCCCAAGTGTGCAAACAAGCAGGTCTCTGTTTCTTATGCCTGCCTTGTGCTCTTTCCTTCTGTTTGTTTCTTTTGTTCAATTTTAGTGGTTAGTTTTTGTTACATCTTATCATATCATTTCCTATATCATCATTACCCCTTAGAAGTCTGTGTGATTCCTAATGGGAGACTGAAAAGGGGAGGAGTCCTGTGGGATGGAGAGGTGATGGGAACTGAGAGGAGTGTGTGTGTGTGTGTGTGTGTGTGTGTGTGTGTGTGTGTGAAACCATAATCAAGTTTCACAATGTGAGAAGAAAATTAATTTTGTAGACATCTTTTGGGGAAGAGAGCATCATTCCTCTTAACTCTAATCTCAGCTACTAATAATGACTTTTGTCCTGGCTAATTTTGTATCAACTTGGCACAAGCTAGAGTCACCCTAGAGGAGGGAGCCTAGATTGAGAAATGCCTCTATTAGATCAGGTTGTAGGCAAGTGTGTAGGACATTTTCTTAATTAGTGATTAATAGGGGAGGGCCCATTGTGGGTGGTGCCATCCTGGGCTGGTAGTTCTGGGTTCTATAAGAAAGTAGGTTAAGCAAGCCATGAGGAACAAGCCAGTAAGCATTTCCCCTCCACAGCCTCTGCATCAGCACCTGCCTCCAGGTTCCTGCCCTGTTTGAGTTCCTGTTCTGACTTCCTTCCAGGAGGAGCAGTGATATGGAAATATAAGCCAAAGTAAATCCTTTCCTCTCCAACTCGAAACAATATAAACCCTAGCTAAAACAAATTGGTGCCAGCACAGTGAGGTACTGCTGTGACAGACCTGGTCGTGTTGTTTTTAGGAGGATTGTGAAACGACTTTGGAACTTGGTGCAAGAAAAGTCATTGAGTGTTCAATGCTTGTTGAGCTGTTCTGTGGGATCTTGGAAGATAAGAATGTTGAGGACATTCAGAAGATGGAGGCCTGCCTTGTGAAGTTTCAGAGGGAAGTTTAAGACTATCAGGGCCATTTGTTATATGGAATAAGATTCCATGGTTATGCTTAGCTGGGTGTGAAAAACCAGCTGTGATTAGCAAGACAGCAGAACTATTAAAGTGAAACATTTGCTGTGCTGGAATGCTTGATGCTGGTCAGCTGGAGCTGAGAAATTAGCAGTGATTAAGAAGAGCGGCACACGCCTTTAGTCCTGACACTCAGGAGGCAGAGGCAGGCAGATCTATGTGAGTTTGAGGTAGCCTGGTCTACAAAGCTACACAGGGAAACCCTGTCTCAAAAACAAAAAATTAAAAAGGAGAAAAGAGGAGACCAGCATTATTGAGGTGAACTCTTCTGGGAAGTGTTTCCTGAGAGCACACAGGAGCCTTGTTCCAGAGGTGGCCAAGGTTGTACCTTGTGCTGGCAGCCGAACTTGGTAGTGTAAGTGTCACCCAGGTGGTACTGGTTTTGAAGCCATGAAGGGGTCATGTGGAGCAGCTGATGCTTGGCTCTGTGAGAGGCCAGGAGAGGCTATTGGTCTAGGGGCAGCCTCAGTGGCAGTTGAAGGCACAGAATTGAAAGGGTCAAGCTGAGAAGTTGAGGCTTGACACCATGAAGAGAGGTTACTAGTGAGAGTTCAGCCCAGTTGCCACAGAAGTCCTTAGTATTTTGGAGATGCCAGTACCATGGGATGACCACCAAGAATAGCAGCAGCAGTGGAATGGGGTGAGAAGATAAGCTGTGTGTGGCATAGAGCAGAGCCAGAGAAGTGTCCCAATCCCATTGGAGGAGCCCAGAAGGTTGAGTGAATCCCAGACAACGGACATTGCATTATTTATACAGTTGGAGTTTGGTTTTGCCCTGGTTCTTCCCTCTTGAAGTAAGAAAGTACCTAACTTATATTTGATTTTACAGAAGTCCACAGTTGCCTTACCTTAAATGGGGGGAGAGAGAGAGAGAGAGAGAGAGAGAGAGAGAGAGAGAGAGAGAGAGAGAGAGAGAGAGAGAGAGAGAGAGAGGAGTTTTTGGAAGTTAAGAGAGAATTGATACTTTTAAAGGAATGACGTTTTAAAGGGTATGAATTTGTAAGGCTGTGGGGCTTCTTAAGTTTGTATAATGTTTTATATTATGATGTCTTTGTTAATGTGTGATCTTGGTGATGTACAAGAAAAAGAAATGATGTGGCTTACCAGTGATGTGTTTGTCAAGTTGAGGAGGGTTCAGCTGGTCTTGGCTAATTTTATGTCATTTTGATTCGAGCTAGAGTCATCTTCGAGGAGGGAGCCTCAGTTGAGGATGTCTGCATAAGATCAGGCTGTAGGCAAGCCCGTGGGGGCATTTTCTTAGTGATTGATGAGAGGAGAGCCCAGCCCATCGTGGGTGATCCTGATTTCTGTAAGAAAGCAGGCTGAGAAAGCCATGGAGAGCAAGTCAGTAAGCAACACCCTCTATGGCCTCTGCATCAGCTCCTGTCTCCAGGTTTCTGCCCTGTTAGAGCTCCTGTCCAGACTTCCTTTGATGATGAACAGTGATACAGAAGTGTAAAACAAACAAATTCTTTCCTCCCCAAGTAGCTTTTTGGTCATGGTGTTTTATTGAAGCAATAGAAACCCTAACTAAGACACAGCTTTTCTTTTTTTTTTTTCCTGAGCCACGTGATTAGAAGACTAGTCACTGCTAGATGTGTACTGAAGGACCTACTTGGTTGTTGCATGGTACTGATGGATTTGGGTGTTCTGGAGGAGAGTCCACTTATAAAGATGATGGCATGAAGTGTCTTCTTCTGGTAAAAATAGAATCAGAGATTCTGGTATAGGTCAGTGGTATAACACTTGCCTAGTAGGTGGGTCCTGGGTCCAATACAATCATTGTAATAACAGTAATGGCAGCAGCAAGAGTCTAACCTCTGAGATCATAGACACATTATGTCGTGCTTCATAGACCATAGTATTCCTAAGATTACTTTAAAGAACATTTCTCACAACTACCTGGAAGACTATGATGAAAATCAGTGTCATGAATTAATTATAGTAAGGTCAGGGATATGCACATTTGCATCACATCTGTACATCAAAGTTGGGATTATATAATAGGAGAGCCTGGGAATCTTGAGCTTGAGATGGGCAACCCTAACTCTGCCTTCATCCCTGCCTCTTCTGGAGTCTGCTTATTGCCAGAGAAGCTACTTTGCCTCTTGCACAGAAAGCCCTTGTCCCTTCCCCCATCACCCCAACGCTGTACAGAGTTTGCATGCAAGTGTATCAGGCCATGTGTTGGTTTCCCCGAAACTCCCCACTCACTCCTCTATCTAAGGTCATAACGAGGTTCAGGTAATAGCTCAGCTAGAAATGGGAAGTGGAATCATGTTTTGTTCTGATAGAGTTATGCAAAGGAATTGCATGATCTGCCTAATAACCCAAAGGAACTGAGGAACACATGCAGGGAGGGCCCAAGAGTGCTCCTCCGACTATGAATATAGGCTGGTATGGGGACATCGTTAGTGGGCACCCGTATGGAGAACTTTTTGTTCTTGTAACACATCTGATGCTTCTGTTAATAGCTTGCTGGAGGAGGCCCGGCAGACTAAATTATAAATAAAGGATACCAGAATTTCATTGGCCTAGAAAGTGGTCAAATGTTTCAGGGAGCCTCTGGAATTTTGAAATGATTAAATGCCATGGCTGAGAAGTTGCTTTGTGACTATGACTCAGCTAGGTTGACATCTCTGCTTATTTAAGCCTAAAGTTACCTCTACATTAATGAACTTGAGACATGGGGCGAGGGAGAGCTTAATTCAATTAGTCATAAGTTATTTAATAAATATTCAATAAGACCCATTATAGGCCCATCAATATGAGAAGACACTGAGGACCCTTGATTTAAGAAGTTCTTAACCTAGGATAGAGGACAGACTAGCTTGGGGGAAAATGATCTTTTGCTGGCAAAGTGACACCTTCCAACACATGTGCACTGTCATCTGTACTTCATAATATAATGCTGTTGTTCCTATATAGCAAAGTGATATGATCCAGGTACAACAGTGAGTGCATGGACCTGAAGCCTTTAACTTTAAAACACAAAGGAGAAAAATACATAGATTCAGAAGACTGTGCCTACATATAATTGTGTAATCTCTTTGCTATTGGAGATTTGTGGTAGGAGGCCATGCAATCATTTTTTTTTTTAAAGAAGTAACTGAAAGCACATATACCCAGATGTGAATTTCTCATTTAGATACAGGCTTAGAGGGATATGCTTCAGGGGGAAACCTCATTAAATCTCTGCACTTTGCATTTTGAAATTAACACAAATGTTTATGAATTGGAGGCAGCAGAAAAAAGATGAATTTCTGTTTTACTCCATTTCATTTGCCACACAGATATTATTGGTGTTTTTCAAAGCAAGGAGAGCTACTTAGTTTTTGGTCATTTAAGCTCCTCATATAATTAATAGATACTTTCTCTGGTGCATCAATTTCACCCCCCCATTCTTTTGTGACATACAGATCTAAGAAAGCACCACAGGAACAGTTAAATGAGGTAGTTAATCTGTAAGATGTGCTCATCTTGATGATTTTTATGACAATTAAATTTTTTGAACATTATTAAAAAGGCAAATGTCAACAAAATTGTTTTAGAACAATTAATTAAAGCTGTTATGGTACCCAGGGGTGCCTATTGTAAAAAAGGCAAGCTTACAATATGAAAAAACAGACATTTTCTTTACCAAACAAGTGCATTTCTGTTCGCTTGCGTGAGAGGAATGCTTATTGATTGATTATACATCATTGAATAGACAATGATGCATTAGGAATGTTGAACTTGGGGTACCTGGAGCTGACTTGTATTGATCTTGTTTTGGTAAATAATATGAGACCATGATGTGTTTTCATTATAAATGTAATCCTGTGTGTATATATATATATATGTATATGTATATGTATATGTATACATATATATTAATAAAAAGAGTTGCTTATAATTAATGGCAAGGGATAAAAAGTGAAATGTTACTATCTGACATTATGGCCTTTGTGTTTGCAGCTGTTTTATTAAGTAGATTTAAAGAAGAGTCTTGGCTTTTCATTTTGAACCAGGGTCTCATGCATGTGAGGCAAACTACCACTGAGCTGTATCTGTATTGCTGTTATAATTTTTTTTTGCTCAGTACCTTAAGGAATTGTGTTATTTCTTTCTCCCCTGCATCTTAACAACATCTCTGGCCTTTATAGTTTTTCTGCATCCCCTCTGTTATGCACAGTTACTTCCTGTAATGAATATGATTACCTCATGGAAATTGGAAAAAGTTTAAAAGCCAAGTCCTGCCCATAAATTGCTAAGTCATTCAGTGTGTGGCATCCCCCACCTCCAAGGGGGTTGATTTAAAGCTGCCTGGTCAATATCATACACGGAAAGCTTGCTGAGAATTCTGGAACATAAAAATGCTGCTTCCTCTTTCTTGGGCGGTGCTTTGGTCACATGAATAGACTGGATCCTATGCGAAGCAGACCTATGTATGATTTTCCAGGCCTGATCATGGTCAGTTCCAAAGTCTTGCTTGGTGGTCTTATGTGGGAAAGCTTGCCTTCTCATACTTAGCCACAGCTGTTACACCAAGTCTCTGAGGGGTCTGTAAGCAAGTCCTTAGCTTCACATTCTAGCTTCCAATTGCTCCATTTACCTTGGAGATCCATGTCTGTTGCCTATTGGGAGTAGAATTAGGTACAAAGAGAAGTAATAGGTGATTGTTGCTTTTTACTGTACATTCTTTACTAGGATAAAATGAAATCTCTCTCCCCCCTCTCTGTGTGCATGTTTGTGTGTGGTATATGAGTGCATGTGTACATATGTCATGGGGGTATAAACTCAGGTGTCCATCCTCATCTTCCTTCTTGCTTGACACAGGGTCTTTTTATTGTTTGCCGCTTATCTACCAGGATAACTGACATGTCTCTGCCTCTCATGGTGGGAGTGCTGCTATTACAGATGTTACCACATTAGGCTATTGTCAAACTGAAGTCCTGACACGTGCATGGGTAACACCTTACCTGCTCTGTCTTAGTGTTATATCCCTGTGATGAGATGCAGTGAGCAACTTTTAATAGCAATTCTTAGAAAGAAAAGCAATGAATTGGGGGTTTGATTGCCGTTTTAGAGGTTTAGTTCATTATCCTCATGGCAGGTGCTCAATACTAGGCTATCTTGAAATCCCCTTTGCCAATACCATCATTTCAAAACCCCAATTTAGCTTCTGGCAGATTTTTAAGATAAGGGCAAAAAGTAGCCACATTCGTCACCAAAAAATCAAAAGAACAATCTCTACTTCACTCGCTAATATTGTTTCCATCTGAAACTTCTTGAGCTGGGTACCCACAGTTCATATCACTCTTAGCACCATCTTCCATACTCCTATTAGTACAGCCTCCTGGAGACCTTGGTGGCAGTGGAGGTTCAGATTCCTCTGGCATTACCAGACAAAAAATATGCTCTTTTTATTAAAAGATTGGCTGTATGCACCTCTACTTCCTATTTTGCTCTTATGTAACAGCCAAGAGCTGCTATAATTTTGAAGGTCTATGAGGCGGGGGAGGGGGAGAAGGAATCTAAGCTTGGAGCAAGATGTTGTCTTCAATACGGAAACCAGAATTTGTAGGTAACTGACTACATCACGGTCAAATTCAGTAGGCAGATGAGTGGATGTGACACAAAACAACAGTTAGGGCTGGAGTGTAGAATGTTCCCAAAGACTCATGTGTTTGAATACTTAGTTCCCAGCTGGTGGTAATGTTAGGGGAGGTTGCGGAACCTGTAAGAGGTAAGCCCTACCTAGTAGAGTAGGGTTTAGAGGTTATAGCTCAGCCCCTTTCCACTGAGTACCTTTTTTTCCCTAGGAGAAGTTTATTCAGTTCACCTTTTAAAAAATATTTAATTACTTTGAAAATTTCATATTATATACACATATGTATTGACCTTCACTCACTTATCACAGCTACTCTCAGATTCACTCTTCCCATGCCACCCAACTCTGTGTCCCTTTTTAAAAGTCACCCTTTTAACCCCTCAGGCCAGCTCTTGTTACTTATAGAAGTGGTGGTGTTCATATACCCTTAAGTAGAAATTTTCTCTCATTTTGGTGTTCTGGCATCATCTACCAGTAAACTACCAGTCTTTGAGTTTTATTGCTGGGATGAGATACCACAACCACACAGCTCTGATGAAGGAAAACATTAAGTTATGGCCGACTTACAGCTCTGAGGTTTAGTTCACCATTGTCATGGAGCGAAGCATGGTGGCCCATAGGCAGACATGATACTGGAGAAGTAGCTAGAGTTCTACATCTGGATTGGCAGGCAGGAGGAAGAGAGAGAGCCACTGGGCCTGGCTTGAGCTTCTGAGGCCTCAAAGCTCTCGAGTGACACACTTCCTCCAACAAGGCCACACTCCCTAATAGTGCCACTCCCTACAGATGCACGAACTGCTTTTATTCATCCAACCACACTACCTAACCAATCCTCTTCTCAAGCTCCGCTTTCATCAGAAGACCAAGGTGGGTACTCACTCAGAATCTTGGAGTCCTGAGTAACCAGGTATTTGCAGGCTGGGTTCTGGACCCTGCTAATGTGACCATAGACCCTGGGAAGTATGGTGACATGTGGGGTAAGGCTTCAACACAGACAAGATTGTGCTCTGAGCACTCAGGGAGGAGTTACAGAAATGTCCCCTGGGGGAGAAGTGTGGTTAGAGGTGCCAGAAGGAAGGCTGTAAGTGACTTTCTGGCCAGCCAAATAAATGTCATAGAATAACAAAGAAGGAGAAAAGAAAGGAGGAGGGAAGAAGTTGGCATCACACAGAGCAAGAAGAATGTTGTGTCTCCCCTTTCTCCTGTCAAGAAGGCTGAGAGTGTGAGCAGCATATTGCCAAATCATCTAGAGAGCCAAGGACACCGCCAACTTGCTGTAGATGTTGGAACTAGCTCTTGATTTTTCTGGAAGCCAACACTTAACGCCTGGTGAAGATGACCAAACAGAGGCAATGTTCCCTTCTGCCATGTAGGTGGGTGAAGGTTTCCCACCCACTGGCACTTTGGCAGGTGTGGGAGTTCAGCTCCCAGGGTGCCTGCTGGGTTTCCAGTTTCCAGATTTGCCTTTTCATCTGGCTGTGAATGCAGCTGGCCTCCCCAAGATACCCATCTGTCCTTGTAACACCACCGGCTCTTTATCTACCTCAAGGTGGTTTTTAGGATTTGCATCCAAAGCTCCTGATAGCATTGTCCTGGCAGGCCTGAGTACAGGCCAGGTTCCCTGCTCCATCCCTGTCCTCTTGTTTGGTTATTTTTATGTGGCTTGGGGCTGGGGTTTTCCTTCTTCATTCAGTTCCTGAAATTCTCCCTGTATTTTTGTTGACTGCTATCTATAGTCTTTATTTCCCCAACCTCTCACACCGAGTCCCCAGGACTTCCAGTGAGCCTCCATATGTAATGCTGTCCCTTAAGGAGGGCCCCAGTGACAATTCTCCAGACTTCCAAAGGTGAAGTTTCCACATGGAAGTCAATTGCACATTTACAATGATGTAAGTGCTCATTTTGGAGGGGAGATAATTACAAGCAGACTCCCAAGACCTCTGCCCCCTAGATATCTGCAGCTGACATGCTTCCCATTTCCCTAGGTTTGATTCCTGGACACCTCGTTTGATACAAGGAGCTCTATTGTTTCCCCATCCTTCCCAACAAGTCCTCCCAGGTTTGTTTCTTTTTTGTGTGTGACCACTGATTTTAAAACATTATTTTATGTTATGTGCATGAATGTTTTGCCTACATGAATTTCTATACACCGCATTTGTGCCTGGTGGCAGTGAGGATAGAAGAAAGTGTTGGGTTTCCTGGGACTAGAATTGTGGATGTCTATGAACCACTTTGTGGGTGCTGAGAATTGAACCTGGGTCTTCTGGAAAAACAACTTAAGAACGGAACCTTCTCTCTAGCCCACTGCATATAATTAGGATTGCTTGCATAAGCATGGATACAAGATTATTTTCTAGAACAAGGACAGTTTACCAGTAGCTACACCAGTGAGGAGTATGCCCCCCCTTCCCCCAGCAACCATGAATTGCCCATAGCTCTTTAGGGAAGAGTAGGGTCCATCTCTGACAAAGTGTTGCTGGACCCAGCCTTGTGTACCTACTCTCTTGATAGATAGATTCCATTGCATGTAAGTACTTAATCAGTTCTGATTTTCATTATTATTATTATTTTCTTATTTTATATATTGATCCCAGTTCCCTCTCTCTCCCAACCTCCGGTGTCCCCAACCCCTCCTCCCATCCCATTCCCCATCCACTCCACAGGGAGGGTGATGCTTTCCAGGAGGGATCACCAAAATCTGTCAAGTCATTTGGAGTAGGGTCTAGGCCTCCTTCCTATCTCTAGGCTAAGAGTATCCCTCCATGGGGAATGGGCTCCCAAAGTCCTTTTGTACACCAGGGAAACATCTTGATTCCACTCTCAGAGGTCCTGTAGACTGCCCAGGCCTTCTAACTGAGACCCATGTTCAGGGAGTCTGAGTAGGTCCTATGTTGGTTTCCCAGCTATCAGTCTGGAGGTCCCTGAGCTCCCCTTGTTCAGGTCAGCTGTCTCTGTGGATTTCTGTAGTCTGGTCTTGACCCCTTTGCTTATCATTCATTCCTCTCTGCAACTGGATTCCAGGAGTTCAGCTCAGTGTTCAGCTGTGGGTGTCTGCTTTTCTTTCCAACAGCTACTAGATGAGGGCTCTATGATGACATATAAGTTAGTTATTAATCTCATTATCAGGGAAGGGCATTTAAGGTAGCCTCTCCACTATTGCTCAGATTGTTAGTTGGGGTCATCCTTGTAGATCTCTGGACATTTCCCTAATGCCCGATTTCTCTTTAAACCTATAACGACTTCCTCTATTATGGTAAGTGGTTCTTTAAGATAGATTTATGCTGTTTACAAAGTTTCTGTTTCAAACAATACTGTAATCCATGGGGGACTCCATATACCTCCAAATACTTATGCAAGTAAATTCATCTAAGTGAGATGTGTTTTGGCAAGTATCAAATTACTTTCCAAAAGTTTATCCTCTCTCTCTCTCTCTCTCTCTCTCTCTCTCTCTATATATATATATATATATATATATATATATATATATATATATATATATATATGCAGGTATGTATAGTAGTGCTTATCTTTGCTCATGTGTGCGTGTATCTTCTGTTATTCTCCACCTTGGTTTTTGAGGCAGGGTCTCTCCTGAATATGGAGGTCATCATTTTAGCTGGACTTGCTGGCCCATGAGTCCTTGGGTCCTGCTGTCTTTGCCTCTCCTGGTGCTGGGGTTACAGGTGCATCCACCTTGCTTGGCTTTTACATGAATGCTCAGGATCCAAACCCAGACCCTCAGAAGCAAGCACTTTACCCACAGAGCCCCAGTCCCTTCTCAAATATTTGCCATTTGTTTTTACATAGTTTGGACTCCTTTGATTAAAACATAGCAATGCTAAGCACTTATTCTGAGCTAACAAGAATGAACTGCAGTGTAGAGCAATGCCTATGTGGCCATGCTTGAGAGCAGGTTTGAAGGAACATGGGGTAGAATGAACTTAAGCTTGATGCTTTGAACATGAATTTTACCTTGGATCTGAACTTGGACTTAAGAATGTATTGAGCACTGCTTGTGGAAACAGCGTGTACTTTTAGCAATGGAACCTAATGCAGCAGCCTCCTTCTGACAATGAACTCAAAGGACCCTCTTTCAGTTTACATACACATCTGTCACCTGGCATTAACCCAGGTCAAATGTGGAGAATGTCAGAACCATTCCAACGGTGCTCTAACTACAGAAGAAGACAAAAATAACCTTAGAGATGGATGCAGAAAGCCTTCCAGGATGAAAGCTGTTAGGGCAGACAGGAAAGGGGTCTGCCCACTGCCGTGAACTCTCTGGCTTCGATGTGTGTTCCTCGCTTCAGCCTCACTTCTTTTCATATATGGCCCACACCTTCTACTTTTGGGAGATTGCTCGTTGCTTTCTCATGATAGCAGCCAAGTTCTTCCACTGTTTGCACTACTTTTCAAGGGTTAAAGTAAAAGGTTGGAATGTTTATTATATAAACCTGAATGAAGTAAGTTTTGAGGCTCTGAAGTTACTGAATCACAGAAAAATTCATTTAATTGAAATGATAAATCTTTATTATTTATTTGTTTAATTTCCAAAAGGCATAGTTTAGGCTAAAATATTGGAATACTGAAAAAGTATAAAAATAAGATAGGTTCTACTTATAATACTGATACTTGAAAATTGTATGCATTAAAAATTAACAAGCCAACTCCTAACCACCTCTCCCTTCTGCTGTAACTACTGTTACTGTTACCATCTTAAGATATGTTGTGGAATTAAAAAGTATTTTTATTATTATTGGTGTGTGTGTGTGTGTGTGTGTGTGTGTGTGTTTGTGTGTGTGTGTAAGATGCCCATGAACAGAGAAGAGAAAAACTCTGTGAAATTGGTTCTCTTTTTGCATTTACCCGAGTTCTGGGTACTGGGGATCAAATCCATGTCATCATGTTTGTACCAGCAGGTAGCAAGGACCCCTACTTGCTGAGCAATCTTGCATGCCCCTATCCTGTAATTTTTCATTTTAAGGTAATTTTTATTAAAGAGAAAGAATCGAAAAAGAACTGTGTGTTTCCCAGTGAGCCGCTAGCATCTCACTTAATGTTCTAGCAGCACCATAAAAGAAAGAGGAGACAGAGGTGATGGGGATGTCTTAGGGTTATTATTACTGTGATGAAACACCATGACCAAAAGCAAGTTGGGTAGAAAAGGGCAATTTGGCTTACACTCCCACATTGCTGTTCATCACTGAAGGAAGTCAGGACAGGAACTCAAACAGGGCAGGAACCTGGAGGCAGAAACTGATGCAGAGGCCATGGAGGGATGCTGCTTACTGGCTCATCCCTCCTGGATTGCTCACCCTTCTTTCTTATAAAGCCCAGGACCACCAGCTCATGGATCGCATCACCCACAGTGGGAGGGGCCCTCCCGCACCCTGCATCTTGATCTTATGGAGACATTTTCTCAATTGAGGTTCCCTCCTCTCTCTCTCTCTCTCTCTCTCTCTCTCTCTCTCTCTCTCTCTCTCTGTCTCTCTCTGTCTCTGTCTCTCTCTCTCTCTCTCTCTCTCTCTCTCTCTCTCTCTCCTGTCCTGGCACTAGCTCTGTAGATCAGGCTGGCCTCAAACTCACAAAGCTCCACCTGCCTCTACCTCCTGAGTGCTGGGATTAAAGGCGTGCACCACTAACACCTGGCTGAGGTTCCCTCCTCTCAAATGACTTTAGTTTGTGTCAAGTTTACATAAAACTAGTCAGCACTGGGAGTGAGGGACAGGGTTGAAGGTGGGAGAGTCCATGTCTTCCTGCTTCCAGTGACTACAGGCAACAGGACAGCAGCATCAGCTCTCACACAATCCTGCTCCTATCTGCTCACCTGTGCTCCAGGCCATGGTCCATGATGCTTCCTAGAGAATGGGATTCCAACAGTAACAAGATAATGGCGATAATGATGATAATCACTTTAATCATTTTGGAGTATTTACCATTGCCAAGTCTTCTAAATGCACCACTTGTTTTAAATCCACAAACAACACAATTATTTCCATTTTAAAGATGGGGAAACTGAGGTCAGGAACGTAAAGTACAACCTGAGTTTACACAGTTGACTAACTGGTAGATTTCAAAATTGTAGTTCACAGCTGGATGCCAGGCACATTTCCTTCCTACTTGGTAACAATCCTGCAGATGCAGCTGGCCTCTTTTGGGCCATTCTGCAGAAAGGATTTCCAGGCTCTTCGGGATGCCTCCAGGAAACAGCATTTTCTTTTCAGAAACCCACATACCCTAAATCAGGAATGTTTCCAACAACTGTATTCCCTTTGACAGGAAATTTCAAAGGAAGTGGGAATTGTGCTCACTCATACTTAGCCTGATTCACTTCATAGACTCTGAGGCTTAAAAAAATATGGAGCCAGGAAAATAAAAAGAATGACACCCAGGAGAAAAGTGGCACCAGGCAGAAAGCTGAGCCACTAATGTGGGAAGATAATGGGTGAGACAGAGTTGGCAATGTTGCTAAACAGTATCTTAGAAGTGGACATTTAGGGCATTGCATAAAAGGTTTGGGAAATCAGTAAGTAAGAAAGCACAACCATTACTGTTAACTCTTGGCATGGGCAAAAATCAAAGCAGGGGTGGCTTTGGGTAAATGCTTAAATTGAGCCATTGAGTTGAATGTGCAGTTTAGGAATATCTGAAGAAAGGCCTGAAGACTTCTCTCAAAGACTATGAAGGTAAATAGTGTGCTGAATTATTATTCTTCTCCTTCTGTTTCTTCTTTTCTTTTTAAAATTAACTTTCTATTTTTTTATAAAGAAAAACATTGGGGGGGGCTGGCTTACAGTTCAGAAAGTTTAGTTCGTCATTGCCATGGAAGGAAGCAAGCTAGCATGCAGGCAGACATGGTGATGGAGAGATGATGAGAGTTCTACATCTTGATCTGAAGGAAACAGGAAGTGAACTGTGTACTGGGCATAGCTTGAGCATATATGAGACCTCAAAGTCACCCCTATTGTAACACATTTCCTCCAACAAGGTACACCTCATAATAGTGCCAGTCCCTATGGACCATGCATTCAAACACACGAGTTTATGGGGGCCATATCTATTCAAACCATCACAGGTATAAACAGAGTATCCATTTTCTTATGGAATACATAGAATTAAGGCTGGCTGTAGATGAGACCTTCCAGCTCTGTCATCTCAAACACATAAAAGTGCATAAGTTGTTAGAAACCAACAGATAACAAATTATCTATGTGCACATTCAAAACACAATTGTAATTTGAAAAAAAAATTGTGTGTGTCTGTCTATGCACATGTGTGTGGTGGCCAGAAGACTACCTAAGGTTCAGCTTTCTTTTCATACAATATATTCTGGTTATGGTTCCTTTCTCCTACTCCTCCCAGATCATTCATCCCTCTTCCCAACCCAACCAAATCCACATCTTTTCTTGGTCACTGTCATTAAAAAACAGACAGCTTAAAAAAAAAAGAAAAAAATTAATAATACAATAAAACAAACCTGAATAGGACAAAACAAACAAGTGAACAGAAAAACAAAGCCAGTGAAAAAGCACAAGGCTCACATATAGATGCAGAGACACACTCATAAGCAAACACAGAACAACAAAAAACGGAAACCGTAATATATAGGTAAAAGACCTGTAGAATAATAATAATAAAAAAAAAGGAGGAGGAGATGGTCCAGGTAAAGCATTGAGACTAAATTAATTAATTAATTAATTAATGAAAAACAAGCAACCCAAACAAACAAAACAACCCTCTAAAAAATCCTTTGAGTTTGTTTTGTGTTGGCTATCTACTGCTGAACCTGGGACCTGGCCTTAAGAGTGGTTTGTGTAGCCAGTGAGACTTCCTTGGAGAAAACTAATTGACATTCATGAGCGGTTATCAGTTGGAGATAGCTTCTGGATTAGAGATGGGGCTTGTGTCCACTCCCTCTCTCATCACTGGGAACCCATCAGGCGGTATAGCGACTTTCTTCTACTGCTAGAAGCATTGGATCTGCAACCCACAAGTAGAGCCCACGTGAGAGATGTGCAGCTCTTCATGGGCTAAAATAGTTGCAGGCATATTTTTCATGGAAGGAAAGTCCTCAAGGGGCAGTAGTGAAATGCATCAAGAATGACGGGTAAATGAAATTGGCTGAAAATACTGTTTCCTGGCCACTGCACCTGGATCTTTATTTAAGCCTCCAACAAACAGAAACCTTCTCGATCAGAAAACAGTAAAATCACATACGCAGATGTTAACCTACGAGGAGGTGACCAACCAGTCATGTGGCAAACACGAAACTCTCGGGAATGGTGCTGGTTAAGAGTGTGGGGTGATCGGCAATCTCTTTCACATCTTGTTTGATGGCTCAGAGCACAGAGGAGGACAGAGTTCTGAAAAGTAGGCAGATAATAAGAGGGTCAGTTCTGTGAATGGGTAGAGACATGGCTTCTGGGGTCCCATGTGTGCTCACCACTCAATCACAATGTGATCTTGAATATTTGTAGTCCTTCTGCCCCTCAGTCTGCTCATCTGTGCAATGAGGCCCATAATTGGATTCTGCCCTATGACTCAGGATAATTGAGCTTATGTATGAAAATGAACAATGGCCAAGGAACACTAAGCTTCATTAAGTGTTAATTTATCGTTATTAATTATCACCCACCAAAGTCTTAAAGAACCACTAGAGATTAAAGTAGCCAAAGAGTTTATGGAGCTGATCCTGTGCTGAGGCTGTTTTCAACCTCTCCACCTACAACATCTTGTTTAGTTCTCAAGAACCACCCAACAGGTGGTACTCAATATTTATGTCCATTTTATAGAGGGGGAAATCGAGACTAAGGACTTTAAATATGTTGCCTGAGGCCTATGTGGCTTGTTAAGTGTAAGGGGGCTTCCTTCCTCCTTCCTTTTTTCATTTTTTCCTTCCTTACTTCCTTCCTTCCTTCCTTCCTTCCTTCCTTCCTTCCTTCCTTCCTTCCTTCCTTCCTTTCTTGCAAGTGTGTGTGTGTGTTTGTGTGTGTGTGTATGTGTGTGTGTGTGTGTGTTTAATTTGCTCGGATAAGGAAATGGTTTTCCATTTCACTATGACACATACTATGTGCTTGCCAACCCCAATGCCCTTCCTCTCTTGCTGTTCCCCTTAAGGAGCTTCACATTCTGCCTTCATGACACATACACACACCTGCACCCACACACAGTCTCTCTTACACACACACACCTGCACACACATTCTCTTACACGCCACACACCATTACCTTCTCTTGTTCTAAATTCCTCTCAGATTTCTCCCTTCTCTCTGATAACCCCCCTTGTACTTGTGTCCTGTATGCATTTATACGTCCTATCTTTGCCTGGTAAAAAAGTATCAGACAAAGGGCGCTTAAGAAGAAATGGTTTATTTTGTCCTTCAAATTCTAGGGGAGGTAGTCTAAAATTCCAGGGGAACAGCAGCAGGAACAGGAGGCAGCTGGTCATATTGTTCACGTCAGGAAGCAGAGTGTTGAATGCTGGAGCTCAGCTTGTTTCTCTTTCTTGTTTAGTCATAGTTCTCAGCTGCCCACATTTAGGATGAGTTTCCCATCTCAATTGCCTACTCTAGATAATCCCTCACAGACATGAGTAGAGACTTGTATCTACAGTGATTGTAAATCCCAATATATTGTGATCATCACAGTATCTATTTATCTTTATCTTTCTATGTTTTGCATAAGAAACAAAACATGCAACATTTCTCTTTCTAGTCTAGCTTATTTCATGTAACATAATGTTCCATCCATCAATGTTGTAATTTTATTCTACTTTATAGTGGAATAAATTTCTTTGTGTGTATGTGCATAAACTATATTTTATTTTTTTCTGTGTGAATGAAAATTTTAATTTTCAAACTTATTTTTAATATAATGTAAAAATGAGTTTTAGTATGGTCTTTTAATTTGTATGTATTTCATTCCTTTATATATACATTCTTTTTTAAAAATACTGTCTAAAAGCAATCCATCTTAGAGTTCCAAACTCATCCCATTTCTCATGCAAATTAGTTCCAAAGGTCCAAGGACCACATTTGAGTCCCAATTGTCACAGCAGTGACCCTATTACTGGTACCACTTTTCTATCTAAGTTACTTTCCTTTCGCTGTGATTTAAAAAAAAAAAAAACAAAACAAAAACAAAAACAAAAATCACCTTAAAGAAGGAAGAGTTTATTTGGGCTCATGGTTTGAGGTTATATTCACAGCAGGGAAGTCTGGATATTAATCCTGTTAGATGTGTAGTTGGCCTAATTGTTAGCTCTATAAAGAAAGTGTGTTTGGAATTTAATGATAATTGTATGAAATTGGTAGAATATATTGCTTTAGAAATATTACCATGGTTATATTTATTGAAACTTCCAATTTATGAATATGGGGATCATTCTATCTTGTGCTATCTTCAGTTTGCTTCCTTGATGTTTTAAAATTTTTATTATAGCAGTCTTTGAATACTTGATTAGATTTATTTCTAGTTTGTTTTAAGGCTATTGCAAAAAAGATTTCCCCCTGGTTTCTTTCTTAGATAATTTATTATTTATGTGTAGAAAAGCATATGATTTTTTTTTCTTTTTTGGTTTTTGGTTTTTTTCAAGTCAGGGTTTCTCTGTGGCTTTGGAGGCTGTCCTGGAACTAGCTCTTGTAGACTAGGCTAGTCTTGAACTCACAGAGATCTGCCTACCTCTGCCTCCCGATGAGATCTTTAAAGGCGTGTGCCATCAACACCTGGCTTAGCTTCTTATTTTTGTATATTGATTTTGTAACATGACATATTGCTAACAGTGCTAAACAGATGTATGCATTTTCTGATGGTCTTTAAAAATTTTTGTGATGTTAGTTTTTCCATTTTATTGAAAATGGATTCTTTTCTCACAATATCCTGATTACCGTTTTCCCATTATCCTTCCCTTTACTCCTCCCAGTTACTCCCCATCTCCTTTCTAATCTGGATCCACTCCCTTTCTGTCTCTCATTAGAAAAGAACAGCCCACTATGCTGTGGTGGTACACACCTTTAATTCCAGCACTTGGGAGGCAGAGTCGGGTGGATCTTTGAGGTGGAGGTCAGTCTGAGAAACTAGTTCCAGGGTAGCCAGAGCTACACAGAGAAACCCTGCCTGGAAAAACAAAAACAAAACAAAACAAACAAAAAAGGGAACAGGCATCTAAGAGATAATAATAAAATATAACAAAATACAATAGGATAAGACAAAACAAAAACTATCGAATCAGTGTTAGACAAGACAACCAAATGGAAGGAAAACAGTGCACGAGAAGACACAAGAATTAGAGATATACTTGTTTGCACACCTGGGAATCCCATAAAAAAATGCTAAATTGGAAGCCATAGTATTTACACAGAGGACCTGATCCGGACCCACACAGGCCCTGAGCATGCTGCTTCAGTCTCTGTGAGTTCATGTGAGCTTTGATCATGTGGATTTCTTGGTGTCCTCAACTGCCTTTGACTCTTGAACTCTTTCTGCCTCTTTCTCCATGGGATTCTCTTGAGCTCTGGGGTTTGGAGATTTGATGGAGACATTCCATTTAGGGATGAATGTTCCAAAGACTCTCACTCTCTGTGTAATGTCTGGCTGTGGGTCTTTGTATTTGTTCCCATCTGCTGCAAAAAGAAGCTTCTCTGAGGAAGGATGAATAAGGCACTGATCTATGAGTATAGCAGAAGGTCATTGGGAATCATTCTTATCGTTACTACTTTTGTAGACCAGTAGTATTTGGTTTAACCCTAGGTCCCTGGGCTATCTAGTCCCTGGTTCTTGGTCATCCAAGCAGTGTCGGGTGTGGGTTCCATCTCATGGAGTGGGCCTTAGGCCAAGTTAAACATTGATTGGTTACTCCTCTGAGCTTTGTGCCACCATTGCCCTAGCAAATCTTGAAGGCAGGACACCATTGTAAATCAAAGGGGTTGTGGTGGGATTGCTGTTTGTTTTCCTTTGGTGGTGTGGTGTGTGCAAGAGTACCCTTCTTTACCAAAGATGCTAGAATGTAGGGGTGCAGGCTTTATTTGATCATTGAGTCACATAGGCATTTTCCTCAACAATGGAGACTTGCCTTTGGTGGGGGGATATTTGCCCAGGCACAAAGGGCCTGAGGGCCAACAGGTCCTTTCTGGCCACAACTGGACTAAATGGACTATCTGAGCATGTGGTATGATAATTTTTGCAAACGGAACCAACCTAGGTCTGCCAGAGAGTTCCAGAGACAGCTGCCATGCCATGAGACAAGATGACCTGCTGCCAAAAGACCCTGATGCCAGTGATGCTGCTTCCCCTCCTCGGGGTGGATGGAGGGTATATAAGGTTTTCCTCTTCCTAAAATAAACTGAGCTTGCTACACCCAGCAAGTCTCCCGGAGTCTTTGTTCTTGACTCTGCTCCTATTTGACCCTTCCCACAAGAGCAAGTTCAGTGGGACAAAGCAGCAGACCAAAGCAGCAGCCTTCAGTTTGTGGAAAGCAATCTGTTGTCTTGACAACAGCCTCAGTTGTTTGAGGATTCCCATGAGAACCCTTTGGCTAACAACTCAGTTAGATGTAATCAAATCCTGGTCCTAGAAGCTTTATTTGGTGACTAGAGATGTCTAGTTGAACTCTTTGTCTCCCCAATTTTTGGTGATTTCTCTATTTTTCTCCTTCCTTCCTTCCTTCCTTCCTTCCTTCCTTCCTTCCTTCCTTCCTTCCTTCCTTCCTTCCCCCCATTTCTCTCTCGCCCCTCTCCCCCTCTTCCTCTCCCTTCATCCCATTTTTTCCCCCTTTATTTCTTTTGTTTCTAAGACAGGGTTTCTTTATGTAGCTTTGGTTGTTCTGGAATTTGCTGTGTAGACCAGGCTGGCCTCAGACTCACAGAGATTTGTCTGCCTCTGCCTCTCAAGTAAGTGCTGGGATCAAAGGCATGCACCACTGTTGCCCAGCTTGGTGATTTCTTTTAGATTGCTCAGGTATATGTATATTTCTTTAGGAGGCTTCTACTGTATTAGGTTTCCATACTACCCCTCAAATGGATCTTAATTTTAGCTGTTTCCCCCATAGTTCTCCCCTGCTCTCCCTGTCCTCTCATGCTTTCTTCTTCATCCTCTGGTTTAATTGCACCATTCGTCCATAACTGTCTATTCTGTCTCCCTTCCCAAATAAGACTTATCTGTGCCCTTTAGTTCCTTATTCTATAACTATCCTCTGTGGTGCTACAGACTGCAGTTTAGTTATCATCAATGCAGCAACTAATATTCACATGTAAGTGAATACATACAATATTTTCCCTTCTAGGTTTGAGACACCTCACTCAGGATGATTTTTTCTAGTTCCATCCATTTGCTAACAAATTTCGTAATTTTTAAAATTGCGGAGTGATACTCCATTGTGTAAATATACCACATTAAAAAAAAATCCATTCCTCTGTCAAGGAACATCTAGGATGTTTCCAATTTCTGGCTACTATGAATAGAGCATCTGTGAGCATGGTTGAGCATTGTCTTTGTGGTAGGTTGAAGCATCCTTTGGGTATATGCCCAAGGGTGGTATAGCTTGGTCTTGAGGTAGATCAATTTCCATCTTCCTAAGGAACTACCACACTGATTTCCATAGTAGCTGTATGTGTTTGCACTCCCATCTGATGGAGTCTTTTAAGTGTAAGGTCATGTTACCTGGAAATATGGATAATTTGATTTCTTCCTAATTATTTGCATTCTTTTCTCTTCTTTCACTGTGCTAGCTGACTTTGAGCAGATGTGGTGTTTATTATGTTGAAGTGTGGTTCTTTTGTTTCTAGTTATTTCAGCGCTTTTTATCGTCAAAGCAGTGTCGAACTCAGTCAGAGGCCTTTCTGCATCCGTGAGATGATCATGTCGTAGGTTCTTTGTAGTTCCTTCCTGCTGTAGAGAAGCAAGGCTCTGTGTGTCCCACAGGCTGTGCATGGAGATTATAGAGCCTTGTATGGCTCTGTCAAGTGGGCAGCTTTTGCTTCTGGTTCCCTTGGAAACAGAAATCTGTCTTACATGTAAACGTGATTTAGAAGCTTCATGTTTCTGGAAAGAAAATGTCCATTGAATTCTAAGTTAAAGTATCTTGTCATTCAGTTTCAATCAGCAGTATTCTTAATAAATGCTAATGTTATTGTTTGGTTAAATTTACTTATTGCGTGTGTACAGGTATGTTCATCACTGGTGTCACTGTGACACAGTGCCCAAGAAGGCGACATTTATTTTGGATCATTGTCTCAGTGATTTCAGGCTGTGATTTCTGGGCCCCATTGCTTTGAGCTTGTGGGAGGGTTGAACATTGTGGTTAAGCCAGGTGGTTGAATAAGGCTTCTCACCTCAGGGTATCTGGGAAAAAGAGAGAAGAAAGGACCAGAGTTACATTATCAACTTTCAAGGAAACACCTAATGACCTAGATTCTCCTTACTGGGCCCTATCTCCTAACATCACTTGGGGATCAAATGAAACATGCTTTTTGGGTGGACTTTTAAGATTAAACCATAACACCAGGAAAATAATAATTTAAGACTACTCATTTGCAAGGCAAGTGATATGCCTTAGTAACACAGAGCTTGCCTAACGTGTGCAAGGCTCTGGGTTTGATCAGGAACACTGCTATACACAAACACACTAACTTCTTAAAACTTGTTTTTTGGTATTTACTTTGACCAATTTTGAGTGGTAGTGGGGAGTATCCTGAAAATTAATTATAAATCATCAGTTTGTTATAATGACATTTCCTTTCAGAAAAGCCTGATACATACATACATACATGCATGCATACATACATACATACATACACATATATATGTGTGTGTGTATATGTATATGTATATGTATATGTATATGTATATGTATATGTATATGTATATGTATATGTATATGTATATGTATATGTATATGTATCTGTATATGCACAGTGATAAGATTATTTTTAAATGTCTTTGGAACATAATGAACTAAATTAATGATGCTAATTAAGTCTGTGGTTCCTTATGGATTAGGACCTATGGCAAGCAGGAAGCCAGAAGGGATGAACTATTCTTTGGAACTCATCTGTCCCAGGCAAACTCCTGACAGAGGTGAAGTTCATCAGCAATATTTAGTCTCTTACTCCTTTTCTGCATTCACTGGCTGCCTCCTGGGACCCCTTCCCTCATTCTGCACCAGAGGCTGCCACTGTAGGTATCAGGGTACCCACTCAGGCCCTCTGCTTCTCTGTGCTCTGCCCAACTATGGGAGTTTGGCAGCTGATCTCAGGAGTCCGATGAGTAGGAAGATACACTATTTTATTCTATTGTAAAATGACTGGTATCCTGTTATATCTACTTTATACAAAGGAATATTTTTCTTCTCTCTCCTTTTCCTCCTTTATTTTTTAAAACAATATTCTTTTTATGTGTATGAGTGTTTTGCCTGCATGCATATCTGTGTATCACATATGTGCAGTGTCCACAGAGGTCAAAAGAAGGTGTCAAATTGCTTGAAACTGGAGTTATTGACAGTTTTGAGTCACCATGTAGGTGCTGGGAATCAAACCTAGATCCTCCATAAGAGCAGCAAGTACTCTTAGCTGTTAAGTAGTCAATCTCTCTCTCTCTCTCTCTCTCTCTCTCTCTCTCTCTCTCTCTCTCTCTCTTCAGGGGGGATAGGATCCTACTATATAGCCCTGGCTGTCCTGGAGCTTATTATGTACACCAGGCTAGTTTCAAACTCACAGTGATCCTCTTGCCTCTGCCTCTAACATGCTGTGATTAAAGATATATACTATAATGTCTGAATATCTCTCTCTATTTCCAACAGAAAACCATTTTGGCCTATGTGATAAAGTGAAGTGAAATACTTCATCCATGAAATGGAATTATGGGACATCCATATGTTGGCCCCTGAGTTTACTTCTAAGTCCATCTCTTGGTGTGTTTTTGGATGTTTAGTGGGCTTGCCAGCAGTGGAGAATCCCATGGCAGGAATGGGTACAGATTGAGTAGGGACCAGTGTAAATGGAACTGTGGGTCCTCTTGTTAACTTCTACCTAAGATTACTTAAAAATTATTAAGAATGTCAAGACAGTGGCAAGCAGTAGGGCTCCTTCTCATTTTCTTTTTTGTGTGGAGGACTCCTTGAGGCTGTTATGACTTGGACCAGAGTGCACAGTGATGTATTGATGGAGTTGCTCTGCCCACAGCAGACACCCTGGAAAGTATCTTTACTTCAAGTCAGTTGAGAGCCTTGCCCTGATGAACCGCTTGTGAAGTTCCAATACAAATAGTGAATAGACTGATGAGGACTTGCTGAATTTTTAGTCTACAGATAATTGTTTTGGGGACATGTTCTGCAGAAATTCATGGGATGCTCACAACTGTCCCCTCTTGTTACAAAGGCCCTACTTGCTTCACTTGGAAGTTCTAAGACCTGTGTTTTCAGACAGGACTTGGGGTATAGAGTGAGCTTGCCCACTAAGGCCATTTGGGGCTGGGCTGTCTGAGGAGCTGTTGCAATCCTTGTTTGCCACTGCTGCACCCTCAATGGTAGCTTTTTCTGATGGTGGGCACAGGCACAGTTCAGCTATGCTCTGTTCTCTGCACATTGTCAGGGCCTCTTCATGTGTCTTTTTGAGGGGCAAGGATATAGATCAGTCAGTGATTACCTTGCAAGCATGAAGATCTGAGTTTGAGCCCCAGAACCTATATAAGAGAGCAGGGTGTGGTAGCATCTGCTTGTAATCCCAGTGCTGGGGAGTAGGGATGCAACCCCTAAGGTGCGTGGTGACTTCCCCAAGCGTGTGCACATACACGCATGCGTGCACACACACACACACACACACACACACACACACACACACACTGTATACATGCATATACCTTAACACACACAGGCACACACACACACACACACACACACACACACACACACACAACCCTAAATAAAAACAAACAAAAAAACAAACTGCCAAATCCCACCAAAGTTCTTTGGACAGGAAGTTCAGATGAGACCCAAGTATGTCTCTCTACTGCCACAATAGCCAATTGTGAAGGAAGGGATCTTGGGATCTGGTTAAAGCCTGAGGCAAGATGTGTCTCCTTGTAGACCATGTGTGCTTTTAATTCCAGCCTTGTGGGTGGTGATAGAGATGGGGGGGTCCCTGGGGCTCATTAGTCAGCCATTCTAGGTGAAATTTAGAGTGATAGTTGAAAGCCCTTGCTAGCCTCCTCTGGCCACTGCATGGACATGTACACATGCATGTAGAGAGAGACTCCTTCAGATCTCACCCTCATCATTTTGGTCTTGTAATTTCAGACTTTTAAGAAAATACACCTACCCTATTTTGACCCCTTTTCATTTTATTCATTCAATTTGGCTCTAAATCCCAAATGATCTCTCTTGTTCACACTGTGACCAGAACAATACTAAAACTTCTTGGATTACACTACATAAATGATGATATAAAAATTCGTACTTTGTTGAAGACAATCCCAACTTATTGTGTACCATATGCATGTATCAAAATATCACATTCTACTCTATACATTAACATAATTAAAATAAGACAAGAACATTGAATTTGACAGTTGCAATGGGCTTCGAGAAGTTGAGAAAAGATCAGGGAGCTGAAATAACTCCCGTAGAGATATAAAATGGAGCAGAGAAGTTGGACAGCAGCATGGGGAGGAAGTGAATCCAAATCCCTTTTCCTGTCAGGAAGTGGTTAGGATGCATAAGAATGCCTTGTCTCTGTAGTTTATATCAACATCCAGGTTTGTGTTTGATTTTGGAGGATGGAGAATCCCTGGAGACATTTCTGGGTCCTGATGAAAAATTCCATCACATCATCATTGGAGGAATTCAACAGCGATTCTGATCTTCCCTGGCAGGGTGGACATCTGACCAACACTGGTCCATCAACCTGGCTCCTGCCCTTAACTATGATACCAAGATGAGGAGTTTACTCACTTTTTCTGAAGAGGTTACAACATAATCTGAAAACCATATAACAGAGACATCCAAGATGCCCTAGTAGCTTATTATGGATGGGGATAATAGCTAGAACTTACCGGAGCATTATGCCATGAGTCCAATTCTCTATCACCGCCCTGCAAGTCAATCACTTTGCCTGTGTTTACGTTCACGGAAGAGGAAGTCAGGACAGAATGGAGCTGGCCCTGAGCACTAGGTATGGCTACTATTCTGGCCAACTCTTTCGTAACATCCCTACTGATTTTGACATGTGTCATCCTATTTTTCAGATCCCTTTTTTACGACAGGCCTTTAACCTTTGTGCTATGGGAGCAGCTGTGTAGGGTAACCTTTGTGTAGTATGGTGGTTGTCCCAGCTTATGTTTGATTTACTTCATTCAGGATTGTTACCGCTAAACCTAATGGGACTAATGGGAAAAGTTAAGAATGGAGGCCTTTACTCTTTTTTTTTTTTTTTTTCCTGTATTTACTGTTTACATACTTCTGCCTCATCATTTTCTTGGGCTCTCGAAGTTAACAGTCCAAGCCTTATCTTTACATTCCCCCCAAATGGCAGTCCTGTCTTCCCTGTTTGACCTTCTATAAACTTCCTTTAGCACCTTGGTACCCTCTTAAAGCAGAACTAACTATGGAGTTCCCATTGTGAATTATTATGTTTTTGGATGAGATCAGGAAAGAATTCTTTGTTTTCATTCTGATCACCCAGAGCCTCTCATCTTACAAGACTGGACACACATATTTAAGCTGTTTTTAAGGAGCCGGGATTCCTTTCAATGAGTTTATACTTAGAATCCTATAGTTTACAGTCCAAAACAGCATTTCCCAAGCATGGTTTCTTCGATATGGTTGGAATGTTGAGATTGGAATCACATCAAAAGATATGTCCAGTACCAACAAGTGTGGGAATGACTGTACTCATGTTTCTTCTTTCTAAGGTTGGTAATGCCCAGAATCTTCTCAGAAAGCCAGGACATCACACTGAAGGTATGACTTGGGCTTTTTCAGCAGCAGCTAATGAAGCAGTAATCCAAGAGGAAGGAGTTCATTTAGGGGATATAAGAAGCATTGGGAGGGGGTGGTAACACAAGGATGGAGGGCTCACCATGAAGTTGCCAGCAATTGCTGTGGGAAAATGCCTCCCACCAGAAGAACTATGGAAGGCCATGTGAACACATGGCACAGAGAATTACATACTGGAGGGAGGAAGGAGCTATGATGTTTGCTTACAGACTTCTAGCTGTAAAGGCTGAAGGATGCTTTGCATTTCATGAGCTTATGACCTGCCAGAGGTGGGAAACAGAGCTTTTGGGATGGGAAGAGAATCCTTTGAACAACAAGGTGTAGCATAGTACTATGGAAATTGCAGGAATAAAAGAAGAACACACGTTGTGTTCCCCCACCATGTAGAAAGAAGCACGCTTGATTTGGTCCAGCCTAATGTTTTCAACTCCAAGTTGATGAGTTGTACTTGTTCCTTAGCACTTGTAAGTGTGCTGTGGGACTCCAGTTTGGGAAAATATGATGTGATAGGATCCCAGGAATCCCAAAGACAACAAAGCTGGTGGTTCATAAAACTCCAAGTCCTCTCATCCCGGCACATTCTAAAACTCTTGCATGTGTCATAGAGATTTTCTGCCTCTGGGACAGACATGCCTATAATGTGCCATTGCTTCCATGCTAGAGGGGTGGTGTCTTGGGCAGAGATGCTCCTGGGCTTAACTGTCTCCTACAGTGGCCACTGAGTTCATGTGATAATCGAGCTCTTGGAGTGAGCCCACTGCAGCTAAGGAAGTGACTCTGTTTTAATAGTTTGAATGGGAATGCAAGGATATATCTAATGGTGACCTTCCTGGACAGTGTGACCCTAGAGGCATGGCCACCCAGGGAAGCTCGTGGGAGGTGTTGCTACTGATATGCATCAACTTCATTTACTCTCGGTGTCTCCCCAACCCCAGGGGTTTCCTACCCTTCTCAGCTCCGTTCCTGTACACTGTGACCTTGCCAGCATTTCTGTGTTTAGGCTTCTGCTCCCCTGGAAGCCTCTGGATGAATTCACAGACTCTCCAGGCATCTCCCTAAGCTTGGCTCCTCCATGCCTTTTGTGAAGTTACACAAGGCACCTCTCTGAGATTAGTTTTCTTAGGAATCCCACAATGGGTGTTCCAATAATTGTGCCCTTGTCAACTTTGTCATCCTGTGAGATCTGTCACCACTGGGTCTGCACTAGGGAAAGAACCTGTCCCTTTGGTACCCTATTCCAGCCCTGCCCTGGGGGTGTGTTCCTTGTTTCTCTACTTAGAACCAATCTACTGCTATGTTACTCCTCTGGCATAGATCTTTCTTAGGTTGACACATTTTTAAAATATATATATTTTTAATTTACATTTGAAACAAGCTTGTTTTACATGTTAATCCTTGTTCCCTTATACTCCCCACTGAACCCCATCCCATCCTCTTTCTGCTCCCAAGGGAGGATGAGGCCTTCCATGGGGGATCTACAAAGTCTGTCATATCATTTGGAGCAGGCCCTAGGCCCTCCCTATGTGTCTGTGCCGAGAGAGTATCCCTCTATGTGGGATGGGCTCCCAAAGTCCATTTGTGTACTAGGGCCCCATAGACTGCCAAGTCCTCCTAACTAACACCCACATTCAGGGGGTCTGGGTTGGTCTATGCTGGTTTCCCAGTTGTCAGACTGGTGTCCATGAGCTCCTCCTTGTTCAGGTCAGCTGATTCTGTGGGTTTCTCCAGCCTGGTCTTGATCCCTTTGTTCACCACTCCTCCCTCTCTGCAACTGGATTCCAGGAGTTCAACTCAGTGTTTAGCTGTGGGTGTCTGCTTCTGCTTCCATCAACTACTGAATGAAGGCTCTAGGATGGCATATAAGGTAGTCATCAATCTCATTATCAGGGAAGGGTGTTTAAGGTAGCCTCTCCACTATTGCTTAGATTGTTATTTGGGGTCATCCTTGTAGATCTCTGGACATTTCCCTAGTGCCAGTTTTCTCTTTAAACCTATAATGGCTTCCTCTATTATGGTATCTCTTTTCTTGCTCTCTTCTATTCTTTCCCTGACTCAATCTTCCTGCTTCCTCATGACCCCCTCTCCCCTGCTCTTCCTCCTAACTCCCTACACCCATGCTCTCAATTTGCTCAGGAGATCTTGTCCCTTTCCCCTTCTCTGGGGGACCATGTATGTCTCTCTTAGGGTCCTCCTTGTTTCCTAGCTTCTCTGGCTGTGTAAATTATAGGCTGGTGATACTTTGCCCTATGTCTAAAACCCATATATGAGTGAGTACACACCATGCTTGTCTTTTTGTGACTGGGTTACCTCACTCATGATGGTTTTTTCTAGTTCCATCCATTTGCTTGCAGATTTCAAGATTCCATTGCCTCCCTCCCCTCCCTGTCCCACTGAGTAGTACTCATTGTGTAAATGTACCACATTTTCTCCATCCATTCTTCAGCTGAGGGTCATTTAGGTTGCTTCCAGGTTCTGGCAATTACAAATAATGTTGCTATGAACACAGTTGAACAGATATCCTTGTTGTATGACTATGTGTATATGCCTAAGAATGGAATTACTGGATCTTGAGGTAGACGGATTCTTATTTTCCTGAGGAACCACCATACTGATTTCCAAAGTGGCTGTACAAGTTTGCACTCCCACCAGCAGTGGGGGAGTGTACCCCTTTCTCTACATTCTCTCCAGCATGAACTGTCTTTGTTGCTTTTGATTTTAGCCATTCTGACAACAGTAAGGTGATAACTCAGAGCTGTTTTGATTTGCATTTCCCTGATGGCTAAGGATGTTGAGCACTTTCTTAAGTGTCTTTCAGCCATTTTAGATTCCTCTATTGAGAACTCTTTATTTAGTTCTGTACACTACTTTGTAATTGGATTATTTGGTGTTTTGGTATCTAGCTTTTTGAGTTCTTTGTATATTTTGGAAATCAGCTCTCTGTCAGATGAGGGTTGGTGAATATCTTTTCCCATTTTGTGGGCTGCCGTTTTGTCTTGTTGACTGTGTCTTCTGTTTATAGAAGCTTTCCAATTTTAGGAGGTCTCATTTATTAATTGTTGATCTCAGTGTCTGTGCTACTGGTGTTATGTTCAGGAAGTGATCTTCTGTACCAATTCATTCAAGGGTATCTCCCACTTTCTCTTCTAAGAGATTCAGTGTGGCTGGATTCATGTTGAGGTTTTGATCCATTTGAACTTAAGTTTTGTGCATGGGTATAGATATGGATCTATCTGCAGTCTTCTACCAGTCAGCATCCAGTTATGCCAGCACCATTTGTTGAAGATGCTTTCTTTTTTCCATTGTATAATTTTAGTTTCTTTGTCAAAAATCAGGTGTTCATAGGTGTATGAGTTAATATCAGGGTTTTCAATTTGATTACATTGGTTTACCTGTCTATTTTTGTGCCCATACCAAGCTGTTTTCAGGACTACAGCTGTATAATAGAGTTTAAAGTTAGGGATGGCGATGCCTCTGAAAGTTCCTTTATTGTATAGGGTTGTTTGGGCTATCCTGGGTCTTTTGTTTTTCCATGTAAAGTTGACTATTGTTCTTTCAAGTTCTGTGAAGAGTTGTGCTGGGATTTTGGTGGGGATTGCATTTAATCTGTAGATTGCTTTTGGCAAGATTGCCATTTTTATTATATTGCAAGAACATGGGAGATCTTTCTATTTTCTGATATCTTCTTTAATTTCTTTCTTTAAGACTACAAGTTCTTATTATATAGGTCTTTCACTTATTTGGTTAGTGTTGCCCCAACATATTTTATGTTGTTTGTGGCTATTGTAAAGGGTGATGTTTCTCTGATCTCTTTCTCAGACCCTTTATTGTCTCTATATAGTAGGGTCACTGATTTTTTTTTAGTTAATCTTATATCCTGCCACTTTGCTGAAGGTATTTATCAGCTGTAGGCGTTCCCTGGTAGAGTTTTTCAGGTCACTTTTGTAAACTATCATATCATCTGCAAATAGTGACAGTTTGACTTCTTCCTTTCCAATTTGAATCCCCTTGATCTCCTTTTGCTTTCTTATGGCTCTAGCTAGTACTTCAAGTACAATATTGAAGAGATATGGAGAGGGTGGGCAGTCTTGTCTTGTTCCTGATTTTAGAGGAATCACATTGAGTGTATCTCCATTTAGTTTGTTATTGGTTTGCTGTATATTGTTTTTATTATGTTTAGGTGTGTTGCTGTTATTCCTGATCTTTCTAATACCTTTATCATAAAGGGGTGCTGGATTTTTTCAAAGGCTTTTTCAGCATCTAGTGAGATGATGCTGTGGTTTTTCTTTTTCAGTTTGATTATATGGGGGATTACATTGATGGAGTTTTCATATGTTGAACCATCCCTGCATCCCTGGGATGAAGCCTACTTGGTCATGGTAGATGATCTCTCTGATGTGTTCTTGGATTTGACTTGCTAGTACTTTATTTTGTTTTTTTTTGAGACAGAGTTACTCTGTAATGCTTTGGAGCTTGTCCTGGAACTAGTTCTGTAGATCAGGCTGGCCTTGAACTCACAGAGATCCACCTCCCTCTGCCTCCTGAGTATTAGGATTAAAGGCATGCACCACCAACCCTGGCTAGATTTGCCAGTACTTTTGCATCAATGTTCATGAAGGACATTGGTCTGTAGTTCTCTTTCTTAGTTGTGTCTTTGTGTGGTTAGTACATTTAGAGTCTTCCCGAGAAATATGAACTTTGATGGGTTAGGTCTTTGTTCTTGTTTTGACCAGTGTTGCTGACTTCCATAACCTGAATGGTACTTCTATCATCGTGTAAGTTATGCTAAGGTCTGGGGCCTGTTATAATGTGTGTGCCTGTGTGGAAATTCAAAGAAGCCTTCCTTGATATATCTCTTTTCACTCTTTAAATCTAGCTTTCTCAATTGAACTCAGAAGTTACCAATATGTTTAGTCTAGCTAAGCAGCTTGTTCTTGGGTTTGTCTGCCTCTACTTTCTGAATGCTAGAACCATTGGCAGGGCACCACACCCAGATGGGATTAGTGTGGACTCTGGGGATCTGAACTCCAGTCTTTATACTTACACGCTGAGTGCTTCAGCCAGTGAACCATCTCTCCAGCCCTTAGTTACACTTTTTTTTCCTTTTTTTTTTTTTTTTTTTTTTTTTGTACATTCAACACAAGGATATCCATAAGCCAGGCAAGGGCATTACCACTGAGTTATACTCCAACCCCAGTTCTTAATCTTTTCCCCTGACACAGGGTTTCTCTGTGTAGCCCTGACTGCAGTTCTTACTTCTTTGTGTTCCCCATTTTGTTTTATTCAGCGGGCATTGCAGGGGCAGAGGGTGGATGCTAAAGGATGGTGAATGGAAGGGACCAAGATACATATTGTGAAAAACACACAGAATAAATACATTTTATTAAAACAACACAGTGCTGTGCAGGTGATGTCTAGTGGACTGGCCTTAGCTGATCTGACCTTCATTTGGGAACAGGGAAGGTTGATAAACTGTTCTTTTGAGAGCAGAGAATCTCAAGGAATGGTTTTGAAAGGTCTAATCTTAGAGTCAAAATATAAACTACATTTAAAAAAATCAGTGTCTGGTCATGACTTGTGAGGACATTTAAGAACTCTCAGCTTTCTAACTCATCTGCTAGAGGATGGAGGAAGGCCACTGCTTGTTGTTCCAAACCAAAAAAAGAGAATTTGCTACCAGATGATATGACTATAAACAACAGGACATGCATAAAGGAGGAGGAAGTGACTTTACCCTGGGAAGGGTGAGCAGGGGTGACCTAAGGGGGTTGGCAAGACATCCTTTTGCTTAAAGGAGAGGTACCCCTCCTTACATAGTGTTTCAAACATTTCAAGAACAGAAACTCCTCAGCCAAGAAGGTGAGAGGGCTTACTGTAGAATTTTCCTGGTGGCTGTCTACCTCTTGGTGTTATGAAATTTCCCCTCATAATCTTAGAGTAATTTGTGCATTAACCTTGGGCTTGGCCAGTAGGAATGAGTGCACCTCACTTCTATAAGGGATTTCTACCCAAATAGAATCTTCCTTATCTGCTTCCTCCTGCCAGGGCCAAACCATCACAACTCAGAGCTGTCATTTGCTGGGCTCTGTACTTTCCATTGATGCTAGATTTAACCTTTGAAAAAACTCAACTAGACAGGTGGATAAATCGAGGTTAAGAAAGGTTAGGTAATTTTCCCAAGGCCGCACAGCTAGAGCAGAGCTGGGTTCTGAACTCAAGCTCAAATGATTCTTCAGATCCCAGATGCCATCCATCCTCCATCTAACATTGCTCTGAAAAAAAAAAGAACGTTTTTAAAGTTCACCATTTCTTTCAAAAACTAGAACTGACTTCAGTAAATGTATAGAGAAGGCTCTCAGAAGCAGACAGGGAGAGCAGGGGTAGAGGCAATGTGGTGAGAAAATCCCTTCAGAGCACTGGAAGGCTGTCTTAAATCAGTGTCCATTGCTGTGAATAGACACTGTAACCATGGTAACTCTTTTTCAAAATTAACCAATTAATTAATTTCTTCCTAGCCAGATCACAGGCTCCCTCCCCTCCTCTAGTCTCTTCTCCCAACCTCTCCTACCCCTGCCCCCACACATCCATTCCCTTTCCCCAGGAAAAACATAGTCCTCTCATGTATATCAGCCAGTCATGGCACACCAAGTGGCAGCAAGTCTAGGCACCTCCCCCAACTCCAACTGTGACTGGATAAGGCAACACAGTAGGAGGAAAGGGTCCCCAAAGCAGGTAACAGAGTCAGAAGCAGGCCCTGCTTTCTGTTAGGAGTCCCACAGGAAGACCAAGCTATGCAACTGTAACATGTGTGCAGAGGACCTCAGTCAATCCCATGCAAGTTCTTGGATTGGCACTCCAGTGTATGTTCAGAGCCCCTGTGATCCCAAGTTGCTTAATCCTGTGGGGTTTCTTGGTCCCTCTGGCTGCCACAATCCTTCCCTCTTCTTTTTCCACAGGATTTCCTGAGGTCTACCTAATGTTTAACTGTAAATCTCTGGTTCTCCATCTGTTGCTAAGTGAAACCTCTCTGATGACAATTAGACAGCAATTAGGAATCATTTCACTTACTCTCCCTCCCCCCCCATTTTTTTTTGCCAGCCATGTTTGTTATATCCTAGGTTTCTGAGCTGTTGATCCGCTGGGTCCAGACTCTCCCTCTCACAGTATGGGCCTGAAGCTGGACCAGCCATTGATTGGCCACTGACACATTTTCTGCATCACCTTTGTTCCAGCAGATCTTGTAGGCAGGCCAAATTGTAGATCAGAGGTTGTGTGGCTGAGCATGGTAACTCCTATAAAGGAAGACATTTAATTAGGGCTTGGTTATACTTTCAGAAGTTTAGTTGATTATCCTCATGGTGGGAACAAAGGTGACATAGTGCTGGAGAAGTACCCGAGAGTTCTTCATCTGGACCTATAGATAGCAGGAAGGAAGGGGCCTCACTTGGGTTTCTGAAAACCTCAAAACCCACCCCCAGTGACATACTTTTTCCAACAAGGCCACTCCTCCTAATCCCTTCCAAGTACTGCCACTCCCTGATGACTAACATTCAAATTTATGAGCTTACTCAAACCACTCAAAGGGTGAGGAGCACTAAACAGCCACTAACAGGCTCAGCTGGATCTCTAGCCCAAGGAGGTACTAGAATGTGGTGATACCTTTAAAAGATGGCTCCTAATGGGAGGTCTTCTGGTCATTGAGGGTATACCATTGAAGGGACTATTAAAAGCCAAGGTCCATCCTCTTTTCTTCTGTTCCTTAGCTACAAGGGGAACAACTTTGCTCCAGCCTTATATCTCACCACAGCCTTCTACCTTGCCACAGACAGACTCAAAGCCATGAGATAAACTAACCAGAAATGGAAGCCTCTGAAATAGTGAGTCTGAGCAATCTTTTCTTCTTTATAAGTTGATTACCTCAGGAATTTCATTATTATAACAGAAATCTAATGTGGGATGTCCTTCTATATGCTGTGAATATGTGTTGCTTTTATTGGTTGATGAATAAAGCTGCTTGGCCTATGGCAGGGCAAATTACATCTAAATGGAAAAGCCAAACTGAATACAGGGAGAAAGAAGGCAGGGTGAAGAGAGATGTCAGCTAGCCATTGAGGATACAAGACATATAGAAAATAAGGTAATACCATAGCCACCTGATGATACACAGATTAATAGAAATGGGTTGGTTTAAATGTAAGAGCTAGCCAATAATAAGCCTGAGCCACTGGTCAAGCAATTTTAATTAATATCAAGCATCTGAATGATTATTTTATAAGCAGCTTCGGGCCTGGGTAGGACACAAAAAACTTTTGGCTACAGAAATCTGAGTAATATAAGAATAAAGATAAATATGCCAGACCCCTCCAAGGCTTAAAGATTTTTCTCAAGCCAAACAAATAAACAGAGCTACCTTGAAGAAATAGTCAGGGGGTGATGAGGATATCCAAAATGTAGGGAAGTGTGGCGTTTGAGAGATTAGAAGTAGGTAGCTGCTGTCCTTGAGAGCTGAGGAGAGCTCCTAGATATGGAAAGGGGCAATGTGTTAGTTGCTTTATATTTTTGGGATAGGATAACAGACAAAAGCAGTTTAAGGAAGGAAGGGTTTGTTTTGATTCACAATTTCAGGGAATGCATGATGACAGGAGCTTGGGCTGGCTGGTTACTCTGCATCCACAGTCAGGAAGCAGAGTGATGGTAATGGTGCTCAGCTCACTTCCTCCTTTTGTTTCAGTCTGCATCTCAGTCCATGGAATGGTGTCAGTCACATTCAGGGTCTGTCTTCACTTCTTAATTTGCCCAGTCAAGAACCTCCCTCACAGACATGTCTAGAAGTTTGTTTCTATGTGGTTCTAAGTCCCTTCAAGTTTATATTCAAGATTAAACTCACAGGCACAGTTTGTGAACATATAACCAACTTGTAGCCAACCTATACTTAAAACTGGGATTGTATACTAAGGATGGTAGAGGGCTTAGTTTAGTATGGAACAAATATCCTTAGGACTCACTGGTTCCCATCTTTCATGTGTAAGACCATAGCGTAATAAAAAGCTAAGGGGTCAGAAAACACCCTAATTAATCAAGTGACCCTTCTTGGGGACTCTAGTACTGTGGTACTAGGTTCCTAGTACCACTGGGTACTAGGAACACCTGGGAGATGGGTGAGGTGAGTCCTCTTGACAATAGCTGGCTCCTATGATCAGGCTGTGATTTTCTTAAGAAACAGGAGTTTGGGGGCTACGGGGCGTTATTTATGTATTAGTGAGAGACTCATCTAATTACAGAGATGGAAGGGCTGCTGAGGCCTGTGTCATGGATTTCCTTGGGGGAGGGAGCAACAGCCTTGTTTATTCTCAGAAATTCTCTCATGGTGGAATGAGAGTATGGGCCTTGTTAAGTTTATAGGTTTATAAGCTCAATTTATGAGCCTTAATCCTTAGCTGCCTACAAAATCTCCCATGTCTACAAATTAGATAAAGATATAGCTCTGCTGAGGAAACCATAGCAGTGAGCAGTGAATCAATTATAATATTGATAATAAACAATATCACGAGGGATGTTAGGAACATTCATTATAACAGTGTCTGTTGACTATTTGTCCTTTCTACATATTGACCCTATTTTTTTGTGCACCATCTTGATCTTCCAATGCACAACTAAAGCACAGAGAGACTGAATGTGGTTAATGATCAAATGGTGATTGCTGGACACCAGATCCCACATTTGTGATTATGACTACCTTGCAATGGGTCCTGTGGGCTACCTGTCCTCTACTTCTAACTCATCTGAGCAAGCCATGCTCCTGATTTGCTTCAATTATCAGCCTTACTCCATGTAGTTCCAAGATTAAAGAGAATCAATTGCATCCCTTGTTTATTGTGGATCCCAACCTAACTAATCCAACAAGCAAGTGGCATTTCTACAGTCATAGTTCCAGGTCTAGATGGAGACATGGATCTACTGAGACTCAAGTGTGGCCTTCTATTCCTCAACTGGGAGAAAGACTGTGTCTCCTGTTAGAGAGAGTGAACTCCATTGTTAGACAGAAACAAGATGGTAAGTGGTCCTGGCCAGGTAAGGAAAGGTGACCTGGAGTTGTAACTTATACAGAGTTCAAAGCAGAATGAGTATGCCATCAGTGCTGGATATGCCTGCAGATTTAAGCCACTGAAAACAGTCCCTGTCAGATGAAGTTCAACATTTCCTAGCTTGTAAAATATGGTGCCTGGTATCTTTTGGGTACATTTATAGTCTCATTTATACAAATAATTTTCCAGTTTCTTTTAATATTTAATTAGTTTTTTAGTATCTTAAAATGCCTTAGCCATAAATACTGGGTCCTTTAATGGCTCTGGACTCAGCTATGTTCTTAGTTTTCTTACCTCTTAAATGGTGTCTAATTTCTCTCACAGCAGCTCAATAAGAGACATTAATAATTTAATTAATAATTTCTCAGCATTCTAAAGTGAAAGATAAAACAAAACAAAACAACAGAAAACTCCAAAACCCAAAACCCCCAAAACAAGCAAACACTCAAATACCCATCTTTTCAAACACAATGATTATAGGTTATGCACAAAGGAAAGCCTGTTTATTAACATCAGGCAAATGCTAGTCACATGTTTCCAAGGATATGAAGGGCTAGTGGTGGGTGGCAAGGCAGTGGGCACTTTCCCTTTCTCAAAGGGGCTCAGGTGAGGCAAAGGTTATGGGAGGGAGAGGCAGTGGACACAGAAAGCTCAGCTCCCAGGCCAAGTTACTTCATTGCTCTTCAGAATTATAGGTTGAACAGAGGCTGTTTGTGACTATACTTATGTAATGAAACCAGTTATGACTGTGAGCATGAACCGAGAAACCATTTAGCAATGAGCAGCAAAGACATGGTATGTGCCAGGAGTGCCTGAGACTTGGAACTGGTACCCTGGGATGGTGGCGGTTGGATTTAAGGAAGATGTAGTAGGATGAGGAAATAAGGATATTAGGGACAATAGTTACCCAATTGTATATGATTTAGTGTCTTAGTTAGGGTTTCTACTGCTGTGATAAATTGCCTTGACCAAAAAGCAATTTGGGGAGGAAGAGGTTTATTTTATCTTATACTTGAGTCCATCACTGAGGGAAGTCAGGGAAGAAACTCTGAAGCAGAGGCCATGGAGGAGTGCTGCTTACTGGCTCATTCCCTCTACGGCTTACTCAGCCTGCTTTCTTAAACCATCTTGGACAATTTGCTCTGAGATGGCACCACCCAGAGTAGGTTGGACCCTTCCACATCCATCATTAATCAAGAAATTACCCTACAGACTTGCCTGCAGGCCAAATTGATGAAGGAATTTTCTCAGTTAAGATCCCCTCTTTCTAGATATGTTTGTGTCAAGTTGACAAGACTCAGGCAGGATTTCTACTATCCATGGCAGTGGACACAGAGCATCCTCATTGTTCTTGTATGGACTTCAGGGGAAATGAAAGTTTTAGAGGTGTCTAATGGTATTGCTCTTGGGCCTGTACTGGAGCTCTTTCTTTCTTTCTTTCTTTCTTTCTTTCTTTCTTTCTTTCTTTCTTCCTTCCTTCCTTCCTTCCTTCCTTTCTTTCTTTTTTATAGAAACAAAAACAAAAACACTGTCATCTTTATGCATGGTGATAGCACCATAAACTTTAACTTCAGAGCAACTAATTTCTTAAGTATACAAGAAGGGCAGGCTTGTCTGGACACAATTGTGCTAATTCTATTTCTAATGTAGAATGTAGGCATTGTCTTTGGTTGTTTTATCTCTACACGAAACTTTTCTTTGCCCTTCTAGAAAGCCAGAACCTTACTCTGCTATTTTTTTTTTTTTGTTAGAAAAGGTAGAAAGTAGGCTAAATAATTGTGGTGGCTGTTTCTTTAAGAAGGAAACATGCTTGAAACAGCAGGCAAGATGAGGTATAAAAGGAGGACACTGGGTTTTATGCTCCAGCTCAATGCCCAACTTCTCACATGCCTACATTAAAGCCTTAGTTTCTACAAAGCAGTGCAATAAATCAGGACTCTGCTCCTAGATGCCCAGTTGACATAACAAGAGGTGTTGACACTAGACCTGTGCAGACTGAGTTTACTACAGTCACTGAGCAAACCAAGGGCTGGCCTGAGGATGCAGGTGCCATTTCTTTGTTAAGGGGCCAAGAGTTTGTCCTGCTTCTCAGTCAGAGAAAGGATCCCAGACAACAAAAGCCAAAGATACACTCTGCCCTCATTCCTTGCAGAAAGCAAAGGGGGCAGATAGATGGATGGGCAGCTGTTCTTGGTGGGGGATGAGGAACAGATGGAGGCTAGATCTGTTTTTATCAAATGTTATTGCACATATTTTTTAAAATAAGCATTGACTGTAATCTATTATCTGAATGGCTGATGAGTAAGGAAAGTTAGGATTGTTATTTCCATGTTTCATTTTGCATAGATATGTTTTAATCATGAGAACATGGTTTTTAGGCACTAAAATCTCACCATGGAGAACAGTCATTTGCTACAGTATATTTCTTCCCAGAGCTTCTCTTAGCAGAAATCTCAAGGAGCTTCAAGGGTTTCTGGGAACTAGAGATCTGAGTTTCAGAAGAAAAAATGTAAGAAAATAAAATCAGATGTAAAAGAGTAACTAATACACAAAAGTGAATCTCACAATCAGAAACAGTTTGGAATAAATCTAAGTCATGGCAATAATGATTTAATTTATTCTTCAAAGAAATCCATTTATTTATACAACGTGTTTTGATTACGTTTACCTTCAGCTCGCCTCTCCAATCCTCCCAGGGTTCCTCATTTCTGCTTCCAACTTCATGTTAATGAAAACTGTAAACCACTGATTTCAATTAGTTGTCGTGTGTACATGGGTGTGGGGCCATTCACCAGAGCATGGATAGTCTACCAGTGGCTACATCCCCAAAGAAAAATGAGTCTCCTCCGATATCAATCATCACCACCACCAACTTCTCAGCTAGGGGTAGGGTTTTGGACCTCTTCCCATCCATGCTAGAACTTTGACAGACTTGATTTTTGACAGGTAACTGTATCAGTTCATGTGTATAATGGCAATGCCATATACTGAACATGAAAACCTATGACTTCACAGCTCAAGAAAGAAACTTAACTAGAGGGGAACAGTGGAATGTGACATGATAGGACATGAGTTATTGAATGAAAATCTTAGTGCCAGGCTGTGACTCCCTAAAACGTATTGGTCAGGGAGGAGCACACACTATTGCTGATGCTCTTGGTTGCCTACCATAACTAGACAGCCATTTTAATATTATAATGAGAAGTGGATTACAGGTGACCTCAGAGTTCTCGTTGTCTTCTGTTTTAAGACGCCTATAGAATTGATGGGTTGTGGAGAGATGCAGGCTAGAGAAATTTAATGGCAACTTAGCAAATGTGGGCTTTGGTCAGCTTTGAGTTTTGTGTTCTATAAAACTGTTAATAACAGAGTGAAGCTATATAGCATAGATTTGTGTTTCTCAGACTCCCTCACTAACAGGAAGACTTTGTACTCCTGTACTATGATGTCATAGATAGTATATTATGTTTTTGTTTCCTTCACACAATGAGGTTTGTTTTTCCTTAATCTGTGGTAAATATGCATGAGGATTATCGAGCTCTGTGGAATGAGCATTTCCCCCAGTACATACAGTGGACTTAATCACAGAAGAGGAAACAGTGTTGGAAGGTAGGCTTTTCTGAGAGAAATGGAAGTGTCTCAGGGATCCTCTTCTTTTCCATGCATCTTCATATTTGGCAACCTCAGGAACTTTCCCAGGCTTTTCACTGTGCGAGACCCAACAGGAAATTATATCCCTGAAGTGTGGCTGTGAGCCTCCTTCCTTCTCATTATAGCAAGCATCCATTTTGTACAACATGTGAAGTCAAGTTGATGGTACAGGAAAGAGCCCTATAACTGGCTGCCTATTGTCTATTTGCATTGTTATCTAGAAGCCAAGCATCTCAGAAATGTTCTTACCATCTAGTCAGTGACTTCCCTGAGTTGGGCTTGAGGGCACCTGTTCCCCTGTGGAAACCTTCATCTTTCCCCTTAAGATGAGCAAAGACGCAGGATCACAGGGTGAGAGGCTGTTATGTTGTTTTGATCTCTTGCAGGGTCTGTATTTTGTAGCCTTCAGAACTCTTTTAGCTCTAAGTGTGACTGTTCCTGAGTTATTAATAGTTCAGAAAAGAGGGAGATGTTTTTGTCAATTCATCCCATTCAGTGATGGCTGAGGAATGCCTGGGCGCAGTTGGAGAAATAGTCTGTTGCATTATTGAAAGGATAAAGGATCTTTCCTTTGGCAGGACCCTCTAGCTTAGAAACACTTCCTCAGCCAGAAAGACAGTCACTCTAGCTTAAAAAGAATGTGGCGATGGGGAACTGGCTTTGTGATGCAAATTTGGTGCCAGGGAGTAAGCCACTTTGAAGAGCAGAAGGAGAAGAATGGTGTTGGCAGAGCTGGGAGACCTGTAGGATGTTCTGAACAGATGCGGAAATGCTTATCTTGGACTTGAAGGTTGCTTTTCTCTCATAGAACACAGTGTCTTTGTCAAGGAAGTTTAGAGATTTCAGCTCTTTAAAAACTCTAACTTCCTTTGTCTGAGCCACCAGGAGAGAGGTCAGCAGAATGCCCAAGTTTGAATTTAGTTTTATTGCTCATTATCTGTATGCCCTTGAGTAAGTAAGTCCAGTAAGCCTGTTTTCCTACCTAAAGAGGAGAAAGACAAAGGAACCTATTAATGTAGTTTGGGGGACTAAATGAAAAACAGCACAGTGCCTGGCCTGCTGGAGTGACTTGAATGATGCTGGCTATGATTTTTTTCATCAGAAAAACATCTTACAACTAGTATTTTATAACCATTCTGTCCTAGCTTTTTAATTTCTCTCATACTTTGTTTTGTATGAAACCCTAATAGTACTGTCTACCAGAAACACTTGAGAAACAGTTGAGAAAATTTGGTTTGTCATTGTAGTGAGGGAAAAACCCATGCATGCCAAGAGGCTCATGGAAAAGAATATTTATAGGATGTGAGGTCTGGCTAGGTAGCTATAGGTGAGAGGAACTCTATTTGATGCTGTTGGAAGGGTTTAAATAGTTTTGGTTGGGGTGTTTCAGAAACTAGCCTGTTGAGGCATGAGGCTGTAATAAGAGAAAAAAGCCCCGATAGTAAAAAGGCACAGACATCATTTTGGTCAAGAGATGAGGTGGCATTTTGTGGGTGATACATGACCTTGTCTTTGTCTGTGCCTAGATAAAATTATGAAGTGGCTCTGCCATATTTATCTTGCTTTCAGACTAGCCCTGTCAGAGTCTTCTAGTCTGAGATGGTTCACGTCTGACTGGAAATGCACAGGCCAGCTGTGGTCAAGGGTTCTTCTTTCTCATTGATATATCTAGAAGTTTTGAGAATACTACAGTAATTTAAATGAATCTCATCTCCCTTTCCCTGAGTTGAATCGAAACCTTACTGTGCTGTTTGGAAGAGTTCATCACTTCTCTTGTTCATTCCCCCAAAACTACTTTTGCGATATTTTGTTAGATGATGTTTTGTGTGGGATCCTGACCATTGAACAAGCATTGAAGTGTGTGTATGCTTGCTATGGTTGTGTCTGGAATGTTCAACAAAGGCCCATGTTTAAGGCTTGGCTCCCAGCTTGGTCCTCTGAGGAGGGGATGGCATGTTTATGAGGTGGGCCTCATGGGAGGTTTTAGGGAACTGGTGAATTCTCAAGGGGAAGGAGGCACTCAAAATTAGCTCCTTCTTTTGTTTCTTGGTCACTATAAGATGGACTGTTCGAATAAACCCTGAACAAATTCTGTCAGATCCTGCGAGGAACTTTCCATTCCCCTAAGGCTTGATGAACCCCCTGCCTCATGTTGGAACTCCAGCCCCTTGTCCCTCACTGCCATTGCCTAACTTAGTCACCCACTATCACCCGCATCCCGATTGTCGTTTCTGATAATAAAATGGCCTTGTGTGGACAGACAACTCCAGGAAGTGGAGAGTGCACATAACCCCTGAAGCCATATCTAACTTCTAATTCCCAAGACCCCTAAATAAACTCCAAGTATTCCCTCCCATTTTTGCAGACACCCCTTTCCCACTGTGCCTGGCCTCCCCTGTTTTGAAGTAAACACTCTGCTATTTTTCTGTGCTTCCTTAGAAATCTAACTTTCTCCATACTACACTTCCACCATGCTGTGATGCCTCAACACATCCATCAAGAAACAGAGTCTCCTGACTGTAGTGACTGTGACCTCTAAAAGCATGAGCCACAGTGACCTTTAAAAGGTTGATCACCTCAGATTCTTGTTACTACACAGTTCTAGAGGCTTCTAATTCTCATCAAGAAGATACCTAGTGTTCTCACTTTCGATAAAATTCTCTGTAGAAATAGGCCAGCAGGTTATAGAAAAGGATGATAGAGAATGGGATGCTATTCAAAATGAGGACAAATAATATAGCAAGGCCTTTGTGGACTGATTGAGCTAAAATTCATTTTTTTTTTTTGGTGCTATACTGTCAATGAAAAAAACACCTCTTTCACTTCAAAAGGAATGAGAAATAGTTTATTCTGGGGCCAAATCTGAGTGAGCCTGGCTTGGGAATATATATTTAGGTCTCTTTGAATGTAATGATCCAGTGTGGGAGCAGTTTCATGGGCTTTATAGTAGTACAAGAAGAGTAATAATTCAGGCATTTAAAATACACGGGCAGTGAGTGACAACAGGGACAACACTCAGCTACAGGCCTCAGACTTGATCTGACCTGTCCTTAGCCCTTTAATTGGTGAGAGCTGAGATTTGTTAATACATTCCAAATGCTTTAAACTGTTTATCAGAATATTAGATGTGACACAGAGGTGGGCCAGGAGTGGCTCTTCAGAGGGCTCACAGATAGTCTGAGAGAAATTACAATTAGATTATCAGGTTCTGAACCATTCAACACTCTCCATAGCTATTGAAGTTTTGTCAGGTGACCATCTGCCTGTGCAGGCAACATCTTTCCCAGGATTCTTGTTCACCATCCCCAGTGCCAAAAAAACCCTTGCTTTTGAATTATATGAATTGGGTTTAATTATTATATATTCACATATACAAACACTCAGACATGACATACATATACAAGCACACACAGACACAGATACACACACATACACAGATACATACAAACACACACAGATACACAAACAGGCACACACAAACACAAATACACACATACAGACATACATGCAAACATACACACACACACATACACACACACACATACACACACACACTATTATCGGTGTTACTAGGCTTACTTAATAAGTATAAAAGAGAAGAATTTGTTGTCATTTAAGAATATTCTAAATACTCAATTCCTAAACCAGGCATGGGAAAGAACAGGAGGTTATGATGAATCATTAGGAAATTCATATTTGTAGATGTGGGGTTTGCAATATGTTCGTTTATTTGAAAATTGTGGCATGAAAAATAAGTCAAATCTAGAAGAGATTTTAAAGGAAAAAACTTGAAGCTATTGAAACAAGTTTTCTCTGGTTCAGGTTGGAGGGGCCACAGCACAACTGAGGTTGTGATAAGTTTCTTGAGAGCAATCAGACATTTTATATTTTTATCAGAAACAGAATATAATGGCAATTGCCAGGATCAATATAGTTGTGGTTGACAAGTATACAAGGTACACAAGACCAATGTCTAAGACCAATTGTTTTGGTAAGTTTCCATGCTTGCTTGACTACTAATGGAACATATGGAGACAGAGACACATAAACTGGCCTGAGCACTCTACTGGCCAAGGGGGTGCATCAGTCTCTCAGGACTGGAAGGCACATTGTGCACCAGGAGCCATGGACTCCAACCTGAAAAACCTGTGACACATGCCTCTCAAGGTGGCTAGGACAGGCCAGCTCCATGGTTCTCTGCCAACCAGGACTATTACAAATTGCTAGAAATAATACGTAGTTTAAGTATATGCCAATGCACCAATAAGTTGGATGCAAACATGAGGGATACATAAGTTTCACCTCAATGGCTTCTTAAACTGGCATGAACCACCCATGCCTAGTGTGGTTCATTCAGCAGGTCAGGAATGGAAGTTTTGCTCTAGCACTTAGAGAACCACTGTTTAAAACACTATGTATAGTGTTTAGCCAGTTATTAAAATCATTTTTACAGTAGAAAAGGAAACAAGTTACCAAATTAATTGTTTTTTCTTCTTTTTAAAAACTTTTCAATTCTGACTCTGTATTTTTTCTTTAGATATTTGTCAATTAAAATGAAATACAATTTTATTTTTTTCTTTGGAATGATGCAATTTGCTACTTAAAATTGGCTTCATTTTCTCTTGATTTTCTTTGGAATTATTTTGTATTAAATAATTTCTCAGGAAGCCCAGAATGAACACCAATGGGTTATTTCTTAATTTGATTAATCAAAGATAAAGCCTTAAAAATTAGTCTAATCCTTCTTTGTTAGTGAAGGTTTGCTCCTGTAAGACCTGGCCTGATGGTGCACACCTTTAATTCTGACACTCAGGAGGCAGAGACAGGTAGAACTGTTTGTTTGAAGACAGTCTGCTCTACATAGTAAATTCTAGGCCAAACAGGGATATGTAGTGAAAGCCTGTTTCAAATATAAAATAATAATAATAATAATAAATACAATAAACTCACTAAGAATGGTGGATACTTGATTGTTAATGGCCGTTTTTAAGAAGTTTATTTGCTTTATGTTTAGTACTTTTTATATTTTGAAATTAGAATTAATTACATTATTTCCCTCATACAACTTTCCTTCTTCTCAAATCATAGCCTTTTAAATTTTAATTGTTGTTATACACACACACACCACACACACACACACACATACACAGACACCACACATACACATCCCTTGTTCTTTCATAAAACTAATGTAATTTCAGCAAAATAAGTCAGTTTATGTATTACACACACACACACAACTAAATCCATAAATACAACCTGTTCAGTGCATATAATGTTACTTGTATGTCAGGGTTGACCAATTGGTAGAAAATGTTGCTTTTTTTTTTTATCTTTCCATCCCTAACTTTAAATGATAGCTTATAAACCTTAGGGAAGAACTAGTGTTATATTTATCTTTAATTTAGAGTCTTTATGTGAATGTGGCAAAGTGAAACTATGTGGTATTTTGAAATAATACACCAGATTAGGCTAATGGTATTTTATTAAGCAAAATTTCTTGGAGTGCTAGCTGCCAGTGAACTCACTGAGAACTTGGATTATGGGAAGTATGGAAGGAGAGTTGGAAGCTTCCATAGAGAGACTAGGCAGCTTGAAGGCTACTGCATATTTTTTGGTATAATTTGTACATCTCTCTTGGCCAAATGTCTACCTACGAAATGTGTATTTTTTTGTTGTTTATTTTTACTTCCTAATACAGTATGAGATTTGGGACTTAGGAGTACGAACTTGTTTCCTCTTGAGGAATTTCTATTTCTTGTATTGAACTGATAACTTGTTTAAAAAATAATGCTTAGTTATTTCTGGGTCTTCTAAGATGTTACTGAACACATTACTCCTGGTTTACATTTTTTCTCCCCTGTCACTAATGTGACAAGGCGATTAAAGTTATTAAGAGAAGGGACCCCAACATGTTTTTTCCATTTTCTTGGGGGCTGGTCCTTGAAGTTTTGACTTCCATCAAAGAGAACAATGAAAATGATCATGATTAGGGATTACTTTATCATTTTTATTGGTCAATTATATGTCAATTTGACTTGGCTAAGGGATGCCTTGAGAGCAGGTTAAACATGTCTGATTGTGAGTATGCTTGTGGAAAATGGTGGACAGCCTTCCTTCATGTGCACGGGCAACGTCCAATCAGCGGACAGATAAAATAGAACAGAAAGATGGAGGGAAGAGGCAATTTGTTTTTCTTTCAGTGGGGACATCTAGTCTCCCTTTGCCTTGGACTTTGCAATCCTTGCTCTCAGACCTTCAGTTTTGTACTTTATTACATCATGAGTTTTCATGGCTTCCCAGTTTGGGAACAGCACATCATGGGACTTTGCCCCACCACCCCTGTAACCTCATGAATCAATTTCCACATTAAAGATATATTGCATTACATCCTGTATATTCGGTTTCTCTGGGGAACAGTAAGACACCAACTATTACCAAGATGGTGAGATGGTGACTATCTATCCACTTCCCTTGAAAGCTGTTCCCTTGACAGATTGCACTCTCCAGCTGTCCATTCCCCTTATTTGAGAGTGGATGTGGGAAGTAAAATGGGAAGAGTACATAAGTAAATATAATCTATGTTCCCACAGAGTGATTGCTGGAGTTCTAGGACATAAGAGTATTTTAGTGCATTCTAAATATTAATTTTGGAAAAGAACAAAAAAACTCAGAGAACAAATTTCCTTTTAGTTTTTAGTTCTAGATCTCTCCTTCCATTTGTCCTTAGACTTACATAATCTGTTGGCTGCCTTGACTGTTTTTATAGGTCTTGTCAATATGCACGCTTTTGGATTATCCTTTGGCAAAGCTGGGACTTAGAAGGGAAATGGTATCTGCTATCCCTAAACTTTTTGGAATATTGTCTCAACTTCTTTGACTAGTACTGCAAAATTAACTCATTAAAAAACTACTTTCCCTGTGTTCCTAGCCTCATTTGGTGAAGAAATATTTCCACAACGAACAAAGGTATTCTAAGTTAGTTACAAATGATTGTATTGGTGTTTGCATTTCAGGTTGGAGACCCATTTTAAAAATTAATCTTAAAACATACAGGAGAAAATTACCAAGATCTCTCACTCTTCAAAAGCAGTTTTCATTACTGTAATTTCTAATAATTCTGGGTCCTTAGAAGTATATTGTGATCAGAATATAGTGGCAGGTCTCACTTCCTGCTTTGCCTTTTATCCAAAATGATTACAGTGGGTGACTGTCTTTGTGAATCTAGCTCTCCTTTTGAACATCCAAAATGTACTGTTAAGTGTCCCTTACAAGATGACACAGTCCATAATGCTAATCTTAAGCACAATCTGGTATTTTTTTATGTAAAATTACCCCAGCTCCTAGTAAATAGGTTATTCTCCTTAAAAGGATAGTATTCAATTCAGTGCCTTGTCAATCATGTAATTAATACCCTTTTCCCCTAAAGGCCCCAGTCCCATTTTCACACATGTTTGTTCTTTTTGATCAACTTCCTGTGTTCTCCATATTCCCAGCTGCTTCTACTAGTAGGCACAGAGAAAGGGAGTCACACGGTGATGACCCTAATTGCTTATATTCATTTCATGCCCGTTTGGTTGATGTATTGCCAGCGTGCTTTGTATATTTTCTGCAATCCTCGCGACAATCATAAAAGTTAGTAACATCCATTGTTAGGAATGAGAAACAGTTTCAAGAGAGGCCCAGATTCTTGGCTGAGAAGAAGCAAAACACGATTTCATCCTCTGTACCCTGGAAAATCTCTGCACAGTGCATAGTGTTTCTCTATTGAGCATCTACATTTGTGGCTGCTTTAGACCATTTAGACCACTCTTGCCACTGGGCTTATTGTACTGACCTCGTCCAATTCTGCATTTAGTACGACTTCGATATCCCCGCCTTAAGTTTCCCTCTGATCTCAGCGTGTGTTACTTTTGAGCTGATTTCCATTAAGGAAACAGCCGAGAGCTAAACCATTCTGATAGTTGAATTTTGGAAAGAAATTAAATATTTAAAAATCAAAGGACACGATCTCAACTTCTTAGTTCACATTAAATATTAAAAGTCTACCATATTTCAGGTGGTAGAAAACTAGCTTGGCTCATAGCTTTACCTCATTTGCTTTGAGTGAAATCACTCAGTTGTTCCAGACCCCTTGTTCTACACCATCTGAAATGGTTTCTATATCCTGACTCCTTGAGGTATGTGTGTGCCTAGCTGTCACTTTCACCATCCCTGTTGCTGCAGTCCATAATTATTTGGGGTTGCTTAGTCAATTGGTGGCATCATCAGAATCTGATGGAACAGGGCTGGTCACAATCCAAACTAGCCATCACGGTTTACCCATTTCTCCTGTCCATCCCTGCAGTGCCCTTATATGGAAGAAGGGACTGAGAGGCTAAACTGGTAAGGTATTAATTCTGATCTCCAGATATCTAAAAAAATAAAAGTATCCTCCCTCTTCAGCACATCAAGAGGGGAGCCTTTGAAAGTTTCTCCCCAAATTCTAAGACATCATCTTAGTCCCTTCATTTGAATTGAATTCCTTGAAATGATTAATAGCTACCATGGGCAGCGCTAGCCAGCATGGTAAGTTGTTTGTTTGTTTGTTTTCAAAGACAGAGTTTCTCTGTGTAACATCCGTGGCACTCCTGGAACTCACTCTGTAGATCAGACTGACCTCAAACTCACAGAGATCCGCCTGCCTCTGCCTTCCAAGTGCTGGGATTAAAGGCGTGGACACCCACCATTGCCCAGCTTTAGCATGATCAGTTAGAGCCAGCCAAGTGCTACTCACAGTGAACCCAGAGGCAGACAGTGATAGAATCAAACTTCTCGGGGCTAACCACAGCTGGTAGCAGTGCCACCTGAGTGTGGGGCTTGAGGCCAGAGGGCCTTGGTGAATCTAGGTGTTACTACTTCCTAAGAGTGAGTGGTGAGCTGGGTGGTGGTGACACATACACAGTCCCAGTACACGGGAGGCAGAGGCAGAGGCAGAGGCCGAGGCCGAGGCAGAGGCAGGCAGATCTTTGTGAATTTGAGACCAGTCTGGTTTACAAAGCTACACAGAGAAACCCTGTGTCTAAAAACCCAAACAAACAAACCTCCCAAAATAACAAGAAGTGGTTTTTAGGCCAGTTATGTAATCTCCTTATGGAAAAGGAAATTAAAAAGAATTAAAGTGCTTGGCATTAAGTAGAAGCTGAGTATGTGAACACTGTGAGAAGTAAAGGTCCATTGTTTATGTTGTCTTTGATGTGACTGTTATTGACTTCTTGAAGCAAGGGGAAGTATTTCATTTGGAAGGGGAAAACTTCCAAAAGGAAGGAGGCACTCATCCAACTTGGGACCTTTCAAAGTTAAAACCAAGTGGTAGTGTGTTATGTATTAAAGGGTTGAGAGATAGGGTGCCATGAAGACTGAAATCTTCCTTTTCCAGAATTTCATGTAATTGGAGTCACAATTAAGATATTTCAGATTGGCTGCTTTTACTTACTAATACATATTTAAGTTTCCCTGGTAGCCTGTTTTGTGATTTAATTGGTCCTTATTCCATTGTGTCCATGGATGTATCTGCTGTATCTGCTTATCTGCTCCTTGCTGAAGGACACACAGGTTTTGTTTTGGCTGTTAGAAATAAAGCTTTTGCCAATTGGTGATGGCACCTTCCTTTAATCTCAGAGGCAGAGGCAGGTGGATCACCAAGTTCGAGGCCAACCAGATCTAGAGTGAGTCCCAGGACAGCCAGGGATACTCAGAGAAACCCTGTCTAGAAAAACCAAAATTTAAAAAGTGTGTGTGTGTGTGTGTGTGTGTGTGTGTGTGTGTGTGTGTGTGTGTGTGTGTGGGGGGCTCTTTAAGTACCAGTGTATAGATCTTGGTGATGGCATGTATTTCCAGCTTTCTTAGTTAACTTTCATGAAGCATGATTATTAGCTATGGTAACAACATATTTATCTTGTAAGGAACTGCCAAACTAGCTTCTAAAATGTCTGCACTATTTTGCAGTGAACTGATATTCCTGTTGCCCACATCTTGCCAGCATTTGTAAATAGTTGTTATTATTTAGTGTCTTGTTTTGACCATTTTAATGGAGTATAATTGGTATCAAATTGTTATTAGCACTTCCCTAGTTAGGTGATGTTGAACATTCTCACTTAATGATTATTTCTCTAAAAATATGAATGCTTGAATCATGGATTTGCTGTCCTATCTTGCCCCTCTCCACCCCTCCCCACTTTTTGTCATGCTGCAAATCTAAAACATTAGCCATGGCCCAGGACTCTTGTTTTCTTATTCTGTTGTAAGTTCAGGAAAGAAAGGAAAAGCAAAGGACTAAAATGCTTACGAAAGAGTTAGAGCATCAGATACAGGTGGAAGTACTGTTAAAGAATATGCTTCTGGGAGTGCTATATTAGATAACGGGCAAGGACTTTTCCCTTTGATGGATTTGCTGGTTGAAGAGAGAGTCAGCATCTACCTGGTGCTTTCTACTTGGCTGTTGGGGAGTAGGAAGGCAGCTGTGAAGTAGGTTCTTAGGTATAGCAGCAACTGGTTGGCTTGAGATTGTTAGATTTTTGAAGCTGATGCTTACCCCTTATCCTCCTTCGGAAATGCCTTTGCTTGAGTTAGCCTTGGCTCCCTTGGATGGGGTGCTCTAATAGAGCCCTTTGGCTTTTCACTCATACTCTTTTTATTTTATTTTTCTGAACAAGGAATTGCCCACCATAGAGATATTATTCAGATAAAATGTAACCATGGCATAAAAAAATTCACAGGATCGATGTTCCACTTTAGCCTGTAATTGATTCTTGTCTCTTGATTAATGGGTTTGTTGGGGGTACAATGTTCATCTAAGTTTAACAGAATAATTTATTTTCTTTTCCACATTAATTTTACCTAAAAGCACCTTACCATGTTCTGTACTAAGATGTAGCTACCTACAGTTATTCAACATTACTGACATTTTAAATCATGGACTAAAGGCTTTCAAACAAGGATTCAGCTGTGGTTTAAAGAAGCTTTAACCTTTAGAACTGTAAGTAAACATGTTAAGATTTCAGCACTTGAACCACACGGTAATTACTTGATATATTTGGGGACAGGAAGTTATCTAAGGGTTTGTACCACTAGCAACTAATAAATTGCTACTTGGGTGAGGGAATTAGAGTGAACTGTCATTTAACCACTGCTATTACTGTCACCAGAAACTTCCATTTGGGGATATCACTTTAGGAGAATTTTTTTCAAGACTGGCATCTTCCTTAACACACATCACTAAATGCTGAAGTTTTTTTTTATTGTGTTCTTACTGTCTTTCATAAATAATTCATCAGCAGCATTTCTTATTATCTTTAAAAGCTTTCAGCTGCTCCTACAATCTTTTGTTGTCTATATATTATATTTTGATTTTAGGAAGGTTTCTTTTCAGTTATTTCCTTGGAATATGTCTGAAGAATGATTATATTTTAGGATAAAATATTGTGTATAGTTTTTTTTTAAATAAACAGTTATGATGGCTATGATGGATGAGAAGACAGTTTCGGTTGAACTCCTGACTATACCTCCTAATCACTTGAAGTATTTTAGAAAATGGAGCTTCTGTTGGATATGTGGACTCAACTGAACTAGGATGTGAACTGTAATGAGATTTCTGTAAATTCCCATGGTGATTCTAAAATACACGAAGGCTGAAAACCCAAGCAAGAAATTCTCTTCCTCATTTTTCCTCTTTTATTGTAACTTGCTGCAATTGTTTTGAATTCTCATAAATAACATCAACAGCACTGAAGTGTTTTGGGGAAACAAAAAGAATCTTGGGGCTACAGAGATGGCTCAGTCGTTAGGAACACTGGATGCTCTTCCACAATACCCAAGTTCTATTCCTAGCTCCAACATGGAAGCCCTTAACTATCTGGCCTTCCTGGCCTTTGCAAGTCAGGCATGCACATGATCCCCAGACATACATATAAGCAGAACACTCCGTATGCATCAGAATAAATAAATGTAATAAAAAACCTTTAAAAAACTGGAGAGTCTTGAGGTTATAGTAATCATATGCTAGTCACCTACTAACTATTCATCGTAGACAATGACATCATAAACTCACTAAAACCTCTCTGTGAGTATGGCTGTGGCCTATGGCTTATTTCTAAGTAATAGATATGACAAAGGTGACATGGGATGGCCTGATGTGTACATTGGGATGTCCTTTACTAATGGAACTTCTTCCCCTTGCTGGCTCTGAGGAAGCAGTTGGCTGTGTTATGAGAGGTCCATGCAGCTGAGAATAGCCATTAAGAGCAGAACAGTTAGGTTTTCAGAGATGAGCAGTGCTCCAGCAGGCAAGGTCATGGATTCCAAACTGCTTCAGGGATTCTAGAAACAGATTTGTGGCTTATTGTGCCTAAGAGGAGAACTGGGCCCTGACTGATGATGAGGGGCGGAGAGTAGTCCTGCAGATAACCCTGAAATCTGCTGGACTCTGGCCTGTAGAACTAGCCAGGCAATGGAAATAATTTAAATTGCTAAGTTTATGATGGTTTTAAATCAAGCATTAATGTGAATATAGGGTCCTCTTGCAGTTTTCATTTAGACACTAGCCTGGCTGAGGTCTCATTTTCATCTTCCTTCAGCTCTGAAATCTTGTTAGTGAGGGCCCAGAACCAAGGGTCAGCCTATTGTGTCCTTTGAGATGTTCCAGCTGGAACAGGTCCTGAGGTCTTTCTTGTTCTCAAGCCAGCAATGAAAGACATGTTTTTCAAAGGAGAGTTTCCTGTTGCAAGCTGTATTTGTGCAAGGATTCAATGTCCAGCTCAGGTGAAAAGCCGAGGGGATTCTATCCTGGGTGAAAGTCTGGATCAGATGATGGGAAGATGTTCAAACTCCTTTTCTCCCAGGGGAGATAAATTCAATACAAAATGTTAGACTGTCGGAGCTGCACTGTCTTTAAGATAATGCAATCAGTTATCAGGTGGTCAGTGGTCCTGGTCCACGGCAAGTGTCCACTGAGCTCTCTCTCAGGACCATACATAATTTGGCTGAATTTTCTCACACTTTCTAAATCTATTGCCTAGTTGAGTTCTAGCAAGTATACTTTAGATTCTTTTAGAACGAAGTCTGAAATAAAAATAAGGGATACTGTTTAAATTTCAAAGCAATACATTTTCAGTAATTTATACTTGGTTTCAAGAGTCAACTTACATAGTAACATTTGACTAACCCCTTTATGGTAAACTTTCTAGTAATTATCCTAACCTGAAATTAACACTTTTTAAAAAGAGTTTCATTTTTGTCTTAGTTAGGGTTATTATTACTGTGATGAAACACTATAAACCAAAAGCAAGTTGGGGAGGAAAGGGCTTATTTGGCTTATACTTCCACATCACTGTTCTTTATTGAAGGAAGTCAGACACAGGAGGAACCTGGAGGCAGGAGGTGATGCAGAGGTCATGGAGGGGTGCTGCTTACTGGCTTACTTCCCAAATTGAATCATAATTGCTTATAGATAGTTAAGTGTTTTTGTAAATCCCTTCTAAAATCAAATACGTTATTTTCCTCCTTGACACCAAATGCTTTATTTACATCACTCCATCCTAGACTTATGATCACTTGTCATTGCTGTGTATCTCTGATTAACTTCCCTCTGTGCAGGAAACTCTGGTACCTTTTCTCTTATAAGGATGACAGCCATATTGGATGAATGACCCACTCCACTCTAGTATGACCTCATCTGAGCTTACATTTTAGTTACACCATAAAGAACTATTTTCAAATAATGGGTGCCGTTTATAGTTTTCAGGACTTCACATTGTCTTTCATGGAGATGCAATTCAAACAACACCAACATCCATATGTGTGAGGGGGGCTAGTTAGGAGGCACCAGCACAGTGCTGAATGCTAAACTGAGAACTTTAGATGCAACACTGGAACCTTCAGATTTCTTTCAAAGCAAGATGACAAGCTGGAAGCAAAGCAGTGATGCTCTGCAGGCTGTTAGGGTCTATGGGGGAGGCCATCTCATTAGAGTTGGAAGGCATCTGATAGGTAAAGAAGTAGACTCTCAAATTGTGGATGAGAAGTAGTGAGGAGAAAGTTATAATGTTGTGAAGATGTGTGATAGAGCCAGGATTGTTCTATGGATTTTTATGGAATGGAATTTAATCTGCTCTATTTCCACGTTTCTCACCAGCTAAGAGCTCCTTGATTGCTCACCACCAGCAATATCAGCTATCAGAGGTGATTTTAGAAGATCCAGCCACACCCCAAAGTACTTAGCATCAGTCTCCTGCTAAATTTGGGTCATAATAACTAGGTCATAAGCCCTAATGACTAGGCTTGTGTTTTGTCTGGAGTTGCAAAGCCTTTGTGTTCTTGTTTGGACATTGGCTCCTGAGTTCACGTCAAGGCCAGGCCTCTGACTTACTCTTGTCAGTTGTATTTCTTGGACCCATCTAACTTTTGGCCCCAAAACTTGAGGAAAGCATGCAGATCGCCATTCTTTGAGGGTGCCCTGGGCCTTTTCTCCCCTGACTAGAGCAGAGGAGTACCACTTTATTCAGGTGGAGACTGTCTTTTGTAATTATCTTTTCTGATTTCTTCTGTACCGTCTGAAAGGAACTTGCTATATCTTTGTTTTCTATGAGTCCAGCATCTTACAGAAGGTGGTCATGGCCATGCTAGCCCTTCTCAAACTTTCATCTCCCTCCAGTTAACCAGAGTAGGACTCACTGTTGCTAAAGGGGAAAACTCTGGGTTTCTGGCTGGGTGTGAGGTTCGGGAACTGTCTCCCTATTACTTGTCTAAATGGTCTTATAGGAAGAGTACAAAGTGTGTAATGAAGTGTAAGGCGTTACAGTTTGATTTGAAAGTCAAGTGATTTTCTAAGGAGGGTATTTCTGTAAAACCAAAAATCTAGTTTCTAGCCTTAATTTCTATTAGTGTGTTGGTTTGATTTTAAAACTCTATACAAATGTCATCTAAACAATAATCTTAAGTAGAACTAAAAAATATGCTTATGGCATTTTATTAAATCAAGCAACCTTGAGGTGACTTTTGAAAGCTGTGTAGGAAAGATGTTTCCATCGGAAAGTCATTTGTTTGTTCTCTAGATTTAAATGCCTTTATATTGGGTTTTCTAGATCAGTCAGGTCTTATACATCAAAAGACCTTGATGCTAACGAATAGAAATATCCAGGTGGCCTTGTGTGTTTGCTGATGTTCTATTTGTGGCTGCCTTTCTTGGTGTCCTTGTCGCTTTGGGTGTTTAACTTCAAACTCATGTTTTCTTCCTTGCTTTAAAATTGCACTCCATTCCTCATGGAGTGAAGACTAATTACACTGCCTGTACCACTGTGGGAGAAGGATGACCTTGTCCCATATGCTAAAGGACTTGCAGCCCAGAGAACAGCTCAGTTCAATAGGGCCTATCAGGTGGAGCTAAAGGGACCTTGATGGATACAGGGCCCACCATGGTGATCTCATTGGCAGTGGTAGGTGGGGAACATAGATGAGGATATTTGAATGAGATCATAGCATGATCAGGGAGAAGAAATTGATGTTGGGCTACATCCATCATGGTCTCTCTCTCTCTCTCTCTCTCTCTCTCTCTCTCTCTCTCTCTCTCTCTCTCTCTCTTTCTCTTGTGTGTGTGTGTGTGTGTGTATGTGTGTGTGTGTGTATAACATCTCTGTTCCTGTATCTTTAGTATTGGTTGTCAAGTGTATTTAGTAAGGAGAATGAATAGTTATAGAGACCGATTTTCCAGATGGATCGTCTCGGCATTTGCCAAATCTTGTTCGGGGCTTTCCAGGATATTACCACTAAATCCCCAAACAGGATAAAATTGCAAAAATCAATTCTTTTTGCCTTCATAATCTTTAAGAGGCTTAAACAACAGATGCGTTTTGAATGATAAAGAATATGTTAAAACTAAAGATGAAAGATTCTTTGTGCTGGAGGGCACAGCTCTGTGGTACCTGACAGTGTGTTTCTTCTACAACACTAAAGTAATAGGACTATTGTTACTACTATTACTATTTTGTTTTCAACTCCTTGGATGCAAATAGACTCAGTACAGTTGAAGAGAAGAGTCCTGTCCTTGGAGTTCAGGCTTCCCTGAATGTCCTCTTTTGGGGAGTGCCATTGTAAATGGAAAAAATATTCACAGAGAATTATTCACTTAAATTCACCATAGTTTTCTAAGCTTCAGTCACAATTCCCATGCTAGGGAAGACATAGGCATGACTCTCTGTCTTTATTGACAAAGAAAGACATGCACAGAAAGTACACATGTATAGCCTCTAGTTACATTTCTTTTTTTAAAAAAAAATTTATTATTTGACATGTCTATTATATGCATGTATTACATGTGTGTGCACACACACATATATACATGCACATATGAGTGCCACAGCATACATGTGGAGGTCAGAGGACAACTTGCAGGGGTTCATCAGGCATGGTAGCAAGTGCCTTTACCCACTGAGCTACCTTGCAGGCCCTCCTTTGTCACATCCCTGAAATTTCTAAACCACACAAAATTAATTCTTTTTTTTTTTTCTCTAATCCATATGGTAGTACAATTTGAAGTGATGTGAGCCATTTGTATGTACCTTTTACTTATCTCATGTGGTGTGAATCTTGATGTATGTTGCCTAAGGAAGATTAGTGCGCATGGCCCACATACCACCAGGAGGTTATATAATGCTTTTGATTACGTACCAGACTTCTTTTAAAAATTGCCCAAGTTTGGAACTGTAAGTCTTATCGTGTGCTTCAGTCTTGTGGCTAAGGTCTTTCGAGCTATATTTGTTCAGAACCTCTTCTCTCCTCCCCCCACCCTCTGCCCCGTGGCAGACCCTGCTTTGAGGGTACACAGTATCTTCAGGACTCAGACTTAGGAATGATTTCTTCAGCTGGTTACAAATAATTTTCCCGTCACACCAGTCAGCCTGGCTTTCCCCAGAGCTGGAGTCGTCCTTCCAATTTGGATCTTACAATTTACCTAGGGCTTTGAATAAGTTTCTTGTTATTTCAAGTCTTGCCTTGCCGAGGACTTATTTCATTTTCTTTTTAGATTAATCTCCCTCATTTTTTCCTATATAGGTATTGTTTAATACTGGAATACTTGATTGTTGCTCTCAGAACTCTAATTAGTCTGTGTCCTACTTAAGCTGGCTAAGGTTCCACTGCAAACACTACATGCAGCAGCCTCCAGGAGCTGCCTCCAACATGGAGGTCTCATCATTAGACTGAACAGCTCTCTGCTGTCATTATAAAGGGACCTCCATCACACTGATGCTCCCTTTCTCTCAAGTCATGACATCAGTTGCTTAACACATTTGCCTTACTGGGTCCTTGCTCATACTTTGAGAGTCTAAGACCAAGCTTACAGTAGAAGACTGGAGAGCCAGTTCTCTCACCAGAATGGGAGGAGACATTGTGGGGGAGGGGGGCGGGGAGTCAGAGAAAATGCTTTTCTCCAGCATTTGAATGCAAATCACTCACTTGCATGGGTGGAGGCCTCTTCTGGAGGTTTGAAAAGACTTCTGAGTCTATATGCTTGAGTCTCAAGGCTCTTATAAACAGCAGCCTTCTCTGGCATGAAGGACCCCAAAACTAGAATGGATGCTTCCTCTAACAAACGAGAAGACCAGAAAGACTTTTTAGTTCATTTGCTTGTTTTTATTTTTCCAGACAAGAGTTCTCTGTGTATCCCTGACTGTCCTAGAACTCACTTTGTAGGCCAGGCTGGTCTTGAACTCACAGAGATCCATCTGCATGCCTCTGCCTCCTAAGTGCTGGTATAGAAATGTGCACCATCATGCCAAGCAAGACTTTATGTTTTTAAAGAAACACCCAGAAAAGAAATGCCAGGATTAAAACAGAGCAATATTTTAATGTTAACTTTAACTTTTGTTTTGTCTTGCTTTTCGAGACAGGGTTTCTCTGTGTAGCTTTGGAGCCTGTTCTGGAAATAGATCTTGTAGACCAAGCTGGTCTTGAACTCACAGAGATTCACCTGTCACTGCCTCCCAAGTGCTGGAATTGAAGGCATGCACCACCACCATGCTACAGTGGTTAAAGATGGTTAAAAAAATATAAAGCTAAGGTGATTATGTGGTAGAAATTCCTCAGATTGTCCCATGTTTAACCAATGGAATTTCCCCAATGTTGAGACAGTCCTGTTGATACCCACTCTCTGCGCCCACCTAATATCTCCAAGAACTCAAGGCACCCAGAATGTGGGTAGCTGAAATTTCCTCTCCCACAATTGAAATGGCTAAGTGACTCAATTTCCCAGAAATTCCTACATGCAATGTTAAAAATATTATCTACTTAAAAACTTTACTCAAAATATTTCTTCATAGAAAGTATTGCCCAATTATTAAAATTCCCTAGCATCTTGGTGTATAAAAATGATCACCTTATTGTTTCATTTTAGCATACACCCTGGTTGACATGTTCCTATGCTTATTTATAACTGTCCTGATATTTAGAGGCTTAATAATTGTTTCCTTTTTCTTTACTTCTTCAAAGATGTTCAGAACAGAGCTTCTCTCTGAAGAGTGGGTCCTGTCCTAAGAAATCTGGAGGCAAAATAATTTCAAAGTTGCAGGTACAAGGACTTTCCGTGTTTTATGCAATTTCAAGTTGAATAGCCTTTGTACTGAACCACTGGCCAGAACCAGTAAGGAGAGCCTGAAGGTGTTCATGCAGCAGCTGCAAGAGACACTGTACCAAAAGATGGCTGCATGACAACCTCTGCAGGGCTGGTGCTGGCCCAAGAGCTAAGCTGGCTTCTTCTCAAAGATCCACGAACTGAGGCACTGTTCATACTTGCTAATGAAGGATGCTGGGGGTACCCCTTGTCTACCTAGCACCTCCAAGGGAGGTACAAGCCAATAATTGCCTAGTTTTAAATTCAATCAGTTCTTCTCTCTCTCTCTCTCTCTCTCTCTCTCTCTCTCTCTCTCTCTCTCTCTCTCTCTCTCTCTCTCTCCGTGTGTGTGTGTGTGTGTGTGTGTGTGTGTGTGTGTGTGTGTGTGTATGAGTGATTCCCTTTTGTTGGGTCTCTGAATTGAGCTAATTAAAGATGTTAAGATGATATTCAAGAGTATGTGGCTTTTCACAGCATTTGAGCCAGGTGTGAGGGACTCTCCTTCTAAAAAGTAAAACACTCCCCATAGAGACTTCCCACCAGGGTTTCTGTCTTTGAGAAAAATCATGATTTAGATAGAATTTCCAGTATGAAGTTATGAAGAGACAGTCCTCTGGCTTGATTTTGTTGCTTTCCATAACATTTATTTTACATCTCAGATATGCAAGAGGATGCTATCTATGCTTTTTCCTCCTGTCTCCTGGGGAGGGTATGTTGTAGAGAGCTAAGGGTGTGTGAGAAAAAAGAGAGAAGGAGGTTCTCTCTTTGTATATAAGGAAACACAGACATCCCAGGATGTATTGGCGAGACATACACATTTATGTATATATTTACTTATGATTTACAGAAGTTACGCATAAAGTTACAGTGTATAGATACAGTGCAAAATAGGCATAAAGAAATATGTAAACAACATATATGTCATCAATAATACATAAAAGGTCTATATATTGTAGATATGCATATATGTGTACATATTGAAAGTGGCTTCCTTCACCCATTAAGTCTCCCATTTATTTGGCTTGAAGACTTTGGAAATTGCTCCTCTGAAAATTTGCAAGGGACTAATTTATGCATGATAACCAAATTGGTCAGAACAATTCCCCATGCCGACATGAGACCTGACATGTGCATCCCCTGCTCCCATTCTTAGGTTCTAGGAAAGACATACTATTCCTGACATCTTCACTTTCACAATTTTGACACATATTGCACTACCTTAAATCTCCCCAGGGGGTTAAATGCTGTGTTGTAAGCCCTACAGAAATGTCAGCTTCTCTTGGCTACTGTCCAGGTGTTCACTGAACCATGACACCTTGGTTGTTTTTAGCTCATGAGCCCATCTCACAGCCTCATCTTATAAGGTGAGGTCTTTTGAGGTTAAAGTTTTAGGAACTTCTCAGTATCCATAGCCTTTCTCCAATAAAAAACTCTGCAGTAACTGAGTTGTTTCTCCATCTGAAAAAGGTAGACTTAACTCCGTGAAGTACTATTCTTTGGCAAGGTGTTTGTCTGGTATTCTCTTAAGATTCTAGTCATAGGTGCCTGCTGGAGTCTTTACAAAATAGAAGTCTTTACAGAAATATAGCCAGGAGCTGAAAGATTAAGACTTTAATTTTAATAAACTTGATTGTTCTCCTTTGTTTTAAACAATGCCTATGCTGAAGAGAAAATGCTGTTAACTTCTCTTTGTTTCTCTGGCCTCTATCAAATGCACACACACACAAAAGAAAACACTTAGGTTAACCTTACACAGTGACACATTTTATTGTGTTTTCCCTGTGATTTTATTAATGATCATTTGCATAGCCTAGAAACTCAGGATTTCTTTAAAAAATTGAAGAGGTCATATTAATGTTCATCTTTTGGATCTTCTGACATCATTCTTACCTTCTATTTAAACGTATCTATGAGGTAGAATTTACATACAATGCAATCTGCTCAAATTATCCCTGGACTCATTAGCAGACAGGCACCCCTGGGCTTGAAGGTTCATGTATATATTAGAGCATGTTTCCCCAAGTCATTCTTTCCTATTAATGAAAAATTCATTTCATGCAGACACATCATTTTGTTGATCTATTTTTCGGTATTTAGATACTTTATTTTTACTTTGTTGATGTTTCCCTGCAGGCACACTGAGGCATATTTGAAAAAGAACTAAATATATTTATGTCAGATGATGTTACATGTCAATATGTTTATAGTCTAAAATGTACATCACACTAATTAATATATGTATCACTTAAAATACTTATTTTTAAACATTTTATTACAGTTATTATTGATAAGTATTTTCATGTGTATGTGTACACACGTGTCATTGCGTATGTGTGGAGGTCAAAGGAAGATGATTCTTTCCTACCACCACATGGGTCCTGGGGATCAAATTCAAGTTGCTAGCAAGCGGTTTTATCTCCCAGGCAAATCTTGCTGCCCCAACATACTTATTTTTTTTTAATGGTAAAAATATTTGAAGTCTATATTTGACAATTTTTAAAGTGTAATACATTACTATGAATTAGTTACTGTGCTAATTAGGTTTTTTTTTTCTTGTCAGCTTGATACTTTTTTTGTCATCTGAGAGAAGGAACCTCAATAGAGAAAATGTCTTCATCTAGACTGCCCATAGGCAAGTCTGTAGGCTTTTTAAAAAATTAACAATTGATGTGGGTGGGTTCAGCCCATGGGAGGAACTCCAACCTGGGCATGCTAAACAAGCCCCGAGGAGCAAGTCAGTTAGGAGTGTTTCTCTATGGTCTCTGCCCTGATCCCTGATTCTTATTGTGACTTCCTTCCATGAAGAACTGTGGAAATGTAAGCAAAATAAACCCTTTTCTGTTCAAGTTGCTTTTTTTTTTCACAGTATGTTATCAGAGCAATAGAAACTCTAGTGAAGACAGAGTTGGTACCAGGCCATGGAATATTGCTGTAAAAGACTTGACCATGTGTTTTTGGGAAAATTGTGGTGACATTTGAACTTGGACCTGGAAAAGCCATTGAGTTCCTGGAGCTCAGGGCTGCTGTATGGGAGGTTGGAAGATACAAATATTGGTAGCCATGCAGTTTTGTAGGGAAGTTTTGAGACTCTTGTAGAGATATTTTGAGTTAAGAATCCATGGCTTTGGTCAGCTGGGGCTGAAGAATGTGCTGTACAGGAGACAAGCATCACTGATGTGAAATCTTCTGGTATGTGTTTCTTCAATGTCAACACACAAAAGCTGTGGTCCAGAGGGAGACAAGGCTGCATCTCCTGCTTGCAGCCAACCTGAGTAATGTGAAAGAATCTCTCAGGTGGTGATGGTTTTGAAGACATGAAGGGAGTCATGGGGAACAGCCGAGACTTGACATAATGAATGTCCAGGAGAGGCCACAGGGGATGGCACACCCTCAGCCCCAGGATCGAAGGAGTTATGGATTAGAGTTGAGGTTTGGCACCAGGTGGCTGGGTTAGAGTACCTGAAGAGAGCCCTGATGAGGCTGTTGGTGAAGGTCCAGCCCAGTCACAGCACAGATCCCAACATTTGGAGATGTCAGTGCCATGGCATGATGACTATCAGCTCTCTAAGGCTGAGCAAGCCATGAGGAGAAGCCAATGAACAGAGTTCCTCTATGTCCTCTGCTTCACTCTCCTTCCAGTTTTCTGTTTTGAGCTCCACCCCTGAATTCCTTCACTGATGGACTGTGATGTGGAAGTGTAAGCAAAGAAACTCTTGCTTACTGAGTTGCTTTTGGTTATAGTGTTTATCATAGCCATAGAAACCCTAAGTAATACAGTTATCACACTATAAAATATGTGTTATATTCTATATATAGAATGATGTGTATAAATACAGCATTATACTCATTGATTGACACCTCTCCATCACCACTGCACTCTCCATTTTCTTTTTTTTGTCTTCTATTTTTCCCTTCGAGTCCGGGGTGCTAGTGAGATCACATAGTATTTGTCATTTTGTGCCTGAACTGTTAGGATAATGTCATCATGGCTCATTCACTGTGAAAATCATCATATTTCCTTCTTTCTTGTCAGTCTGTACAGTGTCTATTCTATACATACATACATACATACATACATACATACATAATGCTATATAGTATATATATATATAGTATGTTACCCTTTGCCTCAGTGATAGTAGACAGCTCAATAGGTGAGAAGTGACATCTTACCATGGTTTAAATTTGTACTTCCCTTTTGAATAACAGTGAATATTTTTTTCCATACACCCATTGACCATTTGTTCATCTTCTCTTTTGAAATGCCTGGCAGGACTCCGTGGTCCTTTTTAATTTGGGGTTGTTTCCTTACTATTGTGTTGTTTGGATTCCTTGTATACTGGGGATATAACCCTGTGTCGGATGTTCAGTCTGTAGATAGTTCCCCCTTCTCTAGATTATTCTTCACTCTCTTGTCAACTTTACCACCTGGAAACCTTTCAGTTGGACGTATTCCTGTTTGCCTGTATTTGCTTTTGTTGACTGTATCTTTGGGGTCATATCCCAAAATTTAGTGGCTAGGCCAGTATTTTAGAGCTTTCCTATGTCCTCATCTACTGGTATTAGATCCATGTGTTACATTTGAGTGTTTAATCCATTGTGAGTTAATTTTGTACATGTACAGTTAACATGGAGTTAACTGTCCAGCATGTGGGCATCCAATTTCCTTAACACCACTTATTGAAGACACTGTCCTTTCCCTACTGTGTGTTCTTGACATTTTAGTTGATCATTAGACCTTCAATTTATGGTCTTATTTTTATTTTTGTTTTTTTTTGGTCTGATCTATTGGTTTATATTTCTACTTTATTTCAGGTTCATGCTGGTTTGCTTACTGTTGCTTTATAATATATTTTGAAGTCAGGTAGCATGATGCTTTTAGGTTGTTTGTTTAGGATTGTTTTGACAAGTCAGGGTCTTTTGTGATCTTTACAAACCATAGAATTATCTCCTTGTTTCTGTGAAAATGCCATTCTTATTTAAATAAAGATAAGTAGATCATTTTGAGTACTATGGACAATCTTATAACTTCTGATATGTGATACCTTACCATTTGTTTGTGTTTTTATTAATTTCTTTTATCTATGTTTTATATTTTTAAGTAAAATATTTCATTTTTATAGTTTAAATTCATTTCTATTTTTTGATGCTATCACAAGATTCTGTGATAGTTGGTAGTTAGTACATGGAAACTACTGATTTTTATATGATTTTTTTTGATCCTAAAACTTCATTAAATTCACTTATTACCTCTGCTGGGAGTTTATTTCTCTCTCTGTGTGTTTGTATTCTATAGGATTTTCAACATAAGATCCTGTTAGGGTTTTCTGTCTAATGTGTAAGACACATATTATTTTTTGTTTAAGGTTGACATCACAGTCAGCATTCAATTACAGCTTTTTCTTTTTTTTCTTTTTTTGGTGATGTGCATTGTCCTTTCTTGTGGGAGAATGCTTAGGGGCGTTAGGGGTGGTACTTATAGTTTGTATGGCAATTATGTATTGTTTTCCAAGGCAACTGGTCTATTTTACAGCCTCACCAGCAGTGCACCAGATTTCCACATTCTGTATATGCTCATGCTGCTGGTTATTATCTGTCTTTTTGATTATAGATTCCCAAATGGTGTGACATTGGTATCTTACTGTGATTTCATTTCACTTTTTCTTGATAGCTGAGAACTTAACAATCTCCTAATGAATATATTGGCCATTTTCATAGATACTTTGGACTCATTTGCCAAATTGCTCGTTGTTTTATTTTTTTTATTGTTTACTTGCAAGAGCTTTTTATATAATAAATATTCAAATTCCTTGGGAGATTTAAAGATTATTAAACATTTCTTCCACACCAGGAGTTGTATTTCTACTTTCTTGATTGTATCCTTGGGAAGCACAAGAATTTAATTTGATGAAGTAAAATGTGCTTAGTATTCTTTTGTAGCTTTTACTTTTTGGCATTTGATTTTAAATTAAATATACAGACAATGCTGTAGTGGAGACATATGAGAAGGAAGACTTGTTGGCTGTGTAATTGTTAATTGTCATTTGTGTGGGATTCAAAATAGACTTGACTTCAGCTCTGATATAGATGAATCTTGTTCTTATAATCCCTGCCTCTTCATCTTGATTTACCTGCCCTCGAGTAGGTACCTGGATTGTTCCACATCACATCTTCTTGCTCATCTCCGATTCTAGCTTTGACAATGCAGGGTGTGGCCAGGCACACCAGCACTCCCCCATCGATTTAAAGCATCCCACTTAAGATTTTTGAGCTTTCTGCCAATGATGTGAAGAGGCCCACAAGTCCAGGTGGAAGACTGTAGACCAGGCAAGGGTTACCACCCTAGAAAAGCCCTTGTCCCACTGGAGATAAGCACCACTGGTAACTTCTCCCACCTCTGGCAGAAGCAATCCTGGAAGTGAATTATTACTTACGTATTTTCCCCACATCATTCTCTCCCTTCCTTAGATTTGCTCCAGGGAAGGATTCCTGAATCTATTTCCTGCTCTTGTGTCTTTGTATAAGGCAAGAAGGATACTTAATGGCTTTTGGAACAGAATCATGTTGGGTAAACTGTTTTGGAGCCCTTTTGGAGTTTCTCATTTTCCTCAACCTCCCCAGAGAGTCCACTCCATGAACTATTGGTGTTGGGCCCTCTTCAGTGTCAGGAGGGGTGCACTCTATGAGGGTTCAAGTTCAGCAGTTGCACCCATTTTTTGTTGTTCCTCTGCCATCAGCTCTCTGTTCTGCTAGTCTCTCAAGGATGCTGGTTCAGCAAGCAAGACACAAGGCATGCAGTTAAGTCTGAATTTCAGAGAAATAGCCAGTAATTTCTTCAGAATAATAAAGTCTCATCCATATTATTGCTTATCTGGCAACCCCATCTCTACATTCTTGTGTTTCCTTCAAATAGCACAGTGATTGGTACCTCTGCCTAGTGAGGCAAGAAAAGTCTAGAGGGCTTAGTAGTTGGGCAAGCAGAGTACTTCTCTTGGCTGGCTCCTTGCTAAACTTAAACTCAAGAATGGGAGGAAAAACCTGTTTTGAATATTTGGGTCATATGACTGCTCTCCCTATTGGTTCATTTGACTCTCAGGTTGTATTTATGGTTTGAGAAGGATGGACAAGGAATCTGAAGGTGATTTTTATGTGGATAACCTGCCACAACTTTGTATTATATAATGCTTTTTGGTAGGCTCTCAAAATAGGGAAATATGGAAAATTCTACGTTACCCACAGGTGTATTAAGGCAGTTTCTAGCTTTTTGTCTTGAAGCCATCAGGATATAACTTGCTTATAATATGAACTCAATACATCATTGTATTCAACAAAACATGAGCTTGACAATTGTTGGAGTTTCTCCACAGCAAAGATGAAGTTACCTTACTTGTTACCTAATTAAAATATTGTTCAAACAATTTAGAATATTATACTTTTCTGCCTTATATTTAAAGAAAGTGGGTCTTCATCAGATATTTGATCTTGAGTTGGTGAGACATGGTTAGGCTCAGGCATACCCACAATTCTCCATTGTCTGGACTCACGTCTTTTTCTAAGTCCCCGACATTTATTGCTGATGCTCTTTGCTGACGATAGTGTTAAGCACCACTTCCAGTAGAACTCTACATTTCCCTTCCTGGTTGCTTTGTGCTTATAGTTCAGAGCCCTGACACGGATCTCATCCTGAAAAGTCAGGGGAGCTATGCCACCAAAACTGAGCTCCACAGCAGGAACCAGCCTGCATCCTCTGCCTGGGTACCAGGGCGTGTTGAGCTGGAACAGGATGCTCTTTCAGCGTGTTACTGGCACTCACATCTTAACCTCAGGTTTTCTTCCCTCCAGACTCACCTGTTCCCTCTGTAGCATATACATTATCTAAATACAGCACCCTTCCTTTTTTTGGTTCAAAATGTTTTGTTTCATACTAAAATTTCCCTCTAGAATAGTTTGAAAGAAACACAGGTTAAATTCCAAATGTTTCCATTTCATCCCCCCCACAATTTTTCTTTCAAAAGTTTCTTGAAGGTACAAAACTCATTAAACATGCTTAAATCCCACTTTTATGTTAAAAATGATGTAGCCCACCAGGCTTTTCCTTGGAGGGTGCTTAGAGTTTGAAGCTCAGCAGCGATGCTGGGCATTTTTCTGTAAAGAACTTATTTTAGTAGATATTCCCTAAATATTAGCTTGGAAACATGGCTTTTTATCATGGCAAGTTTAAATCCCCTTCTTTTTGGTAGAGTTTCAATTAAAATAAGCTTTACAAGCTTAGCTTAAGGGGTATAAAAGAGCTTCAAGAGGAAATCATTTAGAATGTTTTAACGGTAAACACACTTGCAGGATTAAAACTGAATTTCTCCTGTAACACATGTAATTTAAAATAATGATTAACAAACAGATGTATTTAGAATTAAATCCAGACCTGTCTGTTTAGTGTAATTTCTGAGTGGCATCAGCCCGGACAGTTCTCAAATCAAAAGGTTGCACTATTCTTTGGTGAAAAATTTTCAGGCCATCTGTTCTGTCCCCAGCCTTGGCATTTCCTCTCCACACTCTTAAATATAGTTCTGTTCTGCCTGTGATCTGGTGATATCGCCTTGAAGTAGAGCCTCCAACAGCTATCTATGATCACAAAAGCAGTTTTGAACCTGCACTGTGCAGGGCTCTGGAGTTCCACAGAGGAGCTAATGGGCTGGGGAGATGCAGGCTAAGTACAGGCAGATTCTGAGTCAGACAGGCCCTAGATTCCACATTAGCTAGAATAGCTGGAATGCTTTCTACTCAGTTCCATGGTTGTGCCAAGATTTTCCTTCATTCAAAAATGATTACAGGAATGAAAAACAGCAGCAACCCACCTGAAGCCACAGCCCTTCTTTCTGTGAACAGTTCCACTTTGGATTGTTATTTATGTCAGCGGAAATTATAGCTCTATGTTTTCTTTTTATTTTAACAAAAAACAAAATTATGCAAGCAAACTCTCCGATGTCATTCTAGGATGAGATTCAGCATCATCGTTTTCGGCAGCCTTTAACGCAAGAATGCAAGGTGCACTGATATTGTTGTTACTTCTTGTAGCCACATGGTGTCACTGTGAACAACTGACCTTTTAGACGGATGCTGCCAGTCCCCTTCTGGTTCTGACTGTACAAACCGCTGAGACTCTGGCAAGGCAGTTGGCAAGGCAGAGACAGTAGCTCCACTGTCTCTATGGAGCGGGGAGGAGTATCCCCGCTGCCACAGTCATAGTTCTTGATAATCTGTTCCTGTGGCCCATGTGAAACTGTCCTCTGAGATGCCAGGAACACCTGGAGTGGGCAGACTGACTCTGTTTAGGACTAGAGAATCAACCTCTATGTCTCTCTTCCAGTTCATCTTACTAGGGCTTGGGAAGCTTTTTATTTTCCTAGTCTTTAACCATGACGCACTGACTCTCTAAAGGTTGGCTTTCCCCATCTCACATCTAATGCAGACTCTTCGAATGTCTTCCACTGACCACAATACCTTCTCAAAAGTCTCACGTTCCATTTTTGGGGGTTGCATTCATGTGTAATCAAGATGAGTTTATGACAAGTCATTTAAGGAAAGAGAAGAAATAGAAGGTGCACAAATAGGAAAGCTTGCAGATTATTTGTTGCTTTTTGCTGATACCATATGTGGGAAACCTTGAAGATTTCACCAAAGAACTCAGAATTCATAGGTACAGCCAGGTATACAAGTAAGTCACAGCAGGCAGTTAATTTGGGGCTATTGATGAAGGACAGAACTACAGGGCTTGCCTGGATGTTTGTGGCCCTATGGATGATGAAAACAGTGGTTTTTTTTTTGTTGTTGTTGTTGTGTGTGTGTGTGTGTGTGTGTGTGTGTGTGTTTAAATACACGGGTAGCGAACATTATGAAAAGTAATCCTGAAAACCATCTTATTTACAACAACTACAGAAACAAAATATTTGGGGCTAAATATGAATTGAAAAATATGAACTAGAGAACTATGAAACATTAATGAAAGAAATTGAATAAATAGCTTGAAAACGATTCAGTGTTCACAAAACAGAAGAATTCACATAGTCCAGAATTCACATGTCTGTATTACCCAAAGTAATCTTCATAGTCATGTGATTCCTACAAGAATCCCAAAGTTCTCTTTTTATTCAAACTGTTTTTTTTTTTAATTTAAAAATGTTTTTAAGACAGCACTTTTTGATCATACTCTTTTCCTGGCCCCAGCTTCTCCCAGATCCTTCATACCTTACTTCCCACCAAACTTCATATGTTGTCTGCCTCTCAAAAACAAACACAAACCAAAGGTCAAGCAAACACAAATCCAAGATTAAAATAAAAAGATGTAGGACTGTAGGACCTGGTGCTGACCTGTGCATGTCCTGTGCATGTCCTGTGCATGCTGCCTCTGTCTCTGTGATGCATATGACCTTTGACCAGGTGGATTTAGGGGCCTTGTTTTCTTGGTGTCCTTCATCCCCTTTGGATCTTACACTCTTTCCACCTCCTCTTCTGTGGGGTTCCCTGAGCCCCGAGGGGGAATGAACAAAGTCCCTTTTCATGCAAATAGAATCAAACAGTCCTATAATTCATACAGAATCACAGGCAGTAACTAAGATGATCTCATGAACAATAGGAACAAAGCTGGAGGTTTTCTTCACACTGATTTTTCAAACAAAATTACAAAGCAATTGTAATCACAATAGGATGATTCTGGCATGGGAACAGACTCCACGAACGAATGGGAAAGGAAAAGGGGAACAGACATTATTTTTTTATCTTACGGTTCCTTTGTATATACATTATGTATGGCTTCCAGTTCGTGTTTTTAGGAGATTCCTTTGAGTACACACTTGTGAGTCTATGTGTCTATCTCACACTTTCTCTTTGGTTCTTTTTATTCTGTTTGTTTTGTTGTATTTTTGACTTGTTTGTTTTGTTTGATCTTATTATTATACTTTGGAAGCTTATTTGTTTTCTAACAAGAGTCAGAAAGGGTGTGGATTTTCACAAGAGGAAATCTGGGGGGAATCTTAGAGGAGTTGTGGAAGGGTAAATCATAGTAAGAATATGCTGTATGAATTGTATAAATATATTTTATGTATTGTTTTCAATACAAGAAAAAGAAAAAAGGGTCTAGAAATGAACCATTGCATATGTGGCCGGTTGATTGTGGACAAAATTGCTAAATAAATACATTGAGGAAGTGACCCAATCTGACAGTTCTTGAAAGATGAGGGTAATAGGTACACAAAAATGTTCATCACTATTCAAAAGGGAAATGCAAATTAAGACCACGATGAAATACCATTTCTAGTCATCATTATCATAAAGACCAAACACCAATAAGTGCATGAAAAAAATGTTTGACATCCTCCATCATCAATAAAATGCATCTCACCTCAACAGGAATGATCATTGTCAAGGAAATGAATGACAACAAATCCTGGTGAAGATGAGGGAAAAGAAGACCACTGAGAGCACTGCTGATGTGCATGTCAACTACACAGTTGCCATGGAAATCAGCATGGGGGTCCTAGGCAAACCAGAGAGAGAACTCTGCTCTCTCTGCTCTACTACTCTTAGGTAGAACTGAAGGGATTTAAGTCAGACACTGATTTGACACATATAGAGCTTGGAAGTGTCCCAGATGCTGAAGGCCAAAGACAATACTTGTGAGCATGTAGAGAAGGGAATCCTTATACACTGTTGGTGGGAATGCGAGTTTGTAGATTGTTTGTGGAACACAGTGTGAAAGGTCCCCATGAAACTAAAAATAACCATATGAGTCTGTGATCCCAATTTCGGGTGCATATCCAAAGGAAATACTGTTGATATATCAAGGAGGTACTTGATGAACTACTAAAGAAGAGGTTCTCAACCTGTGGGTCACGACTTCTTGGGGCTTTCAATGACCCTTTCACAGGGGTCACCTGAGACTTTTGGAAAACACAGATGTTTACATTACAACTCTTAACACTAGCAAAATTACACTTATGAAATGGCACTGAAAATTATTTTATGGTTGGGGGTCACCACAACATGAGGAACTGTATCAAAAGGGCCATAGCCTAGTCTCACTATAACTTGTTATGGCATGTTAAGTTGCTGTCCTTGGGAGGCCTGCCCTTTTCTGAGGGTACACAGAGGAGGAGTGGATCTGGAGGAGAGGAAGGAAGTGGGAAGAAGAGGAGGGAGGGGAAATTTGGTTGGGTTGTAGTACATGAGAGAAGAATTTAAAAAAGAGAAAGGTCACAGCATTAGGAAGGTTGAGAACCATGAGGCTAAAATAACTGTGGGCATGTATTGACTGTGAACCATCTGCTTTAAAAAAATGTGTCATTAGCAACAACATGGATGAGCCTGGAAGACATCATACTAAATAGAAAAGGCCAGACACAGGGAGACACATATACCCACTCCTTTCTGTGTAGAATTACACTAACCTGTCTCAAACAAACAGAGTGGGATGGTGAGCACATTGGTTGGAGGGTGGGAGGAAGGAGATTATGGCAGAGAGGTAGAAAAATGTCAATTGGACAGGAGGGTTAAGGCTTACTTCTTCTGAGATATACTCAGTGTACTTATTATAGTACAGATAATGTCTGTATTGACCTTCAGGTGTGGTAGCAGATTCAAAACTGCGTCTATGTAGTTTAGTGTAGAAGAGTCAGGGTAGAAAGAATAGATTATTACTATGACAGAAAGAGCTGAAGAAAAAAGATAGAAGTTGAGGTAAGGTCTCTGTAGCTCTATGTGGCGAAGCAGCCGGGAGCTACTTGCCAGTTTATCACTATTGTTTGTGCCATGCTAGGTAAGTGATAGCTTCTAGGATGGCACTGTCCCCTCCTGCCGTAAGAACAATGGGTTGGAGAGAAACAGAGCTTGCTGTGGGGATGGAACCAAAGGCTGAATGCACTGTGGGTAGAGAAATGGCCAGAGGAGCACTGTTTGCAAACATGAGAGCAGCAGTTCAGCATGGGAAACTGCAGCTGAGATTCTCCATGGGTGCCTCAGAATGACACCATCATGCCACTCTCTGGGCAAGAGATGATTTAGAAAGAGTGGGGGAACATGAGAGGTGTGTGAACTTGGGTAGTCTCACTGAGAGGAGCATTTTTTCTGGGGAAATATATATCTCAGGAAATAATACTAAGACTTGACAAATGCAGTAACACAAAGCTGAAAAGCTTCTACACAACAAAGGAAGCAATTGCCGGAGTAAATATCCAGCCTACTGAGGGGGGAAGAAATATTTGCTAAGCACACATCAGATAAGGGATTAATATTGAGGATATATAAAGAATCATAAGAATTAAACACCCAATACCCAAATCATTGAATCAATAAATGGGCTAATGAGCCAAATCAATAGATCTCTGGAGAAGAGACACACATGATGAATGAATACTTGAAAAAGAGTTTCAACATCCTCAGCCATCAGAGAAATGCAAATTAAAGCTGTTTTGAGATTATCATCTCCCCGTTTGAATGGCCATCATCAAGAAAACAAATGACAACAAATGCTGGCACAAGACACTTCTTCACTGCTCAAAGGAATGTAGACTGGTGCGGTCAATATGGAAATCAATGCAGGGGTTTCTGAAATAACTAAAAATATACGTATCATATGATTCAGCTCTACCAGTCTGTATCTATACTTGGCAGACTCTGAATCAACATAGCACAGAGATTCTTGCACAAGGATACTTATTGCTATACAATTCAAAATAGCTAAAAAATGAAGCCAGCCTAGATGTCCATCAGGAAATAAATGGATATGGAAAATGTGGTACACATACAAAATAGAAATTTAGATATAAAGAAAACTGAATTCATGACATTTGCATAAGTGGAACTGGAAATCATTTATGTTAAGTGCAATAATTGAGATTCAGACAAATGGCACATGTTTTTCCCCATATGCAGAACTTGTGTATATGTGTATTTAAACATATGAGTTTGTGTTTAGATCATGGAATGAGGAATGGGACAATGAGGGATAAAGAAAAAGAGAGGTTAATGTAATGTGTATGATATGAAAACAGAAGGGAGGCTGCTTTGTAGGAGGGAAGGGATCAGCAGAAGAGAGCTAGGGGAAAGGGTGAGGGAGAGGGTGAGGGACAGGGATATCATACATGAGAAAATGCCATAACAAAGCCTGCTACTTTGTATGCTAACTTTAAAAATTAACATATGCTGTTGTTTACATTTCAGAGGTGCTAAGTGATTCCATTCCAGAAATTTTCACCAAAAATTTTAAGTATCTGAGATGATGGATGTATCAATTAACTAGATTTAATCGCTCAATATTGAAATGACAAAGTCACTTTGTACCATATAACTGTACAAAACTCATATTTGTCAACTTATAATTAATTTTTGGAAGATTAATCTTTTGTTGTAGGTTACAAATGGTTTTCCGAGTCTTCCTTGGGAACTTGTTTTGATAGAAAGAGGAGTCTAGGCTATGATGTGTGAAAATTGAGGACGTGGACAGTATGGATGTACAGGAAGTGGTGACAGTAGGGAAGGAAGACGGATGTAGGAAGTCTGTGACCCAAACTGCAGAGCTTAATTTTGGCTATTTTAGTGGCTTTAAATTTTTTTAAAATTTTATTCATTTAGTATTGTGTGTGTGTGTGTGTGTGTGTGTGTGTGTGTGTATGAACATGTTGAACTTGCATACACCACTGAAGCATATAAAGGTCAGAGCACAACTCACAGGAGTCATTTCTTTCCTTCCACTGTTATTGAACTCATGTCTTCAGGGTTGGTGGCATGTGACTACCCACTGAACCATCTCACAGGCCCCCAACTGCAAAGCCTTGGGAGAACTGCCAGCAATTCTTAGATCCCAGAGGCACTGTGCTAGGCATTTTCAGTATGTGGTAAGAACATATCCCAATCATCAGGGAGGGTTTAAGATGTGGATTCTTGGTTGACTTATAGGCCAAGTGAATCGAAGTGTCCTGAGGATTCTTTTAAGAGTCATTAAAAAATAAATGTTCTGGGGGCTGTCCTTGAAGTTTTATATTCTAAGTTTGAAGAAAACATTTCATGGTTTTACAAATATTCATAGATTTAATGTTAGTTTTGGTTTGAATACCATGGGATGTAATGAGTATGTTTTCCCTGCCACTGGTCTGGTCTCACCACCCTGACAGCCTCAAATAACATGCTGAGACTCTGTATTTGATATAATGCTGTTGACCAGTTACTAGTTCCTTATTGGCTAGCTCTGTCTTAATGATTAACCCATTTCTACTTATCTAAGTATTTCCACGTGGTTATCTTATCGGAGAGCAGGGCCAGCATGCTGCTCTCTCTAGGCTCTCCATGTTGACTCCTCCTTACTCCTTCCTCTTTCCTCCTAGTCTCCTAGCCCCACCTATTTTGCTTTCCTATTGGCCAAAAGTGCTTTATTCATTATGTATGAGAAACATATTTACAGAATGACATCTCCCATCAATGGGAGGCAGAGTTCTAATGTAAATCCCAATGACCTCTTCCCTTGTAATCATCCTTTGTGGTGATAGTGTGATACCTCTAATTTCTATCGAGTACAACATGGCAAACCAATGTCCACTTCCTAGATTATGTAACATTATATACAAGAGAAAAGAATTTGTAGGGATAACTGAGTCCTGAATTATTTTTTGTAATTGATGGGGTAATTCATTTGGTGGGTCTCAATTGAGACTCACTTGTTAGGAGCAGGCTAGAAAGGCTACAGGATCCATCCTTCTACTGACCTTAAAGAAGAGCCATGCTATAATGTGGAAAACACACACTTTGGTTGGGCAGCCTCCAAGAGGTAGGGAAAGCCTGAGAGCCACAGTCACAAGATTTGAGCTCTGTCAGTATCTTGAGAGTTCCAGAGAGGAGCTAGGACCTCAGGTCAGATTGTAATAGCTGTCAACCTCATGCTACTTTCTGTGAGCTCTGGGAAGAGGAACCAGAAAAGTTAAGCTGGGCTCTGTGCTCATACAGGGAAAGCCTGAGGTATTGACTAGGACTTGCTGTTAGCAGCAGCAACATAGCCAATTTCTCATGTGTCGTAACAGAAGCACCATCAACCCATTTGATTTACTACCCACACCAACAGTCTTCAAATCATGGTCGAGGTACCACTGGGGAACAGGGAACCTTTTCAATAAGTACATAGATGCAGAACTTGTCAAGAGTATCCATTTTCCAGGATTTGACCAAATTCACAGCACTATTTGCTGTGGATGGCTGGAAAGATGTCTACATTAAATGCAGCCATGTAAAAACCCTTCTTTCCTACCTGTGTTCTCCTTCTTTCCTACATGTGTTCTCCTGTCTGTCATTTCATACATCCCCACCAAGAAATATGTATTTGCACATATCCGAAATGTAACCACTGTCTGTTTTTCAGGAATGTAAAAATCATTGCTACTGACGATGTCTTCACTCTATCAAAACTCATTTATTTGCTGTGGGGTTGGCGCCTCTCTGTCTTTACATGTACCTATGAGAGTTATAAATAAGGCCTTGGAAATGGTGTTTCTGCTTCTGCTGTGACATTCTGAACTCAAGTATACTGTAAAGCAGGCTAGCTAGAAAGATCATAGATTTTATGTCCCCTTTCATTTTGTGTGCCTGTAGTAAATCCTTCCAAGAGGCATGTGGGAAAGAAAGCACAGAGAATGTCCCTCACACTGTCACCTCTCCAGGGTCCAGTGGCAGAAGTCATGGCAGAAGATGTGACTGTGCTCAAATCTGAGGGAGAGGGGAGACTACAGTAGTATGTGGTGGTTAAGCTTGGGAATGTTGAGTAGTGAGGCTTGTTTTGCTCAGTAGGCAATTTCATGCCAAAGTCTGTTTCCAGAGCTCTGTGTCTACACTAGAATCCAGAAGAAGATGCTGGGACAGACTTCATACTTTCATTAGAATTGAAAAATGGGGTCATTTTTTTTTTTGACAAAAAGCTAATTTGATTTGGTTGATTGGTTTGGTTCTGCCAGTTACATTTTCTGAAGGGATAGCTTTGAAAATTGAAATATGGGGAAATTTATTTAATGTTTAAAGTGTTTTAATTAAAATGTTATAATGATAATGGGGTTTTGTAACTAGCAACACTTTTATTTTCTGATTTTTTTCTGTAGTGGGGCACACAAAATGTTTCCATGTAAAAGAGTAAGAGGACCCTTTAATATGCCTTGGTAAGTCCTAGCTATTCAAATCTTTTGTGTGTCTGTATGAATTTTAGTGCTCTTTTCCCTAATGATATAAAGAAGATATTGGAATTTCATTGAAGATGGCATTGAATCTGTAGATCTCTTTTTGGTATATAGCCAGTAATTATGGAAAACTGTGAGCATGAGAGTTTTTCACCTTCCTGTGTCTTTAACATTTTCTTCAGAGTTTTCAAGTCTTACTATCATGGAGGCCTTTTATCTTCTCAATTAGGTTTATTTCTAAATATCTGGTACTCTTCTTGAAGCTACTGTGAATGAGATTTTTTTCTCGCCTGATTTTTTTTATTGGCAAATTCAGAAAAACTGATTTTTGTATGTTAACTTTGTATCCTGCTACTTTGCTGACGTGTCTATCAGATCTGAGAGTCTTCATGTCATCTTTGGGGGTCTTTTAACTATAGAATCCCATCATCTGAAAATAGGGAGAGTTGGATTTCTTCCTTTCCTGTACATATCCTTCCTAAGGCTTTTTATTGCCTTGCTGCTTCTTGACATAAAGCATTGTGCTGAATAAGGGTGGCACCCTGGTCTTGAACCTGATTTTAGAGGACGTGCTATTAGCTTCTTCCACTCAGTATAATGTTGGGCACCTGTGTGTCATAGGGAGCTTTATTGTGTTGAGGTGCATTCAATCTAGTACCAGTTTCTTCAGGCTTTTGACATGAAGGGATGATGGCATTCAAAATACTACCACCACCACCACCACCACCAGCACCACCACCACCACCACCACCACCGACAACAAAACCTTTCTGCAAATGATATTACCATGTGATTTCTGTCTAAATATTTAAATATCCTTGAGTAACTTGGTCATGTTATATGGTATTTTTTTTTGCATCTTTTGAACTAATTTCATTGAGAGGAGAAAACAAACACAAAAACAAAACACAAGTGGGTCAATGGCAATACACTGGTGTCCTTTCCAGTGTGAGTATTCAGAGGACAGAAATAAAAGCCACTCCTTGTGAAGGAGAAAAGATACAATAGAAGTTTGTTGGTGCCACCCAAAGTCTGTTTTTCATAGGCTATGGAAAGAGTCATTTAGGGTGAGTAATACCTTGTGTAAAGTCATATGGTATTTTAAATGTGCTCTTAAGTTCTGCTTGCAAATATTTTGTTGAGAATTTTTACTTCTGTGTTCATTGAGGAAATTTGCCATAGTTTTTTCTTTTTCCTTTCCCTTTTCTGAAATGTCTTTATCTGATGTGGGTATCAGGGTAATGCTAGGTCAGGAGAAATGAGAATGAGTTTGGTAGTATAGCTTCTATTTGTATTCTTGAAAGAGTTTGGGGGAATGTTGCTGTTATTTTTTTAATGATTTGATTGAACTTGGCAGTGAACATGTCTGTCCTTGAAATGACTGTTACTCTTTCAGTTGTACTGGTTATAGTAAATTTTTAAGATGTTTATATTCTCTTGATTTAGTTTTGGTAGGTGGTATTTGACTAGCAATTTGTCTAAATTTTTTAGGTTTTTGGAATGTAAGTCTTCAAAGTATTCCTAGCAATTTATGGATTTAATTGTAGCCTATATAGTAATGTCAATTTTCATCTCAATTTGTGTCATTTCTTTATTGATTAGTTTGGCTAGATGTTTTTAAATCATATTTATGCTTTCAAAAAATCAACTCTTTGTTTCATTCATTCTTTAGTGTCAATTTCATTATCTTCTGTCTGGATCTCTATATTTATTACCATACTCTGTTTTGAGGTTTGGCTTGTGCTTGTTTTCTAAGAAATTGAGGCAACATTAAACTTCTTATATGATCCTGTCTGTTTTTTTTTTTTTAATGTAAGCATTCATAGGCACAAGCTTTTCTTTCAGAATTGCCCTTGAGTTCCTCAAAAGTTGTGAAATATTTTCATTTTCATTTAAATTTTAGCAATTCTTAAATATTGTATTGTTTAATTTCCAGATATTTATATAATTTATTTTCTTCCTTCTGTTACTGAATTCTAGTTCAATTCCACTAAAACAGTTACAAGCAATTGTTCCATTCCTTTTACATTTTTTAAGATTTTCTTTATGGCTTAAAGTATGATATATTTTAGAGATAGTTTCATGGTATGCTGAGAAGATTTGTGTTCTGTAGCTGTTAGATGGAAGTCTGTTTGATCTATGGTACCAATGAACTCTGAAGCGTCTTTTGGTTTATAGTCTTGATAACCCATAGTCGATGAGTGGGATATTACAAGGCCCTGCTTCTCCTTTTATGTCCTTTAGTTTTTTGTTTTTTAATGAATTTAGGAGCCCCAGTATTTGGTGCATCTATTTACCATTGTTATATGTTTCCCCATCACACTTTTATTGGTTCTTTGAAGGTTTCACATTACACATTGTAGCTGAATATTTTTTTCTATCTTGTCTGGTCCCACTGGACTGGTTTCTCTTCTGCCTATTGGTTCCTTCAGCCACTTATAAAATAATCACCCTGAGGCTTAATATTAATTGCAGCTGCTTAGCCAATGGCTCAGACATATTACTAACTAGCGCACACAATTAAATTAACCCATTTCTATTATTCTATATTTTACCATGAGGCTCATGGCTTGTTACCTTACATCTTATTTCCCTGGTGGCTACATGTCATCTCCTTGACTCTGTGTTTTTTTTTTTCTCTCCATCTTTGTTTGGACTTCCCACCTATCTATACTCTGCTTGGCCAATGGCCAAATCAGCTTTATTCAACAACCAATAAAACAAACACATATTCACAGCATACAGAAGGACATCCCACATCAACGCATCCCAATCCCACTCATCTCCCTTTCCCCCCTGCACCTGCCCCCTATCCTTGCAACCTCCCTCCCCAAATTTAAAAGAGGAACCAAAACTAACCAACTAAACAAAAACAACAAAACATGAAAAAAACACACAAACAAAAAAGGAGAAGAATCTTATCATGGAAGCTATAATGTGGCCTGTTGTTTGATTACACCATTAACCCTTTAGTCCTTTCATCTTTACCTGCAAGTGTTCCTTGGTCTGGTTCAAGGCCTCTGGCATTTGCTACACTATTGATAATGGCCTCTCACTGGGCTCCTGTTAGATATCTAGTCGTTCCGTGTCATGGAGAGCCTGCAGTCTTGCATCTGTAGGTTTGCACCTTTCACATACTCCAGTTCATAGATGGCATGCATGTTGGGGTAGGTCAACTCATAGCCCTGGTTCTGGGCCTGAGTGGTAGCTGGGTTGGTCAGCCTGCCAGCTCTCTCCCTTTGTCACTACCAGGGTGAACCATCCAGCACTTCCATGGCCAGCCCATCCAATGTAGCCTGCATCAAGGAGTGGAGCCCTTTCTCCTGCTCTCAAACCCTTGGGTCCTGCTCACTCACACTCACAACACCATGGCCAGCTCCACTGTCTTGCCTAGGCAAGGTGCACGTTCTTTCTCTTGATTGCTATGGAAGAATAAGAAGGGGTAGGGTCAGCTGTCCTGCTCTCATGACTCCAGGCTGGCTCACTTGAGTCCCCAGAGCCCCCCACATCAGGGTTGGGGGTAGTGTGCTGTACTTGGTGAGGGGCAGGGCTAATTATCCCACCCTTGTGACCTTGGTGCCAGCCCTCTCACCTGCTGCTGGTATCAAGGGGTAGGAGGGGAAGCCCTTTCCCTTACCCATCCTACCACAGGACAGATGGGGGTTTAGCTCTGCTGTTCTCATACCCTCAGGGACAGCTCACCTGCACCACTGCCAACAGGTCACCTCTAGTGTACTGCCATGGTAAGGTGTGGCCTGGTTGTGGTAGAAGTATGGACCCAGAAATGGTCCTAGGCCCCAGCCAGGTGTCACCATGGCCCTAGTTGGCAATGTATCTCACCCAGCTCAGCATGGCATCCGTGACAGCGTGGCCCTCAGACACCAACATAGCCCCAGGTGACAGCCTAGACCCCTGGCATGACCATCAGTGGTCTCAGGAGCTATGGACATCAACTCAGACCCTGGTTGCTGTAGGGCCATGGTCCTAGACATGGCTCTCAGCAGCAGCCCTGGCCTAAACTATACCCTGGCTTCAGTTCACAGTGCTGGACACTCAACTCAGAATGACCCTGAAGGCAGAACAGCCCTTGAGCACCAACATGGTTATTACAGATTGTGGCCTAGACTCTGAGCATCCATGTGGCCTTTGGTGATACAATGGACCATCAGGCATCAACACAGACCCTGGCTGTGGTAGGATCTCAGACTCAGACATGGTTCTTGGCTGCAGCATGGGCCCAGATGTCACCAAGGCCCCAGGTGGCATGGCCCTTGCAGCAGCCTGGCTCTTAGATACCTACCTGGCTCCAGAATCTAACCATGGGCCTCTGCACAGCTCTCAGTGGTAGCAGGAACCACAGACATCAACTCATACCTCCCCACCCCCAGCTGCTTCAGGTTCTTGAAATAAGATTGGCACTTAGCAATAGCCTAGGCCTGGATATCACCTTAGACCCAGGTGGCAGGCAGCCTCGCCTCTTCAGACCTGTCTCTCTCTGCAGCCCACGAACCATCCCACCACTCTCTCTCTTCTACCTCCTCATCCTGCACTCACTCACCATGATGGTGTCTGTCTGCCCAGCTCCATAGGTGCCAGGTGGCACTTGGTTGAGTCATACCCCTGCCAGAGACATGGCATGGAGTGGCACTTTTGCTGTTATGGCCTAGGGTAGGGTCCCCAGGCAGGTCCTAGTTGAGTCCTGCCCCTGTCAGACATGGCATGGCATGGATCCATTGCCCTGTTAGACATTCTTGATGAATTGTTTTCTTTATTAAAGTGTAATCATCTTCATTATCTGTACACACCCAACCTCGACCAGCAAGGAAGACGCGACTCCGGGAAGATCTTCTTCATGCAGTTTTAATCAGGAACCTTGAACATGCTTCTTCTGACCTGCGGGACCCTGGGGAAATGCCTGCACAGGCTTAAATCCTCTTGTGTTAACCAACCCCAGTGAGCTACGTGGACCCTGCAGATAGGCTACTCTAACACGGAAGCAGACAGGCTGAACAGACTTAACCAAATAAGGGCTGTTTACATCAGAGAGCGCTCACCCTCGGGGTGGTGGAAGGAGGAAGCCAGCACCATCTTTAAGGCGTGGCACTTCACAGCTCTCTACAGTTCCCCCTTTTTGTTTTAATAACGCAACAGGCAAGGGTAGTGGTCTGGTCTGCAGTAAAGCAGTGGACATTGTAATGACCCTGAATCCTGGTAGTCAGCCAAGTCAGTGCCACACCCATCCAGCATCTTTTTCCTGGAGGTGGGGCCTCTGACACCAACCCACATGCAACCAGACTTGCCCTTCTCGGAGTTGCTCACTTCCAGAGCTAACTCAGAGTGCAGTGCTAAGCCACACAACCTGAGCGTGAAGGATCAATACTTGTTCATGACTACGAGCCATGCTTGGGGAGACTGTCCTGCCTCAATGGCTGTAAATGCCTGGACAACCATAACTGCATGCCGCTTCTGAGCAACCCTCATCTTGCAAAGGCACTACAGGCCCACGAAGGAGATAAGCAACAAGAGGACAGCCATGGCTCCCATTCCCGCCCACTCTTCCAGATGATCCATGGCAACAGGAACCACGATGACAATCTGGCAGCCAGTCCCACATTCACAGGTGTTGACTTTACTGCAACGATGGCCACTCACAGCTGTATCATTAAGTCATCAAAGTCAACAGACCAATTTCCTAAAACATAGCTAGACAACTGTCGTGACAAATTAGCAGCACATGTAAAGTTCTCATAATGAATGCTGGTAACACACAAACCTGGATATTTCATTTCACATCCCAATTGGGCCAGCTGCCACAAGGTATCTATTTGCTTCTGCACCAGATCAATTCTTTGGTTTACAATCATTAAACCTCCTTTTAGTTGAGCACCAATTGTGGATTGAGTATCCATGGTGGTAGCCACATTCTTGGACAACTCATTTAGCTTAGAGGCTATCTGCACTGATGTGCTCATAGCCACGGCAGCTGTGATTGAATCCACAACTGCAAAAGAGATAGCTGCAACTATGGCTGCTGTAATGCCAAAATCTTTCCCTGCAGTCTCTACCAAACAGGCCATAAAATCTGAAAATGGTTCCATTGGGCCTTGTAGTATCTTAGTGAGGTTACCACTCACCTCTCCCTTATTAGGTAATGACTTCCATGCTCTTATGGCAATCCAATTTACTTGTTCAAAAACTTGTATTGGATATCCTGTCTGTTGGTTGGCAAAGCGTCCCTGTCCAAGCAACATGTCCCTGTTTCCGGCTGCCAGGTTAGCTGCAGCCTGCTCATTGGCATACTCAATTAAAAAGGCTTTCCAATCCAGATACTGCCTGGGGCTTAGGCATGCTCGAGCCAGTGCACTCCAATCACTAGGAGTCATGCTATGCCTATTTAGGGCTTCAACTTGAGCTACAGTAAAAGAAGCTGAAATTCCGTATGTTCTCACAGACTCAGCCAAAGCCTTGATGACCTTAAAGTCTGAAGGCTCTTCATATCTATTGCCTTGGGCATCCTGGAAAACTGGATAGACCAGACTTAAGTCATTTCGTATGGCTTTCCAGACCTCAGGGCAAAAGGAATGCCCTTTACCTGGGCTCCGCCCTTCCTCACTCTGATAAGGAGAAGGTGCCAGCGACATTGTCCCAGGAGGGTTTTCCTCCTCCTTACATAGCCGTTTCTCCTTTCCTTCCCTTCTCCATTCTTTAAGGGACTGTTTCTGAACCTTTTCTACGAGGGCTTGTAATAATTCCTCAGAATCTGTTTCATCTGTACCTGACTCTCCTGTGCTCTCAACCTCTTCTGATCTTTCTTCTTATAACATTTCTAGCGCAGCTTTTCCTTTTTCCATCTCCTCTTTACAGTACCTCTGGTCTTCAATACAGCTATGTACTAACTTCCAAACAGGTTGGACTCTGGACTTTAGCGTCCCTTGTTCCCAAGCAAAGTCAAGATCCTTGCCTAACTTGTCCCATCACACTACCGCGAGGTCTCCTGAAACTGGAAACCAAGGTGCAATGGCATCGCACTCACTTAGGAACCTTTCTAGTGTGCTTTTCTTTATTTAAAGTTTCTTTGACAGAAGTAGCTCCTGAAGAGCCAGAAAAATTGGATGAGACTGAGAAGTCCCCATATTAAAATTTTTACTTTCAGTTCATTACAACCTCTTGTTCAATGCCTGAGACTTTATTGCTGCTTATTTCCGTGGTCTTTAGCTTGGTCCCAAGTTACCTGGGACTTTATTGCTCCTTACCGGAGACCTTATAGCCTCTTTACCAAGGGCCTTAGCTTGGTCCAAACCCGGAACTTTATTGCTCCCTACCAGAGACCTTATCGCCTCTTTACTGAGGGCCTTAACTTGGTCCCAACTTACCTTGGGAACTTACCAGCGCTGCCCTGACTGCAAGAAGTTCTGATCTGAAGATTCCCCTTACGAGCCACCATTTGTACGCACCCAACCTCGACCAGCAAGGAAGATGCAACTCCGGGAAGATCTTCTTCATGCAGTTCATTTCAGGATCATTGAACATGTTTCTTCTGACCTGCGGGACCCCAGGGAAATGCCTGCACAGGCTTAAATCCCCTTGGACTAAGCAACCCCAGTGAGCTACGTGGACCCTGCAGATAGGCTACTCTAATATGGAAGCAGACAGGCTGAACAGACTTGACCAAATAAGGGCTTGTTTACGTCAGAGAGGGCTCACCCTTGGGGAGGTGGAAGGCAGAAGCCAGCGCCATCTTTAAGGCCCGGCACTTTGCAGCTCTCTACAATTATCTCTTCTGATTTGGTTTGGAGTGTTCTTTCTCAGGTATTAGAATTATTAGAATACTAGATCAGCTGATTTTAGTCTTTCTGCTTGGTTGGTTGGTTGACCTCTGCCTCTTTACTCACACTTCTGTGGGAGACTTCCAGTGATACATGTTTCTTGGAAAAATATATATCTCTATCTTTTTGATAGTAATTTAAAACCAACCATATTTTTAAGGTTGCTACTTGTAGATATTTCCTAATTTATTAAGTTTTTTTTGGTTGTTTTGTTGATAGTTTGGATTATTACTAGATTTATTATTCCTCTTCTGTCAGTGTTGAGGGGTTGCTGAGAAGAATCTTTGTAGGCTGTTGTGCTTATGAATGAACTGTTATGTGTAATCCTGAAGGAGAGATTGTCTCTGTACAGTTGTGGCTGAAGTCAGTGGGAACTACCAGGCAAGGGTTTCCACCCCACTCCCCTTTCTACCTGCATTATGAGAACAGCTCACTGGAGAGTGATGGGCTGTGGATGTAGGCATAATTTTCTGTCCTCCCAAGCAACCACACAGAGACTTAGTGTTCATTATAAATGCTCAGCTGATAGCATAGGCTTGTTTCTGACTAGCTCTTATGACTTAAATTAACCTGTTTCTATTAATTACTTACTGCCACATGGTTCATGGCTTGTCACCGCTTCTTGTAGATATATGTTCTGCTTTTTCTCCATCTGGCTGGTGACTTGGCCCTTCTTCATTCCTGTGAGCTCTCTCCTTGTCTATAGTCTTGCCTAACCTCTTCCTGCCTAGCTATTGACCATTTAGCTCTTTATTAAACCATTGAGAGCAACACATCTTCATAGTGTGCAAAAAGATTGTCCCACAATATGTGGAGATAGGAATCAGGGGTTCAGTTCAAAAGGCACTTTGTTTATACTGCATTGGGGCACTGTATATGTGGTTTTATTGGTTTGAACTGAGGTCACAGACTGTGCCTTCTCTATCAGCGTAGTTTGCTTCAGGCAATATCACATGAAGAGAAAAAATTCAAAAGTTGTCCCAGGTCAGAAATACTGATGGATGCTTTGATATTTTAAAACTTATTATACTTACATTTCACTCTGCCTTTTGCTTTTTTTTTTTTAATTTTCACTCACTCTTGCATAACTCTCTTGGGATAGTTTTGCTTTAGTTCTTATATTTATTTAGTATATTAGTATATTATGTTGATTAGATTTTACATTTATTTAATATATTTATATTGATTCAGTTTTATGGTCATTCTGTATATTTCTGTACCAATTACATAGGATAGTCTCTACTATTCTTCCTATATACCCTCTCCTTCCTAACTCATTTTTACTTTTCCTTTCTCACTTTCTCACACTGTGGAAACTAATAAAGAGTTCCTACAAAAAGAAAGAAATGCCCCCAAACAAACAAACAAGCAAACAAAACACCTAACAAAATGATACAAAATCCACAAATAAATCTACCAGTAACACAACTATATCATTTCTGTAATTTTCATAAATGGATCATAATGTCAGAACTTTAGAGAGATACTTGCCAATTCATATTTACTATTAACTGTTGCTGTGTTTCGGAACCAACTTCAGTGTCTGTCAGTGGAGGAATGGGTAAGAAAAATGTGGTATGTATATATATTAGTAGTGTTTTAGTTAGATATAATCAATGATAAAATTATATCACAGAGAAGAAAGCATACAATAGGAGAATATGATATTAAGCATGATAAATTATTCTCAGGAAACAAATACTACATGTTTGTGCTAATTTTGGATCTTAGATTTTATATAGATACTTGAAACCACACATTAGATATGAAAGCTGAAGTATAACTGTCTAGGAATATGAACAGTGCTATTAGAAGGGGTTGTGAAATGAAGGGGTGGAGAATTTAACAGAGGAATAGGCTCAAAATTTGGTGTGTGTGTGTGTTTGTGTAAAATGTCCCAGTACTATGTGTAATGGCGATATGTCCTTCCCCAAAATCTCTCAGAGTAATCTATAGAAAAACAGAGGCATATTTCAAACAGGGAAACATTGTACAAAATGATTTGATGGAAAGGTAAAAATTATGCTTTAATTTAATATGAAAATAGAGCTGCAGGATGCACTTCGAGTGTCATTCAGAAAATGGAGCATCTAAATGATTTCAGTTGTAGTTTTTAAATGCTAGAACAAGGTAAGGCTTCCAATGGCAACCAACAGTAAACTTTTCATCGAATGTGTGGAATTTACAGTAGATAGACTTGTTCCCCCCATCCCAGTACTCCCTCACTGTTGGCTACTGTGAAATGATTTGTTCATCTGCTTGGAAGAGCAAGTTAAAGTGCTACCAGAGAGATAGCAGAGCCACAAACCTTGGATGTGAAGTTTTCAAGTTTCCCAGACTGAGAACCTTTGTAGGAGTCTTCTGGAACCCTAAGATGATAAATCTAAGGAGTATCTCATCATCCAGGTGTTGCTGGTCTCAAACACAAAAGCTTCCAGTGTCCCTATTTTGTCACTGTATTTGAATGGGAATTTTCACCCTCTCCAGCTAAAAAGTTTCTGTCACATGAATATTCAGATAGTTTCTGGAATTATTATTGTATTAACATATTTAAATATTTGTTCTCTTTAATTTCAGTCTGTAGTAGTAGAAAGCTTGTTAGGTTATGGTTTAAAGAAAGGTTAGGGACAAACATGATTATGGAGTATTGCCACTTTATTCTCAATAAATTAGTCCATAGTCAATATATCACAGTGATCTGGAGTATATGTAAATTATCCTGTCCCTTTGGAATAATACGTGCAAAATCCTTAATACTAGGCCAAGTATACAAACTGCATTTAAATAAAAATTCCAACATTTTGATGTGATAGGAGACAATAAAAGGGAAAAATATCAGAGCATATCTCCTTGAAAAATTCACACTTCAAATTATATATATTTATCATGTACATCATGATGTTTAAATGCAGACACAGAATGGAAAAACCAAATGGAAGTCTTTACTACTTGCCGTAGTTGTTGTTTTGTGGTAAGGACAGTTAAACAATACATTGTTGAATATGTCTAGTCACCATGTACAATGAGTCATCATGTACAATGTAAATCACCATATACATGTACTAGCTATCATGTAAGAACTCATGTGGTCCAAAAGAGCTCTTACAAACTCCATTTTTGGAAGTAAAAGAGAGGCTTACACTTGGAATCCATGCACTCAGGAGTTGGCACATGTCCATTGCTGTGGCTTCATGCTCAGCCTGGACTGTGTAGTAATGCAGATCTCTGAGACTGATAGGCTTGTCTCAGCCCAGATAGGCTTGGCTCAGGGACCGTGATGCCAGACATTCAATAGTGACATAAAGGACCCGAGGGAGTGGTTCTCAAGTTGGTTGTCTTGTGTAAATGAAGAGACACTTTGAATTAAGATGTGGACAGAGGAGTGAGCAAGTTTGTTAAAGAAGCAGGAAAGATTAAGTAAGGTTGGAAGGGTCTGGGGGTGGGAGGCTAGGTAGGAGCTTTTAGTAGGACTTATGGCAGAAATGTCACAAAGAATAAGATAATTTCTATAGAGCTTGATTATTGGTTGTGAGCCTAGCCTTTAACGGCTGATCCATCTCTCCAGCACTGTATAGAGATTGATTAATAGTTTGGTCACACTATGCAATGAGCAAATGGGTGGGTGGATGGCTCATATGTTCTGTGTATACCCCCTGGCCTACCTGGGGAGTCATCACATACTGTTTGCTCAGTCAAGGGGAGTGTTCAGACATCGACATCACCCTTTATCATTTTTTTTTAATTCACTTTGACATTGTTGTCAGCTACTGACCTTCTGCCAGCCATCAATTAAATCATGTATTAAATTACATATTAGATTTTATCTCAGGCCATGTGACCAGCTTATTGTTTGCCACAGACTCCTTTCTTTACTGCCAATGGGAGAGAATGCTTACCACAGCTACCAAGATGTGTCTGTAGCTTCCTTGCTTACCTCCTGGTTAGCTCCTTGTCAATGAGACATTCTGGAGTGGCCTCCTTCCTGGAATAGGTGAAGACTTTTTAGAAGTTCCCAGTGTGTTGCTGATATCAACAAGCCTATGTGAAAAGGCAGCTGTGCCTTATGAATGTTCTTTGTATTGGTGGTGGTGGTGGGGGGGGGGCAGGGTGATTCTGGGGAGACAGCTGAAGCCTGCTGAGACTGGCTATATTATTTTCTGAGGTTTCTGTCTTTTTTCCACTTATCCGTTCAGGTATATCAGGCTCAGCTACAAGCTCTCTTATTCACTTTCCTTGGCACTCCTGATCTTGTTATTTTAGCTTTATATTCTGTTCAACCACAATATTGGTAATTCCATAGTAATAGTAGCTTGGATTGTCGAGGAAGAGTCTGTCTCAACTCCCCCACGTTCCAAGATAAAAATTTAAATAAAAAAATAGTATGTAATGCTAAAAAATAGTGTGTAATAGTGTGTAAATAATGCGTAAGGACAGATTTGGTCAATTGGAAGAGGATGTGATCAGAGGAATCTGAAGTTCAGCATGCCTGTAATTCTTTTGGAATGGAACGCTTCCTTCTGTAGTAATCTCAACATTTTGCATTTCAACATAGAAAAATTGCTCATGGAAATGGAATCAGGAACATTTCATTTGTCCTGACATATTGATAAGTATATAGCTGTGCTTATCAACCAATATCTGCTTCTAATATATCTTTCTTTGAGCTTCAGAAAGATACAGTGACTGTTTGAAAAATCACTCAGGAAAAAACAAACCAAAGTGTAACTCAATCAAAAATTTAGGTCTGTCTTTTTTTTTTAAACTAACCTATGATGTTATGTTACTGGGCAAGTATTATTAAAAAAAGTCTGTTTATGTATTGAAAAGGTAACTGCTGACCATGGAAGAGAGGGTAGAATACTATACCAGAGCCAGAGTCTGGAAGGACTGCTGGGAAACAGTGCTGTTGTACTAATTACTTCACAGCAGCTGCATGACCTGCACAAACTCTCCACCAGAAAAAGCCAGTCAACAATCCAGCATGGATAGGGAGGTATAGGTAGACATTTCTTTCCTACCTGTCAGTTCACAAATAACCACAAAGAGGTTTAACATTATTTAGAAATGTTCGGCCATTAGCTCAGGCTTGTTAGAAGTTAACTCTTACATTTTAAATTAGCCCATAATTCTTATCTACCCTGTATGTGGTGGTACCTTCTTTCAACACAGGACAGTCATCTTGCTTCTTCCTGCATCTCACCGGACTGCCTAGACTCCTCCCTTTTTCTTCCCAGTGTCCATAGTATGGTTTTCCCACATAACCTTATCCTGTCCAGCTATTGACCAGCCAGAATTTTATTATCAATAAGAGTAACACATTTTCATAATGTACAAAAGGATTATTCTATACCAGGGACAGACTTACATGGTACCACCCACAGCTGAAGAGCTTTGGCTGGGAAGGATGTTGGGATAGGGAAGTCAGTTGTCTTCAGGGAAGTGGTCCCTTATAGGCTGGCCATGCTTCAGTGAATGGCTCAACACCTGTGCACACACAGGCAGCACTGACTGGAATCATTGGCTTATGAAGAATGGGCATGAAGTAGGGAGCCCTCATGGCAAGGCCGAGGTTTTAGGAAGGAGTATGTGGAGGAAATGATCAAAATACATTATTTGTATGCATGTAGTCCTCCAATAATAAATGTAAAAAAATGCTATGACACCGATTTCTTTCTTAGATACCCCTGTATTTTTGGAACTAGCAATATGTCCTATCTTACCCATTGGCAAGGCAATCTAATTACACATAACTTATCACATAAATAAAATCCCAAAGAAATTAAATTAGTTGTGTATTCTGAATTAGGGGACTGAGTTCCGGAGTGGATGGCACTCTTCTGAAGACATTTTCCTTCCCTGAAAGTTGACCAATTCAGTCAATACAAGGTTAATTCCTTGTTGAAATAGCTTGGATGAAAGTTAGTTCATAAGCATATTGAAATGTTGGCCTGGCATCACTAAAAGTGAATAGTATGATTTTAGGAAGTTGAAAGAGCATACCTAACTTCTTTGGAAATCTTTTTGACAATGATTGTCAACATCTCGCCAACTTAAACTGTCTATTGAGCTGCCTCCCAGTGCTGTCAGCAGGGCTGAGGTAGAGGAAACAATGCTTAATTAGATTGTAGCTACAAGGCTCTTGCACTTTTCATTAAATTAATGAAGAATCAGCCAGAGTAGTTTGGCATCTTGAAGGAAAAAGAACTCCTTGAATAACGATAAACTTCTCACTATGCACACTGGTGTTTTTCTTTTTTTGTTGTTGTTGCAGAAATACAGCATTAGCTCAATAACAGCAGCAATAACTGCCCCTCCCAAAGAAAACCTTCAAAAGAATGAAAAACAAAACAACGAACTAGCTTTTTCCTGCATACCATGGGGAGTGTACACCGGTTTCCTCTGAATGGAAATATTCCTTCTTGGAGGGAAAAGGAGGTTTTGAGGACTCAGTGAGGTCGTGAAGGTTGTTAAACTCCTGAGGTGCTCCACAGGGTCATGGAGGCAGTGAACAGTTGCTAGAGAGGCCATTTTCTGATGGAGCCAACAAGTTGTGCAGCTGTCATTCTTGTATGAGCTTTGATGATGCTGCTGCCTTCTCATCACACATGCTTCTGCAGGTAACCCTAATTCAGTTGGTTTATCATCCTAGACATTGTGGAAACCTTTTTTTTTTTTAGTCTGTTGTTGATGTCCTATATAGGATGAGTAGACATTTGTTTGTGTCTCCCCAGGAAAATGTACACAACAGGAGGCATTTATGACATCTGTCAAAACAGCTCTGCAGAGCCAAGTTGGGAGTGTCTAACATTTCCACAAAGGCAAAACTAATGTCAGATTTTCTGGACTCTTCTTAAAGCTCCTTCCCTTTCTACTAGTGACCCAGCTCTAAGTATCAAGGACTACATTTTCCAAGTGCTACTTGTCCTGCACTCCTAGCTA